>JAJHZJ010000497.1:1803278-3003278 GCA_023548195.1 Bettongia penicillata ogilbyi
AAGACTAGCCGGTGTCTGCCTCCTCAGAGCTGTGTCAGGCTCCTTTCAGTAGCTTTTCAGTTCAAACGTTAGGGAATCTTGGGGAGGCATCCCAGTGAGGTGCTTTCAGGATCCTGAGACTTTGCCTAAGTAGCTTAGCTCAGCACTGAGGACTAAGCTGGCATCAAACCTCAGCTTCACCCAGAGCCAGGTGGAACTCCAGAACTCTAAGACAAGGCCAGTTTTCCCAGATAAAATTACTTCTTGTCATCCCTAGATAAATAAATCTAGTCCTTTCCTGAAGTCAGTGGATTTCTTATTAAATATATATTTTTGCAGTCTAGGTCTGTGATTTCACCTGTGTAGGCAACCTCCCTCTCCCACTAAGATCAGAAACTAATCTGAAATTTAGAGAACCTAGGGCAGTGGGAATTGACCAAGGTTACACAATCAGTATGTCAAAGACCAGATCTTTCCAAATCAAAGATTGTACTCTATATCCACTACACAATATTCTTGCTTAAATGTCTCATGAATACACAGAAGTGCATTGGGAAAAGACTCTAGTTATAAAATAGTATGCATCTTGTTTTTTTTTTCATAGAAGAAAAACCATTCTTTTAATTAACTCAGTGAAGGAACTGCCCTTTTTCTCTTTTTACATTTTGGAGTATGAAGATAAAGCAATAGCTAAGATCTTAATTTTTTTTTTGTTGCATCTATTTTCTCATGTGTTGTCTGAGGACTTGAAAACTATGAAATTAACCTTCTGAAAATGATTAATATATGTTTGATGTATTGTATTTCATTTAGTCTGGTTGCAGAATTCAACCCTGAAATACATCATCCTCCATACATAGATATATTTTGTGTGTGTCTATGTATGTATAAAATCTGTCTGAAGCAATACTCTAGAATGATAATCACATGATTCCTATCTGTAATCTACTGTGTCATATTAACATCATTTATATAGTGCTGTTCTTCATTTCTAGGCACATTCCTATATAGTACAAAGTTGAAAGCCTTGTTAAGATGTAGATGAACATTGTCTGCCGTACTCCATCCACTTTCTACTATGCAAAAATAAAAAGCTATTGAATTAGCATAGTAAGATCTGTGCCTGGCAAATTCATTCTGGCTATTATGCAGTTCTTTCCTTGGAGGGTTCCTAAAGTCAATATTCTAATTATGTTTGCAAGTATTTTCTCCAGATCAAAATCAGGGTCACCACTCCAGATTTTCTAGGGCAACTACTTTCGCATCTACTTTTTAAGTTATGGGAGCCCACTTGGGGTCCTTTCATTCACAGTCCTTCAGTTTTTGCATTCTGCTTTATTTCTTCTCCTTATCCTAATTTTTTTCCCTTTGAGTTTGAATATAATTTTTTTGGTCTTTTCTACTATTTCTTCCAGGTTAGAAGTCACTATTTTCCTCCTCTGAGCAGCTATAGAACCTTATTCATACCTCTCATTTCACTTTCATGGTCCACCTTAAGTCACAGTTAGTTACTGAGGTGCATCTCCTTGGTCCTGCAAGACTGCAAGCAGTCCTCCCGAGCACCCAACCCAGTATATTGTCCCTAATTGATTCTAGATGACGCCTGGCTCTCTTCATTTCCCACTTGCAGTCTTTGGTGAATTGGTGGTGGTACCTTGTCTTCAGTCTGTCGATCAGTCAGTAAGCACTTAGGAAGCACCTACTGTGTGCCAAACACTGTGCTAAATCATTTCTTTTCCAATTCCCCTTTTCCAGAATATATTGTCCCTGTTCCAAGAGAATTATGTGGAAATTTTAGTCACTTATCTACAAATAAATTTTAATTTCCCATTTTTTCTTATTAATTAGCCACCATGATTTTTCAAAATGCTGATTATTTTTGAGAAAAACTGAATTATATTAAATCTGAACTGTTTCCTTTTTTACTCTATATCCTGACTTTGCCTCTTATTTTCTGATCTACTTCAATGTGTTTAGAAAATGTTTTGCCTGTTGTTTACACTGCAGATCCAAAAAGAACTTATAATTTAGTTTCCCCAATGCTTTGCTTTAATTATGGAGTGTTTTACTGTGCCCACTTAGCTTTCTTCTATCTTATTTTTATTTTGAATATAGAATATATTTAAATAGCTCTAACTACCTGTTGAGTCCATTTTTAATCATAATGGTTTTCTCTCTAGTTAAAGTTCACTCTATTATTAATTCCTTCCCATCTGTGGTAGGAATATGGTAGTTCTAGTATTCCTTTTATCTTTTCATTTATTTAGAATAGTTACGCCCATTGGTTATTTTTTTCACTTAAAATGTTATATTTCCTGAAATATGATAGTCTAAATTACTCAAAGAAATATGATAGTCTAAATTACTCATTGATAAAAGACATAACCATTACCATGATTCCCCAAATCTTAATTTTGTTCAAAAGTTGAAACCTCCATCATCAAACCTTTTATTTTTGCCACAGATGATTGAAAAATTTTTTTTTTATTTGATCTTTTTTCTTCCATTTTTTTTTCAAATACTTAAGTGGAGACAAAAATGAGTGGTAAATGTTCTCAGAAATAAAGGGAGACACAAAGGAACACAGTCTAAAATTTCTAGCCTTGTAGATCTAGTTCCTGGGTTGTTAAACACTGATTACACTTTTATTGACTATGATTTTTATTTTTTTCTTTCCCTGCAACAATTTTTCTATGTTTATGTCCCTTTTTCCTCATCTTATATGTGATGTGTATGAAACTTAATTTTTTGTTGTGGTTGTTCCCATCTTGAACTGACAATCCTCTTCCTCCCATTGCAAGGCTCCCCAGCATACATAATTTATAATACTTTCATAGATATTTCCTCACCCCCTCCTTTACTAGGAAGTTCCATTAGAAGATTCTTCTAGAAGAAGCAGTTAAGTGGCACAGTGGATAGAGCTCTGGACCTGGAGTTCGGAAGATATGAATTCAAATTTGGCTTCAGGCAATTACTAGCTGTGTGATCCTGGGCAAATCGCTGAACCCTGTTTACCTCAGTTCCATCATCTATAAAATGAGCTGGAGGAGGAAACAGCAAACCACTCTAGTATCTCTGCCGAGGAAACCCCAAGTAGAGTCACAAAGAGGCAGACGCACCTGAACAACCACCACAACATTAGAAGGTGTGAGATCTCTTTATGGAAGGTGTTCAATATGTACGCTAGATCTCATTAACTTCTCTGTGCCTTAGTATTTGGCTTTTTCCAAAAGTTTCTTTGTGCATGGTCACCAAATCGCCACCTTTTTCCACATATACTGTTCCCCATGACTGAAGCTCTGCCTGCTGAATCCTTCTGTTTCTTCAAGGCTTGGCTCAGGTACCACCTCCTCAATTAAACCTTCCTTAATCACATCCCTTCTTCCCCAAAGAAAAGGTGATTTCGCCCTCTCCCTTTGTCTGAATCATGACTTTGTCCTTTTTGTGTTCTGCTGCCTGTTGTATTTACTTGTGTTCATGTGCCCCCCCCACGACACCAAACTCTGTGTTTGATGAGACCAAGGATTTACATCTTGGTACTCCATGTATGTTTTCCCATGTTTCTCCAAATTTCTAATTCTTCACTTCTTAAGGTTCAACAGTAGTCCTTTGAATTCATGTACCACCATTTTTTCAACCAACAGATACTGATTTTGTTTCCAATTTTTTGCTGTCACAATGCTGCTCAGAATATTATGGTATTTATAGGAGCTTTGTTTTTCTTTCTTTCACTTCCTTGAAATTCTGAATGTTTTTCCCAACAAATACCTGTTTAGTTGAATTAACCTTGTCTTGTCTGTCTTAATTCCCATAGCAGTAATTTTCTTTCTCTTCCCCTTATTTGAAAGACCTGTAAGATTGCAACTCTTGGATTTCTTTAATTTTTCACATTTGTAGCCGTCACGTTCTGCAGCGTCACATTCGGGTAACATCATCTTCTTTGTCCAGGTTCAGCATTTCCAGTGTGTGCCAAGAAATTTTTCTTTTTTTTTTCTTTTTTCATTTAAGTTTTCAACATTCTTTTCCACAAAATTTTGAGTTCCAAATTTTCTCCCCATCTTTCTCCTCCCCCCACCCCAAAACTCCAAGCAATCTAATTACCCCTGTCACCACTCAGCCCTCCCTTCCCTTATCCACCTCTTTTCATTTGTCCTGTAGGGCACGATAAGTTTCTATACCCCATTACCTGTATTTCTTATTTCCCAGTTACGTGCAAAAACAATTCTCAACATTTGTTCCTAAAACTTCAAGTTCTAACTTCTCTCCCTTCCTCCTTTCCCACCCATCCCCACTGAGAAGGCAAGCAATTCAATATAGGCTATATGTGTGCAGTTATGCTAAAGATTTCCATAATAGTCATGTTGTGAAAGACTACCTATATTTCTCTCCATCCTTTCTGCCCCCCCATTTATTCTATTCTCTCTTTTGACCTTATTCCTCCCCAAAAGTGTTTACTTCTAATTACCCCCCTCCTCTCATTTGCCCTCCCTTCTATCATCCCCCCCACCCTGCTTATCCCCTTCTCCCCCACTATCCTGTATTGTAAGATAGGTTTTCATACCAAAATGAGTGTGCATTTTATTCCTTCCTTGAGTTGAATGTGATGAGAGTTAAGCTTCATGTTTTCTCTCTCACCTCCCTTCTTTTTTCCTCCACTGGAAAGTCTTTTACTTGCCTCTTTTATGAGAGATAATTTGCCCCATTCCATTTCTCCCTTTCTCCTCCCAATATATTCCTCTCTCACCCCTTAATTTCATTTTTTTAGATATGATCCCATCCTATTCAACTCACCCTGTGCTCTCTGTCTCTCTCTTTGTGTGTGTGTGTGTGTGTGTGTGTGTGTGTGCATGTAATCCCACCAACTACCTAGATACTGAAAAAAGTTTCAGGAGTTACAAATATTGTCTTTCCATGTAGGAATGTAAACAGTTCAACTTTAGTGAGTCCCTTATGATTTCTCTTTGCTCTTTACCTTTTCATGCTTCTCTTGATTTCTTGTGTTTGAAAGTCAAATTTTCTTTTCAGCTCTGATCTTTTCATTAAGAATGCTTCAAAGTCCTCTATTTCATTGAAAGACCATTTTTTTCCCCTGAAGTATTATACTCACTTTTGCTGGGTAGGTGATTCTTGGTTTTAGTCCTAGTGCCTATGACTTTTGGAATATTATATTCCATACCCTTCAATCCCTTAATGTAGAAGCTGCTAGATCTTGTGTTATCCTGATTGTATTTCCACAATACTGGAATTGTTTCTTTCTAGCTGCTTGCATTATTTTCTCCATGACCAGGGAACTCTGGAATTTGGCCACAATGTTCCTAGGAGTTTCTCTTTTTGGATCTCTTTCAGGCAGTGATCGGTGGATTCTTTCAATACTTATTTTGCCCTCTTATTCTAGAATATCATGGCAGTTTTCCTTGATAATTTCATGAAAGATGATGTCTAGGCTCTTTTTTTCATCATGACTTTCAGGTAGTCCCATAATTTTTAAATTGTCTCTCCTGGATCTGTTCTCCAGGTCAGTTGTTTTTCCATTGAGATATTTCACATTATCTTCCATTTTTTTCATTCTTTTGGTTTTGTTTTGTGATTTCTCGGTTTCTCAGAAAGTCATTAGCCTCCATCTGTTCCATTCTAATTTTTAAGGAATTATTTTCTTCAGTGAGTTTTTGAACCTCCTTTTCCATTTGGCTAATTCTGCTTTTTAAAGCATTCCTCTCCTCCTTGGCTTTTTGAACCTCTTTTGCCAATTGAGTTAGCCTATTTTTCAGCATTTTTTTGGGTCTTCTTTAGCAATTTGTTGACCCTCTTTTCATGATTTTTTGCATCTCTCTCATTTCTCTTCCCAGTTTTTCCTCCAGCTCTCTTACTTGATTTTCAAAATCTTTTTTGTTCTCTTCCATGGCCTGAAACCATTGAATATTTATTTTGGATGTTTGGGATACAGAAGCCTTGACTTCTATGTCTTTCCCTGATAGTAAGCATTGTTCTTCCTCATCTGAAAGGATGGGAGAAGATATCTGTTCACCAAGAAAGTAACCTTCTATAGTCTTATTTTTTTCCCTTTTTTGGGCATTTTCCCAACCAGTTACTCAACTTTTGGGTCCTTTGTCAAGAGTAAGGTATACTCTGGGGATCTGGAAGATCTCAGTTCCTTCACGATGGCACAGTCAAGCATGTACACTGGTCTAGGAGCAAGAAGAGATTTTTGTACCCAGAATCTTAGTAGAGTTTCCTCTCCACAACCACCATGCCTCCAGTTCTGCCAAGCCAGCACTGGGGGCTGAGATTCAGATAAGCTACAGGGGCAGGGCCACCATTCAGTGTGAGATGCAGATCAGCTGCCACAGGGCCTCTGCACAGGGCTGAGGTAAGACTCAGCTCTTCAATGTCCCCAGGGGTTTTACGATCCAACAATGGATGGGGGCTACTGTGGGAACTGCTGCTGCCTGCCAGATGTGGCCTCTGCAGCCACTGCCTGAGGCCAGAGCTATGGGAAGGCCCTTCTCTCTTCTCAGCCAGCTGAAAAAACCCTTTCACTGATCTTTGTCGCCAGTGAGTTGAGAGATCTGCAAGCCGCTGCTACTGCAATTGGGAATTCTGCCCCCAGTCGCCTGCTCGCATCCTCCCAGAGCGTATTTTGGTGCTAGGTGGCCAAGGCTGGGCTGGGCTCTGCTCTACATCCTGTGCAACAGATGTTTCCCATCGGCCTTTCAGATCACCCTGGTCTGGAAGTCTCCTCCACTCTGTTGTTCTCCACTTCTGCTGCTCTAGAATTTGTTGAGAGTCTTTCTTTACAGGTATTTTATGGGCTGTGTGGAAAGAGCTAGTATATGTATGTCTTTTTACTTCACCATCTTGGCTCTTCCCCTCCCCCAAGAAATTTTTCAATGGAGAGAAAAATCCTTCAGTATTTATATAGCTGTCAGTGATGTAATTTTTCTTTCATTTGAATTCATTCATATCCATTATGGAATATGAAATTGATTTGCCCTACACTTCACTTTATGCAAGTTTTAAATATACTTGAAATGTCAGTGCCTCATTATCCATCAGGCTTCCCATAGCAACCTAGCATCTATTTTGTTAACAGGGAATCCTATCTTTAATGTCCTTTCTTCTTTGCTCCACATTGACCAAACTCTAAAAGCAGTTTCAACCACCAGGTGTTGTTCTCAAATAAATTTTTCCAATGTCAATAAAATCTTTATTCAGCCCACAACTCAGGTAGAAGTATGTTGGTATTTTTATAATTATCAGCCCTGTCCATTGTCAGCTCTACTTTTCTACATTGTTAGTCAACAGTGCTATTGGTTTTCGAAGTATCGTCAGTACGTTCAGTCATTGACAAATCACAGAAGGTCACAGGGTAAGAGCTAGAAGGGACTTCAAAAGCCATCTAGTTGACTTCCCCCAGATAGTGAAACTGAGGCAGTCAGATGGCTTACTCGAGCTCTCTCTCTGTCTCTGTCTCTGTCTCTCTCTCTCTCACACACACACACACACAGACACACACACACAGACACAGACACACACACCACACACACACACACACACACACACACACACACACACATCCTAAGTAGGAAGTGTAGGATTTCACCCGAAGTCTTCTGACTCATAAGTTCATGGTCACTGTAGATTATTTTAGGTTTTCTGTGTCACCTTCCAAATGAAAATAAGGAAATCTTTTAAACCCCAAATTTTATAGTACAGAAAAGTTTTGCTAATAAGCCATAAGACATCAGTCATTTATTTAGCAGCTGTTAGAAGTAACCATTTTAAAATGAAAATTGTTCATAATGTAAATTACTGTGGATTTCTCAATTCACTACCTACTCTATGCAGACATTCTTGCTAGATGCCAAATGAGAGAAGAGTTTCAATAACCCATGATTCTTTCCTTCATGCAGCTTATACTGTGCTCTTCTGCAAATGCCTCCACTTCTCTTCCATATGCACTACCCAACCCTTTGTAATTTGGCATTCAGCTTTATTGCTCAACTTCATCGACTCTGTCCAAAGTTAGCACTGATCTTGTAATTTGCAGATCTGATGATCTTTTCCTCAGTGCATGTCCTTCTTGACTTCAAAACTACTGACCATCCTCTCCTTCTGGAGTGTTCTTTCTGAATGTTCTCAACCTTAATCTCTCATTTTCTTCCTTCCTTCCTGAGTGTTCCTCCTCTGTCTCTTTTTCTGGCTCATCATCCATCTCATGTTCCCTAACTGTGGGTGTATGCAAGGTTCTGTCCCAGGCCCTCTTTCTCTTTTCTTTCTGTCTTCTCTCCCTTATTAACTCCCCATCTTCCATTCCAAATGTGTGTGTATTTATATGTATTTATTTGTATGAATGTATAGGTGTACATACATACACACACACTAAATCTGTGTGTATGGACATCCATGCAAATATGCATCTATATATGTAATGTATGCATTTCTATCTGTACTTTATATATTTACATATTGCTGTTATCTCCCCTGACCTTTAGTCCCACATCACCAGTTGCCTATTGGACATTTCTAATTGGATGTCCCAGAGCCATCTCAGACTCATCAATCATGCTTGAAACAGAACTCATCATCCTTCTCTCCAAATCCTCTCCTTTTCCTTCTATCAAAGCTGCTTCCGGATTTCTAGTCTCCCAGTTTCATAACTTCCAGATTATCCCTGACTCCTCACTTTCCCACCTAGTTGATCACTTGCCAGATCTTGGCATTTCTGTCAACACAACCTCTCTCGCATCTTACTCCTTCTCTCTGCTCGCAGAGCTACCACCCTAGTTTAGAATTTCATCATTTCTCCCCTAGATTATTACAATTTTGGTCTCTGTCTTCAGTCTGCATACACACAGACACTTGAGGCTGTCTTATACACAGCTGCCAAAGTAATTTTCCTTGAGTGCAGATCTGACTATGTGATACACATATTTGGCTAACACCAGTGGCCTCATATTGCTTCCAGGATGAAATATAGACTCCTCTGTTTGGCTTTAACGCCTTTTATAAACCATTCTGAACTTGTGTTTTCTGCCTTATTGGGAGAGGTCTCCACCCACCTGCTTCCGGCACACTGCCATCCTATCAAACTGGCCTCATGACTCCTCAGTCACAACATGCCATCTCCCTTCTCCTTCCCTGCCCAGGACCTGCGCCCTCCTTATTACCAATTCACAGGTCCCTCCCTTCCCTACCCCCACCCCAGCTGCTCACCTCATATCCACTCTCCCAAATCACCTCAGAATTAACTGCTTTGTATACATATTGATGTTGTACGTGTTTTCATGTGTACTTGTTTCTCCAATTAGAATATAAGCTCACTGTGAGTAGGTATTGTCTCTTTTATTTTACTTGTATCTATAGTGCCTGGCACTATGTAATAGGCATTTCATAACTATTTCAGTTAAGAGTCCATGCAGAAACATGATAAAGGCCCAAATTAGAGCCATAGCCATGTGAGTAGGTAGAAAGAGAAGGATGCAAAAAGATATTTCACTGGTAAAAGAAAAAAGACAGCATTTAATAGGCTGTAGGGAGTGAGCTAGAGGGAAGAATCTGGGACCAAACAAGTGAGCCACAGATGTTTAGTAAGGGATTTCTCTGAGGCATGCCCTGGCTTAGCTACTGGGGACACCCCTGGCCTCCTTGGGCCCACGTTCTAGTTGAGGACATGACTTGTGCGTATTTGGATGTGTGCAGTGCTTGAGCGGCATCTCAGGATTCCAAGAGATACATCTGAGGGGGGAGGGCACAGCCAGGATGGGGGACAAGCAGTGGAGGGCAGCTTGATTGGACCAGGAAGAGCCACATGATCATAGCATCTTATTCCATGTAGCACTAATGTGTAGGAAGGTTACAGAGAGAATCAGGCCAAGTTGTTAAGTGCTTAAAAGCCAAATGGACGTTTTTATCATTGGCCCTAAGGCTAATTGGGATTAGATTATTGAGCAGGCAGTGACACAGTCAGGCACAGCCTTAGCGGAATCACAGTGGTGGCTATGTGGAGGATAGATTGGAGAGGGAAGAGACCAATTAGGAGCCTAATATGATGGTTTGGACAGGACTTGATGAGGGCTTGGTTTAGATTCATGTCTGTATGAGTAGAGAAAAGTGGGTAATGCAAGAGACATTATGGGGAAAAGTGAGAGAGAATAGAGGAAAATCCCAGCATGCTAAGCCTCAGTGACTGGAAGGATGGTATTTTCCTTCACCAACAATAGGAGGAGGAGGAGAGGATAGGGAATTCTGGTTTGCACCTGCTGAGCTGATAGGATGCATATCCTCCAGGTTACTGGTGATGAGCGACTGGAGCTCAGGAGTGAGACTAGGGCTAGAAAGGAAGAGGAGGACTCTTAAGTACGTGGGAGCTGAGGCGGTGCTGTCTTAGGAAGATTCTGAGCATTGCCTGGCGGGATAAGGTGCCAGACATTGAGGTCCTTGCTCCAATTAAACTGCCAAGTATTCAGACTCTTCTTCAGAGAGCACAACTCCAATGGGCTGACCACATTGTTCAAAGGCAAAAACATGCACGAAGAACTCACACAGGGCAGGGGATCACATCATGGTCAGAAGGTCTCTCTCAAGGACTTTTGATTTGACTGTGCAACATGGGAGACACTGGCACAGGATCGCTCAGCATGGTGTGCCCACATTAGAGAAGGTGCTATGCCCTGTGAGCAAAGCAGAATTTAAACAGCTCAAAGGAAATGCAGGATGCACAAATTCAGAGTGTGGACCACCTGTGCCCAGCCTGTTGGTGGAGCATTCTGAGCTCATGTTCATCTGCTCAGCCACAGTCAGACACACCAAAACTTGACTATAACATAGTGACGTCATTTTTGGTCCTCTTTGAAGATGAAGAACAGCAACCAGACTGAGAGCTGAGGTAGTCACTGTGTCAGAAGCATGAATTCTGCAGTGTAAAGAAGAAAAAGGATCGCCAGGTCTGGCCACAGCTAAGGAGCAGTACTGTGGAAATGCTAAGGAGCTAAGGAGCACGATGTGAATTATGATCTAGCAAGGGAGAGTAAGAAGGATTGGTCAGACCGGTAGAAGTGACATGAATACTCAGAATAGAGCAAGATTCCCGGCAGACAGCATCATCAGCACTATCAAATGACGCCAGGAATTCAGGCATGAAGATTGACAAGAGACTCTTTGATTTGGCAACAAAGAGACTACTGGTCATTTTGGTGAGAGGGAGGAAGAAAACAAGCATTTTCACAGTACTGCTCTGTGCCAAGCACTGTAGAGTGCCTTACAGACATCTCACTTGGTCCTCAAGACAGCCCTGGGAGGGGCTTAGTGTTATGATCCCCAGTTTACTGACGAGGAAACTGAGTCCGATAGCAATTAAGTAACTCTCCCATGATCACACAAGTAGGAAGTGACTGAGGCAAGATTTAAATTCAGGTTTTCATGACTGCAGACCCAGCACTCTTTATCAACTGCACCACCTAGTAACTTAGAGTTGTTTCAGTAGAGATTAAGGTCAGTAGCCCAACTGCAGAAGGTTGAAAATGGAGAAGATAAAAAAGGGAGATACTGAATGAGCATAGCTTTTTCAAGAAATTTGGCCCAGAAAGAGAGGAGACATGGACTTTTAGCTAGTGGGAGTGCTATATACTGAGGGGGTTTTTAGAACGGTTTTTTGACCTTGTTTGTAGGAGACACAGAAGGAGCCTGTAGATAGGGACACGTGTCCACCTTGCAGATTCAGAGGGAAACAATGATTGGCCAGACAGCCTTCTGGAGAAGGCAGAAGGAGGGAGGATTAAGGATATATCTAGCCAGTGACCCTGGGAAGAAGGACCAGCTCTTCCCTGGAGAACAGACTGACACCTGGATTGCAAAGACTGGATGGATGGTGGAAGCCTTGACAGAAATAGAGAATTTGGGAAGAGTGGGAGGTTTCGGGGGCAGGGGAAGGAATGATGAGCATACTGAGTGTGAAGGGCCTGTGGGACGTCCAGTACAAAATGTCTAATAAGCGCTTGGTGATAAGGGACTGGGCTCGGGAAATCTGGGAATCAACAGAGGTGATACTTGAAATCCTGGGAGTGAATAAGATCCCTGGAAGAGAGGGTAGAGGAAAGATGAGAGCCCAGGAGAGAGACTGAGAGAACACCAAGCCCTCCACTCTGTCCACTACACGGTCTTGCATCTTACTGAACAACAACCAGTCTGCAGGGTGTGATCCAGACTCTTAGTTCTGGGTCATTGTGAATGAGAGAGGGATTAAAGATGATGGCTGAAATAACTGAGGAAAACTTACGGTAAGTCAGTGAACAAGAAAGCCTCTGAATTTTTTTCAATTTTCTTTATCAGATGTACTTATCTTCTTGAAAATCCAGAAAAAATTCTTCTCTGCTCCCTTCTTTTTTCATCCTTAGTACAAAAGAAATTTAACTTCATTGTTTTTTGAGTCCACTCAGTGCATTTGTAAAAATTTAGAACTGAATTCTCTCTGTTGGATCATCTTATCTGCTTCCTCCAGGAAAGGAATTGCTTTCTCCCAACATCTCAAAGGACTTTTTTTCAAGTTAACTGTCAGTAACTGAAGCAATAGGGCTTCTAATACCTGCCTTGGGGGGATGTTAAGCTGTTTAATAGACCTCAGCTGTTAGAGGAACTTTTTTATTCAGCATGAATATTTATTTTCTTAATTTCATGCAATTATTCGGGGATCTGTTACCCCAAATAATAATCTTCCTTCCCAGTGTCTACATTTTTCAAATTGAGCACACATAACTGGTTTCAATCCAAGCTGTTATGCTAAATCTGTGATATTTCTTTTGAATACATCTCATATAATTTTATCTATAGTCTTAGACATTTCAGCATTAAAATTTTGAAACTGCTGGCTTTCTCTTTTCTTCCAAACTCAGTTTGAAGTTAGAAAACTTTTTTCCCATTGTTCCTGTGAGGAATCTAAACTTGTTTAAGTAGTCAGTGAAATGTCCATGTTCTTGTTGGTCTTACTGAGATATTAAGAGGAAAAAGAATATAGTTATTGAATATGGTTCAAGACATGAAACTATGACCAGAATACTCCCCATGCCTCAGCTTTCTAGTCTGTAAACGAGGCAGATGCATTTCATTAAATTGGGACATGCACATGCAAACATTTGGTGTCCATCTGTGCCCACGTTTAACCTTCAGCAGGAGCTGCTGGGTAGTCCTCCAACTGGGTAGTACTATCCAGTCTCAGACACACTCACTCTTTGTGTGACCTGATCAAGTCACTCACCCACTCTCGGCCTTAATTTCCTCATCTGTAAAATAGGTGTGGTGGGAGGACCAAATGAGAAAGATATTTATGAGGCACTTTGGGAAGCTCAAGCCGCCATGGAAATGCTTGCTATCCTTGTTTGTTCTGTTATTTTCAGAGTCGCAGCGTGGTCTAAGGGAGTGAAAGGCAAAGATCTCCCACTGGAAGATATATCACAAGCCATCAAATCCAGTCTCCTCATTTTACAGATGAGGAAACTGAGGCTCAGGCCACTGACATGATTTGGACAGGGTCACACAGGGGAAAAGTGGCAGAGGTCCCGGCCCTCTGTCTCTCGAACCAGTGAAGGCTCTTGCCATGAGACCTTGTTGTCTCCACCAGGTGCTAAATCTCTTTCAGCCTCCGTCTCTTCTTCTGTAAAATGAAGAGCATTCTGTTTAATGACTTGTAAGGCCACTCAAACTCTACTGTTCTGTGATTCTTCCCCACCTTAAATTCACAGCAGGGAAGCAATTTGGAGAATTAGTCAGTCTGAGTCCAAATCTAATTACCTACCTATTGGAAAGGATATTTATTTGTTTACTTAAGTAAAACCCTTTACAATTATAGAGTACTCAGTACCTACAAAAGAATTAAATAATCCACAATTCAGAAATTGGTGAAATTAATTTGTTTGCTGGAACTCAAACACATTTGTATTTACTCATTACTAATATACTTTAATGAGGCACAGAATATACTTGATGGCTTTATGTGAACAAAAAATCTGTAAAACAGAGGTGCAGTCTTGACAATAGAAATGTACATAAGATCCTGATGAATGAAGATACTCGTTTTTTATTCCCTTTACTCATACCTAGGCAGTAGTCTGTGCTCGTAAAATATATATTTGTATGTGTATGCATATGTGTAGTCCGAAGTACATCACTCTTCTATGGGACTGTGTCTTTATCTGTCACGTAGAAAGTTCAGGATAGATCTTGACTGGGAAATGACCTTGATTTTTTGGAGCCACACAAGTTTCAGGGCAACCTCACATTAACCTCTCTGATGCCTTGGGTCAAAACATTATGGTAAAGGTGATGGGGGACTCCCCTGTATTTTTAATATTTTTAAATTGCTACTACTTAAAGTTGTACCCCAGGTCTCCTTTTTTTCTTTTGTTCTTGACATTGTAGCCTTATATGTCTTCTGTTTCCTAGGTGCCATGACATAGAAATAAGAATTTCCTTCTTTATGAAATCATCCATAGAAAGAAAAATCTACTAAACTTTTTCTAGAAGCTTTTCCAGTATTGAGTGTGTGTCACCAAAAGTCCCCATTGTGTCACTTCTGTCCCCTTTTTTGTTTTGTACTCAGAGGAGGCAGTAACTGAAGACTACATGTAATAGCACTTTTTCTCCTTTGATTACTTCAATAACCTGCTCATAGTCATGTCTTCAGTATGGATAATCCCATTTCCTTTCCCCATTTCTCATTTAAAGGTTTTATTTTCCATCCTGTTAATCCTGTTGTGATTCTTCTATGCTGCAACTTGAACAAACATAGAACAAGAAAGATTTCGGGAACCAGATAAGAGAGTAGTCAGCTGTCGGTCCAGGCAGGCAAGGGACCATGTCTTAGGAAAAAATACCTGTTATGGGTCCAGTCAGGCAGGAGAATTGGAATCCTGGGAGTTCTAGGCCAGCAGGAGTCAGAGACTTAGGCTCAGGTTTTAGGCACCATGGAATTAGGAGTTCAGTGAGTAGACAAAGAGGATGTGTTTCAGGGACAGTAGGGTAGCCTACTAAAGGTAGGTAAAAGACTGTGAGTGGACCTGAAACCAGGCAGTTTCTAAAAATATACTCAAATATTGTTTTATTTAAGTTGGAAAGGAGTCCTACTGTTTTTATCTTGAACCTTGAGTAATAACAGAAATCCACACTCATAAGAATTTAGATTTATATGGTGTTTTATGGCACTTAGGCCATTGATTCAGCAGATAACAAACAGAATACAAGATTCCTACACTGTATTTCCTCATATTGATGATGAATTCATGACAGCAGAATTAGTGGTTAGGACAAAAGATAGAATAAATAATCTATTAATTGATAAAAATTTTCAAGCAAATACTGGAGTGTATGTATTGTGGTTGAACACCTTTAGAATGTGATAAGGGCACTCCATCGCAAAGTGGTCAGAGTCAGGGAAGTGATTCCAGAGAAAGTCCAGGGATGTAAAGGCAGCAAGCCAGGGGACGCTCAAGAATTCTGCTCAGGAAGCATTAGGAAGTGCAGAATGGGATCTTTTTGATTACATGAAACTGAAAAGTTTTTGAAAAACCAAATTCAGTGCAACCAAGCTTAGGAGAGAAGCAGAAAACTGGGAAAGAAGTTTTGCAACCAGTGTCAGTGACAAAGGCCTCATTTCTAAAACATGTAGAGTACTGAGTCAAATGTACAAGAATACAAGTCATTCCCCAACTGATAAATGGTCAAAGGATATGAACAGGGAGTTTTCATGATATCTATGATCATATGAAAAAAATACTCTAAATCACTATTGATTAGAGAGATGCAAATCAAAACAACTCTGAGATACCACATCACACCTATCAGATTGGCTAACATGACAAAATAGGATGATGATAAATGTTGGAGAAGATGTGGGACAGTTGGAACACTGATTCATTGTTGGTGGAGCTGTGAGCTGATCCAACCATTCTGGAGAGTGATTTGGAACTCTGCCCAAAGGGTTACAAATATGTGTGCATACCCTTTGACCCAGCAATACTGCTTCTAGGACTGTATTCCTTAGAGACCATAAAAATGGGGAAGGGTCCCACAAGTCCAAAAATATTTATAGCAGCTCTCTTCGTGGTGGCCAAAAACTGGAAATCAAGGGGATGCCCATCAATTGGGGAATAGCTGAATAAATTATAGTATATGAATGTAATGGAATACTATTGCACTATAAGAAATAATGAACAGGAAGACTTCAGAGAGGCCTGGAAAGACTTATATGATCTGATGCTAAGTGAAAGGAGCAGAACCAGGAGAACTTTGTGCACAGCAAAGACCACAGTGTGTAAGTTTTTTCTGGTAGACTTGGAACTTTGTAGCAATGCAAGGACTTAAAAAGATTCCCAATGATTTTTTTAAGGCAAAATGCCTTCCACATCCAGAGAGAGAACTTTGGAATTCAGTTGCAGAATGTAGCAGACCATTTTCTTTTCTTTTACTTTTAGTTTGTTATATGATTTCTCCCATTCATTTTAATTCTTCTATACAATATGACTATGGTGAAAATGTATTTGATAGAAATGTATGTATAGAACCTATATAAAATTTTATTCCATCTCAGGGAGGGAGGAGAGAGGGAGGAGAAAAAAATAATCTAAGTTATATGGTAGTGATTGTAGAACCCTGAAAAAAATTAATATAAAAAATAAAATAAAAATAAAAAGAATTCTGCTCGGTGCACAGCCAGTCATCACTGCAGAGAACTGCCTGCTTCTGGAGCTTGTCTTCAGCCCTTGGCAAAAAGCAGGGGAACTGTTCACTTAAATATTCCATGAACAAAGAAAAAATAGTTGTGAAATGAGGCATTCATTTTCAGACATGATCAGTGTGTTCATTTGTTTTGCCACGGTGTCCTTTTTTTATTAGTTACAAGAGAAGATACTATAGGAAGGGTGGGGATCATTTAGAAGGAACTCTTTTTAAAAAAAGAGTAATAACACATTTTTACAACAGGAAATTCTGTTAAGATGAAAGGCAGTTCTCCTATCAAGATCAGTCAGTATTTGTAAGTGCCTACTTGGTGTCAGACACAGTGCTGAGCACTCGGGATATAAAAAGAGGCAAAAGACAGTCCCTGCCCTCAAGGAGCTTACAATCTGATGAAAGAGAAGACCTGCAAACAAGTATATACAAAGTAAACTATATACAGAATAAATAGAAAAAAAATTAACAGAGGGAAGGCACCAGAATAAAGAGGGGTTAGGAAAGGCTTCCTGGAGAAGATGGGATTTTAGTTGGGGCTTAAAGGAAGCCAGTAGGGAAAAGGAGAAGTGAGAGCATTCCTAGCATGGAGGCCAGAGAAAAAACACAGAGTTTAAAAATAGAGTGTCTAGTTGTTGTCATAGCTGGTAAGTCAGTGTCAGTAGACCCAAGAGTACATGTTAGGGGTAAGATTCTAAAAAGGTTGAAAAAGTAGGAGGGGACTAGGTTTTGAAGGGCTTTGAATACCAAAAAGAGCATTTATTTTTTTATCCTAGAAATGGTAGGGAGCAACTGGAGTTTATTTATTAATGGAGAGGACTCATTCAACTATACTTTAAGTCTCTGTTGGCTGGACGCTGGAGTAGAACAGGCAGAGACTAGAGGCAGGCAGGCCCACCAGAACCTATTCCAGTAGTTCAGGTATGAGAGATAAGAGACTGTACCAGGCCAGGGGCAGTATCATAGAAGAGAAGGGGACATATTGGAGAGATGTTTCAGAGATGAATCGGCAAATCTTGACAACAGCTTGGGGGTGACAGATAGTGAGGAGTCAAGGATGACTCCTAGGTTGAGCCTGAAGGAGTATGGTGTTGCCATCTACAGTAATAGGGAAGGTAGAAAGATGGGAGATTTTAGGGAGAAAGATCATGAGGTCCATTTTGGACATGTTTAGTTTAAGATGTCTACTGGGCATCCATTTCAAGTTGTCTGAAAGAGTTGGAGGTGAGAGATTTGGGGTCAGCAGAGAAATTGGGATGGGAAAGATAGACTTGAGAGTCTTCAGCATAGAAGAATTTTCCATCTGGAAATTAAATCCGTTAAAGTTGATGCCATCACCAAATGAAAAAGTATCAGGAGAGGTCAGAATCCTGAGTGGTATCCACAGTTTGAGGGTAAAACCTTCAAGAGGACTCAACAGAGGAGATTGAGAAGGAGCAGTCAGATAGGTTGGATGGGAACCAGGAGAGAGTGGTTTCCCTAAAGTCTAGAGAGAAGAGTGTATCGAGGAGAAGAGGGTGGTCAACAGTGTCAAAGGCCTCCAGTCAAGAAAGATGACCATTGAGAAAAGAGCATTGGATCTGGCAGCAAAGAGATCGTTTGGAGAGAGCAGTTTCAGGGGAATGATAAGGTCAGAATCCAGATTGTAAAGGATTAAGGGGAGAAAAGGAATACAGGTTTAAAATTCCCAAATCCAGAAAATTCAGCAGTGATTAAAAGAGCCTCCTACAATATAACTGAAGACCAGTTTATCCACCTGTAATCCCGGGTGTTTTCATCACCAAATCCCAAATCTCTCCCCTCCACCGCTATCAGCAGGTGGGGTAACCCTTTGATTCTCATTGCAGTGAGAATTAACTCCCTCTTTTGCAGTTAACATTTGGCACTGCCCCAGGGAAAGGAAACCTGCTACCAGTAGGAATTGAGACCCATGAATTTGGTCAACTCTGAACCCCACCAAGAAGGAAGAAAGGCAATAACAGAGGATTGTGGAGCCCGATGGACAAGAGAGTAAGGAGCAAAGATCTCAGAAGTACAGTGGAAGAGCTCCAAAGGTTTTTCAAAGAAGCCCTTTAATGTTGTCCTTAGGGACCTTCCTACGAACCCTCTTCACTGACTTGTGGGGCATGTCAAATGTATATCAGCTTAGGGAATGAAGAAAGCCCATTCATTGCTAAAAGGAAAGTGGAGTCCAGAGAATGGGGGTTGATGATAGGAGAGAATAACCCCATCTACAGTGGCAGCAGCAGTGTCCCAACAGGCCATCTTTCCCCCTCTGAACAAGCTGAAAGCTGGTGGTAAGAAAAATCAGCAGTGATTGCTTAAAGCCCTCACAAGCAGCCTGAGAGGGGAAAGCTCATATCAGAGGGCAGAGTCTACCAAACTGAAGGTCTACAGAGCCATTGTGCTGACCTCACTGTTGTATGCCTGTGAAGCATGGATACTCTACCAGTGCCATGCCAGGAAACTGAATCTCTTCCATTTGAACTCTCTTAGGAAGATTCTGAGGATCACCTGGCAGAACAAGATACCAGACACTGAAGTCCTTGCTCGAGCTGAACTGCCAAGCATTCAACTTGGGATTCAGAGAGCACAACTCCAATGGGCTGGCCACATTGTTCAAATGGAAAATGTATGCTTGTCAAAAAGACAATTCTATGGAGAACTGACATGGTGCAGGTGATCACATGATGGCCAGAAGAAGCAATACAACGACACTCTTAACGTCTCTCTCACGAGCTTTGGATTTGATTGTGGGACATGGGAGACACTGGCACAGGACCACTCAGCATGGTGTGCCTACATGAGAAAGAGTGCTGTGCTTTATGAGCAAAGCAGAATTGAGACAGCACAAAGTAAACACAGGTTGCACAAATTTGGGATATCTACCCCAAACATTCACACAGACTATCTGTGCCCCACCATTCTGAGCTTGTATTGGTCTGATCAGCCACAGTCGGACACACTGAAATTTCACTTTATCATGGTAATGTCATGTTGGCCATCTTCAAAAACAAGGGACAGCAACCAACTCCACGACAAAGGAAACTAAGTGAGAACCTAAGGAAGGTAAAGACAGACCAACTCCTTCTTCCTGAGCTCAGCATGACAACAGAGCACCTCCAAGCAATTAGAGAACTGAACAATGGGGGGTGGGGAGAGGGAGGTGGAACAGGACAGTGTAGCTTACTTCATCAAAGTATTTGTCCTCAAGCGCAGGGCCAGATTCGAGGAGAGAGGCTGGAAGGAGGGACCGTGGCCAGAGTAAAAGCATTAAAACATGGAAATGACCAGTAACCCACAGAATCATTAGCATTTCTTTACATTACCAGCATAATCCAGGGGAAAAAACCTGTAAGGGGTAGGCAGCTAGGTGGCACAGCAAATGGGGTGGCCGGTCAGAAATGAGAAGGCCCTGAGTTCAGATGCTACCTCAGATACTTGCTGTCTCCTCATCTGTAAAATGGGGATTCTTTAATAATAATACCCCCTATCTCCCAGGGTTGTCCTAGTGATAGAATGGATAGTGAAGGTGTTTTGGCAAACCTTAGAATGCTATATAAATGTTGACTGTCATTATTATTAGAAAAATGCTATTCCAGAGAACCATGAAATGCATAAAATGTCTAGAATTAACCTGCCAGTTCACACTCAAGGCTTATATAAATCCTACAAAATTCTTCACAAAATAGAGGCTTCAGTAATCTAAAGAAATTCACTACTTGTAGTTGGTAAATGCCGGTGTAATTAAGAATAACAGTGGCGCCTAAATTAATCTGTGGGCGTGTGCTATGTCAAGCAAATTACAGAAGGGGTGCTCTTTGTAGAACTTGGTGACTTAACAAGGTTCATTTGGAAGAAAAAGGTCCGTTATCTCAAAAGAGACACTCCCCAAAAAAGCGTGAATGAAAGGGGCGTGGCATTGCCACGCCTCAGACTGTACCATAACATATTAGTCTTCAGACCTATTAAGTGTAAGGTGAAAAGCAGAAAAGTAGGTTAGTATATCAGACTAGGTAAAAGCGAGAAACAGAAGCAATCAGAAACACAAATCCAGGGCATGATAAACCCAAGAACATAAATTTCTTCTGGTACAACTAGAAAGCATTTTGGCAGGAATTAGATTTAGATCATCTTCTTGACCATCATAATAAGCATAAAGTGGATGCATGATATGACAGTAAAAAGGCATACATACAAAAATAAGAAAAATTTAAGTTAAACACCTTTCCTAATTATGACTAGGGCGATAATTCTTTACCAGCCAAATTATTCAGATCATAAAAAATGCACTAGAAAATTGTGACTGAATAAAAAGCTTTTACAATGATAAAAATCAATGACAGAATTAGAACACATAGTAGAATGGGGAAAATACCTGCCTCAAATATCACTAACAAAAGTCTGATATCTAAATTTTACAGAGAATTGACACAAATTTATAACACCAGCAGCTTTTCCCTAGTAGATTAGTAGTTGAGGATATGAACAGTTTCCAGAAGGAATGCAAACTGTTAATGACCACGTGAAGTCATATTTCAAATCACAAAATATGAAATAAATGCACATTTTAAAAACTGAGCTTTCTCCTAAACCATACAAACTGCCAAATGTAAGGAGAAAATGGAAATTTACAGTGACTGCCAGAAGACAAGTATAAAAAACATTTATAGTATATAATATTATTCCTCTTTTTAGAGGAAGCAAAAAATTGGAAACTGAGTGGGTCCCTATCAGCTGGACAGTGGCTAAATAGGTTATGGTATATTAATGTGGTATGTGTGTATGCCACTTTGCTGTAAGAAATAATGAAGGGGATGGTTTCAGGAGAACCTAGGGAAACTTGCATGTTTGAACTGACTTAGTGAGGTGAGCAGAATCACAAGAACAGTTTATAGTATAAACACAATGTTATAAAGACAAACAATTTGGAAGGACTAAGCACTCTTATCCACCCAATGGCCAACCATAGTCCAACCATAGGACTCATGGTATAACATGCTGCCAACTTCTTGGTAGCAAAGTGATGGACTCCAAAAGAAGATTGAGACATTTTTTTAGACGTGGCCAATATAGGGATTTGTTTTTCTCAACTATTCAAGGTTACAAGAGAGGCTTTGGTTTTTTCCTTTCTCAATGGGAATAGAGAGAAAGAAAAGAAAGAAAAGGGAAATCATTTGAAAAGAAAAGAACATTACTTTTTTTTAAAGAAATAGGATGAAAACTATAAGTCTAAGTGTTCAACTCATTTCAATTCAGTGAATGTACTGCATATCCAAAAAAGGCAAAGACAGTCTCTGCCCTCAAGAAGCTTATAATCTAATGGAATTTGACTTTTGTTTATTTTATCTTTATGTTCCCAGCATAATGTCTTGCATATAAAAGGTCTATAATAAACATTTGTTGATGTTAACTGAATTAAATTAGATACTTCAATTCTAAATATGTATAAAGTATGACATACTGGCTGATTATGGATTTTGCTCAGTCTGAGTTGATTATTAACATAGGCCTGGGTCTGTACACTCAGGTGTTATTTTTGTCTTTAATCTAGCAATTCTTTGATGTCTTCATCAGGGCAGCTAGGTGGTACAGTGGATAGAGCATCAGTGCAGGAGTCAGGAGGATCTGAGTTCAAATCTCACCTCAGACACGTGACACTCACTAGCTGTGTGACCTTGGGCAAGTCACTTAACCCCAATTGCCTCATCCTGGGTCATCACCAGTTATCCTGATGAATATGTGGTCACTGGATTCAGATGGCTGTGGAAGAGAAGTGAGGTTGGTGACTGCACAGCCCTCCCTCACTCAAAACAAAGTCAAGTGCAAGTCATGTCATCATGTCTCTGATGGCATGGTCTTCTTCAGTAACAAAGGACGAACACACAACTTCATCAATATAAGTTCTCCTTTTACCAAGCCTGATTATGTTATTCAGTGTATAATCTTTAAGAGTCCCTGTGGAAGGAAGGAAGGAAGGAAGGAAGGAAGGAAGGAAGGAAGGAAGGAAGGAAGGAAGGAAGGAAGGAAGGAAGGAAGGAAGGAAGGAAGGAGGGAAGGAGGGAGGGAGGGAGGGAGGGAGGGAGGGAAAGAAGGAAGGAAGGAAGGAAGGAAGGAAGGAAGGAAGGAAGGAAGGAAGGAAGGAAGGAAGGAAGGAAGGAAGGAAGGAAGGAAGGAAGGAAGGAAGGAAGGAAGGAAGGAAGGAAGGAAGGAAGGAAGGAAGGAAGGAAGGAAGGAAGGAAGGAAGGAAGGAAGGAAGGAAGGAAGGAAAAATCATACAATATGTGGTGATAAGCCTTGCTTGGGCACCAGATGTCCATGCAGTCAGTCATTGGGCCATTGTTCAAAGCCTTTTGAACTTGTGTTGTGATAGCACAGCTTTCAAAAACCCCATGACATATCCCAGCTCTATGGAGGGTGCAGAGTATGGTTCTCTTGGAGCATATGACATGAGCATCCACTACTTAAAATTTTGTTAGTGTTTTCATATACACATGTGTGTGTGTATACATGTTGTTTTTATATACATGTGTATATTCTCACCCATAAGGATTCTGTGTGTGTGAATGTGAGAGAAAGAAAGAATATGAGGCAGTATGGCTTAGTGGATAGGCAATTGACCTCCGACAGGAAGCCAGGAAGACCTGAGTTCAACTCTTACCTCTGATACACATGACCCTAGACAGATCCTTAATGTCCCAGGGCTCCTGGCAGCTCTGTTGAGAATGTTACAGCAGGCATGGGGTTGATCCACAGGAGACTTCCTGCCCCAAAGAAATTGGAGGTGTGGTATATATGGATATATGCTTGCCCGTGTGTGTGTGGTGTGTGCTCACATAACAATAGAAAAAGTTAAAGTAGGTAATGAACTTGATAAGCTTTATAAGCTGTGATTAGCTGAGAGAGCAGAGGAAAAGCCGTTAGGATGGGGGCGTGCTCCGCACTTCTTGCCCCTTCTCTCTCTCACTCTGTGGCTTTTATAGAAAGCCACAGGTTCATAAGATCACAGAGTTAGAAGTGAAAGCGTCCTTAAAGATCATCTAGTTATTTAACAGATAAGGAAACCGAAGCCCAAACTTACCCATGTCATGCTGGACAGTCAGGGATAGGAGCCAAACTTTCTGCGTGACCCCCTGACCCCAAATTTATGCTCTACCCCATAGCTCCTTCCCTCTTGTCTCTTTGCCATGCTGCTTCTTCTAAATTTCAGAATAGCCAACTTACACTCTTTTGGAGTCTGGACTAGCCAGATGGACCTGGCAGATCCCCCCTTATCTCATCTCCCTCCCAGAACAATCTCCTGGAACTCCCTGGGCTGCTGACTCATCTGGCTTAGTCTCTAAACTTTGTTGTACCTAGACGACTCAGGAGATATTCTGCTCCTGCTTGTCTTAGTCTGGTTCATCCAAGGGAATGGGTAGGTAACAAGCTGGTTTTTTAAGGGCAAACAGAACCAGCATATATGACAAAAGTGATGACTGTGTGAGATTAGGAAGTAAGCTGGCCACAAATTTTATTAATCTGGAAATGCCACTTATCTATTAAAGTACATTCATTGTTCATTCATAAAGTATATCCGTTTGTTCAGTATGTAGTTAGTCCCTAGTATACATCTTCTTGACCCCCTACCCACCCCCAAATATGTTTTCCCTTAACCATGCCATTTGTATATTTCTTCCCTTCTGGTTAGCATCTGTTGGGAGGTCCTGCTTTTACTGAAGTTGCTTCCCAACCCATGTTGCTCCTAAGGGAGTTCTCTTTGGGGCAGGTTTGGTAACTAAACTGTAGCTGACTTCATGTTGATTTAGAGTAAAGGGTTGAATCAGGACTATAGAAATGGTCTAAGTTCATTTGCTCATGTGTTGAAAGACAACCTATACTTAAAATACACACACACACACACACACATTCAGTTCTGTGAATTATGAATAAATTTACAAATAAAATTAGAGAACTAGGGCACCAGTTTTTGGAATAAGCAAGCTTTTAAAAGAGAAAAATAAGGTCTTCTGTGATTTTTTTTCTGGCCAGATGGTTTAAATTGTTTTCTCATCTGTAACTCTAATGGGATTGGTACAATAATGGACAAAGTGGCCTGCTTTTGTTTCTGGTGATTTCTCTTAAGAGCATTTATTTACAGATAAAGTTGTAAGCTTTATTTCTTACAACTTCATGGCTCATGGTTAGGCATCACTGTATCAGAGCAATGAGTAGATTTTAACTGACCTTTAATTTAGACATTTTTATTGAAGGATTGACATTATTTGGACTCCCCATTGAAAATTCACTTTTGAAAGAGATTCTTCCCTTTTCTTAGCTGTTTTGTAAGTCTTACTAATAGAGTAATGATAATACCTTTTCCAAAGACAAGTTGATTGTTCTTATGTTTTACTAGAAAGGTCTGAGGCATTTTGTTACATTGAAGCCTTCTTATAAATAAAGAAGCCAGTATTGGCATCTTTTTAGGGGACAAAGTAATATTTTTTTCTCTAAAGTTTCTATCTTCTCTTTTACTAGAAATAGTCTTCTACACCACAAAATGCATAATGGTTACCCATAATAGTAATAACTCATTTATATTCTGCTTTAAGGTTTCTAAATCACTTTTCTCAACACTACCACAGGAGAGAGATGTGGCAAATATTTCTATCCCTACTTTAAAGATGAGAAAATGGAGTTTCACAGAAGGTACTTGTTTTCCCATGGTCCCAAGACTGGTAAACGACAAGCTAGAGTTCTCTTGAGTCCAAACCCAACAGCCTTCTCAGTACACCACAGTACCTTGCAAATGTGGGATTTTATGTAAATTTGAGTTGATTTGAAGTGAAATAGATTGTCACGGGCCCTTGACTGGTCCTATCTCCCTAGGAAGTACCTCTGAGCTGCTTAAATTTATTGCTATGATTAAGCACACTTTTAGACAGAACTGCTATTTAGAGAGTAATCAGATTCAGCACTGTGGCAAGAAATAGGAAGACAGTCCGAGCAGCGGGCTAAGGGGAGGTCATCATGGAGAGGACAGAGAAGCTGCCCGATGAAGGAAGGAGCAGGGCCCACAGAAGAACAGTTGGTGCCATGCACCTTCTCCCTCTGAGACAGCATTTTTCTCTTGGAGCCATGTATAAACTAACCCCCTCCTTGCTTCTGCCTCTATGTATTTAGTATTACCATGGGCCTGGCCACTTGCTATTTTAACCAATGGGGGTAAAGTATAGGATAAAAATGTACTTTCAAATTATATTTGTTATTTAGGAATTATGCACTAGACTATGTCATGTGGGTTGCTTCCCTTTGTACCTGCTTATTATGAGGATAAAACTTGGGAACATTTGTGATTTTCTGCGGTTCTTTCAGAACCAAGCTCCATACCCACTGCGATCTGACGCTTTTCCTCCAAGAGGAGAGCGTCAGAGAAGGGCTTGAGCAGGACCGGTTTGCTTAGTCAGTGGTTCTTGCACATTTGGCATCAAAATCTGAATTGATTTGATTCACCTGAAGATAAGAATAGTGGAGGAATCAAAGACCACAACAGAAGTACTCAATAAGGGAGCAAACTGTCATGCAGTGGAAAAATCTATCTCTGCATAGATATACACCCACATGCATGCATAGACCCAGGAAAAATGAGAAGCCAAACCATATTAAAATAATACACCTAAAATGGGCTTGCTAATAGTATCTGCTGTTTCATGTGAAGAATAAATCAGCTTTTATGAATAAATGCCCTCTAGTCTCTCAAAGTATGATCTCCCCTGACTGGAGTTCAAGTTCATAATAAATTATTTGATCCACTAACAATAAAGTAGTTTAGGTCTGTGACAGATTTTAGAAAAAGGGTTAACCAACCTCTAGTTGTGTGAAATGGTTCGTGTGAAATGATTTTGAGTGCGTGACCAAGCCAGCCCTGGGCAAGATGTGAAACCAAATTTAGGGGGAATAACCTTCACAATTACTTCAGTAATTTTCCTCCATTGTGACACACCTCCCCCTTCACGTACTCTTCTCTTCTTCCTAGTATTAATCCCAATTTCTTTCCTCTCTGCTAGCAATCTACACCCTCTCAGGCATTAACTGAAAATTAAAATAGGAGATCAGGATCTAAATAAGATGTGATTCCTTTCTCCCTCATCAGTCCCTGGATATTTGTACTGTAAAAGAATGTATCTTAATACAAAATCTATAAGACTCAAAGGACTGTTTACACAAACCAATCCAATTCAGCCAAGATTAGGAGGGAAGAAAGAGGAAAAGGGCCTCTATTCATAAGAATACATATAGAAGCTTTTTATGGTGGTTGTCCATCAGCTAGGAATGGCTAACTAATTTAAAGTCCGTGAATGTAGTGGAATGCTATTAGCTGAAAGAAATTTTGGAAGGGATGATTTCAGAGAAACCTGGGAACTCTTGGAGGAATGTAAGATAAGAGGAACTAGAAGAACAATTTATACAACGACAGCAATATTGTAAAGAGAAACAACTATGAAACAACTCTGATCAGCACAAAGTCCACCTGGGATTCCAGGAGACTCGTGATGAAACACGCCCCCCAGCCCTTGACACAGAAGTGCGGTGTACAGATGGAGCACAGTGCGGAGCTAAGCTGGCTCATCAGGAGTTCAAGACAGGGAGGGGAGGGGAGTGTAACCAGCACAAGAGCGATGGCCACAAAAGGAGCTGCACGGGCTGGACATGAAGGAAAGGGTGACGCACAAGGGCAGATGATAACAGATTGTGATCAGATTAGGGAATTTCAGAGAATGAGGAAATAGAGTCCTTGTGGGTGATGACATCTCTGTGTGTGGGTCATGGTAAATGAGCAGATGGATAAACTGGGAGATGAGGGTGTTGGAGGGAGTATACATATATATGTTGAAGTCCCTTTGTATGAGGGTACAGTTGGGAAGGATAGAGATTGAAAGCCAGGCATTAAACTTGTTGAGGATTGCGAGAAGAGTGTCCTTTCAGCTCCGACATTCTCTGATTGTACATTATAAATTAAAGCAGAGCAAGAGCCCATTAAAAGGAGCATTATTGAATAGCAGTTTTTGTGCTGGTTTTCTTGGCAATTTAGAATAATAGAAAATCTGCTAGATTTCATGTTTCTTATTGTCTGATAACAGGAAACATGCACGCTTGTCTGGAGAGAAGGGATAACATAGTGCGCGGTAGGTAACAGTAATGCCTTTAACAGAAAAGTTCAGTTGAAGTTTTCTCACACTGACCTCCTAAAAAAATTGAGGGCATAATCTTAATTCTTAAGTCAGTGTGGACATTTCTGCAGAAAGCTGAAATGAGACATTCCAAAAGTGTGGAAGGGTGGAAGTTGGACACCTTTGGCAAGTTCCACATTCCACATTCTGTCTTGGTAGACAGAGGGAAAAACAGAAAGACCCAGAGAATGAGTCAGACACTGTGCTCCATGTAAGGAGGACACACAAAAGCAAAAGGAAGGTCTCTGCCCTTGGGGAGTTACTTGGTATAAAAGGGAAGTGAAAATGGGTAGGAGGGAGGTGCCTGCATTCTGGCCAAGGGGAATCGGGATGAGCCAAACTAGAAGTGAACTGAAGTGTGTGATCAATAGATAATAGAGGCCATCATCCAAGGGTCTTGTGTGGTCTTTCCATTGTAGATGTGCTCAGGCCCACTGGTGTATCCAAAGCCATGTACCAATGAGCGATTCTTAAATAGGGCTCATATATATAGGTGCTGGACAGAATAGCGGTGTCTTTTGACTTCCTTTTGATTTTCATGAACTGCTTTTCCATTGATTCTGTGAGGTTAAGACTACTTCATCATCAGGATGGAAGCTTGAAGTTTCTTCAGCTTAATGTTGGGTTCAACATGTAGAACAGAAAGGCAGATAGCATTTAAGTATGACATCATTCACCCCATTCACAACTAATGTGTAAATCTTAGTATACCATCTTGTCACTCCAGACATTTTGCAGATAATTAGAATATCTATCATTCATTCCAGAACATTTTGATTTAGAAAATTACTTTCTGTTGTTACCGTAACTGTTCCTATGAATTTGCATAATTTTAGATTTAGGAAGAGGAAAGAGAGAAGGAAAGAAAAGGAGGTCAGAGGAGAGAGAGAGAAACACGGTCTATTTTACTGAAACCAAAAAGTTAAACCCTTTGGTGAGTATAAATTGAACCTGTGTTTTCAGAATCATGAAAAAAACATAACTTGGGCCCTTTTCCTATTACATTCTTTCTCAGAGTTATCATGCCCTCATTTTACTGCCTGAATGTACTTAAATACTTAAAACTTTTTTTCTGGGTGATTATGTGATCCATCATCCAGTCGTCATTGGTAGTAGGTGCAGAAGTCAGGATAAAACAGACTCCTTCTCTGGGCATTTAAGGCCTCCACAACCAGGCTCCAGTCTACTTGCGTGACCCAGTGTTACACTGTTACTTTTCTCATACTCCATAGTCCAACACATTTGGATTACCTAATCCCTAATCCTCCCCTGCCAGAACTGCCTCAGTGCATTAGAGCAGGTCTCACTCTCTTGCCACCCTCCTTCCCATGCCTGGATCGTGTTTTCTCTGAGAGGAGATGCCAGCTGATATCCTTCTCTTCCTTAGGTTGTTCATTGTAATAAAATGTCATTATCATTAGTGACTTTTAATAGCTTATTGAGCCCCAAACCCCCCAAAAATTTGTCAATTTACGTAAGTGGATATGGGACCATTCAAATATGCCAGTGCAACTCCAGAGGACAAGAACAAGAAATAGACATAAGAAACCACTTCCTGCAATTTTTAAAATATGAAATATATCTCATGTGAGGTGACTTTAAATATGAGAATATGCTGCGATGCTATACTTTATTATTTTTCACTTTCATTCTTATAACACCAGATCTGTTTCTCAATCTAATAAATTATTTTCTTCCTTTACTCTAATTTTTTTATTTGAAAATTTGAGAATCACATCTATAATGTTTCAAAGGAATGCTGGAGCTGGCTTCTATTTTTTTTTAGCTATAATTTTCCTTTTCTTTTTTTTTAGTTTTTTTAGGCAATAAAAAAAGTATTGAATTTTTCCAAAACAGTCCATGGATTTTAAACAGATAGAAGATTAACAAGTCAAACTTCACTCCTATTTCAGTCCAGTCCTGACTCAAACAGGAGAACTGGATAAATGACTTCATAAGGTCCCTTCTGTACCTACAGTTCTGTGTGCAAGTCTCATTTCTTCCCTTTGCTATAAAATAAATAGAACCTCAACTTTTTATGAAAGTAAGATAGAAATTACAAATTCACAACATCATCTGTCAGGTATTAGGGAATCATTGTTGCTTTTACTAATGAAAAGTTTATCCTGGTAGGTACAACAAATACATTCTGTTGCATTAGTATAATTATTGTTTTTCAACTCATGAAATAAAGGTTATTACTTCTTCACCTTTCAGTAATGGTGTCTTAACATTACTTTGATTGTAATTTTATTGCCAAATCAAGTGTGAGATTAGATGTTGGATGTTCCATATAATCTGCACAAAATCAAATTTTTTGACCTCTAAGCCCATCAATACACTCTCCTGCTGGTTTGCTGTTAAATATTCAGCATGTTCTTGTCATGAATACAAATGGAGGACAAATTAGAGTCTACAGGCAGCTGACCTGAGCCTCAGATTGGAGGCTGGGGGCTGGGGCTGTTTTAAATGTTTTTTAATTATCATAGTCCCAAAAGCCATTGGAAGGATACACGTAAAAATCATTTTTGTAGCAAAAAAGCAAAGAAAGAGCAAAGGAAAAAGATCCATTCTCCTTCCTCTTCTTTATTTGAATGTTTGAGCTTGATTGTATTTACCTTTCCACTGGAATAGGCCTATTAATAACAGCAGCTTTATATCCCCTCCTTTCACTATTCTGCTTTGCCTGGGCATGTGTTTAGCTTATTGGTAGGAATGGTTTGTGGATGCAGAGATGTGTGTGTATTCCAATTTTCATCATAAAAACATACTGAATACTGTAGTGAAATAGCTTAAAGTATATCTCTGAAATATTAGGATTATTGTGACTGTATGGTGCTTTTAGGTTTTTTAAAAATTCATTCACTCAATCTTGGACATTTATATAATTGTCGGGTAAGGAAAACAAAATTAGCATAGCATGGAAAATAATGAGGAAAGATTTTTGAAAATTTAAAGGAAACAATAAGGTGTTTTTCCCTCTTGAATAGGAGACAATTTGAAGGCAACCCACACATAAAGTTTAGTATTTTTTAAAGTAAATCTACTGTGATACTTAATGCTAAAGAATGTATTCTGCCGCCCTTGTTCTTGCCTCTGCCTTTTTGGGTTTTTGTGTATGTTTGAACAACACTGGATGAATTAGTTCTGCCTGGCTAGTAAGCAGCCGAGCATTTCTCTGTACACTTGGGAAATAAATTTGGCAGAAAATCAGCATGAGTAGATTTAATTATCACTCTGAGACCTTTCCCTTTTCTAGCCTAGTGATCCTGAAACTCTGAGTGTTTTCCTGAAATCTGTGTGGACGCTAAGCTTCGCTTCCCAATTTGTTCTTCCACGAAATGATAAGCCAAGCAATTACTGGTTTATTGATTTTTCATCATGGCAAATTTAAAGTTGATTTTTTCCTGAAAAGGCAGGGGTGATTAAGTGTTTCCCCTCGGTTTAGTACAAGAGAGCTATGTGGCAGAATCTAATATCCTGAGGTCAACCTCTGCAGGCAGATAATACGGTGTCTTGGCCACGTGTTAAAGAGAGAAATCAGGACTACAAATGTGATAGGATATATGTGGAGACAGTTTAATTTGCTCCATTTATATGAACAAGTCATGTGGCACATGCTTGGAAAACATCATTTTGAATAGGCTCAGGAGTGGGGCCCACGTGGGCAGAAGGAACATGCAAGCATAAACAAGGAAGATGTCACTGGGTTGGGTTTAGAGGGACCTGAGCAATCATTTTAAAAATTAAAATAAGTAAGTCTTGACTTGGGGGGTGGGGGAACATATTCAGAAATGAGGGCTGAAATCCTTAAACTGTCCTTAAGATTTACTGGTCATTTAAATGTTTTTAAATGTCATTTAAATGCTTTTCATTCACAAAGGTTTTCATCTGAGTATGCTTTTAGAGGTCCTCATCTACACATCTTTAAAATAGAATTCCCTGTAAAACTAATTCAGGGCCTAAAAGTTAATGTAATAATGTATTTTTAAGAGAGAGGATCTGATAAACAGGATACCAATCTCCAGTGCATTTCTGTCATCATTTAAATTGCTTTGAACCTATATATAAATTCCACTAAAATAATTTGAAATATTTTGACAGAATTAATTTTACTTACTAGAATTTATTTATCACTGGTTTCTGAACATATAATATGTATAGGGTTTGTTTGGATTTTTTTTTCCTTTCATTTTCTTCCAAGCCTGAACAAGGAAATCTTTTAATTAATGACATTTTGGGTCATGGTTTATGTAAAGAATAGTGTCTAATTGAATTTTTGTCAGAAGGACCATAAATTTATAGAGGAGATATAGAAAACTATTAAGTAACTTCAGAAAAAAATTCCAAGTCAAATACATATTGAAAGGTTAAACAAATTAATCTAAGATTAAATCTACCTGTGATTCCTTTTTAAACTACTCATATTAAAGACAGATACTTCAGGGGCTTCTGATGAATTAGCAAACTATTTTACCCTGTCTTAATGACCATGTAACTGAGACATTCTAAAGTTTCTGTTTTGTAACTCAAAGAATGAAAGTTGTAGGATATATCTTAAATCCAGTTGACCAGAGAGATTCTTTTAGATGTCCTGATTACATGTTTTGAAACTACTAGGGAATAAATATTATTGACTGATAAGTATTGCTTAATGTTTTTAATAAAACAGTATGTTGAGAATGTATTCTTCATGGATTAAAAAAATTCCATGTTTTAAATTAAGTAATTTTAAAATTAAAGTAATATTAAGAAATATTTAAATTACATAATACTTATGTCTCTGATCTAACTTTACACATTGGATGTATTCTTGAAATATATATATGCCAAATTATATTTTCCCATTGAATTTCATGGTATATCAGAGATATGTTCCTGAAGGATAAAAAATTGAGGCCCCAATACATATTTAAAGTCCTCTTTGAGAGTTTTAGCTTTCACTGAGCATTTTGTTATACTATATCATTGTGTCTTTGATGTGTGTGTAGTGCTTCCAAAAGGTAGCCAATAGAACATGTGCACATTACAATGTCTCACATTGAGCACATTGCTCTTTCATTAAAAGTTCTTACTGACCCCAGATGAATCAGAGGAGAGAGACAGAGACAGGGACAGAGAGGGAGATAGGGGGAAAGGAGAGTGAGAGAGAGAAGGAGAAAGAGAGCGAGAGAAGGGGCGGGGGGAGGAGGGGAATTCTATTCTTATATTCTTATGAGAGAGCTATCATCGTACCTGCCCTTACTTCGTACTTAGTACCAAACTCCAGCCTTAACATCAGTGGTTTTCCTCGCCATCTTCAGCCGAGCAATCAGTATCAGTTGGGCCTATTTAGTGATTAATCAAGCATCAGGTAATTCTAACTGCTCTTACCTGATAAGAATACATTTAGTGTTGATTAAACAGCCTGGCTCAGGGACTTCGCAGAGTTAATAACTTGTCTTAAGGGAAAGATTGATGGTCAGAACAATCATCTCCATACTTTTTCAAATGTGTAAATCCAAAGGTACTCAAAAGTGTATTTAAAACGCAATTCACCTATAGCTGTATGTTACTTATATTGATTAAAAAAATAAAAGTCTTAGCTTATTTGTGACCACATTTTTTAAAGTTGTAAATTTGAAAGTCATCCAATTTCCATCGGACATTTCCCTGGAGCCCTATAGAACACTCTAGTAGAGTCCTACTACCTTATTTCCTTTTAATGCTTTATCACTTATGATACTTTCAGGTCCACCAATGGGCTTTTATCACAAGTCAGGTTCAGCTTAGGTAAGCAGTTCTTTATAATGAATACAGGCCAAAAATAAAAGATAAGCTGCTTGAATGGACCAACTCTGAATATTGGAAACTGGATACATAAAAAAGGCACAAAAGAAAGAAATTGTCTGCCCTGGAGGAGTTGTGCAAAGGCAGGCACATGGATAGAGCTGCGATTGATTGGTCCAAACATTCTAGAAGTCATTCAGAATGATGCTAAGGAAGTGACTAATCTTCATCCTCTCTGACCCAGAAATGCTACTGCTAAGTGTTTGCCCCAAGGGGGTCAAAGATGAAAAGAAAAATTTCACATGTACCTAAGTATTTAAAGTAGAACTTTTTGTGATAGTTACTAAATGAGAACAAAGTAGATCCCACCCATTGAGAAATTACTAACTAAATTATGTGAATGTAATGGAATTTGCCCAGAGGAAGCTTGGGAAGACCTGTTATAAACTGATACCCAATGAATTTAACAGAATCAGGAATACTTCATACACAATATTTACAGCAATGTAAGAGCAAGAAGAAATAAAATTCAATTCTTTATAATTATAAAGACCACTCTTGGTCACAGAAGAAAGAGAAGGAAAAAACATACTTCCTTCCCTTCTCAGCAGTGAGGAAGAGCCATGAATATGGACCACTGCAGAGAAGTCAGGCTCGTTGGTAAGGTGGTTAGTTTTGCTGAATGACTTTTCTCTTTTTAAAAATTCTTGATTATAATATGTATTATGTATTGTAATTAATATTACATAGTACATTACGGACACACATTATAGCTCAATGAATAGGGGAGAGGAAGGGATGTATTTGGAAATTAGGGTAATGCTAAAAAAAGAGATGGCACTAAAATTTTTAGAAGAGCAACATCAGAGAAAAAAGTCATGTTATCAAGTTGCCATAATAAACCATAACATGCAAAGTAAAAAAGGCAGTATTCTTTCACTTTAGGTTTGATATTTCTTAATGAATATAAAATTCTTTAACCAATTTTTAACATTAATATTTTCCTTAGTCATTTGGAAGAGACCATTCTCACTAGTTATCCCCCTTGCCTCTATTACCAAACAGTCACCTACTTTTAAAAAGTGAAACAAAGAGAATTATTTTGCTTAACAGTTCTTATGGTAAAACTTCATGTCTTGTTTTTGACCAATTATTATCAAAGAAGTTGACCAGTTTGGTTAGAACCAGATTCAACTGCATGAGGTCATGCACTATAGCTGTAATAACTTAAAAGTGCTTTACAGAGTGATAAGGAAATATATTAAAATGCTCTCAAGATCTTTGATTATTGCCTAAGGTCATGCTTTTATGGTCATTTCATCTTATTGACTGCAGTATGATACTAACCTGAACGTAAATCAAGTCTTTTAAGCACAGCACACTGAATATTTTAAAGAATCTTTATTTGTATTTTAATCCATACAAAGAAAAGTTGAATATCCTAATTGCTTCCAGGTATTTGAGTGGAAAGAAGAATTACTATTATGTTGTCTATTTAGCTTTTCCTTTGACTGTCATCGTAAGTGTTTGCCATGGGACTATGCCTTAAATTTGAACAGAAATGTTCCAACATGAGGATGAATTTCCCGTTTGTATGGATGTACACTGTTCTTCTGGCTTAATTTTATTATTATTTAAATTTCAAGTCCTTTCCACATACTTCAGTAAATTACCAGTTTTTAACTAAATGTGAGTGAATCCCTCCAACACCCCTACCCTTTGTGTCTTTGGTGAGCAGTAGTTGCTTCATTAGTTGGTCTCCACCACCTGGTGTTGAGTTTTGAGTCTCTAGAGACTACCTCGGCATCTGGCATTAACTGTGATCTCTGCGTATGTGGGTTTAATCTTTTCATTGACATTTTATAGGAAAAAAGAATGTGGAACAAATTAAGGAAAGCGTAAAGAACACTCAGAAGTAGAGCTGCAGATTCCAGTATTGAAGAGCTCACATTCGTTTATTTTAGCACTTCCTGGTTCACCTAGGACCGATTTTCCTTTTACTGTGAAAGAGTGTTGGTTGGACTACGATCAAGTCAGGTTTGAGACATCATTCATAAGAAATTCAATACTTTTCAGTCTGATATTAAGCAGACTGTGGAGGAGCTTTTTAGTATCTTTATTGTCCAGATAACATCCCAGATTTTAGAGTGACTAGTGACAGTAAAACAGGAAGAGGAATTGTTATCCTATTAACCTCCTGAAAGATAAGGGAGATGGATTTGAAAACTGCAGGATAGTGAGATAACATGTGGAAACATAGAACAGACTTAAAGGACATTATCCAATATGGTCTGAAAAAAGACAGTTATTAGATAACTGAACCTGAACTAGTTAGTCATGTTGGGAGCAAGAGTAGGTAGCTCATGGTCATTCGAAATTCAGAGTCTTCATCACCACTCCTCCATTGTTAAAGTTAAGCTAATGTTGTTAACTATGGATAGTCTATTCTTGTAAGAACAAATTTAGATTATGGTAATCCCCTGACTGCCTTTGATATTTAAAATGACTAAACCATTTGTAGGCCAGAAAGCTGAGTTCACATGTCTACTCGGATTGGATCATAGGATTTAGAAATAGAAGAGACCTCTGAAGGCATCATATCCAATACCTTCCTCCCTAAAGCCCAATCTCTGGGCTTAATATTCAGAAATATTAAGTCCTAGAGCCAGCCCATTCTAGCTTGGAATTCCATACTATGATCTTCTTTCTTCTCATTCCCCTCCACCCAAACAAATGAAGGTAGAGAAATATCATTTATTTGTTGATTCCTGTATTCCCTGTCATAGTACTCCATATTTTTTCATTTAGGAGAATAATTGTCAAAAGAGGTAGAGCTATTTTGTGCATCTAATAGTTTAGCATTTATATGGTAGCCAGACACACTAGATGATCTTAACTGTTTGCTTGTGGTGTAGGACAATGTTGGGGTCAAATCAAATAGATTCATAGGTGAACGGAGAGAATTTTCCACTTGGAGCCAAGAAGATAGAGACTGACTGTAATTTTAATCGGCCAGCCTGCTGAGTGATCCTGATTAGCGTTCACATGGTCTGCATACAACTCGGAGTGGGCAGTCCATTAGAAACATTGTTTCTTTAACTTAATGGGACAGAGATTAACAGCAGCCTGATACACTAATCAAATGTAACTGATTCACCAAATGTAATTTTAGCAGTTTAAGTCAGACCACACTAATAATTTTTTCTTAGGCTCATTCATTATTCCCATCAGTGAGATCAACCAGGCTACCATTTATAAAACTTTGCCCTCTCTATTTCTGGCCCTCTCTGCCTGCTATCTTGAAGTCATCTGAATTGAGTCATTTTGTCATTGTTTTCCCACTTTGTTTATTTTCTTTAACAGGTTTCCCACTGTTAGTTGTCCATCAAAAAAATTGCCCAAAAGGAAGATTCCTGGAGGGAATAAAGAAAATACAATAGCTGAAGTGACACTTGGTACTGAAGTCTCTACTGCCCATTAAGTCTGCTTTTCAATTTAGCAGTTGTAAAAATGAGAAGTGTTCTTAATATAGGACCCTATTGATCAGAAATGGCGCACAGTGGCCAGGCCTGTGCAAGGTTATAAACTCCCTCTGGCCTCTACAGACAGATAGCAAGGCTCTTCTCACATTATCCTGGACCATGAACACTTTGTCTTTTCCTTCCTACCCAGGGATCAGAAATATCAATATGAAGAAGATCCAGGCAGGCATTTAGTTTATTCTGGTTAATCTTTTATTTGCTGATTTGAAAGTTCCTCTCTCCTCGGAAGCTGTTCTAGGTAACAGACTAGCTTGTGAGGTAAAGTAGGCATGCTGAACTTATTCAGGAGGCCTGGGTTCAGATTCCAGCTCTAACACTTACTAACCATATGATCCCAGGCAAGTTTCATAACCTCTTCAAGCCTCCATTTGCTCATTTGTAAAAATGAATATAATCATACTGTTTCCTAGGGTTAGTTTAAATATTGTTAACCTTAAAGCATCCTCAAAATATTATTCTGCATTCATTGACTTGATTTGTATAATTTAGCATATGTAGCTTTGTCAGGCATCTTCATCATTGACTGCTGCTATGGAAAGAAAACCCACAGATTTGACAAGGTTCTGATCAATAAAAAGATTTTATTTTGTCCGCACTTCCAAGTCAAGGAAGGTAGAAACCTTGATGGATGCATAGAGAAGGAAGCCATTTCCTACAGGTACATATAGTGGACCAAACCCATAGCCATTCTGGGTTGACAGACAATTTGCAGCTGCCATTAGAGGCAGTTTGTTGTATTCTGGGAGAAAAGGAGGGAAACTTCCCAGTCTTTCACTCACTGACCTCAAGGACCCAAGACAAAGGGTCGTTTGGTTGACCTTCCCCCATTTCCAAGCAAGGAAAGCAAAACAAAGAGGTTCGCCATGACTGCCCATTTGCACTGAATTGAAGGTCTAGTCTAAAATAACATTATTTTTATCAAGAAAGAGGAATTACAGAGCCCCACTCCTGCCACTACTCCATTATCTTGCATTTCTAATCCTCCCTATCAAATAACAGTGAGTGACTTTCCAGTAGACTATCACAAGCTTACCTTAGCAAGGCCAGGAAAAGAATGATCACTAATGGCTTTCTTCTATTTGTCTGAGGATCATCAGACCTTTCATTAAGGAAAAATATTTCTTCATCTGAGTGCCCTTTGCAGTCTTAGTTGGAACTGAAAATTTATTCCTTTTAAAAAATGTTTTCATGTATGTAATGTTGGGTGTAGTTGATTAGTGTTGGTTAGTTTTGCTGAGCTGCTTTTTCCCCTGTATTCTCTTTTACCAAGGGATAGAGGAAAGAGAAGTATATAGTGGGAAATTAAGAGGATGTAAAAATAAAAGATATCAATGAAAATTTAAATTCAAAAAATTTAAAACTAAATATATATTCCTTTTGAAGACAGGTTTCCAAAATCCAGTATTTTAGGATCAAAATACCTTTAAAGATGGCTATTTGAGACAAATGTTTTCTAATACTGCTCTTCTGTCATTTGCCTGAAACAAGCTTTTAACCCCCAGGGTCCTTAGCTGTGTCACATGTAACAACATGTTGTGTTCGTCCTTCGTTTTCAAAGAAGACCATGACGTCAGAGAAATGATGACATGCCTTGCACTTGACTTTGTTTGGAGTGAGGGAAGACTATGATGATAGTCTGGTTTACACACTGGTCAAAGGGTACTGGGGCCATTGTTCAACTTTTCCACCTTAGAACATTGTGCTTGTCTATGTAGATGCTGCAAGAGATTGACAGAATTGGTGCCCATCCACATAATGCGTTTGCATTTATTATGCACCTGCCGTGTACTAGGCACTTTGCTAAGTGCTGGTGACACAAAAAGAGGCAAAAGGCAGCCCCTACCCCGAAGGAGCTTGTGATCTAATGGGAGAGACAAAAAGCAAACAACTGTGGACAAACAGGCTCCGTACAGGGTGGATGGGAAATAATTAATGGAGAGAAGGTCCTGGAATTAAGAGGGGTTGGGGAAGGCTTCCTGTAGAAGGTGAGATTTTAGTTGGGACTGAAAAGAAGTAGAGATGAGGGGAGAGAGCATTCCAGGCATGAGGACAACCAGATAAAATGCCAGAGACATAGAAGGTGTTTTTCATGAACCATCCAGGAGGTCATTGTCACTAGATCAAACAGTGCATGCTGGGGAATAAGACTTAAGAAGACTAGAAAGGTAGGAGGAAGAGGGCTGTGAAGAGCTTTGAGTGCCAAAGAGACCACTTTGTGTTTGTCCCTGGAGGCAAAAGGGAGCCACTGGAGTTTATTAAGTAGGGAGTGAAATACTTAATAGACTTGTGCCTTAGGAAAATCACTTTTGTGGTCGAATGAAGGATTGGAGTAGGGGAGAGACATGAGGCAGGCAGATTCCCCCAGAGGGCTTTTGAGGGGATGAGGGCCTGCACCAGGGCAGAGGGCAGTGTCAGAAGCATACACACCTGAGAGATGTTGCAATAGTGAAATCTACAGATCTTGGCAGTTGATTATATATGGGGGAAGCAGGGTTAGAGGGAGAAATAGTGGAGAATCAAGGATGATGCCTAGGTTGTGAACCCAAGGGATAGGGAGGAGGGTGGTGTCTTCTACAGTAATAGGGAAGTTGGGCACAAGGAGAGTTAAGGGAAGGGTCGTGATTCACTTTTGGACATGTTGAGTTTAAGATATCTAATTCAGAATGTCTGAAAGGCAGTTGGAGATCTGAGAGAAGAGGGCCCAGGTCAGGACCCTGTGGGACACCTATGGTTAGGGATATGATCTATAAGAGGATCCAGCAAAGGAGACTGAGGAGAAGTGGTCAGAAGGGTAGGAAAACAAGGAGAGAATAGTCTCCTGAAAACCTAAAAGGAAGAGAATTTCAAGGAGGAGAGAGTAATCAACAGTGTCACTGGCTGCAGAGAGGTCAAGAAGAATGAGGACTGAGAAAAGGACACTGGATCTGGTAAGGATCGGTGCTCACTTTGGACAGAGAAGCTGTGGTCAGAAGCCAGATTGGAAAGAGTTAAGAGAATGAGAGAGGAAAGAAAGGGGAAAGAGACACTGATTGGAAATGGCCTTATCAAGGAACTTAGCCCTGGATTAAAACCAAACAAACAACCACCAGATGGGGTCACAGAAGAGTTGGGCAGTACTGGACATGGTTGGCGGAGGCGGGGCAGCTAAGTGGGGCGGCGAGTAAGGGACCAGGGCCTGGAGTCAGAAAGACTCATTTTCCTGAGTTCAGATTGGGTGACCCTGTACAAGTCACTTCAGCCTGTTAACTCAGTTTCCTCAATTGTAAGATGAACTGGAGAAGGAAATGGTAAACCACTGCAGTATCTTTGCCAAAGAAAACCCCAGATGGGGTCATGAAGAGCTGGACTTGACTGAACAGCAGCAGCAGCAGCTTAGTTAACAGGGATGTTAACTTGTCTGGACAGACAAGCAGTAAAGAAGGAACCAGTAGACAGGGAGAGATGGAGAAAAAGGGGTAGTGTGGGGATGACAGAGAGTGCACTCATGGGGGCGGTGTGTGCATCTCAGAAGTTTTGGTATTAGACTTTGAACTATGTAAGAGCAGAAAATTTGCCCTATCCAAACTTTGAATAAGCTTTACTTGTAGTAAGCATTTCATAAATATTTACTTAATCCAACTGAATTTTTTTTTTTGCTTTCACTAAGTCCATATATGGACCTGTTCTCTTGTGATTTCTTTCTTTCTCCCATTAGGTAATTGAAGTTTTAATGCTATAGGTATGTAAATTGTACCCTTTGTTCTCAGTTTTCAAGTTAACACTTCATTTTTTTCTCATTAGGTTGTCATTTCTTTATTGTCCTATTCTTTCTCCTTAAAGCCTTAAATTAATTCAGGTCACAGAACACAAAATGTTAGAACTAGAAAGGACCTTAAAAATCACTTAGGCCTCCCCTCTCATTTATTCAGAAGAGGCCCTTGAAGCCTCCAGTACTAGAAGTGATGAAGTTCAGGGGTGATGGGGACCCCAAAATACCGACAGTTCGGGTCGTGCTCGAATGAATTCAACTCAAGCCTTCTTAAAGCCAAAGAAAACAAAGTTTATTAAAGATTCGCCAAATTGGGTTGGTTCTTAAGGAGCCTAAGCATTTGTGATGCTTATATTGACAAGCGGGCCAGACAGAATCCCAGCTAGACAGAGTCTGAGCTGGATTGAATCTGAGCACCTTCATGGAGGCAGGATGGAACTAGTATAGGAGGGATGGGGCGGGGGTGGGGGTGGGGGGGCCGCTCTGGTAGTCCAGGGTGATAGGAGGAGGAGGTTAGGAAGGGTCTTGAGGAGAATCAACGAACATCAGACTAGGGGGCGCCTAGGTGGGAAGCAGGTAGGGCAGTCAAGAGATAACAGACCATGGCCACAGATTTGAGTATGAAGGGTCAGTTTCTGTGAGGAGATACAGGGAGAGATCAATTTGAGTATGAAAAGTGAGGAGATTCCGGGGGAGCTCAAGGAAGTTCCCAGAGTCTGAACCCCATCAAAAGGATATAGGAGGAGGGAAGCCAAACACTGGGCTTGGGTGGGAGCGAGGAGCTAGGAGTAATTTTGTCAAGCCCTGATTGGGAACCTGTGTCATCGTGAAGGCTGTCAGTCCTTCCGAACAGTGAGACTCCAACCACAGGAGCAAATTCTAAAGTTAGTGCTTAGCAGACGACAGTCCAGAGTAACAGTAGGCAGAGGCAGAGCTAGTCTGGGGGACTTTATGTTAATTCACTGTAGTCAGTGGTCCCTGACCTGACTCCAGGGGTTTTATAATAGTGAACACCTTCATTTATCTTCAGCACAGCCAGGGCATTAAGGGAAACAGATTGAAGTAAAGTGAAGCTTGTTAAATCCCTTTTAACAAATGCCTTAAGAAGTCCTCATTTCTTCATCACCTGCTGAGTTGAAGCAATAGGTCATTGTTCCCACTCGGTGATCTTGGAGAGACTCGGGTTGGGGGATGGGACGAGGTTTCATTCTCACCACTTAGGAAGGAAAGTCTTTGAAGCAGCTTTTATCAGGGATGCAGTCATATTTTGAGGTTTGAACCAATTTCTTTTTTTCCTTTTTGACCCAGCCCACCTTCTTTTGTCTATGTAACTTTGTACATTTGCTCCAGAAACACCATTCTGCTTCTGGAGAGTAAATGGGCACTTCTCCCTGATTGAACCTGGAGCTGGGTATGTAAGCAACCAAATGATAATCTTGTATAACTCTTGGAAGCTCAAAGAGCAAAACCCAGACCCTTCAGAAAGCTTTCAGCACCTACCAAAAACTAGTATTCAAGAGGTTATGGAAACTCTTCTCTATCTGATACTTTCTTCGAGTGATTGACCAAACAAGTTGAAATATTTCCCCCTCCTCAAAGAGCATGTTTGTTGGTATGTAAGCAGTCGGCTTTAAGGTCTTGAAGGACCTTCCCTCACAGCCCTGGTAGGTATTTCCCAGGTGGCACAGGCTGGCTTATCCCCATTTTGCTTGTGAATGCTGCGTTTTAGGTAAGCAAAGTGCCTGGGCCGAGGACCCCGCTTAGCATTAGAGCCAGAATTGGGAGCCAGTTTCTTTGCTCCCAGTCCAGTCCTGCTCTCCTATACTGCACTGCCTTTGTCCATTAATTAGATGTATTCATATGTATCTCTATGTCGTGGTAGGTATGCAAATCTCCTAAATAATGAACCCCAGTCCCCTTCCTGGCTAATTATTTCTCTGCCAGTAAATATGTTACATCATAGGAAGGAAAATCTGCTTTAAGAACAGAGAAATATTCAACTAAAATAGAGATGATTGAACTACTCTTCTGGGTTGTCCATGCCAGTACCTTCGTGTCACTGTTAGGAATTGATTCTGTCCTTGACCTTCATTATCAAATTATCAAAGAGGCTATGATTCACAGTGTTTCTACGTAGGGCACACATGTGACTAAAAAGAGTGTATAAGGCATGCCCCATCGTAGTTCTTTCAACACATTTTAACACACAAAAGAAGGGGACCTTCTTGTGGTCTTTGTCATTTCCTGAGTCTTGACACCATGGAGAGACTGGATTTCTAGCTTGAGCTCTACCTGGAGCTGCTTAGAGAGGGTACAACAAATGATATTAACAGTGGATCATAGTTCCCCACAGAGGGATCCTGCACAGCAGGAGGACACAGGGAGCTGGATGGTGTAACACTCACTAAGATGTTTTCATTTCCAATAGCCAGAGACAAACAGTATTCCAAGACTAAGCAAGAGAATTCTCAGCTAGGAAGGTCCCCAAAAGAGTCTATGAAGAACCTTCGCATTAATACTAGACTAAGAAGAAGGGATAATATGTCAGGAGGTGGAGCTTGGGAGGCAGGGATGGAGCAGTAGCAACAGACACAGAAACAAGAAAGCAGGACACATCACACATATTGGCTGAACTACATGAGTTCTTAACCTGGAAGCAGCAAAAGGGGTTTGATGTCTTTCAATACTTTGATAACTGTATTTCATTGTAAGTAGTTTTCTTTGCAAAACTGTGTTCTGTTTTGTTTGTATTTAAAGACATTATTTTAAGAAAGGGTCTGTGGACTATCCCAGACTGCCAGATGGGTCCAGGACATGAACAAAGCTAAGAATCCATACACCAGAGCACAGAATAGGTGAAAGGAAGGATGGGAAGTGAGCTAGCAAGGCAATCTGGAGCACTATCATGTGTGACCGTGAATGCCAGTCCAAGAACTTCGAACTTCACTCTATAGGGAATGAGGAACCATTGGGATTTTTAACAGAGAAATGACCCTTGGTAGACTTATGCTTTTTAGAGATGGTCTGCTCTGGCGGTGGTGTATAGGATGGAGCAGATAGGTGTGGAGAGAGAGAGGGAGACTCAGACCAGATCGCTGACGAGTGACTGTTCACATCTCTGAATCTCAGAATTGGCAGGGACCTGAGAGCCCATAGCTGGCAGGAGTTACCTTTCCAGGCTCGTCTAAAGGTAATAGCTTTAACTAGAAATGTAGCAGCAGGAATGGAAAGAAGAGTCGTGTAAAAGATTGCAGAAGACGGATGAACAGGACTTGGAGACTGATTGAGTGTGTTAAGTCACAGGGACAGGAGGAGCCAACTGTTTCCAGGGATTTCATCTCAGGGACAAAGAGAATGATGCTGATGTTGAGAGAAGAAAGGCAGAGGCCAAAGTAGTTTCAGGAGAGAAAAAAATGTACTTTGACTCTATCTGTGCAGAAAGGACCTTAAAATTCACGTTGTCCAACAGGCTTACTCCTGCACAAGAGGAAAGTGAGGCGCAGACTTGGAAAAGCATGAAAGGGAGATGGCTAGCAGACCAAGGCATCATAGCTAGAAGAGGGCGAAAGTTCAGAATCGACTTGCTGGAGGGCCGCTTTAAAGGGTTTGCTCATGTACATAGTTACATCCATGGGTCAGACCACCTTTGGAGGGCAGCATCGAAGACTTTCTCCACCTCTGTTTTCTAGTTGGCGCTGACCCTGTGTGAGACCTAGAGTCAGCTTAGCTCAGGGTTACCTCCTGATGGAACGGAAGCCATGAGAATCTGGTCACTGACAGACTTACTAGCAGCCTACTCTGCCTTTTGGGAGACTGACTGAGCTTCAGCATGTCTGATCCTCTGGCAGACTGAGAAATATAAATAAACATATCATTTTGTTGGGGACTTGTGTGAAAACATGATTTGTAAAACATTGCTTAGAAATTCTCTCATGTTTTCCAGTGGGCAAGAATTTATATCTATTACTTCATTACTGACCATGTGGTTTCCCAATCAAATCATGTTCACCATGAGCTTATTTTCTCCATGTGCACATTTCTGAGAATCTGAAAGTAATGTTTTATCTGTAGGGAGAATAAACAAAGAAGTTTTGAGAGCTTCACTGATGTGGGACTTACTGTGTTTATTCATTAAGTGTTTCATTTAAAGACTGAGGTTTTGTCCTTCAGATTTCCATTAATTTAGACTGTTCAGTCTTTTGAGGTTTTCATTTGTCAGAATTGTTAGCTCTTGGGTATTAGTAACACAAATATTGATGTGTAGCTTTGGCCTGTTAGCTATCAATTGAAATCAGAAAATCAATAAACTTAATAGCTGTTCATTACACAGTTGATGCATTTGCAGAGCTACATTGAACACTGTCAGTGAATAATCAATTCAGTCAAAAACTATTACTAGATTACTGCCAGAAACTTGTACAATACACTAGTTTATTTACGGTTATACGCAGCTTGCCTTAGAGTGCTTTACACTGGGTGTAGTGTGCAAGCTGCCCTGAATTAGGTGCGAGGTGTGAGCACTCGCCAGGTGGGTTTGAAAGGAAGCTCAGCCAATAAGCACTGCACGTTGACAGCACTCAGCACACTTCCTTGATATTTAGGGTGTCTCACCAGGTCAGTTAGTAGAGGGCCCAGCTCTGGGTGATCGGCCTCTTAGTACAGGAATGAATGCTGCCGCCCCACTACCCCCATCTTCCATCTTGGCTCTGCTCCTCCTGACTGCAGAACAGGCTCCACGAGGTTGGTGCTCTGGTGCCCTGGCTGTAGAAACACAGCCCCCTCAAAGTCCACAGGATAGTCACAGATGCAAAGAGCTGACTTTTCCCCAGGAGAGTAATGATACTCCCACCTTCCTGATGTAAGAAGAAAACAATTTCCCCCTTGTAGAAAGATCTTTGCCATTCATCTTACTCTTTCAATGCCGCTTTGTGCGTTACCTGATTTGTTCCTCGTAACAGCCAGCAGACGTTATTATCTCCGGAAACTGAGACTCAGAGAAATTAAATTACTCGCCTCCAGACATTCACCGAGTCTTCTCCAGAAGTAGAAATTGAACCCAGGTCTCCCCTGACACCAAATCCAGCACTTTCTTCACGCCACCAAGCCGCCTCTCTTAAACACAAAGAATTTAAAGAATTGTCATATATCTAAACAAGATAGGAATTTAAATATTTTTATTGTACAATCCTGGCAACATTTCCTTATTTGAAAAATTATGAGTTGTGCCTTATTTTTCTGTCACCCCAAAAGTGAGAAGCATTAGTAAATTCAAAAGTTGTTCCTCAGAGCAATGACAAACCTCAGGAATATGTTAGTTCCCCAAAGTTCTTAAAACTTCTCTTTCCACAGTCTTCTTTAGCCTGTATTGCCCTTTTCCTCAGTTTTCTCCATGTCTATTTCAATCTCTGTCTCTGTCTTTCCATAGTTGTCTAGGGTTTTTTGTCTCTTTGTGAATGTTTCTATTTTTCTTCCTGTATTCCTCTATTCTCAACACCACCACTTTCCCTCTCTCCCTCAAATGAATAATAATTTCCAGCATAATAGCTTAAATTTGTGTGTGATTATATAAATATATCATTTATTCAAGGGACTTTTATGTTTCCTGCGCTTAATTTAAAAATCAGGTGGATAAAATAGTTTTAAATGGAAGAGTCTAGAGATACAAGGTTTCTGAATATTCCTCAGACTTTTGGATCTTTTTCAATTCTTAATTTTAAACATAGTTTTTCAACATTTCTGTGGTCATCCTTGATGTATCTGTTGCCTTCATTTAGAGGAACCTGCCAAGTCTCTCAGAATCTCTCTATCACTTCATAATGCTTCAGATGCTAGGAGTTAAACTTTAAATAACTTCATAGTGTTTCATAATGAACATTGCTAGGTGAGATGGCCATGTGTCCCATAAAAACTGCATTGGGTACATATTGACATCAGTTCCATCAACTGCTTTATTTGCCTCTCCAAAAAAACCCTTTAGCCATCCTTCTCTTCAGGAGCAATCTCACTCTGGCTTCTGGTTTCACTGACAATAAGAATGTCAGCATTGATGTGACTCACTCCTTCTGGCAGTATCTTGAATTTCACACTTAAGTAGCAATAGTTCAGTTCATGTTTACAGATAGTATTAAAAGTCTGTGATTCTGAATACACTTTGCCAGATTTTCAAGTACTATGCCAACATCACTTGAAGATGTGGTGTAGAAACACAGGACTGAAGATGACTTGGTAGTTTTACTTTTCTCATTGCCATGACCAGAGAATTCTCCACCTGACTGCCCAGCTGTTTGTGATGAGCCTTTCTGCCCAGAGCCAAGCTGGACAGAGGAATCCACTGCTTGGTAAATATTCAAAACCTTTCCAGCTTGATAGAACTGGCTAGAGTCTGCATTCCACTAGCAGAGCCTTTAGACACCAAGGTCACTGAACAGAAGGCTAGGTAAAGGATTGTCTGGGAGAGGAGAGTGAATGAGTAAGAGGAACTGAGGGCAATATGAACCCAAATGCAGCTTTTGATATGGGACATATGGTCATCTCACCTTGCGGGGCTCATTACACACCATTAAGAAGATGTTTGAAGATTGTGTCTTGGCATCTGAGGCATTACATGAAAAGATACAGAAATCCTGACAGGCTTGTCAAGTTTGTCTAAGTGAAGCCAACAGATACTTTTTGTCTGTAGTGATTAGTGAGGAATGTGCAAGTGTATCTTGCTGAAAGGGACCTCAAGCTACTAATAAGTAGGTTTTTAAGCCCCCCTCTTAGAATGTCTTGCCTCCTTTAGTAATAGTTCTTACTCCATCGATGTTCAGATTGATTCTGGCAATCTATTAAGCACATGCTTATATGGGAGACCCTGTGCTGGCTGGCAGAGACACGAATAAAGAAGATCACTGCTTACTGGGGCGGGGAGCAGTGGTGAATACACATGCACAGATTGTCCTAGTACAAAATACAGCACAATCAGAAAGGGAAGATTCTGACAAAGTGCTTGAGAAAAAACTTGACAAGGAAGAGAATACTTGCCTTTGGGGAACACTTCATAGAAAAAAATGCCTCCTGTGCTGAACCCTAAAAGAAGAAAAAGAATGCCTTCTATGTCCGGTGCTGAGCTGTGGGGATACAAAGGAACAGAAAAGATGGTCTCTGCTCTCGAGCAATTTATTCTAAAGAGAGACAATATGCAAACAGCTGTGTACCCAAAAAAAGCTACTTTCAGGATAAATTAGAAATCACAGAGAAAGGCACTAGCATGCCACAGCTGGGAACAGGAGGACAAAATCTGGGGAGAGCTATTCCTGTCATGTATCGTCCATGTAGTAACGTGAAATATAATCGGAAACATTAGTGGGAGCCGGCTCATGTTTAGGAGTGTGGAAGCTTGACATGACTTTTGCAGTAGGATTCTGGGAAAGCAGAGAGGATAGGAAAGGGCCTTGAGTCCATGTCATAGGACGGTAGGTAGAATGAACTGGGGATATTTAACCTAAGGAAGAGAAGATTCAGGGAATATGATCATTCTCTTTAGAATATTTGAAGGGCTGTTAGGATAAGAAGGATTCAGCAAGGAATAATGGGGAGATGTCCCAGAGATGCACATTTAGCCTTGCTTAGAGAGAAAACTTCTTATACTTAGAGCTGTTCATAAGTGTAATGCACAGCCTCAGGAGATACTAAGTTTCAAATACCCCAACTATTTTGTTAAAGTCACTGTTCAACAAAACTATTGGGAAACCAAGATGACAGAAATTAGACAACATTTCATGCTATGTATTGCAATAAATTTCCAGTAGACACATGATTTAAATATAAAAGGTCATGCCACAAGTTAGAAGAGCAGAGAAGTAGTAACCTTTCAAAGCCATGGATAGAGGGAGAACTCTTGACTATACGGGAGATAAAAGGTACCACAGAAGATAAAGACAGTTTTGATTACTTAAAACTGTAAAAGTTCTAAACAAATTTAATGCAGGTAAAATTAAAAGGGAGATAGTTAACTTGGAAAAAATCTTTGCAGCAAACTTCTCTGATAAAGGTCTGTATCCATATATAATTGATTCAAATATATAAAAATAAAGTCCATTCCCCAAAAGGTCAAAGTACATAATAAACAGGCAGTTCTCAAGGGAAGAAACAGTGATGAATGAAGGAGAAGCACTGTGTGAGGACCTGGGCAAACAAGCACCAGGGAAGAGTCTGGGTATTCAAGGACTTTACCTTGTCAGGAGAGATGGGGGAGGGGTGACCAGGGCAGGGGTGTAGTGTCTGCAGAGTCCCAGGAGGGCCAGTTAGTGAAGCCACAGGATGCTCAGTTGTCATGCCTTTTCCAGAAGCAATAGTGACAAACCCCGCAGAGGACAGGATGGGTGAATGGGTTGTGAAGCATAGTCTTGCTCTAGGTGGAGGGAATTAGAGTGTGTGCTCACATACATTCATCAGTCAAACAGTCCAACCACAGACTGAGATTCAGAGCTGAGAGGATAAATAAGGGAGCGAAAGAGAAAGAGAGCCTCATCTCTAGAGTTCTCGTTGGGATCATGCTGGTCCAGGTAGTCAGCAGTGGTGGGAGAAATGACCTGATAGTCAAAGTGATGACTCTGTTGCCAGAGAAGTATAGGTGTAGTTACATCCCCTACATTTAGTGGAGTGGACCAAACTCCAGGATATGGAAATCAAATCAGTAAACAGTAAGAGCCTGCTTTGTTCCATACCCTGTGCTTAGATATTGAGAATATAAAAATGAAAAGCAATAGTCCTTGTTCTCAAGGAATCTCTAATCTAGGAAAACAAAAAAAAGAACTACTCACAAGAGGATATGGAATACAGCAGCCACTTCTACATAGCCCTCTCCTAGCACTTGTGCTCAGCAACCCAATCAACTCCTCAGCAAGTATCCTTGAGAGCTGACTGTATGTATTCCAGGAACTGGGCTGGGCGCTGAAGATCCAGAGACAAGAAAGAGACAGCCCTCAAGGAGTTCAGAGTTTAGCCGGTGGAGATAGCACATGTATCTCTGGCAGGAATTCTAAACTTTATCATGTCCTGGACCCCTCTGGTTGACCAGTGACACATAGGAACCCCTTCTCCGAGTAATGTTAAGTTCACAGACCCCAGGCTAAGAACCCCTGACCTCTAAGTACATGTAAAACAAGGTAATTTAGTGAGAAGGGCACTAGTAGCAAAGAGGATCAGAACTGGGATTGGGGGCTAATGAAGGGATAATTCTTTAGCACCATCAGCTCCTGGATTGCAGATGCAAATAGCCTTCATTTTAGCAGCTGTTACTTTTGGGTTAAGCTCCCCTGTCCTAGGAGGTTGATGGTGAAATGCAGACCCCTTAAATTTAGATTCTGGCTTAGTTTGGTTATGAGCCCAAATGATGTTCTGATGGTTTTTCAGTAATTTTTTGCAGAATGATTCTGGAAACTGAAGGACATCTTGCCCTGTAAGAATAGGCCTGAACCTTCTGAACAAAGGTATTACAAATGGCAGGCAAGTTGATCAGATACCCTACTGGAAGTGGGCTTTTACCATCATGTATAGACTGCTTACACCTGGCTGTCACTTTGGAATCTTTTGTAAAAGAATGTGGGGGGCGGGGGAGAAAACAAGTGTAAGGAGAGGGTCAGCACAGACAAAAAGGTGCACAGGAAATGAGCTCTGGAGCTAACACAGAGCCAAACAATTAAAGCATCAAAGCTGCAGGCAAGTTGTTTGCTCCACAACAGTGTAATGATTATTCCTCTGCGAACAAGTTTTAAAGTTTTATTGTAATTATTTTCACTGAATACTGGGGCATGTCTTTCTAGCTTTAAAGATCTGGGTACACCAGAGCGGGAAATGCCATCAACTTTGAAGTAAGGCCTTTGAAAAGTTAATGGAACTGATTCCCATTTCTGCTGCTTTCTAAAGTTTCCAAAGAGTGTTTCTCTACCCAACAAAATGGGAAATTCAAAGATTATTCCCATTATATAGGAATATTTGGCTCTTCCTCTTAAGCCTTAAGAGAAGACTTGAATTCAACAGCCATTCACAAAACTTGTCAGAAGAGGGAAAAGTGACACTTGAGTGCAGCTGAAGGGGAAATGGAAACAGGAGAAGAGAAAGCTAGAGCACTTGTGTCAGAGTCACGATAGCTAACATGCCTAGTACTTTAAGGTGTGCAAAGTCCTGCCCTGCTGTCTTTTCTGGGAGGCAGACTCTTGGCTAATAGTCTAGAGGCTTTATAGAGCTTCCTTATTCAAACCTCCCAGTTGTTCCACAAAGTCAGTCCTAGAAGCATTACAATCCCAATTTTACAGATGGGAAAATGGAGACTCTGAGAAATTAGATGACTTGTTCACAAGTGTCACAAGTAGTGTCAAAGACAGGATTCAAATTTACATCCCTCCTGATTCCAGGACCAGTATTGTCTCCATAGTCCTAAGCTGGATCAGAAAACAGCAGAAAGGAAGCTCCAGCTGCAGTAGAGAGAAGAGGGGAAACAGTTCTGCAAGCAGTGAGCCTGTAGAGTTTGCAAGTAACTCTTTATTAATCGAATGTCTCTGGTGACACTTTTCTGTAATGATGCTCTTGAAACTACATGCCTGCTTAAGAGTAGCAGTGACCAGTAGAACCAAACAGGCCTCCATGTGCCCATCTTCTTTTGACAAAACTTGTACTCTTCCTCAATACCCCACCTGGACAGGACAGCAGCTCAGGCCTTGGCCTACTGTTGACTGAAAGCCTGTGGGGCTGCTGGCATCCGTTGGACCAGAGCAGCTCTAATGAGGAGATGGGAGAAGAGTTGGCAAGATGGCTGGCCCAAGAGGGAGCGCTTGTTTCCAATGCAGTGCACCACCTCCCTAAATCTCACTTGCTATTTCACATCTGACTGCCTTCTTAACGGTCCCCAGGATCCTGGATTCAGAGCAAAAAGGACCTGAGAAATCATGTAGCCAGACTTCTGATTGGACAGATAGAGGAACCAATGCTGGATGGGTTAGTAACTTAGCCAACATCACACAAAGGGGAGTAGGAGAGCTGAGAGATGGAGCAGAGATCATCAGAGCTGAGATTAAGCACGAATCATCTGACCCAAATTCTGTACCCATTCCATTAAATAGCTTCCCACTTTATTATATCTTCATGTTCATTGTCTGAATATAAAATAAAATGTAAGAAAGAGGGGAAAAAAACTGTCTGATCCTGTTACTGATGCATAATGCCAAATTATCCACCAAAGATCAGATGTTCCAGTTGGTGATATTCTCAGTGTAAAGCCTCCTGTGATTCAGCATCAGTTGTCCAAAATAATTACCTGCGAAGGATTCAGAAATGTCTGTGAAGGAAATATGGGATGGGATATATGCCTAACTATTCCATTAAAAACTGTAAAACAGTCCTTCACTAATAGTACTTACTTGAGCAGTTGAGAGGCAACATGATATAGTGAATGTAAGATTTTAAGTCAGAAAACTAGAGTTCACATCCTCTCTCTGTGCCATAACTACCCTTAGGACATTGAGCAAATCACTCTGTGTCTGGCCCTGAATTTTCTTAAGTGAAATGATGGCTTTAGGACTAGATAACCTCTAAGATCCAGTCTAGCTCCACATCTGTGATTCTAGATGTGTGAGAACAGCAGGAGTGGTGGTGGTGGTGGTAGTAGTAGTAGCAGTAGTAGCAATTCACATTAGATATGCTTTAAGGTTTGTAAATAAATTAAATGAGTGGTTAAAGAATTAGTATCTCCAAGTCATTTGTTGAGCTTGTTGAATTGCTACAACTTAGAGAACATACCCCTAAAGCCTCCTAGATCCTAAAAATCCCTCCAGAGCTGTTTCCTCCGTAGGACTTCCGTCCAATTTGCTCCCCTCTCCCTTCCTGTCATAAGAAGCATCTGAGTGAGTCAACCAAACCACACCTTCAGAGGAAACAAAATGGAGCTGTGCCCCCAGTGGTCTTCAGTGACCTGTGATGTAGAACTGGAAAGGACTTTAACAGTGATCTAGTACAACCTCTTCATTTTGAAGATGGGGAAACTGAGGCTTAGAGAGGGGACATGACTGACCTGAGGCTACCCAGGTAGTTAGGCAGAGTCTAGACCTGAACCTCTCCCTCCATCTTCAGTGATCTTGGCAGTGGGTCTCACCCCTCCATGGGCTAGACCTCAGTTATCCAGCACTTTATTTGTAGAGGGCTAGATGAATCTCACAGCACTGATAGATGTGATCAATGCAGACTTTGTGGGTCAGATCTTGGGAAGTTAATTTCAAGCCTAGCTTTTGCAGTTTAATAGTGGTTTCTTTTTCTTAAATTTTGGTGTAGTACCTAAAGAATGAAATGCATTTAAAAGTTGAAAAATATCTAATGTCATATTTTTCATTTTAAAATTTTTCTTGAAATCGAATTGATACTATTTGTGATCAAAGCTCAAGACTAGACAAAGAGTCTACATCACATTTATTCAGTTTCTTATTTTAATTTTTTTAATTGCAAATTTAAGAAGCACTTGGGAGAAATTTTGTGCCTTGACAGAAAAGAAAATTTCTCTGTGAAGGAAAATTCCTTTTTTAGGATATACTTTTCTTTTGAACAAAAACACATGAAATAGAGGTTTAGATGGGGAAGGCTACTTGGATTCTTACTGAAGCATTTGGTCCTTTGTTGCTTGCCTACAAATACAAAGGATTTCCAGAGAGATTTAGTGTATTTTAAAGGAATTTTGATTCCATTTTAATCCTGGCAGACTTGAAAAATGTAAATCTGTCTTTATTGTTCATAGCCATTACAGAGTTTTGTGTCTGTAAGACACTTTGATGATTGAGTGTTTTATAAAAGTCCCGAGTGTTCAAAGGGCATAACTAGTAAAATTTGAATAAACCTACAGCAGAATGAGTGCTATGTGCGGAATGACGTTTATTCATTTAGCCTATTAGTAATCAGCATATATATCATGAAGTACCTAAAAAGACTGGTTGTGTTTTCGTTGTCATATCTGATTCTTCGTGACCCCATTTGGGGTTTTCTTGGCAAAGATACTGGAGTGGTTGGCCATTTCTTTTTCCAGCTCATTTTACAGATGAGGAAACTGAGGCAAACAGGGTGAAATGATTTACCCAGGGTCACACAGATAGGACGTGTCTGAGGCCAGATTTGAACTTACATCTTCCTGACTCCTGACGTGGTGCTCTGTCCACTGTGCCACCTAGCTGCCCCAAGAGGACTAGTGAAGCACACAAAATTGATTTCAGGCAATGAAGTATACTATTTAGCTTTTGTTTGTTCTTTTAACAAAGCCACAAAAGAAAACTAGGGAAAGATTTTGTTTTTAGTTGGTGGATATGCTACACACCCTCTCACTAGGGTACTCTTAAGGTTGGTGTCTTTGTCATCTGCCTCATCAGAGTCTTCTGCTAATCCTTAGGACAGCTTTATTTTCTAAACCAAATTGTCCGATCAAATACATCTAGATGTTTCATGTAATTAAGGCTAGGGATTTGAGCCTTGATAAATGTACAGTGATCTAGAACTTCCCCTTCCACAATGGGTCTTCCTTCTACTGTGGAGCCATGCAGAGTGTCATCTTTCTCAAGGCCTGTTCTGCTTTTCCATTTCATTATCACCAAAAGGAAGGAGAATGGACTTCTAGGCTTTTTTAAATGAGGTCTATTACCACTTTAAAAAGTTATATTACTTTTTAGGAAGATTGACCTCAATTCTGTCTTCCAGGAGGCTTCTTTGCCTTCCCTCTATATTCTTCCTGCTGTAATAATTGTTTTCCCAACATCAGCCTGACTCAAGTTATGGCTAGTTCAGATTGAGCAAGCAGTTTATTTTTTTTCTTACACTATTACTGCTGTATTGCACACATCCTCTCCATTTTTAAAAATTGCAAGTTTGTAGTATTTATTAATTTTCTTTATGATTTTCAGAAGCTCATATAAAGTATAGTTTTTATGTTGTATCTTTTGTTTGGTCTTAAAAGAGAGATTCCATCACCTAAATAATTCAACAATTTGCTTCATGATTGGTGATGTCTCTTTCAAACACAAAATTCTATTTTTAAAGCATATTTCTATTAAGAGAGTGTACTCGATGTGTGAGTTGAGTCCAGTTCAGAATTTATGTAAGGACATAGATAAGAAGTCACATAGGATGAGGTGTAAATGTTTTGTGATCTGTATCATTAAAAGAAGTGATCATAGATCCATTGAAGATTGAGAGTTGACAGTGATAAAGAACTTTGAGGTTTACAAAGTGACTTACATTATACATATAGATGTACATAAATGTAGATAGAAAACCAAGATGTTCATAGTATGTAAAGGTAATTGAAAGGACAAAGATAAAAATATGTTATTTTGCATGAAATTTTTAATTCTGATTTCCTGAGACATAGAATTCTCTACCTTTTGATAATTTTGAACCTCATAACCAAAGGTTTTACCCAAAAGACAAAAGTATAGATAGATAGATAAAACTCCCCTTAGGTTTTATAGTTCATCTGGACTTGAAAAATCCTGAAAGCAGAATCATCACATAACCACCTTCCCAGTGTGCTTCAGTGGCCACTTTTCCCTGCCTTTAGAAGTCAGTTGGCCCAATGAATCTGATCCAAAAATTCAATTTCTCTTGCAAATGAAAGTTAAATAAAGACAGTGTTGTCACAAACGGCTACACAAAGCAAAATCAAATCATCTACATTGCCTCCTATTTCAAAGATTACTTAAATCAGTGCCTTCTGGATCTCTTTGAATGACACCTGCTGTAAGTGTGGATTGGAATGGAAAAGTTTAAGCATATACTGTATGCAGAGCACTGTGCTGAGTGATAGGAACACAAACAGGATAGTAGGACTCCAGGGTCACCTCTGACTCTCCTGACTTTCCCCCTTTGCTCAGCCTCTTATCCTTGAAAGTCTGCTCTGTCCATGTCGCCCCTTCATTGTCTGTCATGAATGACCAGAATATCCCTGCTTTCCTTCTTTCTCGGACTTCACTTGGTCCGCTGTGCCCCCACAGGAGCGTCTTCTCCTTCTGCCCTGACCTCCTTTAACCTTTTATTTATTCTCCCATTAGAAGGTAAGCTCACTGAGGCAGGGGCTATCTTTTTTTTTTTTTTTTTTTTTTTATTTATTTATTTGATTTTTACATTCATTTTCACAAATTTTTGGGTTCCAGATTTTCTCCCCTTTTATCCCCTCCCCCCACCCCAATACCCCAAGCAATCTAATTTTCCCTATCTCCAATCTGCCCTCTCTTCTGTCATCTCTCCCTTCTCTTGTCTCCATCTTCTCTTTTCTCCTGTAGAGCCAGATGACTTTCTATTCCTCATTAACTGTATGTCTTCTTTCCTAGTTGCAACAACAATACTAAACAGTTGTTCCTAAAACTTTGAGTTCCACATTCTCCTCATCCCTCCCTCCCCACCCATTCCCTTTGGGACAGCAGGCAATTCAATATAGGCCATATCTGTGTAGTTTTGCCAATGACCTCCCTGATAGTCGTGTTCTGTAAGACTAACTGGATTACCATCCCTCCTAACCTGCCCCTCATTGTTTCTCTTCTGTCTTTTGATCCTGTCCCTCCCCAAGTGTTGACTTCAAATTGCTCCCTCCTCCCTTTGCCCTCCCTTCCATCATCTCCCCCCCCCCTTGCTTATCTCCTTCTTCCCCACTTTCTTATACTGTAAGATAGGTTTTCATACCAAAATGAGTGTGCATTTCACTCCTTCGTTTAGTCAAATGTGATGAGGGTAAACTTCTTGTTTTTTTTTGTTTTTTTTGTTTTTTTTCTCAGCTCTCCTCTTTTTCCCTCCACTAAGAAAAACTCCTACCTGCCTCTTAAATGACATATAGTTACCCCCTTCCCTTTCCCTCCCCCTACATTTCTCTCTCACCATTTACCCTAGTTTCTTTTAAGGTATGGTCCCATCCTATTCAGTTCAATCTGTGCTCTCTATCTCTGTATGTGTGTGCATGTGTGTATGTGTGTGCATGCGTGTACATGTGTATGTGTGGTCCCACCAACTACCCAGATACTGAAAAGTTTTAAGAGTTACAAATATTGTCTTTCCATGTAGGAATGTAAACAGTTCACTCGTGGTAAGTCCCTTAAGACTTCTCTTTGCTGTTTACTTTTTTATGCTTCTTCTCATTCTTGTGTTTGAAAGTCAAATTTTCTTTTCAGCTCTGGTTTTTTCATCAAGAATGATTGAAAGTCCTCTGTTTCATTGAAAGACCATATTTTCCCTTGAAGTATTATACTCAGTTTAGCTGGGTAGGTGATTCTTGGTTTGAGTCCTAGTTCCTTTGCCTTCTGGAATATCCTATTCCACGCCCTTCGATCCCTTAATGTAGAACCTGCTAGATCTTGGGTTATCCTGATTGTATTTCCACAGTACTGGAATTGTTTCTTTCTAGCTGCTTGTAAGATTTTTTCCTTGAGCTGGGAGTTCTGGAATTTGGCCACAATGTTCCTAGGAGTTTCTCTTTTTGGATCTCTTTCAGGTGGTGATCGATGGATTCTTTCAATACTTATTTTGCCCTCTGGTTGTAGAATGTCAGGGCAGTTTTCCTTGATAATTTCATGGAAGATGATGTCTAGGCTCTTTTTTTGATCATGAGTTTCAGGTAGTCCCATAATTTTTAAATTGTCTCTCCTGGATCTATTTTCCAGGTCAGTTGTTTTTCCCATGAGATATTTCACATTCTCTTCCATTTTTTCATTCTTTTGGTTTTGTTTGGTGATTTCTTGGTTTCTCGTAAAGTCATTAGACTCCATCTGTTCCATTCTAATTTTGAGAGAACTATTAAATTCAGTGAGGTTTTGAGCCTCTTTTTCCATTTGGCTCATTCTGCTTTTGAAAGTATTCTTCTCCTCATTGGCTTTTTGAACCTCCTTTGCCAATTGGGTGAGCCTATTTTTCAAGGTGTTAATTTCCTCAGCATTTTTTTGGGTCTCCTTTACCAAGGTATTGACCTGTTTTTCATACTTTTGTTGCATTTCTGACATTTCTCTTCCCAGTTTTTCCTCCACCTGTCTAACTTGCTTTTCAAAATCCTTTTTGAGCTCTTCCAGGGCCTGAGCCCACCCACCACCCCCCTGGGGTGTCTGGGGTACTGAGGCCCCACCCTCCACGTCTTTCCCTGACGGCAAGGATACGTCCTCATCATCAGATCCAAAGGTCGGGATCATTTGCATCTGTTGGAAAAAACTCTCTAAAGTCTTATTTTTCTTCCCTTTTCTAGGCATTTTCCCAGCCAGTTACTTGACTTCTGAGATTCCTTTCCACCCCCGCCTGGATCCGCCCAGCTAGTGCTTAGCCTCTGAGATTTAAATGGGCTTTCCTCCTGCCGGCTGTCAATCAGTGAGCTTTAGTTCAGGTGCTGGGGTGGGGCCAGGGCTGCCTCCGAGACTCTGATCCCTGGGGGGGGGGGGGGGGCTTTATGCAGAGACTCTCAGGAATGGAGCGGGTGGGGGCGGGGTGGGGGGCCCCACCTCCCAATCTCAGCTCCCCTGGGGGTCCCGAGCAGAAGCCTTCAGCAACAGAGCGGGGTAGGGGCAGGGCCGTCTCCCAGGCTCAGCTCTGTCAGGTTTTATGCGGGAATCTTCCGTAATGAAGATCCTGCCTGCTGCTGGGGGATTCCTGGGTCCCGGTCTGCTGCCGCCTCAGCCGCCGCCCACACCTCTGCCGCCGCCGCTTCCTGCCCCCGTCCCTGCCACCGCCACTTCCTCCCGAGGGGGCCCGAGTCACGGAGACGCCCCGCTTCCCCTCTCCTTCAGCCCGGCCTCTCTCACTGACCTGTAGCTTCTGTGGGCAGAGGGGCTTTCCCGGCTGCTGGAGCTTCAGTCTCTGAAGCCTGCTCTGATCAGCTTCTCTGCGGCCCTGGCCAGGGCAGCACTGGGGGTCGGGTTTACTCTCCGGGGCGCGCCGGACCCTGGGGACGGGTCCTCAGGGCTCCCTGGAACGGGAATCTCTTCCACTCTGCTTCTGCACACCCAGAAGTTATGGGGGACTCTTTTTACATTAATTCTATGGGCTTTGGTTTCGGAGCTCGTAAACGTGCGTCCTTCTACTCCGCCATCTTGGCTCCGCCCCCCGGCAGGGGCTATCTTTTTGGATGCTTACGTTTACATTCTCAGCACATAGCATAATGCCTGGTATGTAGTAAGGACTTTTTTGACTTGATGTTCTAATTAGGGGAACTGATGCCTGTAAGGCAGTTCAGCTGTTAAGCAAGTGAAATGGCCTGATGAGGAACTTCACGTTATAGCAACCAGGCAGATGTCACCATTTTACCAGGATTGTGGTTGGTGACTCACTGCATATCCAGGTATGAGTCAGCAACCTTGTCTCCACCACCCCACCCCCTGCACCCCCCCAGTTATGTTAGGAAGAGGATAGTGAGCCTGATGATTTCCCTGGAGTAGAGTTCTGAGTTATCTCCAGGATGAGGAGTCCGCTTCCTGCTGACAGGAGATGTCCAGCACCTGATGGGAACAGTGAGCAGTGGGGCTAGGACAGGCTAGCAGAAAGGCTCCTCTCAGCCTGCTTCTGCTAGACTCTCAGGAGCCTACTGGGATCTGGGCAGGTATAGGCAAGCAAGGGTTGGAAAAGATTCTCCCTACAGTTTTCTGTTAGACAACTCTGGAAATGCAGTTCCCAAAGGGAAGAGTGCTGAGGGCAACCCTGTAGTCATGTCCATACAGTAATGCGCTTCTTCTTGTGAACATTTTCCCCAGGAAAGGCCTTTTGCATCATCACTGAAGGGAGTCAGCATTCATTCAACAAGTTATAACTGAGAGCCAGTTATCTAATAAGGGCTGTAGGGGGTACCGAGGAAGTCTGGCCCCTCTCCTGGGTAGGGCTTCTCATCTAGTGGGTTAGAGAAGAGCTGTGATGAGGAGTGTGGGATCATGGGAAGAACAGTGCTCTCAGAGCAGGGCACAAATCCCAGATTTGCATCCCACCCCTTGCCTTGGGCAAGACGGTTAACATCTGGGGCTTCAGTTTGCTGACTTGTAAGGAAAAAAAGTGAATTTAACGTTCTCTAAAAACCTTTCTAGCTCAAAATCTATAATCCTGTGAAGGTCTGGGAGACCTCAGAGGAGGGACTCTGATTAGCCAAACCATTTCTCCAGCTACTGCACAACCAAAACAGAACTAGTCCCAAAATGTGACTGGGATATTGGTTGAATAATACAAGAGGGAAACAAAAAAAAAAAAAAAAAAAAAAAAGACTTCTCTTCCCTTTGTACATAAAAGCATATATAATCAGTACCTTGTTGGGTATATGGAAAGAGTTCCTAACTAACTACTCCTGCCTTTTCCTCTCTGGTTACCTAACATCTACTCTCTTTGTATCTCGCATGTAGTTTGTTATTTCCAAGTTGTCCTTCACCACCTCCCCCTCACTCCCACCCCAAGAATGGGACTCTTTGAGGTCCTGGACTCTTTTGGGCTTTCTTGTGGTTTTGCCTTTCTTTGGCTCCCCAGTGCTTAGCACAGTGTGTGGCACATATTAAGCACTTAATAAAGGCTTTGAAAGCCCAGGGTCATGGGCTTAACAAATGGCAGAGCCAGAACCCTCTTTCTAGTAGACCACATTTCTTTATGTAGAAGTGCTGTAGAGCTATTGATATGTATACAGTGAACATACGGTTGTGTGATAGTCCTCTGATAGTATTAAATATTACATTGTAGAAGAACAATTTCAGTGATTTTTAAGAATTAATACAACTTCGTTTAGTGTGGGTATGTGCATGATATAATAATCCAAGGTAAAGTAGTGAGGTTATTTTTAATTTAAATCAAACTGCTGCCTTATATGTATCTCTATTATCTCAAGAGTTGGAAATATTTTTAAATTATGAGAATACTTTGCTATCTTAATTTTTGTAAAAATTAGCAATTTAATACATAAGTTCTTTATATTTTTATCGTAAGAACCCTTGCTACTTTAAACATTTGAATCAACACTAGATGAATGACTGAGATTTTATTTTTGTCTTTACATGTATATTGTAAGGGAAATATTTTGATGTGTGTACCTATCTATTGCAGTATGCCAAAAATGTAAAATACATATGCAGCTATGGTGTTCATGGTGTATAAAGGTTATTGGGGATGCAGAGATATAAAAGATAGAAGAACCCAGTAATTGCCTTTAAGATCAGAGCACAAAGCATTACTTTGGATTTTACAAGGCCAGCCGGCAACAAAAGAGCCGAAATTTATGAGCTCAGCGTAAAAGAGTAGCATAATTGCATTAAAAATTAATGCTAATGAACACTAAAATGGGGAAGGTGGTTATGATGAAAGTTTGTATTCATCTTCCCTGGGTTGAATGATGGCTAGTGGCTTGATTAATGGCTTAATTTCTATCAATTAGCGGGGGAAAATCTCCTGTGAGACAAGGGTAAATTGAGCATTGAATTACATATCTTGCTTTTGTGTGCTGAGAAAAAAGAGCTGCGTATCTCTGATATTAGCCACAGTGACAAATGTGGTGTGCCCTGCAGTGTCTGCATTAGCTCTCCTGACAGGCTGGTTGTGTGTGGTTATGGGGTGTTTGGAGATGGCTGGCAGACAGCGTTCCCTGCTAGTGCCTTAGAAACATACAACTCTCCCATCTATAGAATTTTAATTAGAGCCAACAAGAATTCCAGAATTAAAATGGACAGCTAACAGCAACAGCAGAGTCTGTATTCTGCCCTCTTAACATGGTGCAACTCAAGCCAGATTCCTTTATCCTATCTAGTAAAAGAAAACTGCCCAGCAGCTTTAAATGACTTGTTATTTCTTACCCCTTTATTAGCATAGACTTAATAACCCATATTTGTTATCATTATCTCTATCTTAGAGCAAGCTGTGGGACTGAAGTATTTGGAGATCATGTGGTGGTAAACAGATTCAAATTTTACCCAAAAGTTAGTTTTGATGTGACATTTGAAATATACAAAGAAAACATAATAAATGTCCATTTAGTTTTGTCGTTACATTTCCAAACCTGCCTTTTCTGAGGAAAATTGCAATATATTCTCCTATAATTGATGGCCTTTGATTCTGAATCAATCACTTCCTTAGAGGAAAAAGAGAGGCTCTTCTTAAACCTGCTTTAAGAATAAAGCACAAACAAACCAAAATTGACATGTTTCCATGACCCAACAACTTCAGACTTTCTGAACAAGATTAAGGAAAAGAAGAACCAAGGGAGAAAAAAGAACTAGTGAGATTTCTTGTTTGGTCTTGGCCAAACTCACAACAGTTTTCATGGGCTTGTTTTTAATACAATACAAAAGCTATGCCAGAAAAGAAGTAGTTCTCATTTCAGAGCAATTGATCCTTAGAAAGGCTAAAGTCTGTCTGGGCTTAATGATGTCCAGATTGTCTAGTAATTGTGCATTTAAAAATCCTTTGTGGAAATTTTGTCTAAGTGGAATATACATTGTCTTTGAAAAGTTTTTGGACATAAGGACTAACCGGGCCCTTTGGACAGAGGCCTACTCAGAATCCAAAAGAGCAGAAGAATTAGATTGTCAGTGTTTTATTTTACTTTAGGGAGGTGTAGTTTTTAAATGCAAAATGAATTTACAGAAGAAGAAATGGTTAGAGAGAGTAAAGGGAAAATGGGTTCTATTACTTAAGGTGGTAGTGGGTAGGCAATAATAGAGACTGAATTAAAACTTACATTAGTTATTATGAAAAAGTTGTTGGTGATTCTTCTAGTGAATAAGAGACAGTTGTAAAAGATTACAGTTGTAAATATTTAGAAAATGATTATCCTTTTCTATATTAAAGGAAAGGAGTGAAAACTTGGCTTAGAGCTCATGCTTAAAATCTTGTAGCCCTGTTTGACTTTTCGCTACACACACACACACGCACGCACGCACACACACGCACATGCACGCGCACACACACAGACACGCACGCACACACACGCACGCACACACATGCATGCATGCACACACACACACACACACACACATTTTATTGTAAGCCCCTTGCCTTAATAGTTCAACCCAAAAGTCAGATCCCAGCTTATCATTCATGTGGGAATATTAAAGAAACTTATATACAATCCCTTTAGCTATGAGCAAAATAATTAGAGTATAAACTAGAAGAATTAGCCAGATTGAAGTTCTTAAAAACAACTTGGGATGTGCTTTAAATTTTTTCTAAAAACAAAATTTATATTTTATGATATTTTCCTTTATATTCAAAAAGTGTTAAAATAGCCTTTAACATTAAACCGATCCACAGATGTCTCTGAATTCTTAACATGAGGAGATCTAAGCATAGATTCTGCTCTTACTGCAATAGGTGATTGATCCGTTATCTCAGTGGTGGAGGGTATTCCCCACAATATTCAATCATGAAACACCCAAACTGTCTCATCCTGTGTGACATCCTGGGCAGGGGCTCCCTCCAGCACACCAGTAGTCTTCCAGTAACTTTGACTACTCCTGGGAGCATGTGGTTTATCATTGGTAACCAATTACAGTTATCCGTAAATGAAGTGAACTGACTTAGGAGTCATGAACTCCCCATGAAAAGGAACTTTCAGCGAAGGAGCCACACTTTGAGGAGGCACTGCAATATGGGTTTCATTTGACTCCTCAACTCTGTCAGGTGTAATATAGAGTTTATCTTCTCAAGGAATTTTCTGTTTGGGGGAGAAAAGGCATGCAAAGATAACTGACAGTCAACAGTGCCATCATGGCTACCGCTTCTACCGTTATGAAAAGGTGATTGCGCCGTGTGGGGCAGAAGACATGAGTTGGAATGCCAGTTTTCCCACAGACTAATTTGAAGCAGACACAACCTCTTGGGGCCTCAGTTACTTCATCTGCTTTTGGTTTTTCTTTGTATCCCTAGGGTTTAACACAGTACTTGGCACAGAGTGACCAGTTACTGAATGTTTGCTGATTGAGTGTTTCATCCTTAAGATAAAGAATTGCATGAGGTGATCTGTAAAGTCCCCTCCATCCCTACCACTCTGTCATGCTATGATAGTGCCAAGTGCAAACAATACTGTTCTAAAAAGTCAGGGAAGAGAGAGCTTCCTTTCTAGCACAGAAGGTTTCCTGGAGGAAGTGGATCTTAGACTGGCCTTTGATGAGTACAGAATTTACAGAGGAAGGTATGGGTATTCCAGTCTTTGAGCAGGAGGGAAAGTCATGGGCTTGCTTTCTCATTAATTGAAAACTAACTTGAAGCACAATATAATCTTATGTGCTAATATTTATACCAAAAAATTATTTTTCACTGGTACACTAGAACCTCACTGTAATTTAGCTTAAGGTGAGTCTGTTCCAGCGCCATATGCAACAGGACTCATTAACAGAAGCACTGCAAAGTACTCTTTATAACACAGCCTCCAATATAGCAAAGTTTTGTGTTGTGGACCTCAAAACCTACTTAAAACAACTTTGAGATACAACTTCATGCCAATCAAATGTGCAGCAATAACTCAAAAAAGCATTAGAACTCAGAAATGACAATTGTGTAGGAACACGAACACTCATTCATTGCTGGTAGGATTGCAAACTTGCAGAATCTTTTTGGGGAGCAGTCTGGTAAAAGTTGTAAAAATAGTCATACCTTTATTAGGAGAATAACCTGAAAGTGTTAACAAAAACAACAAAAAGCTATCTGTTCAAATATTTTCATAGCATAGCAACACCGTATGTAATTGCAGAAAATTAGAAATAACCTAAATATCTAACAACAGAGGAGTAGCTAAATAAATTGTGACATTAATACAGAATACTTGAAGGCAGTTTATACTAATAAATATGGGAAATACAACAAATAAAGAGCTTTTGAAAAAATGCGAATGGGAAATAGGGGAGAGGAACCAAAACAATGGAGTATACATCAGCTGTAATCACATAGAGAGAAACTTGAATTAGAGTCAACGAAGAAAGATCTAGAGGCAGTGCCTGAAAGTCTGCTTGTGCTACTTTACTTAACTAATGCAAATGTAATGTAAATGTAAGCAGCAGCTGGGTGGCCAAGTGGATAGAGTGCCAGACATGGAGTCAGGAAAAACTGAGTTCAAAACAGGGATCGGACCCTTACCAGCTGTGTGACTCTGACCAAGTCACTTAATCCTTTTTGCCTCCATTTTCTCATCTGTAAAATGAGTTAGAAATTAAAACCACTCCAGTATCTTTGCCTTGAAAACTCCAAGTTGGGTCATCAAGAGTTGGATATGACAGAAACAGCCAACCAAAACCAGCGTTTCTTGATACCCTGTCTAACCAACCAACCACTGAGCCCTCTTTTTGTAACCAACAAAAACTGGCAAAGCCTGCAGACTAAGTGACCTCATCTGACCGAATCCCTACCATTCCTTCTGGAAACCCCACACCCTTCTAAAGAAAGCTCAGGGGGATCATTTCTTTTTCTCTTCCCCAAGACTGAGATTTGTCATTACAGTTACTCCACGTTGGGCTCTGTTTCACTAACACCTTGTATTTTGAAAAGGAGTCACCATTAAATCTTCCCTGGATGCCTCAGAATGGATACCATGACCTTGCTTTCTCTGTGGCTGGGCTAGTGCAGCCTGAGCTCTAGCAGGCATGGCCTGCTCATAGATTTCCTATGCCTCATCTGAAGACCCATTGCTGAGCTGCAGACAGAAGAAACTCTTAAAAACCATCTACTAAGTTGTGGAAGGCCTGAAATCTGTTGGATAAAGGCAATAGCCACACTGATGAAATCACAGATACTTAAAATATGTTTAGTGGAGAACTGGGAATGTTCTTTTGTTGAAAGGGAGTACTGCAGTTGTTTAAATAAATACAAGTAAGTGTTGGGGCAGGAATTCTTAATCCTTTATTATGTCATGGATATCTTTTGCAGTCTGAAGAAGGAAATGGATTCCCCAGAATAATGTTTTTAAATACATAAAATAAAACACATCAGATGACAAAGGAAATAATCATACTGAAATATAATTATGAAAAAACTTTTAAGTTCATGGGCCCCCATGTAAAGAACACCTATAATGAAGATTTTTGCCAGTTATTAAAAAGAAAATCAGTAAAGTGCCATGTTAGCATAAAAGTTAGTTCTCATTTTCATTCTCAGTATTTATAAATCACTTGAAATATTTAAAGATAACCTTTCCAGTTGATTTGAACCAATTACTACTTTTAATGGTTAACTTATACCTTCCAAAGAAATTTTAAAGTTATTTCTATGGTTAAATAGCTTAAATAGCTCAATCTAAAAACAACCTTTTTTTTATTATTTATGTCATTTTGGCAATATATTTATAAGGATGTACAAAGAAAAACAACCTGAGGATTAACTCGATAACAGTGCGGCCAAAAATACTTAAGTTTCTGTGAAGCATGTTTAATTTGGGGAAAATTAATTAAATATTAATATTCAGAGTTACTTGATGCTGAAATTTCAGTATGTATTTGTTCACATACGGTGCTTTTTCTCAATATTTTTGTTGACTTTTTTTTTTTTTTGCTGTGACATCTTGTCTGCTAATGCCATCTACTGTTTTCAGTAGAGCATTGCTGCCCAGTTTGAGACAATGAAGGCAAGCATTAGAGCCCTGCAGTTTTTATTCATTATTTCCAAGTATGTGTTATCATTTGTTAATATTTTTTAAATTAACCTAAGTGTACAGTTGCATTATCCGAAATTATTCTTGATTGTGGCTATTTCCTATAAGCAGGAAAAGCCTTATTTTTTTGTATGAAAGTAGCTTCAACAATAACTAATGAAATATTTAATTTTGTTTTTTCACTATGAAGAGCGTAAAAGGATTTGCCGTACAGTGAGTTCATATTGATTTTTTTTTGTCTGTAGCCTCTTAGCTTTCTGACTCCATTGTTTTTGATTTGACTATAAAATACATATCCCTTCTACTGACATCTGACAAACAACATATGGAAGTCGTTTTATCCACCAATAGTGGTTGTCAAACAGTATCACACACTAATGGATGGTGCTTCCTTCCAGTCCATTTTACCATGTTAATGTCACTGGTGTCACTCGCAAAACCTTCTGTGATTTTGATTCTGTCAGTAACTTTGTAACTTGTCTTTACTGTCAGTTCATGTCTGATTAATACAAGTGTTCAAAAAAGAAATTTATTATGCATAAGATTTAAATGACGACCAGTTTGTAAAGTTTCCCTGTTTTTCCATACATTCAATGCCACAAACATGTATTGAAGGCCTGGGGATCGGTAGGTGCTGGCATTTGCTAGAATTTGGGTGTTTACCAAACATAGTCTAAAACGCAAAATCGGTTTTTGTAAGTTACAATCGTGGACATCCCCTAAAAAGCATACTATCAGCGAAAGGTTAAGACAGGTCTTTGAAGCAGCCAATGCTAGAACTGCTAATGTGCGTCTGAGGAAATATAGAGCGTAATTTTATAAGCTAATGTTTTCAGATCACAGAAAGTTAAGCTCTTAAAAAACAGAAAACATAAATTTCATGTAGAAGATGTCCCTGTTAGTCAGAAAAATGTTAATAAAGCTTTCCCACTATTGGCATAATTGTTTCCACACTAAAAGGCTGTAGGCTCTCTTTGGCTTATTTTTCATATCTTAGGATAAGTGATCTAGCCATCTCCTATCTGCCCTGTCACTTTGTTATTTCTGAATTGACTTTTCCAGAAGCACAAAGAAGATAATGTTCTGTTGTCTTCCAATCTGTCTGTTCGTCTTTCTCCTTGTCTTTTCTCTGATGCTCCCCCTTGTCATCTCTTTAAGCATTCTGTCCCTTTGGCCAAGGTCTGCAATGACACTTTTATGAGTGTTCCAAAGCTGGGAGTGTGCCCAGGGTTAAAGCCGCAAACACGACAAGCTTTAGCTGTCAGGAGTTGTTTGCGATCTCACCCCTGACATCTAGGGAAGCACTTTGCAAACCCACTTGAGAAAATGTGTCTTGTTTTCCCAGCAGAGGGAGAACTATGAATTCACATCACTCAGCGTTTCCAAGATGGTCCCAAAGCCTGAAGAGAGCTCTTACTCATTCTCATTGCAATCCTAGTGACTGGAAAATGACCTCAGACTAAGAATCATTCCTGACTTTCCCCTGATTAATAATAGTCAAAAGCGAGGCCATATAGAACAGCGTATGTAATGACATTTTTTTATAAACCTACTCAAGCTTTGGTTACCATATGTAAAGTTACTCTGAATGGATTTGTTGCATGGATATATCGATATTACAGTGTGGGCATGGTATCCTCCACCAAGGTTGTACTTCAGCAGCTCATAGAGGTGACTTTGAACTCTCTAAAGCTAATGCCAGCAGAGTCTAGTAGGTCTGGCTAAGCTAGAAAATCTTCAAGTACGGGATCAGTGGTGCTCTAAATACGAAGAATCATCACCAGAAGATTGACCGCCAGATGATGACTCTTGGACATATAATTCAAGAAAGGTGGGAATTGCCTTCTTTACCATTTGAGGGAATGTCCATGCCAATGAAATCACCTCCCTCTTCTTCCCACACCAACTGTGCTTTATATCGGTTTGAAAATAAAATTCCTCCTAAGGTTTAGAACTGTCTTTGTGAAATTTATTATTTGTTGATCTGTTGGTCAAAGAAATTTCATATAGGAAATAAAACAACTTTTATTTTTTTGTTTAATATTATTTTCAGGAAAACAGTATAGCTGACCAAGTGATTTATTTTATACATAGAAACTTGAGAAGCAAAAACTAAAAATGCCTTGTTAAAAAAAAAAAAGTAGTGTCTAAAACTAAACTTGTCTTTAGATCATCTTTTTAAAATCTTTCATGATTGCATATAGCCTGTTCTTGATAAATATCTTGATTTATTAGATGCAGATATCTATATTTCCTCATCAAAGCTAAAATTATTTCCATGGGTCATCTGACAATAACTGCTAGCTCTCACCCAAATTTTTAAATGCCATTACCAAAAAAATGGTAGCTGTTAATTCACCATCTTATTTATAGCACAAGCTAGAAAGCAGAATCCATGATGTAGTTTATAAATGATGGAGAGAGAACTTTCCATTGGCCTTAGGTTATGAAAGAACTAAATATCCTCCCACAAAATTAACACAGACCCACCGGGATCATTGTCAGTAGTGACGCTTTTTCAGCAAAATTTGCATTTCCGATGAAGCGCACTTCCCTTGCTCTCTGAGAATATCACTCTACAGTCTTCAGTCCCTCATTGGTTATGCACTGGATGAGGATTTCTTTGTGGCAGTTTGGTTTAGATGTCTTGACCTCAACTTAGTTCATATTTCCTAAGTAATAAAACATCTTCAGAAAACATTGCATAGACACAGCGTTGATCACAAGCCTCCCCTAAGATATATTGACAGTGTGTACCCTCTATTCGTAGACCAAGCCACCTTAGGAGAACAAGTGAAACGAGTCAAAGAAATTGAAGCGATAGAAAGTGACTGCTTTGTTCAGCAGACATTCAGATCAACTAAAGAAGTCAGGAAGGTAAGTTCCCCCTTCTCCTGCCCCTGGCTGTTGGGAAGAATCCTTAGGGTTCCCACTGAAGAGGCCCCACAGGAATGCATGTGGCCTGGAGTGGAAACACCGCCCTTGGCCTTCAAGCGTCTGTTCTGATGAGGAAGGGAATGCTCAGGAAAAAGACTGTGTCACACATACTGTCCAGAGTGTGTGTCCCAGTATCAGCTGAACAAATGTGCTGGGAACACCAGTTTTATCCTGGGTTTAGTTTTAAATTGTCATGGTTGGCAAAGGGCTAGAATTCTGTGCCAGCTGATTATAATTTGTGCTGTTTACACTATTCATGGGCAATATCTTTTTATACTTTTCCCATGAAATATGTTAGTAGAAGGAACGTTGGGTGACAATGCTTGATGATTCCTTTGGTGATGACTGTCCTCTCTCATTTCTTAAAGCATTACTGCCTATGAGGAGTTCAGAGAATGCTGAGAGGATAATGTCGGCATGCGTGCTTTACAGATGCCTTGCAGGTGGTTCTGTTTCAGTAAAAGAAACAGTTGAGAAGTATTGACCTCTCTGTTGAATATTCATACCACAATCATTTCACAATTCTTGGCATTCCCTACCACCACATGACCACCATCAGCACCATCAGACCCTCCCTTATAGCACAGAAAAATAGTTCAACAAAACTAACTGGCATCCTAACTGTATATGACAGTATGCATGACATAGTGCACCCCATAACCCTCACTTCCCTATTGAGAAGAGAGCCGTTTCCTGAGATTAGATGAAAGGAAAAGGTTGCCATTAGAACCTATTAATGAAATTCATCTCCAGTGAAACCAAACAATTATAGCATTACTGTGCAAAATTATGAAAAAGGCAGCGGTGAGTTCCGTGTCTTTACACTAATGAACAGCCCATTTTCTTACCCTCATCTGATTTGGAATTGAAGACATTGTGGTCCTTTAGGAAAATCATCTTAGTCTTAATTAGAGACAAGAAATCATCACCTGTTTCCTTTTCCATCTGAATCATTATCTTAAATTTCTGTGTTATTCAGAGGAATACTACCATTTGCTTTTTAAAAAGTGAACAACTTACCCTACACATTTTGCCAATTTTTATCCAACTCATACTCCTTAGTTTAAGAGGAGACATAATAAAATTAAAAGGCAGTATTCCATAAATCAGTTCCTAACGATTATAGCTGTGCAGACACAGAAAAGGCTGCCTTGAAAGGTTTGGGGCGCTCCTTCTTGGGCTGGACAACTCTGTGTCAAGAATGTTACAGTGGGATTTCTTTTGTCTGTGGCTCGGACCAGATGGCTACGCTCTCTAGTTCTCACATTCTGTAATTCTGTGATCCGGATTGTTTCTCATCAGTAGTCAAACACCGATCCAAATTGCTTCAGTTAGCTATGAGCACTTCTGAAGCCCAGGTAAGGCACTTGTCTCACTTGAATGGGAATCAACACTGAAATACTAGAACATTGATCTAGGAATCCACAGATCCCTCAATACACTTTGGCAGTCATTTATTGACTGGGAAGAGTCCTGAATTTAAATCCCAGCTCAGACGCCTCTAGCTACACGGCTCATAGGCAGGTCAAGCACGCTGAGCTTCTGTCTCTTCATCTCTTGTATGAAGACAAGACCCACCCTATAGGGTTGGTGTGACCTTCAGTGAAAGGATGTTTGTGAACATTAACAGACTCTTACATACAACCAATATTTATCTGCTGTGTGCAGGGCCATGCAAAGTAGGAAAACCAACAGAACTTCTACCTCTGAGGAGCTCCAAAACTAATAGGAGGTAGGGGGATGGTGTCAGAACAAGAGCAGATGAGAGCGAGGGGACCCGTAGGGACTGAGGCATAGTGCAGGTGGTATCGTACAGCAGGTGGATATAAATGCTCTACCAAAGTGTAACAGAGACTTTGGAGCTAGAGAGATTTGAGAGTGTTGGTGTACTTTTGTTTTCCCTCATAGGCTATTTAATTAATTGCTACAAGTTTGGTAAAACCCTCTTCTCACTGTTAGAATTTGGTTGAACATGTGAAATACTGAAATGTTTCATCAGTATAGATTTTCCATAAATTTTTCAGTGATTTGAGCTATAGTCAATAGTTCAGATTTATACAGCATTTGAAGGTTCACAACCTTGTGAAGTAGGATAAGTGTAGGTATTATCAGTTTGTAGAGAAATACACTAGAACGGAGATTCAGAACAGAAAAAAACTTAGGAAACCATCTAGTCCAGTCCTCCTGTTTTGAAGATGAGGAAATTGAAGTCCAAAATGGCTAAAGCAAAGATGTCACAGGAAAGTGAGAGAGCCAGGACTGAACCCCAGGCCTGCCACTCCAGATCCAGCCCTTAGCCCACCACACCCACAACCTTCTCGCATATGCTGAAGGCCGGTGCCAGTGTCTGGCAGAGCCAGGATTCAAACTCAGATCTCCTGATGTCTGTCGCTCCTTCATGCCACCCTTCAAAAGGAAGTTGCTTCAAAATGGAATTTAGACCAATAATAAGAAGTGAAAAATAGGTCCTTACTGTTAACTGTAAAATAAGCTTCTGTAAAAGCAAGCACCCTGGCATACACAGCAGGGCCTGCTAACACAGGTTCTTTGATCTGCTTTTCTAAAAGGAAAGCAACTTGAGAGGTCAGCAATCACTTTAATCAAGCACATGTATCATTCACTTAGTTCAGGGGAGAAAATCACCCTGAACTTCAGAGAAAATACAAAAAAAATAATGATCAATAGACAGGGCTTCCAACTCTCTGCCATAAGCAATACAAACATCACAGATCAATAGACAGATCCAGCTGTCTGATCACACATACACAGTTACCAGAGAGAAGCACCAACATCTGGGTTTTCAAGGTGGGAGAAGCAGGGCGGGCCTCTTAGCAGCTGCCCTGAGTCTCATCCGGCCAAACAAACACTTCTAAAGAGTAAGCCCAAAAACCTCACCTCAAGTACTTACACATTTTTCAGAGCCAGAGGGCATCACAACCCATGACAACCAGTGCCTCTTTAGAAACTTAATAAAAGGTGTGGGCCTTCCTACAAACCTTCCCTAATCAAACTCCCCTTAATGGACAGGCCCATTAATGAGTGGGGAAAATCTTCTTTAATCACATTAAAATAATTAACATACAAAACATATTGTTTCTAGTTAAATTCAATCAAAGGCAAGATTCAGTCAGAGGCACTTGATTATGCTAAAACCAAAACAGCAAAAATCTGTACTTGGCTTGCCGTTACAGCTTCCCTCACCCCAGCCAAGAATTGTCCTTCCTCATCCAGAAATCCAGGTAATCTTTGAGACCGAAAAGAAAGTCATAGCAACATCTTGAAGAAATGGATGATTTCTTGTTTGACCTGGAGCGATGCCCTGCTCATCTCACATGGTCCAGGGTGTGGTGATGTGTATGTGTTTTGTTTTTTTCCAGCCGGCTGACCCTGTCGAAGGAAAGCAAGAACTGATAACTTCAGGACCGGTAACTGCGGATCCGCCACACACTGAAAAAGAAATAGACCCCAGCAGCATCCCTACTGCTATCAAGTACCAAGATGATAATTCTCTAGCACATCCTAATGTAAGAACATTCTGCCTTTAACTATCAAGTCACACATAGCCAATGGATGTGGTGGGGGGGTTGAAACAGCTGCCCTCAGAGCCTGCTCCAGGACAGTCATCGACCCAAATGGGTCCGCACTCTGACAGCTGTCACTTGTGTTTGAATCTGGCTCATCTGTTGCCTGGCCTGGAAAAGGGATCGTTGCCTTGATTAAGAGACCAGGGGCCATGAGATAATGGAAGATGCAGGCCCTGGGAGGCTGGGTATGACCACTGCCACAGTGTAGTAGAAGGGTCCTGAGAGCAGGGACTGGGACTCTGACCCCTCAGGTACCCACTAGGCTCACTCTAGAGCATGAGGCCTTGTGGGAGGAAGATGACCAGGGACCAAACCTGCCCCTGCCTCTTGTCCTGCATGCACCCTGTGCACTCTCAGGCAAACAAAAAGTCATTCATTCCTTTATTATTTTCATTTTTATCACAGCTATTTATTGAGAAGGCTGAAGCTGAGGAGAAGTGGTTCAAGAGATTAATTGCTCTCCGGCAAGAGCGCCTGATGGGCAGTCCTGTTGCCTGACTAACACAGGATTGAATTAAGGAGAAAATGAAATTGAGTTCTTAAAATGTAAAGTCTGGGGGGACACGGCCGTGGAAGGTGACTCTGTGTGCTCCTGTTACTGAGGAGCTCAATAAAGTGATGACCTTAGCCTGTTCTCTCCTCCTCTCTTTCTCCTACTCAGCTAGACAATAGTGTTAGAATTGTTTCTGTAGCAAAGCAATTAGAAATTTTGAGAAGCAGCTGCTGTCGTGGCTAGAGAACTAAGAAGACCTGGGTTCAAATCAGGTCTCTTACGTCTGTGACTGTGACCATGAGTGCATCATTAAGCCTTCATGCCCTCGGTCACCTCTAAAGATTTCGTGAGCTACAGCACAGCTGTGGAAAAGTTGTGTCATCAGGTGACTGGCCCAAAAACAAAAACATACAGCCATGTGTCCAGCCAAAAAATAATCAGCAAGTATTTGGAAAATGTCCAGTAAGACCTTTGGAGTGTTTTTAATTTGATGAAAGTCACCTCTAAAACACACACACACACACACACACACACACACACACACACACACACACACAGCCCCATTCTGCCTCCCCTAAAAATGAAGTCAAACTGCCTGCTGGAGTGATTGTGATTGACAGCTCATCCAGCTGAGGGTTTTGAAGAGAGATGATGTGAATGAATCATGCCTCTCTAGAAATCACTGTATGCTGTAAACATGTTAAATTTTTTGTTTTAACATGATTTAAAACAGTCATAGACAAAGGAATAAAACAATCATTTCTTTAAAAAAATACATTTATGCAAAGTGTCTCGTTTGATGTATGGAAGGAAGGACATGTTTAGTAAAAGCATTTCTGAATAGTTAAAAATTGTATTTTCTACTATTTAGAAACTGACTCTTACTGGAGGCCTCCTTTGAAGCCCATCAGCATAGAAAACATTTTCTCACGTAACCAGAATTATAGAAATCATCCCTAACAAAAAGGAAGAAATCCAAGAATCTCCACATCGAAAGAGGCATCAGAAGCCGTGTAGTCCACTCTATATCTAAACTAGTATTCTTTCTTGGTAGCACAAACAAGTCACCATCCAGCCTTTGCTGAAAGACCTGGGTTGCTGTCAGTCCACAGTGTACATCCTGATATTTCTCTGATCAAGGTTTTATTACAAGTAGATACCAATCAAAGATTTAATCCAGAGACAGAGGACTGGCAGTAGGTCTTTTTGATTCATTTCCTTTTACTTATGTGTATTATTAAACGAATTATTTTCAAGTGTTTTGGAATCTCAGCACAATGTCACCTACAAATGGGAACATCCAGGGGCCACTTCCCTTAAGTTCAGTGCTAGACACCCTTCATGAGACTGCACCAAAATGCCACTCGAGGACCCTATTTCTTCATTGACCTTTCCTCTTTTTATATTAACAGCCAGAAGGTGATCCAAGTTAGCTCTGCTGTTACATAGGATTTCAGTACATGATGATAGATATTTGGAAGAGACCCTTTAGAGGGATATTTTGCTCTATTGAATCAAATGTGTTTTTTTAATGTGTGTATAGTTTCTAGATTGCATGTATATGAATATTACAACATATTTGCACATATATCCAAGTATATGAGGCTCTTTGTACATTTTAGTTAATCACGTGACTGCAGAAAATGTGATCTGCTTTCAGATTTCACATGTGAAGTTTGCCTGTTCTCTTTTTGTATTCTTGTCACCTTCATGTGTAGTTTAGTGTCATGAGGACTTTGTAGTTATTGGTGTCTGCACTAGGATATCACTTTTCAGATCTGTGTTTTGTTTTTTAGTGCTGTTTCTGCTTCTTCATATATCATATCAGATCCCTTGATGTTAGAGTCCAAATGCAATCTATGGAGAAAATAGCTTGTTGCAGAAATCTTGACATACCTTTTATTCTTTCTATTGTTTTCCTTCCAGTTTTTGCTCTGAACAACTACTTAAGTGACCTAGTGGACAGAGTATTGGACTCGGAGTTAACAGTACCTGAGTTTGAATCCTGCCTCAGACCAGAACTAGCTGTGACCCTGAGCAAGTCACTTAGCCTCAGACTCCTCCTCTGTAAAATAAGGATCATAATAGTCCCTGACTCCCAAGGTTGCTATGAGGATCATATAATATATATACAATACTTTATAAACCTTAAAGTGCTTTATAAGTACAAGCTCTTATCCATTTATTGGAAAATTTGACTTAGTTGGGTCTTAAGATAGGCTTTGTGCAAAATTGTGTTTCCATCTACTGCTTCTCATTTTATGATACGATGCTGCTCAAAATTTTCTACCAGCCTCCTCTCTAAGATTTTTCAAAGGCATCTCTAATATAAATTTGTGTTATCTTTGACCAGTATGTCTGAGTTGGTTCCTAGGCTCATCTGTCCTCAATGTGACCATTGCCTAAATACCAATGCCGTAATAAATGGTATGGGTCCACCATAATATCTTCTTTAATCCACTTTCCATTTTTTGGCAGCAATAACTTTTGTAAATAAGTGACTTGTTCTCCATACCTCCCCATTTTTCTTTCTGACCATGTGGTATTGATTCTGACTTTTATTCTAGGTCAGTGGTATAACTGCACACAGGAAGCTGATTGAGAAAATCCTCTTATGTGCTTAGTTTTCATTGAGATTTAGCCTTCCCATGATTCATTTTCATGAGGCTTCAGCGCAGTCTACAAGACTTCACTGTCTTTCATTTAACAGATTTTTCACTGTCTCTCCTGTGTCTTAACATGTGAAGTTACCCAAAATCAAGGGGTCTGCCGATTTAGTTTGGAGGGTTCTCTGTCAGCGAACAACCACAAAAGGAACTTGCAATCCACCGCTTGTCTTCTAACTTTGTTTGTATAAAATCGTCGAGATTAATAGGATTTCAGATTGATGAGGCAGCTGTGGGGGGAGGGGCACGGGGGGGGGGCCCACAGGGTGCCTAGGGAGCCTTGGGCCTGAAGTCGGTAAGACCTGGATTCAAATCCAGCCTCAGTCACACACTAGCTATGCGACCCTGGGCAAGTCACTTGATCTCTGCTGGCCTTGGTTGACTCGTCTCTCCTCACAGGGCTGTTGTGAGAACCAGATGAGATAACAATTACGAAGCACAAGCCTGACACCAAACAGACACCATGTGTGTTAGCTATTATGTTTGTATCATCGTCGTCGTCATCGGCATTCAGTTCCTCTGGTAGTATTTCAGGTTGTTGGTCGCTGAACGAGGACGTCATGTTTATACAGCAACTGTTCACATTTTTCAGATGGTCTGAAAACTGTAATTCTGAGCCCCCTCTGCCACTTTATGGGCTTCTCAAATTAAAGGACAATTTTGTATTTTTCCTTGTGTCGTGGGTCACCACAGCCAAAGAGTTCATCCCCTGGTGGACAGCCTCCTGTCAGTGAGGCTCCCTACCATGAGTTTCTATAACCATATCAGAATTCTTTCTTGAATGCTAGAAGCCGCTGAAGCATCCACCCTGCTGAAATAAGCGTTGAGAACCTATGGTCATCTTTCCGTGGTGAGGCACTGGAGGACTTTTGTGGAGGATTGTTGTTACTGTAAATCTTTCGGATCAACAGTTAGAACTATAAGGAGTTGGCATTTATCTGCAGGAAGAAATATCTTGTTATTGAATGTATGTCTACTTTATGGCTGCATGGACTCCCAGTCTGATTAACAACTTCTTCTGAATCCAGATTTGCTATCGTAACTTTCAAGTGTTCTCTATTTTGAATAGATTTTGAAAATAGTAATTTTAGAAAATGAATTATTTGAAGATGTGTATTTTTTTTTGCTAAAATATAAATAGAAGTGCCAACTTTGAATTCATTTATCCTGATTCTTGGGTGTGCATGCAAACTCTAGAATTCTGAGAGCATATATTATCAGAAATAACGTTAACGTATCAAGGTTCTTCCTTATTGAAATAGCCTCCATCCAAGCCTCAGTTTCATCACTGGTTTAAGAAAATGAGACGGGATGATATCATCTCTATGGTCCATTATGGCTATAATTTCTGTGATCCTGTGATCATTATGAAGGCTAGAACCACGATCCCCAGTAGAATGCCTATGCATCAAGTGCCTAGACTGCTGAGCTGAAGCTGAGAGAGCTTTGGCTTAGGGAAAGAAAAGACATCAGAATGGGGCAGAATCAAGCTCCCTCTTTCCCTCTTTCCAACATAATTCATTTCTATGTGTTCTTAACTTTGTGGACTTCGATTCCTATCTGAGACCGTAATAGTATTGCTCTACTAGCCAATTTAAATTAATTGTATACGCATAGCTTCATCTAGTGCTATCAGCCTCATCGCTAAAACCAAGCTCTCTGCCGCATACCAAACTTCTTTAATATCCGACTAAGATGTTTCTATAAACACAGGGCAATCAATTTCTTATGACTTGATTAATGATAATGCCATAAACCAACATCTGCCATGCTTTCCAATTCCAGATCTCAAAGTACTTGATAAACAGTGCAGTTCCCTTATGAAATGTTAGGTACCATCACATAAGTTAAAGAGACAGATCTGATGCTTCCATTATTGTCAGGAAAAACAGACAGATGACTTCTGGAGTGAAGGTACAGTAAAAGGCTGATACCTTGAGGAAGACATACCTCCAAGAGTGAGGCGTCTTTGTTACCAGTAGCAGCATTTTCTCTTAATTTCCTCTGGCATGAAATATAAATACTCCCTGAGATGACATTCAGGGCCCTTTGCAGTGTGACTCCAACATATATTTATAACTTCATTTCACACTGATGCCCTTTGTATATTCTGCATCCTAGCCAAACTGGACAGCGGTCAGTCCCTGATGAGCCACACTCTATCCTGCTTCCATGCGTTCATGAAAAGCATTTCTCTGTTCTCTAAAACAGTCTTTAATCTTATCTTTTTAAATCCTGCTCTGCCTCCAATAGGCCTCTCTGATCTCCCCTGCTCCGCATAGAAACTGGGGTAAAACCCTCAAATTGTCTTAGAGAATTTTGTCTCGTATTCTGCCTTGTGTCATGCTTACTTGTATCCTTGTTGTATTACCCTAATAAACTATAAACTCCCAGAGGCAGCTGGGTGGTGCAGTGGACAGAGCACTGGACCTGGAGTCAGGAAGATCAGAGTTCAAAGCCAGCCCCAGGCACTTAACTAGCTGTGTGATCATGAAAGTCTCTGCCTCAGTTATTTCATCTGTAAAATGGGGATAAGAATAGTAACTACCTCCCAGGACAATTGTGAGAATCCAAGGAGATAATATTTGTAAAGGACCTTGCAAACCTTAGTGTTACATAGATGCTAACTTGTTATTACTGAAAGCAGGGAATTTGTTTCTAGTTCATGTGCGCTCACTCTCTCTCTCTCTCTCTCTCTGTTTCTCTTTCTCTCCCCCCTCTCCTCTCCCCTCTCCTCTCTGTCTCTCCCTTTCTCTCTCACTCTCTCTCTCTCTCACACACACACACACATTTTTGCACAAATTGAACAAAATCAAATTTCAATAAATGAAACCTGTTTGTGCTACTGCACCAGGTGCCACTAGGTGGTGCACTAGATGGGATGCTGGGCCTGGAATCAAGAAGACCCAGGTTCAAATATGGCACCAGACACTTCTTAGCTGCGTGAACCTGGGTAATAGCGAGAATCGTCATAACAGTTTCTTTCAGGAGATGATCAGTGGATTCTCTGTTTTCACTTTGCCCTCTGGTTCTGATAGATCTAGTCCGTTTTCATCTGTAATTTCTTGAAATAAAGCATCCAGGCTTTTGTTTTTTATCATGTTTTAGGGAGTCAAATGATTCTTAAATTATCTCTCCTTATTCTATTATGATTTCATGGTCAGTTGTTTTGATATGAGATACCTTGTATTTCTTTGGATTTTGTCAGTCTTTTGATTTTGTTCAAACACTTGTTGCTGTCTCATGGAGACACTGAATTATATTAGGTCTGTCCTAGTTTCCAGTGAATTCCTTGGGTGAGATTTTTGCAAAGTCTGCTTCTAGAGCAGGGGCTCTGAACCTGGGCCTCCTGTCAATTTCAACGACTCTGTCAGCTTTTTTTAAATCGTTTTTTGTAATTTTATTTAACAATATTAACTTTATATATTTGAAGCATTTTTCTAAGAAGGCACCAAACTTCACCAGATTGCCAAAGTGTTCATTACACACACACGCACACACACACACACACACACACACACACGTTAGGGAAATCTGGCCTATAAGGTTGACTAGAATTTAGGTAAATAGAATAGAGAACTCTACATTAGGAAAAAGTACAGAGATATGAAGGTAGGAATGGGCTTGGGATGTGAATAAGACCATGAAGAGAGCAGCCTATCAAGAACAGAGAGTGTATGTTAGAAAGTAAGGAAAAGCAAGGTTTGTTTAGCAGTTTGGGCCAGATTATGGAGGGCACTGAAAGCAAGATAGAGAATTTCAAATTGAATATGGTAGGATTCCAGGAAGCCAGTAAAAGCCCTGCAAGCAGAAAAGTGCCAGTAAGAAAGGAGGCAGCAAGAGAGGAGTTGTGGATTTCAAAGGAGAGGAGCTGCGTCTGGTTCTCAGCTTTGTCCCTTAGAAGCTAGTTCTATGACCTTGGAAAGAACACTTAACTCCTCTGGGTCTCAGCTCCCTCCTCTCTAAAAGGAAAGTTGTGGAATAGATGATGTCCAAGGTGCCTTCTGGCTGTAGATCCAGCAAAGTAATGTATCAAGAATGTGATGATGTGTCAAGTTCCCTTAGCTAACCGTCACCCTTTGCTTTCAACCAGCTAAATGATATCCTCATTGATTGTCTGTCAGAATGAAGATAATGGCTGTAGGAAAAGAAAAAAACTAGAGAAAGGTTTTGAAGGGACATCGTTCTCAGTGACTCCTTGGGTACAAAAACAGAGAAAAATCAAAGATGACCACAAGGTTTCTCATTTGGAAACCTAGAAGAAAGATGGCACCCCTGCCAGAAGTAGTATAGCTAAGAAAGGAAAGCTAACATAGGGTAAAGGAGCAGGGTGGAACATCCTATTTTTGGAGTGATGGAGGGCAGTAAAATAGCCATGCCCTTTAGACAACTGGAAATGAGCCATTGCAGTAGAGACAAGAGATCGGGGTTCCAGATGTGGACTTGGAAAGTGTAGAGTTAGTAACTGAAACCATGAAAGTCAGTGCCCTCACTTAGGATCCAAGTATTGAGAAAGAGTGCAAGGGATTAAAGCAGTCTTAGAGGAGATACCTAGTTAGGAGCCAGGTCAAAAAAGAGGACCCATCAAAGGAGACAGTCAAGAGAGGGAGGAGGAAACCAGGTAAGCTAAGAGAGGAAATAGCTTCCTCTGCCATTATGGATTTGTAATTTTATCCAAGTTTACAGTACTCTTATTTATGTATTTACCAACTTGACAGGAAGTTTGCAAGGATTGCTGATCATCTGTCACATAGATGTCATCAAGTGGCTCAAATACCTTGGAAGAAAGACAAAAATAAGTACATGGTGATGCCAAATTATCCAAACAATGAGAGTCCCAAACACTTTGTTAAACTGCCAAACATTCCCCTGATTTCCTTCTCCAAAAGCCAAAAGAACTGACCATGTTTTTGCATCCCACGGGGAAATACACAGTCTGAACATGCATCTACATTAATGCCTCACAACAGCGTTCCTGAAATATGCCCAAAGGCTATTCAGTAACCAATCTTTCCACTGAATTGGTTATCGGGGCTCCTTTTCAAATGATCTAACAGTAATAGCTCTTCAGTCGCTATCCCCCTGGTCTTCTCTTATCACTGACCATCTTAGTTTCCAGTGCTGTAGGTCAGTATTCAGAGAGGAAAGAGAAGCAGAGCAGCGTACCTAGAAGACTCTCAGAATTCAGCAATGTGCAAATTTATTTTTAGATCTCAAGAAGGAATGACAAACTGATCCCATAGCCATTTTCAAATGGAGGCATGAACTGGATTGACCCTGCTTCCCAGCATCTTGTCATATAATACTGAAGTTCAAAGCCTCTAGTGTAGGAACTATTATGGTTTATGTATTGTTATGTAATCTTTAAAGAAACACACTGATGAAAAACTCTCTCTAAACTCCTTGACTAAGATATAGGATGACCAGAAAAAGGGGTGTGCTGGTCATATTAAAAGAGTGAGGAATAACAGACAGGTCAAATGCTGTATTCATGTAGCCATGAAATAACAAAAAGCCCAAAGGAAGGCCTCCGTCATGCTAGGTAGGTTTTCCCTGGAAGACTTATGAAAGAACATGAGTGAGAATTTCACAAGCTGAGTTAGCAGAGATGCACCATGATCTGTGTTGGTAAGGGGAATGCTCACATTAAAAAGATCATGAATTCCTGAAAGTAGTTACCAAGACTCTATATAACTTGATATCTAGTCTACAGACATTTATGTTTCCCCAACCTTGAATGTAGGGACCGTTTCATTCTTTATATCTGTAATCCAAACACCCAGCACAATGCCAGACAATCAGGAAAGTCAAGTCAACTAGTATTTATTAAGCTTCTATGTACAAAAAAAGCAAAAGACAGTCCCTGACCTTGAGGAGCCCACAATCTAATAAGGGACATTCCACTCGTATAGAGTATAGAGAACTCCCCAATAAGGAACCTACTTCTACTAATGCAGAATGGGACCTTTTCTACAACTCAGGAAGTTGCGTGTCAAGTGAGGTGGGCATTTTAGGCAGGGCAGATTTGTTCACAAATGAGGTCCTTGGGCAAGGTCTCTATTCACTACGGGATTCCCTTGGAAGGATTCTCTTTTCTTTGTGAAAAGAAGGGCCACGGGAGGAGCCAAGATGGTGGAGTAGAAAGACTCACATATGCTAGCTCCGAATCCACAGCCCATACATTTCCTGTAAGAACTTCCCACAAATTCTGGATCACTGCAAGGCCCACAGAAACACAGTGGAAGAGATTTCCGTTCCAGAGAGCCCTGGAGAGCTGTCCCCAGGGGTCCATCACACCCCAGAAAGCAGAGCCCACTTGTGCTGCCCTGGCCACGGCCCCAGGGGACCAGATCCAAGCAGGCTTCAGGGACGGAATCTCCAGGCGGCCGGGAAGGTCCCTTTGCCCACAGGTGCTACAGGTCAGTGAGAGAGACATCTGGGCTGGCCAAGAGGGGAGTGGGATGTCTCCGTGACTAGGGCCCCCTTGGGAGGCAGCAGTGGAGGGAGCGGCAGAGGCAGTGGTGGCCGGAACTCCCTGAGCAGACAGGAGCTCCATTACCTAAGGTCTCTGCATAAACCCCCTGAGGGAGGTGAGCCTGGGAGGTGGCCCTGCCCCCACCCCAGCACCAGAACTTAAGCTCACATTGAATAGCAGCCACTCCCACAGCGGAAAGCCCTGAGGCTGGGAAGCAGCATTTGAATCTCAGACCCCAAGCACTAGCTGGGCAGATCTAGGCAGGGGTGGAGAGGAATCTCAGAAGTCAAGTAACTGGCTGGGAAAATGCCCAGAAAAAGGAAACAAAATAAGACCATAGAGAGCTACTTTATTGGGGAAGAGGCGTTCTTTCCTCCTTTCATTTCTGATGACGAAGTACAATGCTTGCCATCAGAGAAAGACATGGAGGTCAGGGCCTCTCTATCCCAGACATCCGAGGTGGATGTCCGGTGGGTTCAGGCCATGGAAGAGCTCAAAAAGGATTTTGAAAATCAAGTTAGGGGGAGGAAAAACTGGGAAGAGAAATGAGAGAGATTCAAGAAAAGCATGAAAAACAGGTCAATACCTTGCTAAAGGAGACCCAAAAAAATGCTGAAGAAAATAACACCTTGAAAAATAGGCTCACTCAATTGGCAAAAGAGGTTCAAAAAGCCAATGAGGAGAAGAATGCTTTCAAAAGCAGAATTAGCCAAATGGAAAAAGAGGATCAAAAGCTCACTGAAGAGAATAGTTCTCTCAAAATTAGAATGGAACAGATGGAGGTTAATGACTTTATAAGAAACCAAGAAACCACCAAACAAAGCCAAAAGAATGAAAAAATGGAAGATAATGTGGAATATCTCATGGGAAAAACAACTGACCTGGAAAATAGATCCAGGAGAGACAATTTAAAAATTATGGGACTACCTGAAAGTCATGATCAAAAAAAGAGCCTAGACATTATCTTCCATGAAATTATCGAGGAAAACTGCCCTGATATTCTACAACCAGCGGGAAAAATAAGTATTGAAAGAATCCATTGATCACTGCCTGAAAGAGATCCAAAAAGAGAAACTCCTAGGAACATTGTGACCAAATTCCAGAATTCCCAGGTCAAGGAGAAAATATTGCAAGCAGCTAGAAAGAAACAATTTCAGTATTGTGGAAATACAATCAGGATAACTCAAGATCTAGCAGCTTCTACATTAAGGGATCGAAGGGCGTGGAATAGGATATTCCAGAAGTCAAAGGAACTAGGACTCAAACCAAGAATCACCTACCCAGCAAAACTGAGTATAATACTTCAGGGGAAAATATGGTCTTTCAATGAAACAGGGGACTTTCAAGCATTCTTGATGAAAAGACCAGAGCTGAAAAGAAAATTTGACTTTCAAACACAAGAAGGAGAAGAAGCATGAAAAAGTAAACAGCAAGGAGAAGTCATAAGGGACTTACCAAAAGTGAACTGTTTACATTCCTACATGGAAAGACAGTATTTGTAACTCTTAAAACTTTTCAGTATCTGGGTAGTTGGTGGGACCACACACACATGTACACGCGTGCATGCATGCACACATACACACATGCATGCACATACAGAGACAGAGAGCACAGAGTGAATTGAATAGGATGGGACCATATCTTAAAAGAAATTAAGGTAAATGGCGAGAGAGAAATGTAGTGGGAGGAGAGAGGGTGAAATGGAATGGGGTTAATTATATCTCATTCAAGAGGCAAGCAGGAAACTTTTTAGTGGAGGGAAAAAGAGGAGAGCTGAGAAAAAACCATGAAGTTTACCCTCATCACATTCGACTAAAGGAAGGAGTAAAATGTACACTTATTTTGATATGAAAACCTATCTTACAGTACAGAAAAATGGGGGAGGAGATAAGCAGGGAGGGAGGGATAATGGAAGGGAGGGCAATGGAAGAAGGGAGCAATTTGAGGTCAACACTCTTGGGGAGGGACAGGATCAAAAGACAGAATAGAAACAATGCGGGGCAGAATAGGATGGAGGGAAATAGTTAGTCTTAGACAACACGACTATTGTCCAAGTCATTTGCAAAACTACACAGATATGTCCTATATTGAATTGCCTGCCTTCCCAAAGGGAATGGATGGGGAGGGAGGGATGGGGAGAATTTGGAACTGAAAGTTTTAAGAACAACTGTTGAGTATTGTTGTTGCTACAAGGAAATAAGAAATACAGTTAATGGGGAATAGAAAGTCATCTGGCCCTACAGGACAAAAGAGAAGATGGGGACAAGAGGAGGGCAGACTGGTGATAGGGAAAATTAGAATGCTTGGTGTATTGGGGTGGGGGGAGGGGATAAATGGGGAGAAAATTTGGAACCCAAAGTTTTGTTAAAATGAATGTAAAAAGTTAAATAAATTTATATTAAAAAAAAAGAAAAGGGCCACCCCTGGAATGAGTTTGCCTAGAATATAATAGGTGTTCAATAGATGCTTATTTATTGAATTAGTAATTTCTAACTGCTGTAGAAAATAAGTATACAATTCTGTAAATAGTTATACAAATTTATATCCCAAAATCAAAATGAAATAGAAAATATTCAAATAACTGATAGATTAATTAATGTTTTTTTCTGAATCAGCTCAAAACATTTCAATTTCCCAGTGCATGTGTGCTCTCACTGATTTAGGCACTTGTTCAAGGAAGGGAATTTGCAATTCATTCCTGCTCATGGTGTAAAGAAATATAATGAACTCAAGGCAGAGTTAAAGGAAACTCTGTAATCACGTTCTCTCTTTGGTTAATGTGTAGTCATCTTTCCTTTCTCCATTAGTGATAGCATTAGAAGATAGGTCCATATGAGGTGCGGGGTCACAATAACCCGGTTATTTGGTGCCATCTAGCTAACTCTCTAAGCAGCCTGATAGCTCTAAATTCTGTAAAGCTACTCTTGTTTATCCTTTATTTTGGAAGAGGACCAGTGACACCACAGGGTGATGACTTGTGAGTGAATTGGACTTAAGTGCGGCATAGTTGCATAAAGCATCAGCCTCGTTCTCTCTCCTTGAGTCCTCAAAGCCCAGTGGCAAGACAAAGACTGGCAATGGCCAGGGATGCAATGGATGACCTCGGTGTCACAGTACCTGCTTCCTCTGCCTTTGTGGCTTTGAAATAAATTGTTCTCATGTGACCGTTCCTCCAGGGGAAGTCTTCACATGGTTGGGATATACACCCCCACCTAACTCGCAGATGAATTTGAGACCCCTCAGCTACCCTCAGCCTCATTTAGTCGATCTGCCAAATCAGTTTACTGAGGTGTAGCCACTGCTTACATTACTGCTTCTTGGAGCCATGGCTGAGAGTTGGGTGAAGCTCATGCACACCAAAGGTGGATGAGCAGCCCTGGTGGATGAGGTGCTAGTCCTCCCTGAACACCCATACACCCCAAAAGTCTCTGCGTACTCCAGCCATACATATGTAAACGGTCTTGTCCTATTTTGGTTCTATTCAAGTCTCTGAAGACAAATCACTCTTCACATTAACGCTCATGGACCTACTTTATGAAAAGTCTCCTAGGCTGTTTGACATAGGGAGGGGAGGGAGGTGTAGCAGAGTCGTTGGTTCATCCTGTCTCATTAGCTTCCTAAGAATAGTAAGTGATGGATTTACACATACATGAATTTCATCATAGCATGGAAAACTGTAACGGAAATTCTCTGATTCTATGTGGGGTACTTGAGGTGGCCGTCTTTATGCCCTCTCTCCTGGTCTCCTTCCAAGAATGAGAAAGCATCACTGAAGCTGACTGGGGAAGAGTTCCTGACCTGTCTATTTAAACTTTTCTGCTCTAGCAAACAATTACACCCTCTGTGCCTTCAATTAGACCTCTTAAAAAGTGTTTTCCCTTTGAAAGACATTTTCAGACTTCTTGGACATCTTTGGATATTTGCAATACAGATCCTTAATGCATTTCATCTTTCTCTATTGTGTTGTGAGTTGAAAAGCTAGTCTTATTGTTTCCACAAGCAAAGTATCACATCTGGGGGGAAAATCATGATCCTCTGTGGTGTAATGACAATGTTACCATGGATACAAGGTATGTTATCAGTCAGGCAGTGAGGTATAAGTCTAAGATTTGGTCCTAAGTTGGACTAACTGATTCAAATTCTAAAATTCAATTAGATTCAAATTTGGACAGAGAAGCAATAGTTAAGTAGTGGCTCTCAAATTCTTTTCACTCCCAGCATAGTACTATTTTTTGCCTTGAGGGATCAGGGTCCCCGTTGGGAGACCTGTGCACAAAACTGCATGTGTTTTAAACAGTTCATAAACTGTTTAACAGTTGCATGAACATGTAGCATGCTACTGTAGCACCACCCACCCTTTCAGAACCCCGGGAATAAAGTACTCATCCTCTGCTATTAGATTATGTTTTTCTCAATATTCATTTTTTTTGCAACTGATAACATGTGCCCATTTCCCAGGTTTCTGGGGGCATCCTCATCCAACCCATAACAAGGTCAAGTTCTAGTCTATAGAATGCCTTCCCCTAAAGTTTGGTTTATAGAATCAGAGCAGATTTAGGGTTAGAGTTAGAATCGGATATAGGGTTAGACTCAGTTTAGGGTTAGAATCAGAGAGCATTTAGAGTTAGGGTTAGGGTCAGTCAACACACATTTACTTATTTAAGTGCCTTCTCTGTCCTAGATGCTAGGGACAGAAATGATAGACCCTATCTTCAAGGTGCTCATATTCACAGGTTGAAGTAGATGGCTACCAAAGTGCCTTTGAACTCATTCTGTGACTGATAAAAACAGCACGCATGAATAGAACCTCTCTGATCCGCCCTGGGTGGCAGGTATTTCCTAGTAATAATTCTGCAAAGCTGTGTGGTGCACATGCAGAAGATGTGTTACCTGAGAGAAAACGGAACTGAGCATTCCGTGAAGGGAGAAGTTCCTTCTTCAGATGGTCATGGGAGCCCTCCAGCAGTGGACACAGCTGGTAAGCTAGCCCCCCATCACTCAGGTCCCTTGGCTTCAAGGATGCCCAACCCTCAAAATGCTAAAAGCAGATTTCATTCTCTCTCCCGCTGAACTGAGGTTTCATTTCACTTCCACTGAAGAGCCCATTTACTCCTGGGCATTTTCTTGATCTGTTTTAATCCTAATATGTTTACTCTTTGCTTTGATAATGGGTTTACTCCTAATCCCTATTCATGACGCTCTTTTGCTTAACCAGCTAGTGGAAGAGGGAGTTAAGCTGCTTGAGTAAGTGTTGGAGAGTGGTGTTGATCCTAGGCCCCCCCAAAGTCTAAGACCCCTGAACTGACAATATTTGAGGTGTGGGAAATAGAAATAATCCTAGCCCAAGATGAGGTGATAGCCAAGAGAAAGGAACAAGTTCTCAACTTCTTATTTCTCCAGCCCTTCTCCCCATCACCATCTCATTTGGAGTGAGCTTGGTCAGATACCAGAACAGATATTTGTTTGTGCCACACACAAGCCAAACCATTTTTTTTATTCCATGACCCAGCTATGCAGATATATCTTACCTATATAGAAACGTGTATATTTATATATGCATGTATGCATCTGAGTGTTTGTGTGTATACATCTGTATGTGTATATATGTATATATACTTATACATATATACATATGTGTGTATGTGTGATTTCAGTTGAGCAATAACAACTGCAGGGAGATCACTAAAGGCATCATAGACGAGAGGCACTTAAGCTGAGCTCTGAAGAGATCTAGCCAGACTATGTGGGAAGAGAAGAGGGAGTGCTTTCTAGACATGGGTGAGGGTAAGCCTGTGCAAAGGTGTAAAGGCAAAGGGAATGCTGTGCAAAGAACAGCAAGTAAACTAAAACACGGGTTGTTTGCAACTGATTTCCACCAACGTTGATGGTTCAAGAAACTTTTAAATAAGTACATGATAACATGCAAATTAATAAGGTAGCATCATTAGTTTCTTCAACGTAATTACATACAAACTAGGTAGATTATCTCAAGGGAAATAATTTAATGATTGGAGAAGAGAATTAAATTACTATACAACCACAGGAAAATAGCCTGATTACAAAGAAGATCCCTTTGAATTTGACACAATTTGTAAGAACTCTCACATGCCTAGCAGTGGTCTGGATGATAGCTGGGGATCAATGGGAATTTAAATGACCGATTTCAAGTCCCCCCGGGGAAACACTGGAACGATTAGAATTCTAGCACATTGGCGATGGAATGTACCTTTGCCTAGTCCAACAGCCTCATCTTGCACATAAAAAACTGGGGCAATAGAGATGATGTGATTAGCCCAGGACCATACAACTAGTTAGTGAAAAGTTTTGAAATATAGATACCCTGATTCCCAATGCAATACTGTTTTCATTTCAGAACATAAGTTACTAAGCTACCTAGCCAAGAAACCAAAGCCTAGTCTTCCAAGTAATAGTCAGAGATGCTCTCCTTGGACTCTTAGTGCCAGGTACTTAGTTAAATTATCTTAGGCATTTGGTCTTCTAAGTTTCAACCAGCACATCATACCAGAACATCAGGCAGGGACTCCCACTTCAGCTCTGAAGTCTGGTGGAATCTACCTCTCACAACATTTCTTCAGTCCATCTCTTTCCACTCAGATGGTCACCACCCTAGTTAAGATCCTTTTCACCTCTTGCTGGGATGTTTGAAGTAGTCTCCAAAATGCTCTCCCTTCTTCTAGTCTTTCCATTCTCCAATGGATTCTCTGCATAGCTGCTAAAATGATATTCTTAAGGTGCAAATCTGACCATGTCCCTTATCTGCTCAGTAAACACCAGTGGCTCCCCACTGCTTCTAGCATCAGCTACAAACTCTTGTTTGGCATTTAAAACTGTTTACCGCCTGACTGTAGCCTACCTTTTCACCCCACATATATATGACTCTCTTTCTTACATTCTAGAATCTGGACAAACTGACCTTCCTGTGATTTTTCACATAGAGAACTTTATTTTTCCTCTCCATGCCTTGGCAGAAGCTATCCCCTGTGACTGGAATGGACACATCCCTCCCCTCCACCTTTTAGAACTTCCTTCAAAGCTCTTCTCCTATGAAAACTTTTACATTTCTCTAGTGGCTGCTCTCTCTCTCTCTCTCTCTCTCTCTCTCTCTCTCTCTCTCTCTCTCTCTCTCTCTCTCTCTTCTCTCTCTTTCTCTCTCTCTCTCTCTCTCGCACACACACACACAGAATTACCTTATATCTTTATTTATTTGTATGTTCTTATCTCCAATATCACATGAGCTCCTGGAGGGTAAGGCCTCTTTCATTTTTATCTTTGCATATAAGTCTCACTCAAGGAATTCTTTCTTTGAAAATAGGAGTATACCTGTCATACAGAATAAAAAAGATATATTTATCATATTGGAAAAAATGTTGTCAAAGTCAAATGTGCTCAGTATTATTCATCAAAATGTGGATTATCTCCATAAGATACCTATTTTGCATGAGAAACTTGGGTTGAAAAACTTCCAATCATAAATCACACACATATACCATAGACACAAAGACACATATATAAGAGAGATGAATGGGCCATGGTTCATTGGAGGGAGAAGGTGGATAGAGATAGATAGATAGATAGATAGATAGATAGATAGATAGATAGATAGATAGATAGATAGATAGATAGATAGATAGCAGATTGGTTGGTTGTTGTCCATTCTCAACAAGGATCAAAATGACATCACTATGTTGGGATCAAGATACAGAGTGTCTGGCTATGGCTAATCAGATCAATACAAATTGTGAAGGTTCTACCACAGGTGGGCACAAATAACCTATATGAACATTTGGAGTAGAGTCTGTAAACTTACACATCTCACATTCCTTTTGAGCTACTACAATTCTTCCTTACTTATAGAGCACAGCACTTTCTTTGATGTGGGTACACCATGCTGGGCAGTCCTTTGCCATTATCTCTTATGTCCTGCAATCAATTGCAGAGCTCTTCAGAGTGTCCTCTGACCTCCTTCCTCTGACCTCCACATGAATGTTTGCGTTGTGTGAGCTCTCCATAAAATTGTCTTCTAGGCAAATGTACGTTTGGCATTTGAACAACATGGCCAGCCCAATGGAGTTGCACTTTGTAGTAGAGTTTGAATGCTTGGCAGTTTAGCTCAAGAAAGGACCTCAGTGTCCAGTACCTTATCACAAGAGGAGCCAAATGGCATTCAAAACTTCTTCTTCAATTGGAAGTTCAACTAGAGAGGGACTGACTTCAACCTGAGGTATATGGTCAATAACTTCAACATAGATTGATGATCTGTTGAGAACTCTATGAAAGTGTTCAGCCTGTCTCTCCAGGATCATGTCCTAATCAGTGTGGCTCCATCAGCAGTGAGTAGTTGAGATGCACAATAGGTCTTTGGCACATAAAAGTACTTTGGATTGTTACTATCATCATAAAACTGAATTTCATCTGCCTTCTTACTGAGCCAGGAATCCTGCATCTCTCTAAGCTTTGTTTGCACTTTACTTTTGATGGAGTTAAACACTACCTTCTTAGAGATGGATGAATTATCCTGCTTATAAATCCCATCGAATTCTCATTTTTCATTTAACAGCTTCTGAATTTCCCCATCATTTTCATCAAACCAGTCTTGACATTTGTAAGTGTTCTGGCCCAGATGAGTAAGTGCAGTGCTATATACCAAATCTCTGAAAACTACCACTGCTTTTCTACTCCTCTGTTGCCAGCTATGTGCTGATTCAACTTTCCCTCCAAGTTAGCAATAAGCTGTCTTCTAGTAGTTGTCTTGCCTTGTAGTCTCTACTTTTGTTGAGTGTGGACACTGAGCTTGGAGAGGTTAAGTCTATGTTCAGTCCAGCATTCTGTGCCACACATTGTCTTCATCACTTTCACTTCCTGTCTCTGCGGCGAGGGTGTGTCCATGAAGTTGTAATGCATAAATGAAAGACCATGTTGTGACAAGGTCATGAAACATACAGTCTTCAGTATTAAGTAACCATTGCTATTGCTTTTTTGTGACTCCATTTCTCCCAAGGACTCCCTGCCATATCTGGTAGGCTGAGCCTCCTCTGGCATTAAAGTCACCCAGAATTAGAAGCTTGTCCTCTTTTGGCACGTTGATTAGGAGGGTCTCCACATCTTCATAAAAGTTTTCTTTGGCCTCATCAGGGCTCATCCTGGTGGAAGCATGGTCACAGATGATGGTGGCATGATATTTTCCTGCAAGTGGCAATCGCATTGGTATGAGCCTATCACTCACTTCTTTTGGGAGGCATACAAGCTTGTTGACTAGGTTAGTTTTAATTGCAAAATCTACACACCAGCTTCATAGAACTTCCTTTCCCTGAAGCCATGCCAGAAAAACATGTATCCAGCTCTGGCTTCAGTAAACTGACCTTCATTTGCCAACTTTGTATCACTCAGAGCAATACCTGCTGAGTTGTCTTACAACAGAGTTCATCTTTTATGTCTGCTGGGTTTTGTGTTTTCCATAAGCATACTCACATTCCATGTGCCAGTGGTGAGTGGAATCATCTTAGTGAAAGTTTTTGTACATCTTTTTGTGCTTTAAACAAAGGGTGCTGCAGTAAGCAGGCCAGGATTGGGTGAAGGAGACAATTTTTAGGGCACTTCTCTAGCCCCTTCCTCATGCCAGGAACAGTGTGATTCTTTAAAAAGACTGCTCAGACACCTAGGAGGGTTGTCAAATCCTGCTGCTGCTTCAGTCCAGCAAGATAACAACTCTATGCCCTGGACCGCCTGTGTGCAGAGTTGTGACTGCAACCCCCAGTGTATCTGCACCTGCTACTTTAGCACTTGCCCATCACCACATGTCTCTGAGGGAGGTAAAAATGGTAAAATGGTATGGGTGATGTCTTTTGACTCACACATAAATTGGATTTAAGTGAGACAGAGTTGCATGAAGTCATAGGCCTCACTCTCTTTTCCAGAGTCATTAAAATCCAGTGGTAGGACAGAGTCAAGATGACTGGTGATGGCCCAGGATGCAGTGGATGACCTTGGTGTCTGCTGTCTGACCAAGATCTAAGCGCTCCATAGCACCTGTTTCAGTCACCTTCATGGCCGTTGGGACAAATTGTTCTCATCTGCCCATTCCATTCTGTGCAATCTTCACATGCTTGGGGTGGATATCCCCCCTAACTCATTGATGAGTTTGAGGCCTACTGGTTACCCTTACCCTGGATTAGCCCATCTGTGAAATGGCTTACAGAGTGTGGCCACTGCACATGCTATGGATTCTTGGGTGAATTGGGTGGACAGCAAAGGTGGAAAACAGCCCTCACACCAGAGGTACTAGTTACACTCCAGATACAGAGAGAGAGATAGATGCACAGACATATACACATGCATACACAAATAGGGAAAGAATATCTTATATGGACAGGGAGGCTACACTCAGAGTATCCCTGGGAAGGTAGGACAGAGAATCAGAAACACTTTTCATCTGGCAGTTCCTTGGAGCTCCTGGGATGGCCAAAAAAGCAAGTCACTAAGACTCTCAGCCCTCGGAGCTACTAGAGAGTGCTAAGGAAAACAAGCCACAGGAAAGGAGGGAGGGAGGCAGGCTGGGAGAAAGACAGAGACAGAAAGAGAGAGACAAAACACACATGGGGGACGTGGGGGTGGGCAGTCATGAGGATTGTGCGTAGGACCGCAGGGAAGCACACTGCTATACCCTTTCTAGTAAAAGGGAAATAATAATATGAGCATTGATCCATTGTTGCCAGAACAAGAGATGGAGAAGAGGCAGCAGGCAAAGACAAGACGCCCATGGGCAGGCCAGCGTCCTGGGGAAGGACCTGCCCGCGCAGTGAGGGCTTCCTTTGTGGTCCCCACTTTGTGAACTAATGGGTGACCCTCCTAGGGAGGCTTCCCTTTCAATTCAACTCTAGAAGGAAGAACAGCCCGAGAATGAAAGAGGCCAGGGTTCTATTCGAAAACATTCCAAAATGAACTGACCTTGGCAGAGCTAGCCACAGTGGGACAGGCCTTTCTGAGACTGCACTTCGTGCTTTTTGCCAGGATAGCCCTTCCCAAATTACCCAGAGTTTTAAAAACTAAACCTAGTATGTGTGACTTACCATGGCCAAGCTCTTGCTTGGGGCTGTGAGCCCCAGTCAGCGCAGTAGAATGCCCTTTAAGGATGTGCCTTATGACGTTGTGTGTCTCTACATCTGTATCTATACCTTCTCTCTACACTGCAGGTTTTTACATGAACCTGTCTCCCCCATTAGGATGCTAACTCTTTGTGAGTGGGGAGTATTCCCATTTTTTATCTGTGTATCCCCAGGGTGTACACAGTGGCTCCCTAGGACTTGTCCAGCCTTCCTACCTTTCCAGTCTTCTTCTACCTTCTCCTCTCCCTCCCTCCTCAGTTCTCCCTGCGGTTCCTCACACACCCAATGTTCCATCTCCTACCTCCTGGTGCTTTCTCTGGCCTCCCCCAGGCCTGGAACTTTCCTTCCATGTCTCACGTGCCAGCTTACCTGGATTCCTGGAAAACCCAACAAGAGTCTCCCTTTCTACAAGAAGCCTTGACCAATGCCCCTCCACCTCAGCACACATGTGGTTGGTCTCCCCCATCACTGTGGGCTCTTTGGTCTGTCTGCGCCTTTCTTTGTATCCCCCGGTGCTTAGCATAGTACCTAGCACATTCAGTAGAGGCTTAATAAATGCTTGTTGACTTTTTAATATAGTAGGCACTATAAATAGATTAACTGATTAAGACCAGTGCTGGGCATGTAGTAAGTTCTCAGTCAGTGTTCATGGATGATGAGGTGTGGGTACATAGGGCAAGGCTCCTGCTTATAGTATCAGCAAATCTGTGACACAGCTGCCCTTCCTGTAACAAGGTTTTTGTTGTTTGACCTGAATTTGTAATTTCCATCAGCATAGAGGAACTTCCAGTGTGTATCTTTCTCTGCTCCTACAGCAGCTGGTCTTTAACTTACAGTTCTGGAGAGTTCTTTGAAGCACTGATAGGTGAAGTGAGAATGGTGTAAATGTTTACTTATTAATGACCTACTGTGTGCCAGGTACTGTGCTAAGAGCTTTACAAATGTTAACGTCATTTGATCCTCACAATAACCCTGGGAGGTCAGCGCTGTTATTATCCTCGTTTTACAGTGGAGGAAACTGAGGCAGATAGAGGTTAAATGAGCTGTTCAGGGTCACACAGCTAGTAAGTGTCTAAGGCTGGATCTGAACTCAGGTCTTTCTGACATCAGGCCCAACGCTATCCACTGAGCCACCCACCTTCATAAATGACCTGCTCGGGATCACTCAGCTAGTATGGCAAGAGGCAGGATGTAAACTCAGATCTTCTGGACTTCAAGCCCAGCACTGCTGCCGTAAGCTGACTCTCATTAAGGCTTTCTAGCAAAGAAAATGTTTAGCATAATAATTAAAGAAAGACTTTGCTAGGGTTTCTGCTTTTCATCACCCTAGAGTTACAGGAACCAGGACCCTGAAAGCTGGTACAACCAAACGTGTGTTCTCTAGCATAGCCTTTGCTCCCAGGTCTGTTGAGTTACAGCAGATCAGCTGTGGATGCAATGGGGATTACTGTGTGAAGAATCCACAGCCCTCTTCCTTAGGCAGATGTCATTCCTGACATCATATGGACTTGCTGGTCTTTTCCCTCATCTGGCTTATCCCAGCAAGGATTCCTGCTGCCATCTTGTTGTAAATGCTCTCTCTAACTGTATAAATCAGACACTAGATGGAGCTCAGCCCTATAGACCTACCAGCCACTGACACAGCAACAAAAAGATTAATAACTAATATTTGTATAAGACTTTAGAGCTTTCAAACACTAAATGTATATTTACATACAAAGGGAAGAAAGCTTTTTGAGTCCTGATTTCTCTGACATCAGGCAATTCACTTCTCTCTGGGGCCTCAGTTTCATCCTATGTAAAGTGAGAATGTTGACCTACATGACCCCTAAAGGCCCTTACAGCTCTCAGTTTCCACTCCTACAACCCTGGGAGGGAGGTTTTACAAGGTTTATTATCCCCATTTTACAAATGATCAACTAAGGACCAAAAGAGGTAAGTCACATAGCTAGTACATATTGGAGGTAGGATTTGAACCCAGACCTCTCATGATTCAAAGTCCAGCACTCTGCCCACTGGGGCTTCTCTTGGAATGACCATTAGCTCTATGCCCCTGGTGACAGACACAGGATATCCACATCACCCCCTTTGGAGCCAGATCAACCTGCTCCACAAAGCTGACAGCCACAAATCAAATGGAGTCAGCCACCCCACCCAAATGACTAAGAATTGAGGAGATAAATTAATCCCCAATGGAAATCACTGTGGATCTCATTAGTTCAAGAATAAAATACCTTAAGACTTTAATTAAAAATAATATTTACTCCAAAGAAATGAGAGTTGGCAGGTTTCTGCAGAATCCATAATCTCAGTTATGCAAAATTTTCTTATATGAAGGCAGACATCATTAATCTCGCTGGCAATGCCCTGCAGACTGACAGTCCTTATAGCATCGGAGTGATTTCCTGCAGATGCCTTTTTATCTGCACAAAGGAGCTATAACTCATGCAGACACAGAGCCTGAAAAGGTCTGAGCAATTAGAAACATCACTCTGCAAAATACGTGCACACTTTATCACAGGAGCACTCCTTATAATGAATATATTCTTTAATGGTGCCCCATGTCTCAGTCCTATCCCCCCAAATTAACAGCAGCTACAAACCCTCTTCTTTCTTCTGTTAAAGCAACATACACTGTCAGCATGTCCTTCAGTAACTCCGGAAGAAGCTGCTTCCTCTAGTTTGAGAAAAATTTCTCATAGGACTGCCTCTGTAAGTCATTTACCAATTTACTATAATTCTGCTAGCCTGTACGCTCCTCAAGGGCAGGACTGTATCTTAGAAGAAGCAGAGATTTAGAAAGGTCCTTGGAGATCATCAAGGCCACCCACTCCCCATTTTTCCGATGAGGAAACTGAGGTCTAGACAAGAGAAATGATATTCCCAAGGTTACTCAGGTAGTAAGTGAAAGAGCCGAGATTTGAATTCAGGTCTTCTGTAAATCCAAGATCCACAATTCTGACGATTCCCTGGGCCCATGAAACCCTGCTGACCTCACCTCAGAGCCGAGGAACAGGTCAGGAAGACTCAGTGCCCTCTCTGGTCCCCAACCCCACTGTTCCTGGCTATTATCTTGCAACTGAAGTCCAGCCTCACTCCCAGACTGAGCACTCCAATTCATTGCCCCTCATTACACCTCTTTGGACTAGCACGCTCCTAACAGTTGCTACTGTCCCTACCCCTATGCTACTTGAGTAAATTACCCCCAGAATGGTGCCCTTTGTTCCCTCAACTTCATCTTTTTCATCCCTGCCCCACTCATGCCCCATTTCAACTCTACCTATACTTTCCCCGGTGCTCTCAGGAATCCCTGGGCCATGATGGTCAAACTTTCCTTCACTCTGTACTTCTTAATGTCTTCCTTTTTTTATCTATGTGCATTGACCAGGACCTGGCTTCCTGCAGATGACTCAGCATCCCTGACCAGACTCTATAATGCCAGGGGTACCTTCCGTTACCACTCCACCATATTCTCCCTCTCTCTCTCTGTCTCTCTCTCTCACACACACAAACACACACACACACGCACACACACACGCATGCACGCACACACGCTCTAACCCTGGAGAGAGTCCTTGCTGCCCCCCAGACTCTCCCTTTGTCATCCTCACTCAGCAACCTCCTCTCCACCAAAGTTCACTCTATTAAAATTTTCCACCCTGTATAAATCATGGTGGTTGTTGTCTACCAACTCTCTGGTCATTCTCTCTCCTTTCCCAAGAAACTCAGCAGCTGGTTCATCATCTTCCTCTCCTTCCTCATCTCTACCTCATAGGAGGGGCATCAACTTTCATGTTGATATCTTCAGATAGTCTACGTAATCTCACCATTGCCCATAAGTGTTCCCCTTCCTTATTCAAAACTTCTGACGTTTCTGGTTTGATCTGAGCCTTGCCCCATTCCATCTCTCCATCTCTCCCTGTGCCTTATCCCCTCTTAACCATGGTCTCCGTCCTCATTGTGATCTCCAATCTTTCCACCCCTCCTCAAGACATTATCCCTTCTCTTTTTTCTTCCTTCCCAACCTTGCTCTTAAATAATTAACCAGTTCAGCTCCACACCATAACCAACTCTCAAAGTCTTGTTCATTGCTGCTCATCTCTTGCCAAACTCAATTCCTTGATGGCACCCGCCATTTCCTTCTCTGCTCACAACCTTTCAGCAGACCTGCGGAAGCCATGTGATCAAGTTGACCTCACAGCAGCAAGGCATTTCTCTTTCTCCTCCCTCACTGATTCCCTGTCTTATTCCCCAGGAGCCATTCCAAACCTCTTCTCTCCTCCTCTCTCACATCTCCCTCTTCCTCCTCAGCTGAGGTTCTCGCCTCTTACTCTCCTGAGAAAATGGGGGTCATTCATCATGAGCTTTCATTTCTCCTCCTCTCTTTATTGAAGATACTTGAGCACCATCTTCTGCTCTTTCTTCCTTTCCTCCAGGCTCTGATAACGAGGAGGGCCGCATAAAACCCTGAAAAGAGAATGTATCTGGGAGCGGATGTATGGCAGTGTCAGTCACCCCAGAAAAGTCAAGAAGGATGATTCGGTGACCCTTCTCCTTGCCAATTCTAACTCATCTATGTGGACCCTGGATTCCATCTTCTCGGCCATCTCCAATCTCTCTCAAATCTTTGGTCTCCCTTTCTTTTGATGTCTACAGACATTCCCAAATACTCTTCCTTAAAAACAACACCCACTTCATTATACCTGACCATATCCTCAACTTCCCTAGATGTCTTCTCCTTTTCTCAGCCAAATTATTAGAAAAAACTGTCCTCACTCATTCCTTCAACTTCCTCCCTTCATCCTCCTAGACCTTTTGCAGTCTGACTCGTGACCTCATCACTCCCCTGAAATATCAACTGTCCCTTCATTGATTCTAGAGGAAACCAAAAGCCACTAGAGTTTATTGGATACATGAGTGACATAACCAGAGAGTGGAGTTTGGGCATGAGATACTGAGTGTATGAACTAAGGCAGCATCTGTGTTAGTAGAAAAGCAAGGTCAGAAAGGAACAGTGTAGATAAAAATCAGAAGATCTGGTAACTGATTAAGTATGGGTTGAGGAAATGAGAACAATGCAGTCTGAGCCTTTCCCAGTCTTCCTCCTGGCCACGCTGTCTCCTCTGGTATTCTCTGGCCCTCTGTTGTCCTCCTACCTGTGTGACCACTCGTTTTCGGCTTTCTTTGCTTACTCATTCTTGTTATCACATTCCCTAATTGTGAACGTCCCCAGGGACTCTGTCTTGGCCCCTTTTCGCTTTTCTTTCTACAGTCTGCTTTTTAAATTTATGAGATCCTCACTCATCAGCTTCCCTGCCAAACAGCAAGCCCCAGTCTCTCTTCTGATGGCTGGCTCACCACCATCATTTATTTGATTATTGGACACATCTCAAACTCAATATGTGACGCACAAAACTCATCACTCATCCTCTCAAACTCAAGTCTTTTCCAAACTTCCTTATTTCTGTCGTGTGTAACAGCATTCTTCCAATCTCCCAGGTTTATAACCTTGGCATTGTTCTCATTTCCTCAACCCATACTTAATCAGTTACCAGATCTTCTGATTTTTATCTACACTGTTCCTTTCTGACCTTGCTTTTCTACTAACACAGATGCTGCCTTAGTTCATACACTCAGTATCTCATGCCCAAACTCCACTCTCTGGTTATGTCACTCATGTATCCAATAAACTCTAGTGGCTTCTGGTTTCCTCTAGAATCAAATATAAATTCCCCTCTGGCTTGTAAAGCCCTTCACAACCCAGATCTAACCTTTTTCCAACCTTATTATATAGTATTTCATTTCCCTCCCTCTACAGTTGAGTTAAAATGACTTTCTCGCTTTTCCTCCTACAAGACATTCCATCTCCATTTACACCATCTGCCTCCTCAACCTGGAAGCTCTGACCTTTTACCTCCATCTAATAGTAGCTCTCACATCTTTCATGTACTCCCTTCCAGGTGAAACCTTTCCCCAACTGCTGGTGCCTTCCCTAAGTATCTTGTAGTTTTCTGTATATGCTTATATATATGAAAATGTCAACAACTCTCTTTTTTTTGTCTCTGTATCCCCAGGGCCTAGAACAGTACCTGACCCATAGTAGGCACTTAATAAGTATTTATTAACTGATTCTACATAGAACGTTCTTAATAAATGTTTACTTGAATGAATAAATAGAAAAAGGAAGCAAAAGCCTACAGTTTACTTTTTGAAATAAGAGGGAATAATAATTTTGTTTTGAATAATGAGCGTCACACTATCATTAATTACACTAATACTGTACTGAGTGTTTAGTCCCATACATCTTTCCTGGAAGACTTCTGTTTCTAAGGAAACCTAGTTTATGAATTATTGACTCATTATTAAAACTATTACTTAAATACCACTTGGATTTTTTATTATTTCTCTTCCACTGTTCTTAATATGGTAATTAAATTGGAGTCCAAATGAAAAGTGATCAATCAACAGCCCTGAAAATCAAAATCTTCTGTTGCTGCTACAGAACCAGGGTGTGTTGGCTGTTGGTTGACTGTCAGCCAATGTCTCCTTAAAGGAGACTGGCTATGCTCCTTAGGGCCATGCAAACAGTTGTTGACAGATTTTTGTAAGGTGGCTACTGCCCTTCTTTTCTGGAAACCAAGCCGAGCCCTCCCTCATCAAAAGAGCTCAGGTGGCAGAACCATAGATTTAGAGTTTAGGATTAAGGACTAGGGAAGGGCCCTTAAAGATGCTATACTTTGATTTAACAAATGAACCTGGAGCATAGAGAAGACTTGTCCAGGTCCACATGGGTAATGCGGACCAGAACCAGGATTCCAACCAAGATGGCCCCGGACCCCAAATACAGCATTCATCCCATTGCACCAAGTGGCAGTATTTATCGACCATTCTTTCATTTGCTATTTGAAACTTTTAATGACTTCAAATTAGAAGATGATGGGAGGAGAGTAGATAGTTATAGCAAGAAACTAGAAACGAAGGAGGTGCCCATGGATTGGGGAATGGCTAAACAAGTTATGGGACATGAGTATAATGGAGCAAATCTTATTGTGCCAAAAGAAATAAGAAGAGGAAGAAGCGAGATGCATGGGAAGATGGAGACTGATAGAGACTGAAACATAACTAGGAAAACAATATTCACCATGACCACAGTCAGCTTAGGTGTGTCCCACTTTCTGACCGATGCTGTGTGTATTTGTAGTGGATGGAGTCCAAGCTCTATTGCTGGTTTCTTGCTGCTGCCATTTCTATTGCATTTTCTAAGGCTCTTTCATTAAATGTCTTTCACTTAACTGTGTCTTTGGAATGACAAGTTTAAAAGTAAACTATTAGTGAAGGCTCATGGGTTAGGGTTTCATTGTTTGGTCATTTCAGTTGTGTCTGACTTGTCATTATCCCATTTGAGGTTTTCTTGGCACTGGAGGGGATTGCCATTTTCCTCTCCAGCTCATTTTAGAGATGGGGAAACTGAGGCAAACTGGGTTAAGTGACTTGCCCAGGGTCACACAGCTAGTAAGTGTCTGAACTCAGGTCTTCTTGACTCCAGGCCCCACACTCTGTTCACTGCACCTCTTAGCTGCCCATGGATGATGATAGTTTTCAGTGAATGTAGTCCCATAGAACATCTCAAAGTTGGGCTTGGTTTTCTGGTGTGAGAAGAGAGGGTTTGTTGCTCACTCACATCATCAATTCTCACCCAGAGAGCTTTCTTCACAAAGGAGATCATCATGAACCATGATGTGAGCATTGCTGCTCCTACAGCAAAGCTGGGCCACGGTTTCAGTATTGCAATCTGATCATAGCTGACATGGTACTTTGTTTATAAAATTCCCAATGAATCCTCCTATAGATGTCTCTTGACCAAACTAATTTCTCTATTGATAATAGCTTAAGCAAAGGCCTAAGCCAGTGAGACTGCATGACTATATATATGGTGTCACAGAAGCCCAGTGAGTTTAGTCAGAAGACCTGGGTTCAAATACAGACTCTTTGACTTACTACCTGTGTGATATTGGACCAGTCAGTGAACTGCCCTGGGCCTCAGTTTCCTCTTCTGTAAAATCAGGAAGTTTGACTAGATGGTCTCCAAAGTCCCTTCCAACTCTGACCTGGGATCCTATGAACCCCCTGAAAGGGTCAGTTTTCTCCTTTGATACTTCAGATCTTTTTATTTCCTATTCATCCATTTTGTTAAGGAAGGATTCCTTCACTGGGTCGGACATTGGAGATGTGGAGGAGGATCCCACAAGTCCCTTTGCCTTATCTTCTGGGACAGAGACCAGCCTCCACTTAGCGTTGAGATTGTGGTCACTTGGCATGATGGAAATATAAACACTGGCCACTCAGAGCAGCCACAGAAAAAAGCACCAGCTCCATAGGGACTGGGATTCTCTGCCTTGCTTTCTGAACTAATCATAGACATTTATCTTTAAGTTCTTTAAGATCTTTGTGAATTTTTTTTGAGCCAGGCAACTAAACAACACAGTGAATGCAGTGCTGGATCTAGTGTCAGAAAGACCTGAATTCAAATCCAATCTCAGACGCTTACCAGCTGTGTGAGCCTGGGAAAATCATTTCATCTCTGTCTGCCTCAGTTTCCTCAAATACAAAATGACAATAATAATAATAACATCTCTCTCCCAGGGGAGGACCAAAAGAGATACGTCTCTCACTTTCTTAAGTCTACACAATCAGCCATTGTCAACCCCTACTTTGTAGCGTTTGCTGATTTCCAAGACACAAAAACTTACGCTGAAAATTGATCGATCCCAAGATAATCAGCCGGGCAGTGCTGGTTCCAGCTTCTCCCTGTCTAGTTGTCTTGTTTCCTCTCCTGCGCCTTCTCCCAGACATTCTCTCATTGAAATCTAAAGTCGAATCTGAGCCTGGAGAATGTTCTTCCCTCAATCTCCCTGCCAAGCTTTTCTCCCCAAGGTCAACAGATGACTTTCTTTTCAAGAGCAAACTCCTCCAAATGGCTTTTGCCACATTCCTTTCTCCCTCAACGTGGGTTCTAAGCCTTTCATCTCCCCCTGATCCTTCTCCCATAGAGGCCAGCAGTAGAATGGAAATGTGACTGAGAACAATGGAAGTCCCCAAAGAATGGAAGCAGTGGGTCACTCAAAAAGTGATGGAGAAATGCACACTGGGCATTCATCAACCACAAAAATCCTAAGTGAGGATTTTCACAGAAGAGGCACAAACGACATCCTCAGAGAAAAATATATATGAAAAAGAAGACCAGTTACATAGCAAGAGCTAGAGAAAATGGATGGATGGTTCATTTGCTCCATTGGTAGTCATGCATTAGAATAAGGTTCCCAACACATTAGGTTAACTCCCTACAGTGAACTTATTGGAGGACAGAGAGGAGAGCTACATGAAATGTCCCTGGAATTTGATTGGCCCAGAGAGCCAAGCTCCCCTTTCCTAACTGGGGAATGACACAGCTTCCGAATGCTACAAATGTAGGAGTCAGGGTCCTTCAGACTTGGTGAGTGTCAGTAAAGTAAGTCACTATGCCCTGCCCTACTAACTGGAGAAGCATTCCTAGATGAAGATGAAGCGAGCCATGACCACCCAAGCCAAGTGCTGTTTGGAGCCAACTTTCTGGGCTAAGTCTAAGTAAAATGTCTTTCATTAAGTGCAGAGTGACATGACAGAACCTCAGTTCATTCCACTCTTGAACCTGGACTAATAGCCCTGGTGGGAGGTGAGCCCCAACAACTGACCGTGAAGTCAGTGAGTTCCAGTGAGCTGGTCCTTAGTAGGTTAGCAATGTTTGTTGGTTGGCTGACTGACTGATTGACCTCCCAAATCATTCTCTCTCCCTTCTCAGATTCCTTTGGAGTTACCTCTGTGTCCTCCGCAAAGCCTTGTACGAAGGAGTGGTTTAATAAAGCTTGTTGTCTTGAATTGAATCAGATTAAACAGCATGGAATTAATTCCCAGTTTCTTTCCTCCTTACATTCTTCTTACCCCACATTTGCACCATCGATGGGGCTGGCAGACCTCTGGGAAGGCCTTTATCATGAGCATTTCCCTTGCCCACTTTTTTCAAATTAAAAAAAATTCCTTCAAGTTACAAGGTGTTCTTAACATTTCGACTCTTAAAAAATCTAGGTTTATTTTTGAGAAAAGGACAGAGACTCACCATCAATCATCTTGTCCTTAGAGCAGGGCTCTGTCTGATCATCTTTCCTGTGGGATATAAACTCTGGGAGCCTTCTCAAAGATTTCAAAATGACGCATACTCTCTACACACGACCACATTAAACAGGTCTCAAGATAGCCGGCTTCATTGTATTTATTAGAGACTGCTTTAAACTTTGGGGCTTAAGCTGTCTTCAGCTCTGAGATCCTAAAATTCTTCATTTATTGGAGCCACAAAAGGCTTCTTCTGTCCCTTATACTGAAGAAATATTTCCGGGAGTTGACATCAAAGCAGTTGATTCTGCAGGGAATGCTTCCTTGTGGAATCATGGTCCACAGGGGGACCAGGAACCACAAAACCTGAATCTCAAAGACAACAGGACTCGGGGATAGCTGGACATTAATTTGTTTTTCGAAACTGACCAGCTCTTCTCCCACCTGGGATTTCACCAGCTTCGCTGGGAAATAGCCCTGCATAGGACACTGTAAAGTTGCATGACTTAACAAAGAGACGACGGACGCACAGTGCTGCTCATTTGAACTTTTTCTTTAGAAAAAAAAAACCCCAACACAATCCACTTTGCTGCATCATCATTAATACTCTGTGTCTTTGAAATAATAGCCACTGATTCCTTTTCATTTTGAATGATCAGATGGTTTTGAAAGAGAATTCTAAGGCACGCGACCTTCCACTGGTGTACCACTTACCAAAATGGCTATTTCTTCCAAAATAATTTTAATAAGCTTTTCTAAGTCATACTCATTTACAGATGAGAAATGTGGAAAATGCCCACACTCTTATACTGCCTGTTTCTTTTCTTTTTTTTAAACTGCTGGCACCATAAGCTGAACAGCAGGTGGGAATTATGCTTCTTTTGAGACTTTTAAGTTTTTAAATTTAAATTTTCTATGTCTATAGCCTTTGACCCTGAAGTGGAAATGTATCCCAAGGAGATCAAAAACAGAAGGAAAGGTTCCATATCGCCCAAAGCAACAAAGTAAATACCGTTGGTTAGGAAGTGATAAATGAGTTTTAGTGCCTGAATAAAATGATATGTTATTGCACTGTAAGACAGGATGAAGGTGAGGAATTCTGGAAACCATGGGAAGGCTCATCAGACAGTAGACTACAGTATGTCAAAGGAAGCCAGATTTGGTGTCCTAGGGCCTAGGTTTGTATCCTAGTTCTGATACTATTCACATGACCTTGGGCAAGTCACAGAATTTTCCTAGGTCTCAGGTTCCTAATGTGTAAAATGAAGGGACTGGACTTGCTGACTTTTAAAGTCCCTTTCAGTTCTAAATCTGCTGGGTAGTTCAATGGATAGAGCAGAGAGCCTAGAGTCAGGAAGACCCGAATTCAAATCCTGTGTCAGATGCTCACTATTTATGTGACCCCAGGGAAGTCATCTGCCTTCAGTCTGTCCCAGTTTCCTCATCTATAAAATGGGAATAAAAATAACATCTACCTCACGGGCTATTGTAAGTATCAAAAGAGGTAATTTTTGTAAAGCATTTTGCAGACTTTAAAGTGCTATAGAAATGCTGGCTATCATCATGTGGATTGTTTACTGACCCAGCTTCAGCTGATTAATGTCTCCATAATCCTGTCCCTCCTTCCCTCCCAACCTTGACAAAAGGGTCAGCTGGACTGTGACCTGTCCAGTTGTTTTATGTTGTGTGTCTCCCCCTCCCCTCCTACCTCCCTGCCTAGCATCCACCATCCCTCACAGTACCCAACCATAGGGGTCAACATGAATACTGTTCTTCAAGGTTTGCAAAGCACTGTCCATCCTCACAAGAGACCTGAGAGGTCTGGAGGTGAGTAATCATTCCCATTTTTCACACCTTTGGAGGTTCTAAGACATTATGATCTAACCAGGCTCAAAGAGCTAAGTAAATACTGAAAGGAAGATTGGAACCCTGCTCTTCCATCCAGTATATTATTATGCTGGCATCATTGTGCCATGCTGCCTCTCCCATCACAGCCCCCATCTTGCTTTCTGAACCTACAATTCCTTGACCACCTCTGTATGTTAGCACAGCTTTATGAATGTAAGCCATTGAGTAAGAGGGTGGTGATGGAGGACCAACATGGCAAGAGGCTTAATGCCTTGTGCCTGGAGTGAGACACAGCCTGGGACAGAAGATTTTTCCTTGATTCATGGTTTGGCCTTTAAAGATTAATTCCCTTCCTGTCCCTCTTCTCCCCTCTGTTTCCTTCTCCTTCCCTTCCATCTTTCCATTCTCTTTCCTTCCCTTCCCTTCATTCCCTTCCCTTCCTTTCTCATCCCTTCCCTCCCCTTCCCTTCTATCTTTCTGTTCCCTTCCCTTTTCCTTTTCTTAAAATAGAACAGAAGACATTCTAACCTCTATTTCGTTCTTTTGTGAAGTTCAGGATCACTTTTTCTCCTGGAAGGGTGAGCCCTCAAGTAGCTGAAAGGGCTAGTGCTTCCCTGGCCCAGCCTTTGACCTCCCTGGTCACCTACATCACACAGTAAGGCACTGGGGGAAGATTTTACAGCAGTGTACTTCAGCAAAAGGGGTTTTAAAAAGAATTTTATTTCTGAAATCACCTCCATTTCCCCATGCATTATAATATTTTTTTAAAACAGGGGGGAAATTTTTAGCAAAACCATCAAGCACACTGACTGACTGCAGGGCTCACAGTACTGTACGCTCATGAGGAGGCACATCTTCTCCACTCTTGGGAGGTTGGTTTGTTTTTGTTACTGTGCCAACTGTGTATTTTGTTGTCTTGGTTCCAAGCACCTCCCTTTGCATTAGATCAAATAAGTCATAGATTCATAAGAGTTGGGTTAGATTTAGAAAGAGATGGAAGGAGTAATCATTTATTAAGTTCTACTGTGTGCCAGACAAGGGCAGCTAGGTGGCACTGTGGATAGAATGCCAGACTTGGTGTCAGGAAAACTTCTCTTCCCAAGCTCAAATCTGGCTTCAGATGCTTACTAGCTGTGTGACCCTGGGAAAGTCACTTCACCCTGCTTGCCTCAGTTTCCTCACCTGTAAAACTAAATGGCAAAGGAAATAGCAAACCACTACTGTCTCTTTACCAAGAAAATCCCAAATAGGATCATAAAGAAGCATCCACAGCTGACAATGACTGAACCAAAACAAATGTGCCGGGCATTGTGTTGCCATCACTATCTCCTTTGTTCCTCACAAATCCATGAGGGGTAGGGAAAAGTAATGCCCCTCTTTTACAGTTGAGGAAACTGAGGCAGGCAGACGAGATGCCCTGGGTCACATATCTAGGAAGTATCCGAGGCTGGATTTGAACTCACACCTTTCTGACTCCAAGTCTAGCTCTACTTCCCTGCGGTGACCTAGACTGCCCAGGTATCTCTCCAATGCCCTTTGGGTCACTTGCACTTCCCTTTAATGAGATCCACAACTACTGAAAAGAATTTGCCCTAACTGTACACGAGGGGAAAACCCTCAATGAGAAATGGAGAATGGGCATTGTCTAGACTGAGTGAACCATGCATGCGCCCAGAACAGAAACTTGTGGGCTGGTTCCATTTACTTTTTCTTTGTATTCTGAGTTGTCAGGCCAGTGGCTGGTGCATGGTAAGCCCAAAGGAAGCTTGTTGACAGATAGATTGACTGAATAAGGAAGAGACAATAGGCTGGATTGCCTTTGGAAAAACTGTGATCCTAAACTGTTCCTGCAGAAAATCCCCACTTTCAATGTCCACATTCTTCCCAGCTGATGCCAGGATGACTGTGAACCTTGGCGCCTCACAGTCCCTGGAGGATTCCTTTACAGTTCCTTCAGATCTACAAATTTAGCCCCTTTCAAAAATGGTCATTTCCTCTCAGATACTTTACCTTCTCATAAGTCAGTGATATTGCCTTGGTTATCTGATCCACGGTCTAAACCAGTGGGGTTTACTAGCTCAGGAGCTACTATACCACCATATTTTTATTTTTTTTAGTATTTCCCAGTTACAGTTTAATCTGATCCAAACAACAAAGTTTAAGTTTTAGTGAGGAATCCAAATTGGAGTTACAATCTTTGCATTTAGAAAAAAAATCCCAAATAAAACTTTGAAAAGAGTCTAATACCCTTAACCAATGTGGGGAGCCAGGTGGCAAAGTAGAGAGAGCTAGACTTGGAATCAGGAAGACCTGAATTCAAATTATGTCTCTGATATCAGCTAGCTGTGTGATAGTGGTCAATGCACCAAACGTGTCTCCACCTCAGTTTCACATGTAAAACTAGTAAAATAGTAGCACCCACTTTGTATAGAGTCTCATTTGATGCGTATAAATATATATGTATATATATTATATGTATGTTATAACATATTTATAATTATAATAGCACATATATAATATATAAAAAGTATTTTGTGAACCTGGAAGTACCATGTAAATATGAACTGTTACATCATTATTATTCAGAAGGGGACTGAGGAAAGTGTGCATTTGATGCAATCTTCACACCTGTGTCTGAAAAGACATGATTTGTAATGGATGCCTATGGATTTGCAGCCTATAGAAACATTCTGTAAGTGATTCTGATCCCTAATCCTGGAAGGGAGAAAGGTCTTTAAGGTTGGCTGTGGCGCTGGTACTGGGCGCATCCATTGCATCCATAGAGCACCCACCGGCCAAGGCCACTCTCGGGCTGGGTCTTTCCAGCCTGGCTGGTGTCTGAGGAGGGGGCCGGGGTGTGAGTGGAGTCTCCAAGTGGGGGAGGGTGGTTGGTGCAGACCTGAGGTCACAAAAACAATTGTCCCCTCTCTCTTGTGTCTCTTCCTGTTTTGAGGTGACCGAGTGACAGCGAACACCTGGTGACCTCTGGCAGGTCAGAACATGGAGCTTCCAGAGCTTTGGGTGATGGCTCCTTTTGGGACTGACTGAAAGGTGGACCTTGAAAATCACAAAACCAAGTGATGGGTGGCAGCTGAGTCACGTGCCAGGGCAGGCTGCCAACAGGACAAAGGCAGATGCTGTGGAGGAACTGCTGTGGGTCCGAGCCTGCTGTCCCCAGAGACACCTGAAGGGGTTGAGGTAAATGTTGGTGCCTCTGTTCTTATCTTCCCAGGAATATCCCTTTGTGAGAGCTGCTTGATGCTCCCTGGATATATGGGACCAAGGTCTTAATCACTGGCACTTAATTGTGGGGGGGCACATTGGGAGATACCAGAAACCTGAGGGGATACAGCCAACCTCACTCTCTTTTACTAAATGACCGTTAGGAATGATCATTTTAAATGATAATCATTTGAAGAAATAAATACCTTGAATCACTAACCTTTTCATTAGGTACATTTTAGTCTATCTCTATGTCTGTTGATCTTGGGGGTGATGCCTCCCATAGCCCCAACATCATGGGGATTCATCTGGGTTTGGACCCTGCCTCTGACACATCCTGGCTCTGTCACTCTGGACAAGTCACTGAAGACCCAGCCAGCTCTCTGTGACAAGCAAGAAGTGACAAGAGCAGGTGGAGGGGGTGGGGAAGACACTCAGGGGTGGACAGGACAATGTTTAACTACCAGCTCTGCCAAAATGTGCCCAGGACACACGTTTATGTCTGGCATGCATCATTAACATTTTTGTCTTCACTTTCTCAGACCAATAAACCAAACCCTGGGTGGGTAGCATGTGCAGATTTCTGAAGAGTAAATACACTAAACACTTCTCAATTGGCTCTGCCTCTTGGAGCTCCTAGGGACCTGCTCCAGCCCATCCACAGATAGAACCTGCAGGCTCACAGCCCCTCAATTGTTAACTCCCAATTCATGCTATGAGCTCATACCGAGAGACCCTTGCAGTTTACAAAATGTCAATGGAGAGAAGCCCAGAATGAGACATAACAATGTTCCAGTAACTTGGGCGTGCAGATATCAAGTTGGCTTGAGAGTCAGAAAGACCTGAGTTCAAGTCCCACCTATGGCACTTAACTGGCTTGCTTGACCCTGGGCAAGTGACTAGTCCATAAGGCCCCTGGGGCCACTCCCTGGTTAAAGTGAGCTCTTTCCCTGCGTCTCCCTACAAGGATCAATTGATGAGGGCTAGAAAGGTAGAGGAACCCTAAGACTGGAGTTCCCTACATGGGCCATCTGGAAAAGAATTCGTGGACTCAAGCATTCTTGAGGTCATGGTGGTAAAGATCTATTACTCTTTTCAATGGACAAGAGTTCTTAGGGAACCTGCAAACTTCCTGGGGTACAAAGTTTATATAGGACATTCTATAGTAAAACATGTGCTAAGTCTGCTGACTAGGTGATTCACGGTGGGATTAGGGAATGGTTAAGGAGTGGTTAGTTCTTAAAGGAACATGCATTTCTAGTGTCTACTGCCCAGGTAGGCCTGAAACCTGACTAAGCCAACTGATCGTGTGGCTAAGTCATACCAGGCTGCTGCTCTCAGTGTCTTGTTAGACGAGACAAATGTAAGGGGGTATAGCATGTCCAAGTCTAGTATACATGATTGGTAGTAAATGTCCTTATGACCCAGCACACAGCCAGTTCAGCCAGGACACAACTGGTTCAGACTGATAAATTCTATAGGTGCAGCTGGTTACTGTAGCAGGGAGATGGCTGTTGCTGGGGCAGGCTGTTCTTGGGCTGGAGAGAAACTGCCTGGAATAGCGTTTTGAGGCTAGGGAGAAATGTGATTTTTAGAGAGAAATGTGGTTTTAGAATTGGGGCCCAAGCACAGGCACCCAAGAGCCCCATCACAGCCACAGGTCTGCTCCAAAACATGAAGAAAACTGAGTTCTAAGAAAAGTGAACATTAGTGAACACTGTCACTGGCACTATATTAAGCTGAGAATGTGTAGTCTATGTGAATACTAGGAGATGTTTTACGATGTGAGTTTCAAATACTTGCTTGGATAAAAGAGAAAACAAATGCATTAACTTTCTCTCATTTTTCAAAAACAACTTTCTCAGAAATGTCTTGAGGTCACTAGGAGATTAGAATCTGGGATCAGGGCAAGTCACTGAACATTTTTCAGCTCCAGTTTCCCCAGCTATAAATGGGAATAATCCCAACACCTGCCTTTCAGGGAGATAATATTAGCGAAAATGCTTAGCACAGGGATGGCCAGGGCACATCCTAGGCACTTAATACTCATTCCCTCTGTTTGATACAAACTTTGTGCAAATGCTGCCAAGTATTACCAACTGGGGACATTATCTCAAGATAAATTCTCTCATTTTAAGTCTTTTTAAAAAGTACCAGCTTGTCCTCAATGAAGTTTGATGAGGAAATATTTGTTTCCTTTAAAAAAAAACAAGAAATCTTTAGCAGGGCAGCTCCCGGAGGCAGGTAATTAAATGTTGACACGTCCGTCCTCGGAGGTTCTTCCTAGGACCTGGGCAGAGAAGGCAAGGGCTGTTCTGTCCCAGGGCTCTCTTCAGTCGGGACGGTGAAACCTGGCTCTACCTTGGGGACTGAGGGCTCGGATGTCAGGCTCCAAAAATACCCGGGGAGCACCTCCAAATCGGGCCCGGGCTCCGGCCGGGAGCCCAGGGGGTGGGCAGGAGGTGCAGAGGGGGTCAGAAGGTGCCCGGGGGTGGGCAGAAGGTGTGGGGGGGGGTCAGGAGGTACCCGGGGGGTGGGCAGAAGGTGTGGGGGGGGGTCAGGAGGTACCCGGGGGTGGGCAGGAGGCGCCCGGGGATGGGCAGGAGGTGTGGGGGGGGTCAGGAGGTACCCGGGGGTGGGCAGGAGGTGTGTGTGGGGCCGGTGGGGGAGGGGGGGTCAGGAGGTACCCGGGGGGTGGGCAGGAGGCGCCCGGCGATGGGCAGGAGGTACCCGGGGGTGGGCAGGAGGCGCCCGGGGATGGGCAGGAGGTGCGGGGGGCCCGTGGGGGAGAGGGGTCGGGAGGTGCCCGGGGGAGGGGGAGGTCAGCACCTCTGAGCAGCCCCTCCCTTCCCCCCGGCCCCCGGCCCGAGGCACCCTTCATGCCCAAGGGCTGGGTCAGTCCCGGGGGGATACAGAGGAGACTGCGGGCATTGCTGGGGGGCCCAAGGGCGCGCTCCACCACTGACCAGCGAGGTGACCGCGGGCTGGTCACTGCTGTCTGCCTGCCTCAGTTTCCCCCTCTGTAAAATGAGGGGAGCAGTCGCCCCTCCTCCGCGAGCGTGGTGAGGCCTACCGCCGCGGGGCGCTTCACACAACGGCCCCCCTCGCCCCCCTCCCGCAGTGAGCGCCGTAACATTGCTCATTACTATCCAGCCCAACGGACGGATCGGGAGCCCCTCCCCCAAGCGCCCCGCACGCGCCCGCTCCCGGGGGGCCGGCCGCCCCGCCCCGCCCCGCCGGTTTGTGTTGACCGCGGTCGCCATGGCGGCGGGGGCGGGGCCGGGGCCTCGCCGCCCAATCGGGAGCCGGGGCCTGTGTCGCGTGCGCCAGGCCCCGCCCCCGGCCCGCGGGTGCTCTGGGCCGGGGCGGGCGCAGCGCCTCAGTCACGGCGTGGAGAGCAGACAGGGAGGCGGGCTGCGGGTCAGCTGCCGCGGGTCCAGCGAGGTTCCAGTGTGCCTGTGTTCCCCCCGCGCTCAGGGAGCGAAGCCACCATGTTCGGCTCGTCGCGGAGCAACTTCGAGGAAGACCCCTTCTTCTCGTGAGTGGGGGAGGGGCGGGCCTCGCTTCCCCGCCGCCGCGCCCCGCCCCCTCTCGGCCCCCCCGCGGGCTCTCGGGAGGGGGAGGGGCCGCCTCGGCTTCCCCACCCGGCAGAGGACGGACCTGGCCCGGGAGGAGGAAGGGGGGGGCTCTCGTCGCCTTATTTGGCCCCGAGTGACCCGGCTTGGCCTGAGGTCACGACCCCGGGGCGGGGGGCAGGAAATGCTCCTTTAGAAGCTCAGACCCTTCCCCTCCCCCACGGGGCCCAGGTCGCCCCCACCTCCCTCGCGTAACCCTCCGAAAGGTCCGAACGTTCCAGCTCTTGGAGCACTTACTGAGCGCCGAGTGTTTGCTCCGGAATTGGGGAGGCTCGGGTGGGGCCGACCCCTGCTCTCTGCGCTTTGCCCCCTCCCGATGCCCACCTGCGCGCCCGGCGTCCCACAGCCTCAGTGTCGCTGTAAGGGCGGCCTTCCTGCGGCCCCGCCCCCCAGGCTTCGAGAGCCAATGACCCCGAGTCTGGGCCCCGCCCCCAGGCTTCGAGAGCCAATGGCCCCGAGTCTGGGCCCCGCCCCCAGGCTTTGAGAGCCAATGGCCCCGAGTCTTCGGCCCCGCCCACTCAGGGCGGCTGTTAGCAGGCGGGCGAGTGCTTGTCCCCAAGTGCTTATTAAGCCAAGGAAGTGTTGAGGATGGTGAGAGAGGCAGACAGCCAGCCAGCCTAATGGGACCACCCAGCCTGTGACGAAGGCCCTGATGATCACGGCTGGTCCTCACTTGCGCAGGCCTAGTTAGGGTATGGCCTCACCTGCCGCAGGGGGCAGACCCAGGGCAAATTGGCTGCTCTGGGCCTCCTCCCCAAAGCTGCCCACAGAACATGTGCTCTTGGGGCCATTCATCTATGCCCATGACATTGGAATCATTTTTGAAGAGTTCTCAGTCAATAGGGGATCTTAAGGACTCAGACAAGTTTATTTTTATGTAGTTATCAGAATGTACTGAAGAGTTCCCAGAATAGGTCGTCATGGTGTTTGACACTTTTAAATCTCTGACTGTGATATCTTTGTGTGGACCCTGTTCGTTTTTAAGGGCCTACTGTGACTTTTGACAGGTGCTGAAAAGCAGGACAAAACTGATTATCTGGCTTATTGCAGAAGTCACCATTTAGATGTGATGACCTCAGCATGATGGCCATCAGGAGAATGGAGCAGGCACTTTAAAGCTAAACCCAGGAGCCTCTCTTGGTCACCCCAGCGCTGGGGGTGCCCGCCACCCTCACAGACCTGGCCTTTATGAGCAGTGCCCACACTCTCAGTGACCCATATGAAGCAGCATTGGAACTTAGGCCTGGCTGCAAGGAGCCAGCAGCAAGGAGCAGCCCAGGGTGGTCTTCCCATGATGTTTGCTCGTCTGTCAGCCACTCTCAAGTGCTTGCTGTTTCTCTCATAGTAGCTCACATCAGGCAGATAGAAATATGACAAAATGTCAAATCATACAGACAAATCCCATCTGTGTATTGGGCATAACCTTTTAGGCTACTATTTGATCTCCCTTAAATAGGAAGTTATTGCAAACTTAGAGAATACAGGAAGTGCTACAAATTTAGGTGCATTCCAGTTTTCAAAATCAGTGAAAAGATTCTGTGAAAAGAATCTCATGGCGAGTGAAAGATAGTTCATTCTTGTCACTGCCTGCTGTATAACACAGTGTTCTCCCTGCTGTTGGAAAGAGATGAATCAGCTCTTATCTCCTGGCCAAAGTACCTTAGGACTGGGGGTCATTCTGAAAATTGACTGAATGTCTGAGGGGGGTAAGTAGGCTCAGCACGTGAGCTTTGTACCTCCATTAAATATATCATTAGTGTAAGAATGAATGGATCCCGCCCTATAATGTATCAGTCAAAGCTGCTCATTAATTAACCCTACTTGCTAAGAAAACAGAATATTTGGAGCCATGTATTTTGTGCTTCTTCCTCCGTCAGCAGCAATATAATAAATTACTTAGTTTTTACTTTTTTATGGAAGAAGAGAATGCTTCATTCCATAAAGAAGAATTATAATAAGTGATGGGGGAAAAACTTCCCAAATAAGTGAAAGGATTAGTTTGCATTAGATATTTTGATGAATTTCTTTACAGAGTTAGAAATAATCAGATATCACATAAACACAGAATTTTGGAATTAGAAGGAACCTAGGATACAGTTTTTTCCTAATGAATACCTCTTATTTCACAAATCAAAAAATCAGTCAGAAAGAGGACTTAATACAAATTTGTATTCGAATTATAAACATTGTTAAAACTCATTGACAGGTATGGGAATGTTTTGACTAAAACCATAAACGCTACAATGTTGGTTCTTAATGCTGTGTAATTACTTTACTTTCATGAAGACAAATCACCTTTGGTTTTCAAGAAATGTTCCATTCACGCATAGAGAGAAAAACATTGCTTGACCTTTTGAAGTGGGTATTGTTTTAGAAAAAATATTAATCAACTTAAGCCACTTTTGATACCTGCCTAGAAGGCACTAGATGATATTGCTGCTACACATAGTAGTGACTTTCAGATGGGCCCCAGGAACAGGAACCCTGAGCCTGCTGAGCTGTCCAAAGACTGACCTGCCAAGTGACCTGATGCTCCCTTTGACTTGGGGTTCACATAGTGGAGACGAAAGACTCAGGAACAGGCACTTGGGAAGTCTTATGGAAGTTTGTGTTGGCAACCATAAATCAATCTTGAGCAGGTTGGGGAGATACAGACATTGCAGGGTCTGCTGTGATTCTACTACGGGTTAGGGATTGATGGATATTGCATTATTAGCAGATACATTGATCAGCTGCTTGCTGCTGTTATATAAAAATTTTAGTGTTCAAAGTACATATATATATATACATATATATGTATATATATATATATATACATATATATGTATATATATATATATATATATCACTTGTGAGGGAATGTTCTGGCACATTCCTCATGCTCTGTGATCAAGGTAGCTTGAATAGGTCTGGTAAATTCATATCATACAAAATAATTTCTCTTTTAGAAAAAAACTTTCTAATGGGATGGCTAGGTGGGCAGAGTTGGTAAGAGTGCTGGGCCTGTTCAGTAAGCACCCCAACATACACAGGAGGGCCTCCTATCACAGGTTCTTGGATCTGCATTCATAAATGCAATTTTTGAGGGGTTAACAATCACTTTAATCAAGCATATGTATCAGTCCTTTAACCAAGCACATATATCATTCCCCTAATTCAGGGGAGTCAGTACCCTGAACTTCAAAGAAAATACAGAGAAATTAAAAGTCAACAGGGATGGATTCCTCTTCCTGAATTCAACAGACAGGTACAACTGTCTGACTATAGTTACCAGAGAGTTCTGGGTTTTCAAGTGGGGTGGGGATGGGGGCAAGTTGGGACTCCTTTAGTGGTTTCCCAGAGTCCTCATCTGGCCAAACAAACACTTCCAGTCAGTAAGCCCCAAAATAAAACTGCACCGCAGAGTGTTTATACACTTTTTAGAGACAGAGGGTAGGTATCACTTCCCTTGAGATCCAGTGCCTCATTAACAGAAGCGTTGGACCTTCTTACAGATCTTCCCAGGCCTGACCGTGGGTGGGAAAGATCCTCTTTAATCACATTCAAATGGAGGCATAATACTTCTTGATTATACTAAAACAAAAACAGCAAAGATCCTATGTTACTTGCCATTACAGCTTGGAGTCAGAAAGACTCATCTTCCTGAATTCAAAAATGACCCCAGACACTTACTAGCTGCTTTACCTTGGGCAAGTCACTTCACCCTGTTTACCTCAGTTTTCTCATCTGAAAAGCGAGATGGAGAAGTAATGATATAAACCTGTCCAATATTTTTGCCAAGAAAACCCTAGTTGGCGTCACAAAAAATTGGACATGACTTAAAATGACTGAACAATGAGCTTTTTTCCATCTAAAATATAATTATATTCTATATGTGATATAGATATATTTAAAATAATTCAATATTTGGCATTTGTGTAAATTAAATATTTGTAAAGACCTTACTTAGAACCATGTTTGGCACATAGCAATTTTGTTTCCTTCCACCCCACCTATATTGGTTTCATCTCCAAACTCATTCAGAACAACCTGGACAAACAAGGTCCATTTCCAGATATCTCATAAACTGACTTAAAAAAAGTTTTTAAAAATGGGGCAGTTGATGATAGCATGCCCAGCTGAACAGGTGCTCCTAAGAGAACTGTTAGCATTGTTTTCTGAAGCGCTTCTGAAGGATGGTAAGAAGTCTTAATGGGGAGAACTCAGGGTTCTGTGCTGAACCAGCCACCTCATGGGTGGGGAGGTTCATGACGGTCATTTGTCAGAGCCATTTGGGCAGGAAGAAAAACATATTCATTGTGTGTAGCCTTCTTTCCTCCCTCAGCCCTCCATGCTTATGTGGAGTACAAAACAACTGGGGAGTCAGATGCCCTGCCGAATGAGGCATAGTTGTGATAATTTCTGAATGGCATGAGAAACAAGTTAGTGTCAAATGTGAGTGGTGAATTTTTAAGGGGAGAATATGAGTGGGCCAGATTGTCCAGGTCACCTCTTATCACTTCCCATGTGAGGGAAGGTCTCAGGTTAGATTAATTTCCAAAAACTAAAAATATCCTCTCCCATCACCACCAAGAGTGTCTTGGCTTCCATGAAATAGGATTAATGTTTGGAGGAAGAAAAGGATCATAAGTCTCTCTCTCCCAGCAGCTATTCTGGGGAGTCCCAATGAGTTTCTTCTTGAAGCCAGACATTCTGTGCCCAATGTTTGTTGTTTTCCAACAAGCATTCTGGGTTGGTGTGTGTGTGTGTGTGGGCACAAGTACACACAGTCTTGATGTTTGTTGTATGCAAATAAGCAGACAGCCCTTATTTGACTGGAAAGCAGATGAGAAGGAGTGAGTGGTGGTTTTTTTCCTCTCCTAAAGTTAAACTCAAAATAATTTCAAATTATGTGGTTTTTCTCTTTTTAAAAATCCATCCTTTAACTTGAAAGTTATATAATGAATGAACTTAGTAAAAAATGAAATAACCCAATTTCTCAGTGGTCTGTTCGTTGGCTACTTCCTTTATTGTTACATTGGCTCATATCCATTCTTCTTTCCAGGCAAGATTTTTTGGCTTTTTTATTCTCCTTCTACCATCTCTAAGGCAGCTTTCCTTTCAGACTGCCTTTGTTGTGTGTATGTTTTTTTTCTGGGTGTGTTGATGGAGAATTACTCTGCTTTGCTCACTGGGTTAGAAATGAAACCAGCACGAATCCATTTATAAAACTCTTTGCACAAATTAAATCAGATCTAAACAATTGGAGAAATATTAATTTTTCATGCATATGCTGAGTTAATATAATTAAAATGACATTTTACCTAAATTAATTTGTTCAGTGCCATACCAATCAAACTACTAAAAACTTATTTTATAGAGCTAGAAAAAATAAAATTCATCTGGAAGTACAAAAGATGAAGAATATCAAGGAAATCAGTGGAAAAAAAAGTGAATGAAGGTGTTCTAGCAGTACCAGATCTCAAACTGTATTACACAGTGGTCATCATCAAAACATTCTAATACTGTCTAAGAAATAGATTGGTGAATTGGTGGAATGCATTAGATACACAATACACAGTGGTAAATGGCCATAGTAATCTAGTGTTTGATAAATGCAAAGATCCAAGCTTTTGAGAAAGGAATTCATTGTTTGACAAAAAATACTAGGAAAACTGGAAAGCAGTGACATAAACTAGATGCAGACCAACATCTCACACTGTAAACCAAAATAAGATCAAAATGGATACATGAATTAGAAATAAAGGATGATATTCTAAGCACATAGGGGAACATCGATTACTTTGCCCATCAGCTCTATGGATAAGGGAAGAATTTATGACCAAACAATACATAGAAGGCATTTTGATTATATTAAAAAGGGTTTGCACAGACAAAACTAATGCAGCCAAGATTAGAAGGAAAGCAGGAAACTGAGGGAAAACTTTTTACAGCAAGTATCTTTGATAAAACCCTCATTTCTCAAGTATGTAGAGAACTGAGTCAAATTTATAAGAATACAAGCCATTCCCCAGCTGAGAAATGATCAAAGGATGTGAACAGACCAAAAACTTAAAGCTATTTAGTTCAGCTGTTTTTCAGTTAGGTCTAAACTCTTCTTAACCTCATTTTGGGTTTTCTTGGCAGTGACTTGCCCAGAGTTACACAACTTGTAAGTGTCAGAGTATGGCCAGATTTGAGCTCAGGTTCTCCTAACTCCAGGCCCAGCACTCTACTGTGACATTTAGCTGTTCCTAAGATATCAATAGTTATACGAAGAAATGCTCTCACCATTTATTAGAAATGCACATTACAACAACTCCGAGGTACCACCTTGCATCAGTCAGATTGACTAGTATGACAAAAAAGGGAAAATGGCAAATTTTGAGGGAATGTGAGAACATTGAAACAGTAATACGTTCTTGGTGGAATTGTGATCTGATCTAACCATTCTGGAGAGCAGTTTGAAACTATGCCCAAAGGCTACAAAAGAGCACATACCCTTTGACCCAGCAATACTTCTTCTAGGGTTGTATTCCAAAGAGATCATAAAAACGGGGAAGAGTCTCACATATACAAAAATATTTACAGCAGCACTTTTTGTGGTGGCCAAGAACTGGAAATCAAGGGAATGCCCATCAATTGGGGAATGGCAGAACAAGTGACATGAATGTAATGGAATCCTATTGAACTATAAGAAATGATGAACAGTCAGACTTCAGAAAAACTTGGAAAGATTTATATGAACTGATGCTGAGTGAAATGACCAGAACTAGGAGAACATTATTCACAGTAACAGTGTGTGAAGACTGTTTCTGATAGACTAAGCCCTTCCCAGCAATGCAAGAGCATAAAACATTCCCAAAGGACTCTTGAGACAAAATGCCATCCATATCCAGAGAAAACACTATAGAATCAGAACACAGAACGAAGCAAACTATTTTCTCTTGTATTATGGGTTGGTTTGGTTTTTCTCATGGTTTCTCTCATTTCTTTTAATTCTTCTATGCAACATGACTAATGTGAAAATATGTTTAATAAGAATGTGTGTGTAAAACCCATATAAGATTGCATGCTATCTCAGGGAGGGAGGGGGAGAAAATTTAAAACTTATGGAAGTGATTGTTAAAAATTGAAAACAAATGTAAATAGTAATTGTTTCCCTTTTACCTAGGAACCCTGAGGGTCTTCCCTTCCCAGTTTTCATTTGTTTTTTTTTTTTTTATTAAAAGGGGGCCATCCCTTGAGTTAACTACTTAAAGAAGCCTGTTCATTGAATGGGTGTATCTCACTCAAAGCCTGAAAGAGCCAGGGTCTCCCATTGCATTGTGGGCCATCTCCAGGCATCCTGATGAGTGTCAGACCACAGGACCCAGAAGGCTCAGGAGAAGGAAGTGAGGTTGGTGACCTGCACAGCCCTCCCTCACTCAGATCTAAGCTGACTGCAAGTCATGTCATCATCTTGATGTCATGGGCCTCTTTGAGAACAAAGGCAAACACAACAACAAAAACTGAAAACAAATTCAATTTAAAAAAGAAGAAATTGAAGCAGCCACATGTGGCATGGGTGTCAGAATAGATAAGGAAGCGGTTGAATGAACCATGCCCAGACTCTTCTGGTAACTCCTTCCTTTGTCTTGATTTGAACTCTTCATCTCAGGATTTCTCAGGATTTTAGGCATTTCCGTGAGAATAAGAAAAGCCTCAGGGAGATCATCGGTCATTTTGTTTCATCTGCTTTAATGTTTTTACCATTAAATGCACATGTTAATAATAATTGTAGCTAACATTTACAGAGTGAGCACTTTCAGGAAAACCCGTTACCTATATTATTATCTCATGTGATCCTCACAACAGCCCTGGGAGGTGGGTGCTGTTATTATCCATACTTTACAGGTGAGGAAACTGAGGCAGGTAAAGGGGAAGTGATTTGACCAGGATCAAACAGCCAGTAAGTGTCTAGGATGGGATTTGGATTTGGACTCAGGTCTTCCTGACTCTCAAGTCTACTATATTATCTGCTTTGAATGATTATCTACTATAGATCAACTAAATAGAAATCACAGGGTGATTTGGGAGATGACTATGTGAGGAACCTCTGTGTGGGGTGTGGCGTGAGGTGTTGGGCCTCTGTGTCACTGGGGTGGGTATTTCAGGAGGAGGCTGGACATTATTGAATCTAGAAAACGTGGTAAGACGTTGAGGCTTTGTTTGAGTCAGACGAGAAAATTAGGCTGTGAAAGATTAACGGGATCATTTAGAAGAACTAGGAAGCTTTGTTCCTTTAAAAAATACAAGCTGTGTGTTTTTGGTTTTCACACGGAATCTGACTCCCCCAGAATCAGAAACCCCAGGAGCATGAAGAGCAGGGCAGGGTGCTTTCAATCAGCTTTAGAAAAAGGCATCAAAGGCCAGGAATGCCACCCTGGGAGGAGCTGGTCACATTTGAGGCCTAGATGTTTGTGATCTGTGGAGCCCTGGAGTGGACTCACCTGGCCAGTGATCAGAGTAATCACTTTCATTTTGCTGTAGAGATGTCGAGTGTTTGATTAGCCTTCAGGGAAATCAAGGCAGACTCAAAGCCCAGAAGAGTCTGTAGACCACACACCTCACTACTATTTATTTATACACAGTGTGTTTTTCTTCTGTAGGGCATCAGTTGAATCTTAAAGGAAACTGGGGATGGAGGTGCATTGTAGGCACTTGGGACTTGGGCAAAGCCAGGAACTATGAGGACAGGTGAAGGGTAAAGAAGGGAGGGGGATGATGGAGGACAGTAGCGAGAAGGGCTTTAAATGACAGTTTGTAGGGAATCCTAGGGAGAATAGAAAACCCCCTTTAGTTTGTAGTTTGTAGACAGGGTTTTGGCACGTTCGGAGAAAGTGGCTTGAGGAAGTGGAGGGACAAGTGAGTTTTCTCCAGGAGTCACTGTGGTCAGGGAAAGTTTGTTAAGAACATCGTTCATGGATGAGGAAGAGACGCTGGGGCCAAGGTGGGTCCTCACGTAACAGGTAGTGCTTTATTTTAGTCTCCTTGTGAAATAATAGCATGTGTACTTGTGAAAGACTGTATGAATGTAAAAGTAAACGCTGGAGGTGGGCTGAGGCTTTGCAAAAAAAGGAGTCAAGGAGTTTAAAGAGTGATCTGACACTTAGAAAATCTATTTCAGTTAGTTCTTAGGGTTTTTTCCCCCTTCATCTTGTGAAAATAAGCCCTTGCCAACATGCTGTCAACTCTGGAGGTGTTAATCACATTTGAATTTGAGCCAGAGCTGACATTCATCTGAGCAGGACTAATCTGGAACTGCTTTGGATGATGAAAAACTATTTCTAGATCCCATGGAGTGAGTGAGAATCAGCTCTGATGAGGCTGCACAATCGTCACATACATGGTACTATGGCTGTTGAATTTTATGATTTCTTTTTAACACATTTGAAATGCAACATTTAGAAATTGAATTCTAAATACGATTTAGAATCATGTTTAGAATTTTAATTCTGCTGGGTATTAAAAAAAAATCATTCCTGTCTCACTACCTCAAGCCTAAGAGTTTGCATGAACAAATCTTTGCTATACCAAGAAAATCATAACTCTCTTTGGTTAGTCATACTTCCTCCTGCCTCCCTCACTGAAGTTAAATGTAGAAAAATCTTCATAGATCATGTGTCCCCGCAGAAGTGAACACAAAGATCCTTTAAAATGTCATGTAAGCATTCAAGCATACATATATGGTGTATAGGATAGTCTTTAGTCTACCCTACCAAAACACACACACAACAGGCCACAAGATAGCTAGCAAAGCACAAAAAGATCTCCCAGGACCTTCTCCCCTCCTCCCACCCAAGAAATCAACAACATATGTGTTCCCTTCCATTGAGTGTTTACGCTTCCCTGGGTCTTATATCCTCCAGCCTCTCAGTAGTAGCCTATGGTTTAGTCTCACCTCTTAAAAAGCAAAACACCCAGACATTCCCTATAGTACCACTCTGAGTTCTTGAGATATCTGCTGGATGAGAAGCATACTTGCTAAGTAGGCAGTCCCCTTACTACTCAGATAAAATTGCTACTCAGATAAAATTAAATCATCCAGATAAATAGGAGAGTTACAAGATCTGTATCCTTTGATCCTCCATTATGTCTACTGGAGAGCCTGTGGTTCCCATTTGCCTTGCTCTGAGGCAACCATTAAGGCCTTCTTGTGATGGTGGGGGCAAATGGTCAAGGGACCCTTCTAGGACATTAAAGATCCTCCTGTGACCTCTGTCCTTGAGAAGTGGGAACCAGCCCACCATGCCAAGCACTGTGCCATGCTCCAGGAGACATGCCAAGTGACACAGCCCTACCCTGGAAAGGAAATGGAAGGTTTGGTGAGAAAGAAAGTTGATTGGAATTTCTGCAAACCTCTCATTTGTTTTTCAGTACTTTGCATTAAGCAGGAGAAAATCAGTTTACTTAGAGGTTAAATTTCATTTCCATTAAAAACGTAAATCAGATGCTTAGATGGGACTTTTGCTAGAGGAATTTCTTTTGCAAAGTTACAAAAATAAGCAAATAACCCATCCAAGCATTTTGAAAATAATTAGGCCTCTCATGGATGACCTTTCATTTCTGGAACTCTGATCCCCAATTACCTTTCTATACAAAATGAATCGTTTTCGTGTTTTTATTTTTTCATTTTTATGCTTTGTTTTTTATGATCTCTCTTGATTGAGAAGTAATGGGTCAAGAGGTGGTTTGTCCAGGACAGATAGACATGAAATGAGCTGTGTCTGTTGTGGAAAACTCAGCAGCAACATTGCCTTTGGAACAGGTGACTTCGGTTTACGGTTCCTGGAACTTGCTCGGAGACTAGAGCTAAAAATACCCTGGGTGAAATGCCAATGCTGAGATGTTATCCCCCTTCTGAAGGGTGTGCTGCCACATGTATACCTTGTCGTTCAGTTGTTTAGCCTGTTCCTACTATTCCTGACTCTTACGGGGTTTTGTTGGCAGAGACTGGAGTGGTTTGCTATTTCCTTCTTCAGTGGATTAAGGCAAACAGAGCTTAAATGAGTCACCCAGGGTCACACAGCTAGTAAGTGTCTGAGACTGGACTTGAACTCCGGTCTTCTTGACTCCAGTCTCAGCGCTGTATCCGCTGAGCCATTCAGCTGCTTCAAGCATTCTTTTATTAGTTTCTAATAAAATTCATCTTGATCCTTTGGTGAGGCTGGGGGTTTTCAATAAGGATCAGTTGTGTTTGAATCAAAGTAATCTTCTGAAAACAATAAGATAATTTTTATGCCACATCTTAAAGAATTTTCAAACTCAGTGTCATAAATTGCAACTTACTAATACATCTACTTGTATAAATATAAAAATTCATCAAAATTTGTTGTGAGCAACTAAATTAGACAAACCTCAAATTTTTTAAAAACTTGTTTATCTTATTAACATAGAAGTCAATTTTGAACATGAAGTAATACATAGAAATCTTTATGATTTCTGAAAATGACTATCGTAATATGAATGTACTGACTGAACTTATTTTGGGGTGCAGAGTTTCTCAAAATGTGGTATCTTTGAGAATACCACTACTCATAATTCTTTTCAATAATTTCTCTTCTCTTTAACCTTTATAATTTGTCCTGCCCACTAAACCTCCTTGCCTCTATCCAACCCTGTTAATAAATTTAAAGGAAGAAAAAAAAGAAAACCAAGCCTCGAAAATACATCCATGGATTGGACCACCAAAACAAATTTTCCACGTTGGTCATGTTCTAAGATATTCCCCTCTCTCTCCCTCTCTCCTTGTATTTTAAGTTCCTCAGTTCTCTGACAGGAGTTAAGTGGTGTGTGTTGATCAGAAATCTTTCAAACTTTCCAAAAAAAGTTTGAAAGAAACTCTACTTAGAATTTTTTCTCAGTGGCATTTGATTTACATTTGGCATCAGTTAAATATTCTGTATAACATTGTTGAAATTACTGTAAATGTCCTTTCCTCTCTTACCTTCCCATTTTGAGAGCATTAATAATTCATTAATGTTATTGTATAACTTGTGTTCCTGGTTCTGCTTACTTCACTCTGCTTTACTAAAGAGAGCTCTTCTCAGTTTCCTCTGAAATGTCCATTTCATCATTCTTTATGGCTTCATAATATTCCATTTCATTCATATATCAAAATTTATTTAGCCCCTTTCCATTAGGAAAGCCTTTTATGCTTTTAATTTTGGCTACCATGAAAAAAGTTGCAATTAATAATTTTGTACATAGAGATCCTTTTCTTCTTTCATTGATTTCTTGGTGTAGTATATGTCTGACAGTGGTATTGAAGAGGTTTGGGGGTGCTAGGATCCCAAGAATGCCAAGACAGAGTTACCTGGAATGAATTTAGAGACTCAAGCCTTCTCTTAGTCAAGTGGCAAAAAATTTATTGTAATTCTTTTTATTTTTTATTTATTTAACTTTTTACATTCATTTTCACAAAATTTTGGGTTCCAAATTTTCTCCCCTTTTTTCCCCTCCCCCCACCCCAATGCACCAAGCAATCTAATTTTCCCTATCTCCAATCTGCCCTCTCTTCTGTCATCCCTCCCTTCTCTTGTCTCCATCATCTCTTTTCTCCTGTAGGGCCAGATGACTTTCTATTCCTCATTAACTGTATGTCTTCTTTCCTAGTAGCAACAACAATACTAAATAGTTGTTCCTAAAACTTTGAGTTCAAAATTCTCCCCATCCCTCCCTCCCCACCCATTCCCTTTGGGAAGGCAGGCAATTCAATATAGGCCATATCTGTGTAGTTTTGCAAATGACGTCTCTGATACTCGTGTTGTGTAAGACTAACTGAATTACCCTCCATCCTAACCTTCCCCTCATTGTTTCTCTTCTGTCTTTTGATCCTGTCCCTCCCCAAGTGTTGACTTCAAATTGCTCCCTCCTCCCTTTGCCCTCCCTTCCATCATCTCCCCCCCCCTTGCTTATCTCCTTCTTCCCCACTTTCTTATACTGTAAGATAGGTTTTCATACCAAAATGAGTGTGCATTTTATTCCTTCCTTTAGTCAAATGTGATGAGGGTAAACTTCTTGGTTTTTTTTTTTCTCAGCTCTCCTCTTTTTCCCTCCACTAAAAAGTCTCCTACTTGCCTCTTAAATGACATATAATTACCCCATTCCATTACACCCTCTTTCCTCCCACTACATTTCTCTCTCACCATTTACCTTAATTTCTTTTAAGATATGGTCCCATCCTATTCAGTTCAATCTGTGCTCTCTGTCTCTGTATGTGTGTGTATGTGTGCGTGCATGCGTGTACATGTGTGTATGTGGTCCCACCAACTACCCAGATACTGAAAAGTTTTAAGAGTTACAAATATTGTCTTTCCATGTGGGAATGTAAACAGTTCACTTCTGGTAAGTCCCTTAAGACTTCTCTTTGCTGTTTCCTTTTTCATGCTTCTTCTCATTCTTGTGTTTGAAAGTCAAATTTTCTTTTCAGCTCTGGTCTTTTCATCAAGAATGATTGAAAGTCCTCTGTTTCATTGAAAGACCATATTTTCCCTTGAAGTATTATACTCAGTTTTGCTGGGCAGGTGATTCTTGGTTTGAGTCCTAGTTCCTTTGACTTCTGGAATATCCTATTCCATGCCCTTTGATCCCTTAATATAGAAGCTGCTAGATCTTGAGTTATCCTGATTGTATTTCCACAGTACTGGAATTGTTTCTTTCTAGCTGCTTGCAAGATTTTCTCTTTGAGCTGGGAGTTCTGGAATTTGGCCACAATGTTCCTAGGAGTTTCTCTTTTTGGATCTCTTTCAGGTGGTGATCGATGGATTCTTTCAATACTTATTTTGTCCTCTGGTTGTAGAATGTCAGGGCAGTTTTCCTTGATAATTTCATGGAAGATGATGTCTAGGCTCTTTTTTTGATCATGGATTTCAGGTAGTCCCATAATTTTTAAATTGTCTCTCCTGGATGTATTTTCCAGGTCAGTTGTTTTTCCCATGAGATATTTCACATTCTCTTCCATTTTTTCATTCTTTTGGTTTTGTTTGGTGATTTCTTGGTTTCTTGTAAAGTCATTAGACTCCATTTGTTCCATTCTAATTTTGAGAGAACTATTATCTTCAGTGAGCTTTTGAACCTCTTTTTCCATTTGGCTCATTCTGCTTTTGAAAGCATTCTTCTCCTCATTGGCTTTTTTAACCTCTTTTGCCAATTGAGTGAGCCTATTTTTCAAGGTGTTATTTTCCTCAGCATTTTTTTGGGTCTCCTTTACCAGGGTATTGACCCGTTTTTCATACTTTTCTTGCATCTCTCTCATTTCTCTTCCCAGTTTTTCCTCCACCTGTCTAACTTGCTTTCCAAAATCCCTTTTGAGGTCTTCCAAGGCCTGAGCCCACCCGACATCCCCCTGGGATGTCTGGGGTACTGAGGCCCCGCCCTCCACGTCTTTCCCTGATGGTAAGAATATTTCCTCATCAGATCCGAAAGTCGGCATCATTTGCATCTGTTCGAAAAAACTCTCTATAGTCTTATTTTTCTTTCCTTTTATAGGCATTTTCCCAGCCAGTTACTTGACTTCTGAGATTCCTGTCCACCCCCGCCTAGATCCGCCCAGCTAGTGCTTGGGGTTTGAGATTCAAATGGGCTTTCTGCGCTGCGCACAGCTGCTAATCAATGTGAGCTTTAGTTCTGGTGTGGGGTGCGGGCAGGGCCGCCTCCCAGGCTCAGGTCCCTCAGGGGTTTTTTGCAGAGACCTTCAGGAACGGAGCGGGTGGCGGAGGAGGGGCTGCCTCCCAGGCTCAGCTCCCTCAGGGGCTTTTTGCAGAGACCTTCAGGAACGGAGCGGGTGGGGGGGGCCGCCACCCAGGCTCAGCTCCCTCAGGGGCTTTATGCAGAGTCCTTCACTATGGAGCGGGGTGGAGCAGGGCCGTCTCCAGGCTCAGCTCTTTCAGGTTGTTTATGCAGAGACTTTCAGTAATGAAGATCCTGCCTGCTGCTGGGGGAGTCCCGGGCCGCCGCGGCCGCACCGCTGCTGGCGCCCCGCTGCTGCCTTTGCCGCCGGTGCCCCGCTGCTGCCTCTGCCGCCGCCCCGCCTCTGCCTCCGCCGCCGCCCCGCCTCTGCCTCCGCTGCTTCCTGCCCCCGTCTCTGCCGCCGCTGCTTCCTCCCGAGAGGGCCCGAGTCACGGACAAACTCCGCTCCCCTCCTCCAGCCCAGCTGTCTCTCACTGACCTGTAGCTTCTGTGGGCGCAGGGACCTTCCAGGCCTCCGGAGATTCTGTCCCGGAAGCCTGCTCGGGTCAGCTTCTCTGGGGCCGCGGCCAGGGCAGCGCTGGGGTGGGGTCCGCTTTCCGAGGCGCGACGGACTCTGGACGGCTTTCCAGGGCTCTCTGGAATGGAAATCTCTTCCACTATGTTTATGCACCCCCTTTAGTAATTCAGAACTTATGGGGATCTCTTTTTACCTTAATTCTATGGGCTGTGGGTTCGGAGCTTGTAAACATGCATCTTTCTACTCCGCCATCTTGCCTCTGCCCCCTATTGTAATTCTTTAGCAAAAACAGGCAGAGCACCTTAGGGAATCTGCAAAGAGAGTGAGAATGATACTGGGGCATGTATGGAAAAGGGGCATGGAGAAGGAATTCTGGGGATGCTAATTAGGTAATCTAGGGGTGTCTTTGGGAGCTTTGGATGGGAAAATGCAGGTAGAATATACAAGACATTGAGGGAGTTGTCAGAGGCATGGACCTTAGGGATCTGGCGTGAGGTAGAGTCCTTGGGCCAGACTCAACCCCTCTGTCCTGTTAAGAGAATGTGTTCTACATCAAGAGAAAATTTTCTCATAGGACAGGGGCCTACTGAGAAATTGAGAGGCTTCCAGAGACATGATCTTAAGGCTAGTACCTGAGCATACCCCATCAGGAGAGGCTGGTTCAAAAGATATTTACATAACTTGTGAACTTTTAGGGTATAGTTCCAAATTAGACAAGTCTAATGTCATTAGAAAAAGCAGGCTTCCCTTTTTTCCAGTGAGAAGCCTAGGAGATAAACTTTACTAATCTTGCCATTATAAAAGAGTATGTGTTTATAAATCTTGATTATACTTAAAGATGATTGTAGCTGTTTATTTAAATGTAGGGTATAAAATGTTAACATGAGTGTGTATTGAGGTAGTTAGTTGTCACAGTGGATAAAGCATGGACTCTCCAGTCAAGGGGACCTAAATTCAAATGCAGCCTCAGATACTTACTAGCTGTGTGATCCTGGGAGAGTCACTTAATCCTGATTGCCTCAAAAAAAAAAAAAGTGTGCCTCATTCAGTATTTTAAACTTAATATGGATAACTTTGGATAACTGGGTCTCTTATATTACACAAAGTTGTACTATTTCTTGTTGTTTTATGAGGTGTGACCAAAATTCTGCTCATACTCTTTCAGCATCCTTTTCAGTAAAATGTTCAAACAAGTTTAAATTCTAAACTGGTATTGCCTTTGACTCCCATCATTATGTACCGCATAGCATGAGGTAAATTGAGCTTTTGTGGACTGAAGCAGTTTTTATAGACTACTTGGAGGTTTTTCTCCCAGTGGCATTTGATTTACGTTTTATATCAGTTAAATATTCTGTATAGAATTGTTAAAATTGCTATAAATGCCCTTTCCTCTCTTAATTTCCTATTTTGAGAGTATTAATAACTCATTTAAATATCATATTGCAGTTGTTTTAATATTACACCATAGCTTTTATTTCATTTTTATTCGTTGAGCTTTAGATTAATTTTAAACTTTTCTTTACTGAAGTCATTAGTCTTGACTAAGCACAGGTTGATTGAGAATGACTCTTGTTTGATAAAATCAGTCCATTTGTTTGAGATTCCCAACTTGGTATTCACCTCCCCATTCTTTTCTTGAAGAAAGATTACAAGTCTTTGGCTAGTCTCATGTCTTACTACTGAGCCTTATTTTACAACTTACAATTTTCATAGACCCTCCCTTAGGCCTGCTTGTGCATTGAAGTCACTGAGTATCAAAGTATGTATTGATTTAATTGGAAGGTCTTATCAGGTTCTTAATAAAATTTCTTTTCCTTTTCATTCTCTGCAACAGATGTTAGAGTTACAATTTTCCCTCTGTGATCTTTTTTTTCAAATATTTTCCATAAATACTATAGTGATGGGATAACATAATGGCCCATTAAATGTTTCTTATTCATTCTGGATGCCTGATAAAGCCAACTCATCTAGCTCCTTTATTCACCTCTTCAAGGACAGCCAGTGAGCCCTTCTTGCATTCAGTCAACTTTTAAGAGCTACGATTATGTTTCTTCAACTAATCATTGGACAAAGAACTTACATACAATACAAAGTAAGAATGGGCTAAGTTAAATTTATCAGTGACTGAAAAATGTATGATTCTTAGTCCTTTTATTCCCTGGCACCTTTCTTCCATTATCACCATCAACACAGAAACAAAAAGGTGCCTCTTAGGACTAAAGGCCTTTTTTGTATTCTTCTTTCCTTAAGTCGTTTCTATGACCAGCGAATTCATCACCAAGTGACCAGCCTACTGCTGATAAGTATCTTTGTACTTACATTCTGGAAGATCCCTTGAATTATTAATAATCTACCTCTTCTCAAAATATATTTTGTTGAATTATTTGCTTAATGTTATCTCCCCCTCATGGAATATAAGCTTCAGAGTAGGAACTGTTTTGTTTTTTTTTTCATCACCAGTGCTCCCGTTCCCTTCATTACATGATGTAGAAACTGAATAGTGCTTTTGAATTGAATCCGGAGGGTTTCCTGTCAAATGTGGGACTGCTGCAGGAGCTGGTGGATTCTTCCTGATCAGAGGTGTTGAAGCAAAATGGAGGTGCTCCTTTATTAGGAATGATGTAGAAAGGATTGTTGTTCTGGCCTCCAAGGCTCCAGCCCTTGAAGGACAGTGATTCTGTGACATGACTGTTTTACCTTTTCTTCCCTATTTTCCATTAACTTATTGCCTTTTAATAAATTTTTGCGTAAGTATGACTTTTGGGGTGTGCTATTGAAGATATAGAGAAGAGACACTTTCTCCTTGACTCTAAAACTATATTTAGCTCATCAGTGGTTACCTGAACTGAAAATAATGAAGTTGTATCAGAATTGCTCACACAAAAAGCTGCTGTACTCAGAGGAGCCAAGAAAGCTTGAACTTGGCTGTGAGAAAAAGAAAAAGTCAGGGTCGGGACTTCTCTTTGGCTGAAGTTAATAGATAATTTAGTAGATCAGTCTTAGAGTTGCCCAAGGAACTTAGAAGTAGCTAGGAAATGTCACGAAGTGGAATTTGAATACAAGTCTATGACTCAAGTCTCCTCAGAGTGTGAATTGGAGTTAGAAGTTGAGAGAAGGGGCTTCTGCTATCATCCACGTACAAAAGGAATCCCCCGTATGATACACCTGACAGGCAGATGATCATCCCGCTTGTGCTGAAAGCTTTTCAAGGAAGGGGAGCTGCTCTCCCTCAAGGCAGCCCTTTGAGTGAAGCCAATATGGCAGAGTAAAAGCAGGAACTGCTTGAGCTCTCCACCAGACCCCTCCAAATATCTATACAAAATGACTAAACAAATTCTGGAGCTGCAGCGCCCACAGAATAATGGAGTGGAGCAAATCTCCAGCCTGGAACGTCACCAGGAAGCATCTGTTGAGCCAGGCTGGGAGTGAAGTGCAGTCAAGATGGGCCACAGAGGCAGCCTGAGCAGGCCTTGGGGGACTGAATCACTGACAACTGGTAGTTTCCATAGTTCCCCACCCCGAAATGGTGAGGACAACTTGAAAGGTCAGTAGGAAAAGCCTTTTGGACCTGCGTGAGAGGCCTCACACCTGGGCTGGAGCCCATGGCTGTCATAGCAGCAGCAAAAAAGGTGGTTGTTTAGCTGTTTCTGGAGCTTTAGGCTGACAGATTGTGGAGGGGGGGTGGTGTTGAGCTGCTGATCAGAGCAGGGATATCAGGGATTTCTTTGCAGGTACTGGTGCTGGATTCTCTTGCTTTGTCCTGCATAGATCTGGGTTGAAGTCCTGGGTGGCGGTCCTAGGGCAAGGAGGAGTACTGGCCTGGTAGAGCTTGTGGCAGCTGTGGAGAGGGAGTCATCTTCATGGTTCCAAGGCAGAAAAGAGTGCTTGAGGTCACTTACAGACTAGGAAAGTGAACACCTTCCTTTTGATCATGCAGTCTTGGAAGAACTGAAACTTTTCAGGTCCCTGGAAGCATTTCTGAGAACAGCTGTACAAAATGCCTGAAACCTGGGACAGTATACCCCCTACCACACCCCCACCCCACTGGAAGCAGAGAACTGACTACCCTGACAAAGAGCTCAGAAGCCAAGGAATTGGTTGGGGAAATGAGCAGCCCTTCCACCCTGAGATAGCTCTCATGGGTGGCATGGGTTTTTCTTGACATTAAGCCTAAATTTACCTCTTTACAACTCATCCTTTGCTCCTGATTCTACTCTTTGGGTCCAAACTGAGTGAACCTAGTCCCTTCTCGACCTGAAAGCCCTTGAAATATTTGAAGACAGTGATAATCTTCCCTTGGAGTCATCTTTTTTCCAGTCTAAACACCTCCATTACTTTGAACCATGATTCCTATGACACAGACTCAGGAACCATTACTGTCTGGGTCATCCTCTACTTAATTCTCCCCAGGTTATCAACATCAGTCTTAAATTGTGCTTTCAAGAACTGAATGTAGTATTCCAGATGAAGTCTGCCTAGGGCAGAGGGAATGTGGCTTTGATCTCCAATTCCTGGAAGCGATGCTGCTTCTAATACAGTATACGACTGGGTTAGCGTCTTTGGCTGCCATACCACATTGCTGACTCATCAGTACACCCCTTAGCATCAGTCCTTGAAAATTTGGCTTGTTTTTACCTGCCAAAAAAATGACCTTCACAGTAGAAAGGCCAGAAAAAAAAGCGACTAACATGGCATTCATGGCCAGGAGAAGTAAGGAAATGGTAAGAGAGGGCCTAGTTTTCTCTTAATGAATTCAATCAGGTCTGACCCAGATGAGTCACACCCCAGGGTCAGGAATATATGAAAAATCATGGGAAAATGGCTATAGTAACAACTGGGAGTCCGTGTCAGCCAGACATGGTGGCATGCATTGTCCTTGCTACTGGGAAAGATGGAGGCTGGTGGTTCCTCTGAGCTTGAGGGGCTTGAGAGCCCATCAGGCATCTGCAAAGGTTGCTTTCCAATCTTTTTCAGAATAACTATTGTTTAACCATGGCTTCCCTCATTTTTGTGACCAAGTGTAAGACTTAAACTTTACATATCTTTACTGAATTTCATGTAATAAGATTTAGCATAGTACTCTAGCCTCTGGTCTTTTTGGATCCTAACACTCTGTGATCTGGGATGTTAGCTGCCCCTCCTAGGTTGTGTTGTCTGTAGATTTGCTAGGCGTGCCATCTCTGCTTTTATCCAAGACATTGATAAAGCTGTAACCAGCAAAGAACCAGGACCATATCCCGGGGATAGCACTCTGCAGGCTCACTTACATGGACAGCAAAACCACCAATGACATCTCTCTGACTCCAGCCAGCCATCTAGTTGTGAAGCCTGTTTGACTGTGTTATTATCTAGCTTGTATCTCTCCAACATCTTAAGAATGGCACCGGGTAAATCATATCCACAGCATTCCTCTCATTTATTAGCTTATCAGTTCTTTCAACAAAGGAAATAAGGTTCATTTTACACAACCTGTTCTTGCTGAGGTCATGCCCCCATGCTTGGAAGCTGTCTCTTTAATCTGTTTTAGAATTTTTCCCAGAAAAAAAGTCAAGCTCACTAGCCTGTAGTCTTCAGACTCTGTGGCCCTTTTTTGAAAATCAAGACATCTGTTCTTTTTTCTTCTCCCCCTCCCCTTCCCCTTCTCTTTGCAGGGGAAGCGAGGGAGGGATACTAGATCTTCTTATCTTACAGAGAACAATTTCTGTACCATAACACTGTTAAGACAAGCCATTCTGAAAGACTTAATAACTCATTATTAATGAATTTGAAAGACTTAACTTGTTATTAAGAACTAATTATTTCAGTGACTAAAACCGTGGTTCTAGAGAACTCATGTTGAAACATGCTAGCTCGCCTCCTGAGAGAAGTGATGGTCTCAGGTTAGTAAGATACACATCTTCACACAAGGCCAACATGGGAGTTTAGTTTTGCCTGATGACTGCTTATTGAGTTGGTTGGTTTTTCAGTTTAAGGGGAAAGTAGGAGGTAAGAGTTGGTGAAAAAAAAAGAAAGAAAAAAGATTTATTGGGTATTTTACGAAATGCACAGAAAGCAGCACAGGTAAGCATGACACCTTGGGAAGTTATGGGTTGAATGCATTATATACTTGAAAAGAAAACTGGATATATTAGAGAATCATGGTTTCATGCATTTTTTCTGTTCTGCTGTGTATATAGAAGTTCTCATTTTATTTGGTGTTTGTAAAGTTCAAAATAAAAGATTTTAAAATGATTTCTCTTTGTGTCTTCAGAATTTCTTTCTTGAGCATCTTCCATCCCTCCTGGACCAATTTCCCCTGTAGAATTTTAGTCTGTGGGCCCCTGTTTTCATTCACGTGAAAAAACAATTCATTCAGAAAGGAGCTCCAGAACCCACAGCTGGCCTAGATCTACTTCCTTCTCTATGGCTCCACTTTTCCTTATCTCCCTTGGTTCCAAAACTGTGGCCGTGATTATCATCATATGTGAAATAGAGCCTCCCGAGTGGTAAAATCAAAATGCTCCTAGTGAGGTTGCAGGTAGAAATATGGGAGACAGGAGAATGCCTCCGGTCTCCAGGATTTTGCAGAGCTGCCCCTGGATGTGTCAGCTATACCACCTGGCCTCCTCTACCTCCAGAATCAGAGCTTTTATCTTTTCCTAACATTGAGATACTTAATAAACACTTGTCGAATGAAGGAATATATGTGTATGCGCACACTGCACACACAGAAGGAATATATGTGTATGCACTCACTGTACACACACAAGTAGTACAGTAAGGAGTCCTAAATTCCATTCCTTGTGTGTATATTGGCACACAAAGTCTCTGGGCCTCAGTCTACTCATCTCTAATGCCAGCTTATGTCTTCCCAAAGCTCTAGTCACTTATAATTTTGCATTTCATTGTACCTTAGCTGTGCTTTATCTGGGCAGAGCATGCTGCAGTTATGATTTGGGGGCAGGATTGTTTCACTTTTATAGTCAGTACTGAAAATGACCAGTTCTTCAATATAGATCACTGTGAGGTCATTTGGTTTTTTGTGGCATAAGGGCACAGGGGAAAAGAGATGGGAATAGAAAATTCCTGCAGTTTATAGGCCAGCATTTCTTTCATGTTTATGGGGACCTGACTCTGATGCTCAGGGGCTTTCTTAGAGGGTTATCTATGCCTCCCTCCTTTGACTGATGGGGAACTGAAGCTCAGAGGGTCATGCTCTCTTGCCAGAGTTACACTAATAGTAAAGTAGTAGACAGAGCTGGATTTGATCTCAGGTCCTGTGACTCCAAGTTAATTTCCAGGCTTGGGATTCAGCACTGTAGAAATGAAGTCCTTTGAAAAGACCTTTCCTCTTTGATACTTTCATGCTTAGTGACGTTGCAGAAATGAAAGACCAGAGACTGACAGATTGACAGCCTCCAGACTGTGAATACCTTGCCCCAAAAGTCAAAAGAGACTGAATGAGCATGGTGAGTAAATAAACAGTGAACAACAGTGCGAAAAATTGACTGGAAATGAGTGGTTACGGATAGTGGCAATCAAGAATCCATTATCTGTTGCAGGAAAATCAAATATATGGCGAAGAACTGAAAATTAAGGGGATACCCATCAGTTGAGAATGACTGAACAAGTTGTGATATATGGATGTAATGAAATTCTGTTGAGCCTGTAAGAAATGATGAACAAGAGGACTACAGAGAAGAGAGGCCTGAAAGGGCATATATGAAGTGATGCCTAGTGAAAGGAGGAGAGAACTAGGAGAAGATTGTGCACAGTATCAACTACAGTAAGAACTGTTTCTAGTAGAAGTAGCACTGCACAGCAATGCAAGGACCTGAAACATTCCCAAAGGACTCTTGAAGCAAAATTCCATCCACATCCAGAGAAAGAACTGTGGAATCAGAACACAGAATGAAGCAGAATATTTTCTTTTGTGTTATGTTTTGTTTTTGGTTGGTTTTTTTTTTCATGGTTTCTCCCATTCATTTTGTTCTTCTGTGCAACATGGCTAATGTGAAAATGTGGTTAATAAGAATGTATGTGTAGAACCCATATAAGACTGCATGACGTCTGGGGGAGGGAGGAGGGTGAGAAAATCTAAGATTTATGGAAGTCATTGTAAAAAACTGAAAGCAAATTAATTTTTTTAAAAAAAGCAGAGTACAAAAAGACAGTCACCTACTTCTTTTGGAAGCTGTTCTCTTAATCTAATCTAAAATGACATTAAGCTTTTTTTGGCCAACATAACAAACTACTGATTCATATTGGTAAGTTTGTAATCCATTAAAACCCAGAAATTTTTTTCAGACAAAGTGCTTTCTAATTATGCGTCGTCTTTCCTGTACTTGGAAAGTAGATTTTTGGTTTTGGACTAAAATATGAGACTTTACATTTATTTCTGCTGAATTTCATTTTTTTTTTTGGTTTAGTTCAGTAGTCAAGACTATCAAGAATGTTTTGGATTTTGTCATCAGGTGTGTTAGTTGGCTCTTTTAACTTTGTATCACCTGTAGATTTGATGGGCATGACATCTTTGCCTCTATCCAGTTACAACCAAATATTTATTCAATGATTATCCAAGTTTATTTAATGATTATCCATATCATTGATACAAATATTAAATAATATAAGATCAAATGTAACATGTAGTAAAAAAGAAAAATAAATACAAAGAAAAAAATTTTTTAAAAAGATCAAAGAGTAAAGGCAAAGTCCAAATACAAGAAAGAATAAAAATGAGAAAACAGAACTAAGCTGTTGCTTTGATCTGACCTTTTCCAACAAACCATTGATTCAGAAAAGTGGAAAATAGAAAAGGCAAAGATCTTGGTCTTAATTATCATTTCCTTCCAAAATTTAACTGAAATAAAAGTATTATAACAACAAGGAGAAGGTCAGAAAAGCCCCCAAAGTCCTTTAATCAAGAAACATTTGGTCTTTTTGCCAAAAGGGTAAAGAGATGACCATTGAGGGTGGGAATGCTTTAGAATACAAACTCGCAAGTACAAATACTGCTGTGGAAAAGGATGGCATGTTAGCTGGGAGAGTACTCTTCTAAAAAATCAAAAATAAGAGGAAGAGAAAAAGAAATCTGCAGAAAGCTTGACTTGAGACTCAGGCAAATACCATCCTCCCAAGGGCCTTTGTGGATGAAACTGAAACAAATTAACATACAATGGAAAACATTGGTTTCATGAGTGATATCTCTCCGTAAGTGACAGTAGAATGTGGTGATTTCTCCAACACTGCATTTCCCATTATCATAGAAACTCAGAGAGTGGCCCATCTAGTACAGGCCATTTTCAAGTTGTCACTTTTCCATTGTGTCTCAGAGTCTGGAAGAAGATAAATCTGGCAATTGCTGTTTGAACAGACTGGGGCATACCCAGAGATTTCAGGTGGAGCAAACCTCTGTCTTAGAGTTTTTTAATTTGCAGTCCATAGACTCTCAAGTCGGAATAGGTTGCAGGAGGTCCTTGAACTTGGATGGAAAAAATTACTTTATTTTCACTAGCTTCTAACTAAAATTGAGCATTTTTTTACCATTTAAAAATATGATTCTGAGAAAGAATAGTCCGTAGGCTTAATTGCCAAAAGAGGATCCATGACAAAATTAAGTATACCAGCTCTCAAAAGTATCAAAGGATACTTACAAGTTTTATTTTTGTACTAAAAGAATGGGAAAAACTCATAAATAGTATTGCTTCCCAGAAAAGGTAGTTGAGAGCACAAAGCCCCCAGACTATATAGTTTCTTATTTTGATAGAATATTTGTGAAAATAACTTAACTTGTATACTGGGAGTTGTAACAGCAAATAAAGTAGGATTTTTTTGCTGTGTTTTTTGGGTTGAGTTTTAGCCAATCAAGTACATTTGACTAAGTCTTGCCTTTGATTGAATCAAGAGTCTTTGATTGGAAAGAGTATATCTACGTATGTATATGTATATTGTATTGCTTGGAGAGAGAGTGAATGTTTGTGATATTGGGAACTCTGTCTTTTGCTCTGTTTTATTTCTCAGACAGGAACCCTCTCTGTTGGTCTGTGTTGATTTCTCAGACAGAAGCCCAAAGGAAGGAGACTTAACTTAAGTCCTTTTTAAGAGCTGTTAAAGTTTATTGAGATGATAGCACTATATGTGTTATAGCCCTGTTAAGCTTTATTTTCCTAGAAACAGAAGCTGCGAGCAGAGCCCCTGGAGCCTGCTGTCAGGCAGAAACAGGAAGAGTTTGCAGTGGAGCAGTAGCCTGTGTGTGAACTCAGGCAAGAGTGATCAACCCATGGAAGAAGAGCCGTGGAGTTTGGAAGTCAACGTCAAATCAAGATGGGAGAGGACTTTACTTTGGACATTGTGTGTTGATTAAGGAGATTGTTCTTAGTGTTATCTAGGGGTGGATGGTGTGGTATTCTCTGCTACCCCTTAAGGTTGCCTCATGCTAGAGAAGACCCTAGCCTGGGACCCCCTGACTTTGGGCATGCAATACATGCTATGCACCATATGACATACTGAGTGCTATGCTAATACATATATGTATTAGATGATACGTTTTGCTTAAAAATGTTGCTATGAATGTTAAGCTTTACTTTATTGAACAGTTTAGTTTATTGCTGAATAGAGAGTTCATTATACTATGCAATTAGACACTTAAAAATTATTCAAAATAGCAGTGCTCAGGTTTGCTGCCATGATTGGCGTTACAAAGGTGTGTCAGTAAAAATGAAAGGAACAAGGAAAACTTTTGCAAGTGAATTTCTACTACCAGTCACATCTTTACAATCATGTATTTGAAAGGTGCAGAGAATACTTAATAATAATAGTCTTAAAGACTGTCTTCCAGCAAGAAGAATATATGTGTTATTATCTTATGAGATTTTGTAGTAAGTGCAACCTCAGAGATAAGTTTAACACTCTGATTAAAGTTTTGACACAAAAAACTGAAATGTATGCTCTTCAGTGGTGTTAACCATTGTTGTGCACTATATGTTATGCAAAGTCCAAATGGAATTGATCCTCCAGGTGCTCCTGTTTATAAGTGATCTTTACTCCCCAAATTTTCTGGACCATGATACAGGAGTCTGGATTGCAGCCCAGTAAGAGATGAAAAGAAGCCTGGCCTACCAGTTCTCTTTAAATGGAGAGTCTGGGAGCAAGCCAGCCAATCCAAAAGAGGGACCAAGAGTACTTCTAAAGTGTGAGTTCCAAGGCTGAAATGACCTTTTAAAATGAAGGGTTTTCTAGACTGTAGCCTACTGAGAAATGAATGGAAATATGTATTTAAAAACCTACCTACCTGCCTATTCATGACCTGAGGGTGATTTGGGGTTCTTGAAAGCATAGAAATATGGTAGGGAGAACCAACCAAGATGGAAAGACTTGAGTAATGTCTTATGTTCCATATAGGAAGGGTTCATGACTAAACAAAGAATATAAGCTATCAAAAAATATAAAATTACACAAAATCAAAGTTTTTATACAAATAAAACCAGTAACAATTAAAATTAGAAGTGAAGCAGATAACTGGAAAATCTTTGTAGCAAGTTTTTCTGATCAAGGCCACCTTTGTAAGTCCTATAAGGAACCAATTCAAATTTATAACAATAAGAGCCATTCTCATTTGATAAATGGTTAAAATATATGAATAGGCAGTTTTCAGAGGAAAAACCAAAAGCTATCAAGAGCTATAAGAAAAAAGTGCTCCAAATCACTGATGTTTTAAGTAGTACAAATTGAAAATAACTCTGAGGTTCTATCTCATGTTCATCAGATAAAGAAAATGACAAATATTGGGGGAGCTATGGGAAAAGAGACCCAATAATATACTATTTGTGGAGCTATGAAATAAATAATCCAACCATTCTGGAAAGCAGTTTGGATCTGTCTTCAAGAAAGTCACTAATTTGTGGTACTTTTTGAAACAGCTATACCACCACTAGAGCTATACTCCAAAGAGATCAAAGAAAAGTGGAAAAGGATCCATATGTACAAAAATATTTATTTATTGCCACTTTAAAAAAAATGTTTAATTTATACCACTGACATTTTTTCCATTACTTTCTTAAGTCAAAACAGTCATCAGAACAATAAAGCAAGCTCTGCACTAATTTGTAGTGGCTGCTGATTTTTTTTTTTGTCCTTGACTCCTTTGCCTTTTTTTAAAATTCAGTTTTATTTTATTTTCAGTTTCAAATTCTCTCCCTTTCCCTCCCCCTCTCCCACTCATTGACAAGAAAAAAAGCAATTACAAATATATATAGTCTTGCAAAACAAATTTCTGCATCAGCTATATTTTCTCCAGTCCATCCCCCCCAAAAAAGAGGGAAGATAAAAATATACTTCATCTTCACTCTGAGTCCATCACTTCTCTCTTTGAAGGTGGATATTTCCTTTGAAATCGGGACCTTTGAAAGTATGGTTGGCTATTGTGTTTCTCAGAGTTACTGTCTTTCATGATTGGTTATGTTTTGATATTACTGTTACTGTATAAATTATTTTCCTGGTTTTGTTCACTGTACATAAGTTTATACAAATCTTCCCAGATTTTTCTGAAACCATCCCCTTCATTTCTTACTACACAATTTCCAATCACATTTCATATGCTATAGTGTGTTCAACCAATCCCCAATTGGTGGGCATCCCCTCAGTTTCTAAGTCTTTGTTATCACAAAAAGAACTGATACAAATATATTTGTACATGTAGGTCCTTCTCTTTCTTTGATCTCTTTGGGGTATAAACCTATTAATGATATTACTAGGTCAGAGTATACAGTTGTATAAGGTCAGCACCACTCAGTGTTTGCTAAATGAGTGGACTTTCCTGGGTATTTGTAATGATTCATACTGCCTGTCTGCTTGAGCTGTCTCCGTAACCCATTCTGGCTTGTCATTCTGTCTGTCCCCAACCTTTGAGTCTTTGTCCTGAGCTCTTTTCTTTTTCTCACATTGCTAGTTGTTCAGTTGTCATTTTTTATGCAGATGACTCTCAGAACCATATATCCAGCCTTCATTTGTGTCCTGAATGCCAGCCCTGCATTACCCCCACATGAATGTCTCATAGACACTTCACACTTAGCCTGTCCAAAATGGAATTTATACTTCCCTCCAAACTCTCTTATTTTTGTGGAAATTATCACCAGGCTTGCAACGTTTCTTGGAGTGATCTTGGAATTTGCCTTCTTTGTTCTACGAATTCTTTCAATTGCCAAGTCTTGTTTCTTCTACTTGAGTGAGCAAATGAATGAGTGAGAAGCATTCATTGCTTCCTGAGAACAAAACTCTGAGGATACAAACAGGAACTGAAGGCTAGAGCGTGGGCTGCCAAGGAGTCCATGGTGTAATGGGGGAAATCTCTGCTGCAGAGCACATGGAAAGGTGCTGTAGGCCTTAGAGTGAAGGGACAGAGCAGACACAATGCTGCTTCAGTGTGATCTCTACTAATGACATTGGATCTTTTTCTGGCCTTGAGCCATCAGATAGAGCCAAAGACTAAGGTGGCAGAAACTTTCCTTTCTGGGTCTCCAGGAGCAGCAGCTGAAGCCTTGCAGAAGCAGTGACAGGGCTGTATCTGCAGGAGAAGGGCTGAAGGTCCTGGCCTAGAAGCCTGGCCATTCCCAAGGTTCTCAGCTTCATGTTCTTGGGCTGCCTGCATCTGGGACTGAGGGGACACAGCCACTGAGGCTCTGACCATACCTCTCTCTTCAGAAATCTTCTGGAAATCCTTACTTATTACCTAAAAATAAAATACAAAATCTTTTCATATTATTGCCCTTCTCAGTTTTTTTTCTGAGGCAAGTTTGCTTGCTGGCCAATATCCATACACAACATGCCATTTTCACCAGAATCACTTTTGTACCTACTTTCTCCTACATCTGTAGTAAAAACACATTCACTTCTGCCTCATCTAGTCAATCATTCCAACATTTATCGTAAGTGCCTACTGCGTGTCAGGTCTTAGCTGCCTTCAGAGGGTAGCTTAGCCGTCATCTCTGACAAAGAGGACACCTTTATTAATGTCTTTTGTTTTTACATTGCCTGTATTTCCCTATGTATTCCTTGCCCCTTCTCAGTCATTCCTGTAACAAAACTTTTTTTTAAAGAGGAATAAGAAAAAAATTTACTAAAACTCACCAACTGTTGATGTTACATGTAGTGTCCCACACTTGAGGATCCCTGCCTCTGCAAATGAGTGGCGGTAGGAAGTTTCCACACATCTCTCCTTGGGAGCCAAGCTTATATTCATTCTTGTGCAGTTTTGATTGTTTGTTGGTGTGATGCATAGTGCATCTTTTCATTTGCACTGTTGCATTCCTTGTGTGTATTATTTTCTTGGTTTTCTATACTTCACTTTGCTGAGTCATCTAAGTTTCCATGCTTCTCCACACTTGTGCACATTTTTGTTTCCAGCATGGTAAAATTCTGTTGCATTCATATGTACACAGTTGGTTTAGACATTCTCAATCAATGGCATCTATTTTGTTTTCAGTTCTTTGCCATCACAAAGGCTTTCTATTTGGAAATCATTTGGTATGTAATTATCTGTGTACATATTGCTTCCTCCCAACAGCATGTCAGTTCTGTAGGTACAACGATGGTTTCATTTTTGTCTTGCCTCAGTGTCTATTAGAATGCCTCTACATGATATTTGCTTTAAGTAACATTTGTTGAATGAATACCAGAGTGAGATATTGTGAAGGATTCTCTATATTGTAGGATGGGGCTGTTTTAACTTTTATTCTTTCTTTTTTAAAGTATATATCTATCTGCTTGGTCCTTGGAATCCGTCATTAATGATTTTCTACCTTCTCTTGGTTTTCCACAGAGACTCCTTTTCTTCCCACAATGAAAATATGCGTCAAATGATGAAAAGTTTGGCTCAGCCTTTTGGACAACTTCTCAGCATTGCCGGTGGGAGAGCACGTCGTGATGAGGATGATGATGATGATGACAAAGTTTCTTGTTCTGTAGGTTCTTTATTTTGAAGTTTATGAATAAGAAAATGGTGGGAATTTTTGGAAAGGAATATCAAATATCATAATGTGTTTAATTCCTTAAAGTTGCTTTTGGTTCACAACTGTCAGCATTGAAATTGCCATGTTTTGTGGTATGAGATTTAACTCAAGGGATGTCTAAAATTCTATAATATGGTGGCTTTTGTATTATGATATGATATAGTATAATATTTTATAATAGGATTTATTCATACTAAATTCTTATGGTTCTAGAGCTATAGTTTATCTACATTTTATCAAAAACTTTTCAATCTTGTTTATTCATATATCATCCATATTAATCAGTAAGCATTTATCTTCTCACATATGTTAAGAAAATAATCAAGAAACATGTTTGTTAGCATATAATTTTCTTCCTCTACTTTCCTCTCCAATTATGAAATAACATCTGGGACTGTTAGCAAAATAATGTGGTGGGTGCGGACTGCTGACCACTTGTTCGCCCTTTTTCTCTTCTAGGGAGATCTAACCCTGCATCCAGAGTAAACCTTGAATGCCACATTACTTTTCAATCCCTGGGCACAAATCCTTACCCTCCCCATTCATTGTTACTCCTAAGCATCAGTGGTTCCCACTTAGAAGCGTCTACTCTTAATGTCAAAGAAATACGAAAAGATAGGAGAAATAGGGGCCCCCCTAGAGAGTCATGCCTTTGTTACATCTGCTTCAGAGTAATCTATTTCTGTTGTTTAGTCTTTAGGAATGAGAGTTTAGCAGGTTAATGATGGCTGCTGTGACTTGTCTATGTGCCTAAGCAACTCTTCCAAGATTTAGAGGGGACGGAGGAGCGGAAATGTGAGAAACTTGAGATTGTCGTTCCTGAAAGCTTCCTTTATTTATTTGAAAAGGCGCTTGTTGGTTTGTTTGAAAAGAAGGGATATCTCAGGTTTCTAAAACCAACACTACACGTTGGTTTTAGCTGAGTTGGAAGGGACAGGGTCGATGAACTGTTTTCAGTCTTCTCTGGTTGACCCTTTGTTCCATGCCTTTGGTGTTAGAAAAAATAACGTCTCAGTGTAGACTAGAGCCCCTAACTCTCACTCCAGTGGACTCTGGGAACTACAGAGCTTCGTGTATTTGCTATCAGGACCACCCTCAACGTAGGCAAAGTCTGTCACAATGTGTGTACATCTTGGGTATGAAAACTTGAAGAGGATCCTGTTGGGGGTCAGTACAAGCCTCGGTAAAGGAGGAGGAAAGACCACCCATGTGTAAAAGCAGGAACCAAGTCCTTTGCTGCACAGCTGTTCACTGAGCATCACGCAAGGCCTAGTTAGAGGGCATTCTGTGGGCTGCCACACTACTAGAATGATGAACGTTTCTACAACTAACCATCCTTAGGCTTTCCATGTTTTATGATAAAGTCGGGACTTCCTGCTTGCACAGGATGTTCAAAAGTCTAAGACAGTTTTAAGTTGTTAAAGCTTAATTTAAGTAACTATTTAAGCTATGAAAGCTTGAAGCCTCTCAGACTTTTGGAATTCCTTGTATAGAGTAGTAGTATCTTTCTAAATTAAAAACAAGCGTGTTCAGGGATTTACTGGGGTGACTCCTTGGAGAGTTTTCCTCTGAGAAGTTTGTGGTTTCACAAATGAAATGTGATCCTCAAATCTATTTCAGATTTTTTGTATTTTGAGAGCGAAGCTGGGAGAGATGCCAAGGGCTGAGGTTGGGGGATGCATCATCTTTTATGTCTGTGGTGTTCACTGTCCGAATAACAAAGCTTTAAACCAGGATTGGAAGGATCAGGCTCTGGAGATGAAATCAAATAAAAGTCCATGATTTTAGATACTCTGCTTGTAACTATTAGCAGAAATAGAACAGAAAGAGACGTGGATGCCATCAGTGTACATGTGTGATCCAACAGGCATTTATTAAATTCTTACCGTATGCTGAGCACTATGTATTACAACTACAAACAGAAAAGTCCTGACCACCAAGGAGCTTACATTCTGTGGGTGAAGACAGCACTTAAAAGGGGAGCTGGTTTTGGGGTGGGGAGCAGAGGGAAAGATAATATGGGATGGCTGGTCCTGATGACCCTTCCCCCAAAATGGAGGTTCCAGCAAAAGCCGCCAATGGAAGAAAAAGGGCCTCTGAGCCGATGAGGCCTGGTGGCAGAGTCTGGAAAAGTGAAATTACTAAGCAGTTTTATAAAACATCTTTTTAAAAAAAGCTTGTAACCTTCCTTCAGTATTGACTACAGTTGTCCTATCACATCACCACTTAAATTCCTAGATGTGAAGTTAACCATAACCATGGTTTCTTCAGCACAATTCCTCCTTATCATGTTGTGCTAACCTTTCTAATGATGCTTTGTGGTTTAGAAAGCCCTTCTCAGGCATTCTCACTTTGGAGTCTCAGGTGAGCCCTGTGACAGCAGGCCCCACAGGTTTTCCTAGCCTTATGTTACAGATGGGGAAGCTGAGACACAGAAAGCCCCCCAGCTAGCAAGTATTGGACTTGGAGTATAAGGGCCATCATCTGTCCCACTGTGCCCTCACTGCCGCGCCCAGTAATGCCTTCCCCCACGGCAACCTGTGGCAGTCTTGCGGGAGTGAGCACCACTTGCCACATCCTCGGGATGGGAGGAAAGAAAGGGCACATCATTGAGTCTGTCCTTCAGGCTGACTCTCGAACTTGCCAGAGTGTGCCCTCAGCCAGAGGAATCTTTAGTGTCAAAATTAATGCCATTTTGGGAAAAAAATCTAACTTGAACTTTGTCCTTTCATTTAGACAGGAAGTTAGTCGGGTCGGTGTAGCATTCATTGTCCACGTCTAGGAAGTGGTAAAGTGATTCTGTACAGATGTTGGTACGCAATAGGCACTTAATAAACACTTATTGATTAGTTGATTGACAGATTCCATTGTTTTTGTTTTTTGTCCTTGTATCCCTAGGGCTTTGCACAGAGTAGTGATTTAAAAGGTATTTACTGAAATGAATTGGAGTGGGAGCGGGAGAGCACTGGAAGTCAGAATGTCCCAGTGGCCTTTTGGGCCAAAAGAAATACCCGGTTGCATTTTGGCCGGAAAATTCCTGTTGCCATGAGTGGCCAGGATCAGTGCTGATTATGCTAAGTGTCATAAGGAGCTAAGGTCATGAAATTATCCAAGAAATAAGACCCCAGGAAATGAGCTAGTTCTCGAGACTCTTGATTTTACAGATGGGGAAACCAAGGCCAAGAGGGATGAAGTAAATTGCCTAAAATCAGAGATAGTTAGTAGAAGAACCTGGACAAGAATTGAAGCCTCCGGACTACTGAGGTCTGGGTCTTTTTTCCACAACTGTATTTTATATCATCCCTGGCTGCATCCATGGTTTCATTGGAGTTACTCTGAATGGTGAACATTTGACATTAACACCTAATGGATGTGCCTCCATAACAGAAGGTATATGATACATAAAAGGTCCCTTGTTCCTTCAAGTGAATTCACTTAAAATGGGGACTACCATTTATTAGTAAATAATGAAAAAAAGTTTATTTTAGATCTTTAACTGAAAAGGGAAACTAAAAATCTGAAAATAAGTTGATTTTATTTATCTTCAGTAAGACTTAGTTTATGATTGCAACTAATTCTTAGGTTGCCCTAATTCCTAGAATGAAAAAGAATCAATCAAAGTGGTTTTTGACATATTTTTTCCGACAAAATTAAATGATAGCATACTGACTTTAGCATCACAGTTATAAAGAGAGGGTCAGTGTTGAAAGATGTTGGAGGGATCCATGAATTTTCCCAAGGGCTTTTCCAACAAATATGTGAGGATGTAGAAATACAGTGGCACAATATGGAAAGGTAGACACAGGAAATTTCCATAGAAGGAAAAGGAAGGCTAAGATTGGCCTTGGGGGAGGAACGGAGTTCCAGAAGGCTGGTGTGTGCCATTGGGAAGAAAAGAAGTCGTGGATTCTGGAGCAGCAACAGCCCCTATGCTGGGATGTTATGAATGGGAGTGACTACTCTGCATGATACCTGGGTGATTTCCCAGCATGCCCCTGGCTCCCTGCAGCTCCTTGGGGGGGGGGCAGGGTGCGGGGGGAGAGGGAATGTGGGACCAAGTGATGTCCAATATCCCTTCCTGCTCTTCATCTGTGTTCCTTTGGTTTATTTAATCTCAATCATGGCTGTCCCAGAATCGTGCCTCCCATCCCCAAAAAGAAAGTAGTGCCCCAATCTTCATTGGAAGACCCCAGGTGAGGAGAATCCCACCACTGCCACCCCAGGCTTGCAACCTCCCCGCCCTTTTCCCATTGTCAGGAAGAGGGAGATGGAGGTTTTTACCAACACCCTGGTGGAGGAGGGTGTGAATTGTCTGGATCACAGACGGTGGTCAGAGCCCCCCAGCTTTTCAGCTGTTCCACCTCCTTATGTCAGCATGTCCTGATTCCTCCGTGCAGGTAAACAGCCAGCCAGGATCAGGGGTAGGACCAAATTTGAACTGGTTTTTTGAACAAGCCCTTCTTGATGCTATCTAGGGAACTTTGAACCACACTCCATTGTCCCTAGTACTGTGGCACACACCAGCCTTCTGCTGGTAAACACAACGGCCCTTGGTGTTCCTGAGTCGGAAGCAGCCTCATCTGTAGTGGAAAAAAGTCCTGGACTTGGAACCAGGTGACAGAAGTTCAGATCCTGCTTTTGAATATGAGCTTTGTGACTGAGGGCAAATCACTTCACTTCTCTGAAACTGTCATCTGGAAAATGGGAATGATAATGTGTTGAGTTATTGGAAGGACTGAGTGAGATTTTGTGTGTGTGTGTGTGTGCACTTTGTCAACTGCAAAGTATTTTATTACCATCAGTTATTACTGTTATTTTGCTAGTATATAAACAATGCATCATACTAATACATTACAAAGATTATAACGTATTCTTGGTAATTATTGTGCTTTAAAAATTCCTCATTTATATTAATATATTTCATCTGATTCTATACAGTTCTGTTTATTTTTGTGTTGCCTTTGTGTTAATTTCATAGGCAATATATGATTCTTGTATTTTCTCAACCAGGGGAGTATTATCTCTCACCAAATAGTGAAAGGATGTATACGCTTTTTCTGTAGAAATTCCAATTTATTTCTGGCATTTGAAACTTGTAGGAAGTGACTGAGGTTGTTAAAGGCATCTCTTAAAACAGTGTTGGAGGTCTTGGGTTCTAATGCCAGCCCTTTCTCCCTTTTTGTGATGTTGGTTAAGTCCCTCCACCTAGATGAACTTTGCAATGTCCTCCAGCTCTGAAGCTGGAGTTCTGCAAATGCCCTGTTTTTAAAAATTTTTCTGTTTAATGAAAAAGAGGCAAGATGGTGTCATGACTAAAGAGCTAGTCCCCAGAGGGGTCCATCCAACCTTACCCTCCTTCTCAGGGGAGCATTGCAGGCAATGAGGGCACTAAGCTGCAGCAAAATGTGTGAACCCATGTGGGTGGGGAAAGTTGTTTCATCTCAGACAGTTCCTTCTGTTTTTAATGTCATAGGCCCAGTTCCCATCCCTATATAATTAAAGACTTGGAATCTCTTTTCAGTGACCTCTGGAACTACTTTTAGGGCAGAATGAATTTCACCCCTCCCAGAGGACCTATAAATATTTTAGAAACCGAACATATATTTCATTGCTGGTCTACATTAATTTCTTATTTTATACATAAAATAATGTACTTAGGAAACTATTAGATACAGCCCTAACCTTTTGAAATTTAGTTACCTTGAGAAAAGTGACTTTTGTTTTAAATCAACATTTGTAGCATACTAAATTAACTGGTCCCCTGGATAGAACAGAAAGAAGATGGCATTTTAATCATTGTACCTTATGTTTTTAATTAATTTCAGTATGAAATATGAAGTTTCATTTTAAAAATCTCTCTTAATCTGGGCTTCCATACGTCTTTAATGGCTGCTAGTTCAGTCATACTCACAGTGATAAATGGTCTTCCTGTTTGCTTGAAGAAAACTATTTTTCTTGCTCTATAACTACTGGTCTTACTGTGACCATAAACAGATAACAGAATGTGAAAAAACACTCAATTTTTTAAAATTAAAAGTCCATATAATTTCTCTAGCTTTGAGCCTTGTGACTTTGTACTTTGCAGTCCTCCTTTTTGAGGCCTTGTCATGCAGTTGACACCATCAGTAAGAGTAATTGGATGTTTTTCTTCCAGGCAAGGAGCTGTACGCTGGCCCCTTTTGGCAGCTTTGGTGGGCCTTCTTCCCTTGTGCCTTTTGGCAGCTTTGGTACAATGGTCTGTATTAGGAAATGCATCATTTTCTAGTGGGTTCTCTTTTGCTAGAGTTAGGTTTTTAATTTTTGTCTTTTAACTAAAGCAGACTGACTTTTTGTATGTTTCCATTAACCTCATAATTGCTTGTTGGAAATTTATGTGTTGATTTAATCTCAGTTTGTATTGAAATTTTAGCCAAATAAGATATTTAGCATTAACTTTAGGATACTTCCAGAAAGAGTTAGCTTCATTGTATTGGGTAAGTATTCAAATTAATTTGGATATCCTGAGAAAATTCAGGGATCTAGCTAAAGAAGTTTTTGGGAGGAAGAAGATGAATGCCCACCTAATGTTTTAAATTTGCTGTAGATAATTTATACATACAGATATGTGTATCTGCCCATATATATGAGTAAGTAAGCCTTCAGTACAATTGTGATTTCTCTCCCTGTGATTTTGTGGGCTGTGATTTATTTGTTACTATAGCCAAATTAAAAAGGAGTCTTGTGGTTTCTGTTCTGTTCTCATTTGACTTAAAGTGTGGTTATAGGATAGTGTCTCTACTGGAAAATTCATTTGGGGGGATATTTGGGGAGCTGATAATTAAGGAGTGAGGATAACTATCTGAGAAAAATTGAAATGCTTATTTGAGAAGGCAGGAAGGAAGATAGCACTAAAAAATGCCTTTGCTTGACGCATTTCACTGAAATGAGGCTTTAGCATTTTTTTCCATTTAGTTTGTTCCTTGTCCTAAGGGTATTTCTTCCTCATAAGCTCTTTAAAGAACATCTGTTATAGGTTTGAGATGCAAGCTCAAATTTGATTGAACTCAGCAAATCTTTTTTGAAATATTGTACAGTATCATGGACAGGTACCACAGGGGAGAGTAAATGCTTCAGAGAGCTGTCTGGGAGGAGAGAGTGAGTCATACACAAAGAGCATTATTTTGGGATGACATGATTGAGGAAAATCCACAGCAATTGCTGTTAAGAAGAGGGAGAGAGGAGGTCCTAAGTGTGGGGAAGAGTCCAGTGGGTACAGATGGGAGAGAAGGACATGGAGGAAACCTCCCAAGAAAAGTCTGGAAGACCAGGAGGGCTCAGCACAGGAACTGAGGAAGGCGCAGCTCCCACTGAAGCATGGAAAATGATTAGGAGAACCTTGGGGTGAGCTTGGGATCCTATGGCAAAGAACCTTGACTTCATCCTGCGGGTGGAGGAGGTCCACAGAGGTATTCAAGGAGGGCAGTGGCAAGGTCAGAGAGTGGTGCTTTAGGAAAATTGGTCTCCCAGTCCTGTGTAGGATAGAGTGGAGAGAGGAAACATGGAGGGGGCAGGGAGGCAAGGATGACTGTGAAAGTCTGGGGACTCAAGAGAATATTTAATGGAAATAAGGAAGGCGATGTCTGATTTGGTACAGATGGAGTTTGAGGTTCCAGGGAGGTATTCAGGTGATGTTCAGCAGGGAATTGGAACCATGGCATTGGAATTTTGGAGAGAGACAGGAAGCAGAGAGATGGGTTTGGGAGCCTTCAATAAAGAGGATTGACCAGAAGTTTTCCAAGAGTAGAGCTCTTAGCAACCTTTCTGTTTGGGAGATGGGAGCGGGGAGAGTGAGCCAGTGGGAGAGAGAGGAGTAGAACCAGGAGGAGAGGAAGGCATAGCAGTGCCTGTCACTGTCACAGGTGCCAAGATTTAGAGCTGGAAGGGACCTCAAAAACCATCAGGCCAAAAAACCATTAGAGATGAGGAACTGAGGCACAGAGAAGTTAGGGAATAGGACCAGGCCATGTCTGATACTGGCTTCCAGTACACTGGACCTAAGATCTGCGTGGTTGGGAGAAGATAAAATAATGCTGTTGGAGAAAGTGCATTGTTGAACAGAAGACAAATCCTGGTTTTGCTGCTTACTATCTTAGTGACCATGGGCAAGTTATCTCACCTCTCTGGGTCTCAGTTAAATGAAAAACTGAGAGGATTTTGGACTTTTAAGCTCTGGCATGATCTGATTTTCTGAGCAGAGCTGTTGATTGGCGGTAGGACCACTGGTGACCTTCAAGAGAACAGTTTGAGTTATGCCTGGTGATGGGAACAAAACGCACCACATTGCAAGTGGTTGAAAGAATGTGGGTGAGTGGCATTAAGGCCAGGAAAGACCTCAAGATTGCTTATGATAGGAAGTGAGCCAGAAGTAAGTTTGTAGATACAAGAGTGAGAAACATGCACCCAGAGGAGCAGGGCTTGGGGAGAGGTAGGAGTGGAGTAAGGTCAAGGTTCAGCCATAGGCTTGTCAAGGAGAGAGGAGAGCATGGGGGTCAGCCCCTGCCTTCCCCTCTCTCTCCCACCCCACCCCCATTGCCTGCTTCCCTCCCACTTCTTCATGCACTCCCATTTCTTTTCCCTCTTGTATCTAAATATTCAGACAGGACATAACATCATTACACCTTTTGGAAATAACTTTCAGACATTGAAAAAGAAGAAGGCAGCACTAACTGTAAAGGTATCATTGTCTACTTAATCATCAGTAACTGTTTATGGGTCTTTGAAGAATCTGACAGGATAGAGAAGTTTGTTCAGACCAGCACCATCGGCTGTGGCCAAAAGGCCGACATAGTAGACTAAAAGAGGAGGTGGGATGGCAAGAGTGAGTCGTCATGCTTAGGAAGGCTTCGGAGACAGCTCTTAAAGGACCCAGGGCTGGCCAAGAAAAGACAAGGGTCCCTGAGAGATGTTGCAGCTGAGTCAGGCTGGGCCCCTGGTCTGAGAGGAGGTGGGAGCAGAGGAGGTGATGCTTGAAGTGAGGGAGTGATGAGGCAGCTGGCATGAGGGCAAGTGGAGAGCAGCGATTGAGCAGAGAGCCTTGCAGCCCCTGTGGAGCCTCCAGAAAAATGCCTGAGGGCACGGACGAGGGCCCAGTGAAATGGTGGGAAATCAGTCTGAAGAGGCTGTTACAGAGATACCCAATCACAGGGGATAGAAGGCAGCTGGGGTAGGTGTCAGGCTGAAGGGTTGTTAGTGAGATACTGAAGACTGGCAGGGCGGACTAAACCCTTTGCGGTCCAACTCCGCAGCCCCACTCGCAGCGGACAGAGGTCTGAGTGAGTAGTGCACCCGGGAGTTAAGTATTTCGTTTTTTAAAATAAATGAACTGAGAATCACTTCTGGACTTCTCCCCTCATTGAGTATTGAATCTTATTCTGATTGTTTAATTCCAAATTTGCCTGCACAGCCCATATGCATGTGACTTGATTGCATAGCCCTAATGAATTTCCTTTGACTTGTGCTTTGGGGATGTTGGTTTGTTTCTCCCATATCATTCTCCTAGTTAATGACTCACTTCCTAATATCCTGTAGCATACAGATGTCAGCCCTTTTCAGGCAATGGATAGAATGATGTCAAATATGCGACACAACATGCAGGATTTACAAAGACGTTTTGTAAGTATTAAAAATTAATTAATACTTTAAGTTATGATAATGTCTTCAAGGTGGTGGGAACTCTGGGTGCAGAACACAGCGTCCACTGTCAGACTCCATGGATGACTGAGCTGCTTCTTTCTCCTCTTGTTTGTTATAGGCCTTGTACTACAGGGGACAACTTTCTGGGAGGGTGGCAAGTATATTTGAAAATGGAAGGTGTTATAGAAACAATAGTGATTTAGAAAAGGTTCTAAAATGTCTTCAAATAATACTTCATAGAACCCCATAAAATACAATATAAAAATTAAGTCATTTTATGAAGCAAACGGTTCCTGCCCTTTATAGGTTTCGCGCTAATGCCAAATTGTGACTGCCCTGAAAAGAATACTGAAACTTTAATCTATGTAACAGGAATTCTGTGGAGAAAAAAACAGACAGTGACCTAAATCTAATGGTTACAGACTTAAAACCAAAGACAGCCTAAAAGAGGGTTCCCCCTCTGGTGTTTCAGTCATCCAATTTGTTTAGTTTGGGTAAATTTTGTTTGATTAGGCCAACTGGTTAAGGTAAATACTAGATTGATTGCTGCTGCCTGATGGGATGAAATTAACAAGTGTGGTGCCCTTAAGGCAATGGGACCATGTGTCCCAGTGTCTGATTTATTCCTATTGAGGAAGAGGCATCCAGGGGCCAGAACAGTGGCACCAAGCAGCAGCAGCATGCCCTGAGACACCCTGATTCCTCAGTACATTCTGAGGGAACCCCAGAATCCCATTGCTGCCCCAGGGATTGCGTTCCAGGCTGACTCTGAAGAGCTAGTGGACCTGTGGACCAGTCCTTCGTTCTCTTCTGTTCCAGAGGATCAGAGACATCCTGAGCAAAACAAAACCTCTATGGATTTCTGAATAGATTAGGACTTTGAGAGGGACCCAGCTGGGTCCCAGCTTAAATTGGGAGGACCTGTGCACTGAGAACAAAGGCTCCCCTAGTCTGGCCATGCTGATGGGTGTTTGCACTAGTTTGGTGTGGTGTTGTATCCATAAATTTCTGTCTAATATGGGGAGTGAGCGCTTCAGCAAACAGAAGAAAGAGGTAGGTTAGTTTGTATTCCTCCTTAGAAGCACCATTGTGTTACAGCACAAGGATTGTAGAGTGTCCTTAACTGATTTTCTCATTAACTTCTTGCCATTTATTTGATTCTTTTTCATGTTAGGGATGTATTTCTGAACCCTGTCTTTTTTGTATTTCTCTTTGTAGAGTGATATGTCAGTCGACCCAGAAGGGCACTCCTTTTGTTCTTCTTCTATTATGACCTTCTCCAAAGTAGGTAATGAGCCTCCAAAGGTTTTCCAAGCTTCTTCTCAGACTCGAAGAGCTCCTGGTGGGGTGAGTATTTGGAAACAGGTTGTAAAAGCAGGAACGCTCCTATTTTGGTGCCTTTTAAAAAAATGTTTTCTTACTCAAAAATTTGTTCTTTTTTAAAATAAGCTTGTGATGGCTTTTTTTCCCCAACCGTGGTCCCCCTCTCAGACAACCATCCCTTATCCCAAAGCGTTTGTTTTAATCAAGCCTGTATTTACTTCCATAATTCAGAAAAATGAAGGAAGTCTAGAAAGTTACCTTGTCTAGTGCCTTGCCTTACTTATACCCCTACCCTACCTTTCCTACCCAGAGCCTTTCACTTGATTAACAGGCAGCTGTCTTGTGACAGAATGTCATGGGAAAACAGTCATTTCCTTCAAGTGTTGAATGTTTTGCTCCATGGGAGTATTCTGGGCCCAAAAGTAGGGAGAAGAACTTTGAGATAATCCCCTCTTCTTAGTTCATTTTCACAGCTCTCTGCTCTGCCTCTGTTTACGTTTGTCTTAGAGCTCTTCTGTCACCTTCACACCAGAGCATTGGCTTCATTTAGCAGAACCAAACCAAACAGATTTCTGATGGCTAAATTGAAGTCTTTGGTGAAAATGTTATCAAGGAAACATCGCTGGCCAAACCCCTTCTTTCTCCTCATCTGGGAAGAGGGATTTGAGACCTTACTGTCTTTCATTGACAGACTTTCATTGAGAAGGAAAAAACCATGTTTAAGATTGCCTCACATAGGCTGTCTCTGGTTCAGAAGCCATCTCCACACTCCCTTCCCTACCTTCTTTATTGATAGTGGACATTTCTAAATTGCTTTATTTTTGCCTAGGGCCTTCCTATATTTTTTAATTTAATGTTTTTGTTAACATTTTAAATTCCAAACTGTCTCCTTCCCTTCCTCCCAGCCCTGCACTGGAGAAGGCCCCCTTTGATGAAGATTTATAAAATATATCTAAATGTAAGACCACACCGTGCATACTTCTGTTTATCAGTTCTTTCTCTGAAGATGGATAGCAATCTTCCTTCATTAGGTCCTTTGTAATTGATTTGAGTATTTAAAGTACTCAGAATAATTTGGTTGTTCATTACTGTATACAGTGTTTTTCTTCATTACTGTATACAGCATTCTCCAGGTTCTGCTCACTTCATTTTTGATTTTATGCACATCTTTCCATGTTTTTCTAAGATCATTGAGCTCAATCATTTCTTACAGCATAACAGTATTCCATCACAATCATATACCACAACATGTTCAGCCATTCCCCAGTTGATGGGCATCCCCTCAGTTTCCAGTTATCTGCCACCACAAAGAGAGCTGCTATTATAAACATTTTAGAACTTACAGGTTTTTCCTTTTTCCCCTGATCACCTTGGGAAACAGACCTAATAGTGATATTGCTGGGCCAAAGGTATACACACATATATCTCTGTGAGCATAATTCTACCTTGCTCCAAAGAATGGTTATATTAGTTCATGGTTCCACTAACAGTGTATTCGTGTCCTACTTTTTCCACATCCCCTGCAACATTTTTTGTCTTTCTCTTATTTTAGCCAGTCTGATAGGTGTGAGGTGACACCTTAAAGGTGTTTTAATGTGCATTTCTCTAATCAGTAGTGATGGTAGAGCATCAGAGTAATTGAAAAGAACCCTACCAGAGGGTGCCCCTTGGCCCCCTCTGTTCCTGTATCACTAACATCTCTGCTGTTTCCCTACCCTCAACCCTCCATGTTTAACCGTGGAGAGGCCTCTTGACCATACTTTTGGGAAGTCCTTGGCAATCCCAGTGTAGTCTCAGGGCAGCGTCATGGAAGTGCCCTTGAACCTTGAACTCAGGCTTGGAAGGAAGAAGACCCGGTTCCAAGCCAACATCTGACACTAGTTTTGTGACCATGAACAAATTACTTTCCTAAGCCTCAATTTCCTCATTTGTAAAATGGTGAAAATAATACCTGTGGTTCCTATCTCACAGAGTTGTTATGAAATTCTGGTGAGAGAAATGATGTATGTAGAGTGACTTGAAAACTTCAATGGCCTGAGTAAGTTTTAGCAGTTACTAATATTAGTGTGCCCCCAGTAACCCGTGTTTCAATCGTGACCTAGGAGTACAGAGAGAATGTCAGAATCAGAGTCAAAGAGCATGAATCCTGGCTCTTTGGCAAGTCCTTTGTGCCTCTGCATCTCAGTTTCTATATCTGTAAAATGAGAGGGTTGGATTAGGTGGGGCCTCTGAGGACCCTCCTATCTCTAGCCTTAGATCCAGTAGCCTAGCCTATGACACACTGACAACAAGATGCTGTTCTTTTCATGTATTTCTTGAAAATTGAAAAACGCTATAGATTTCCAGGTTCCAAGTGCATTTATTGAGCCTTGCTGTGGTACTTCATGGTGGGAGCAGGAGAGGGTTCCCAGATGAGGAAACTTTCTCCACTGATGCCTGTTAACCACTCTGGACAGCACAATCTGAGTGGGCTGCCTGGAACAGGAACAGTTGAGGTGACTTTTTCAGGGTCTCAGAAGCAGCACTTGAACCCAGCTCACCCTGCCTTGGGGGAACAGGAGGTTGGCTCTGCCTAGGACACCATATGACTCCTTTGGCAGCTTGAAGGCAGGTTTCTCTGACACTTGTGACTTTCCTCAAATTTGGAAGATTTGCCATTTCAAGTCTTTTGTCCACATCGTAAATATGGACTAAATGACCCATGACCTGTGTGAACCCCTAGGCAAGTCACTTGAACCCTGGACCTCTCCTAACCCATCCCTAAAATAAGGGATTTGAACTCAGTAAGCTAGAAGAGGACCTTCAGGGTCTGAATCTATAATCTTATGAGTGGAAGCTTCTCATCTAATCTTCCATCAAGGAGAAGGTAATGGTCATCAATACACTGAGCTTTAATTTGTGATTTTCTCTTCATTATTTAGATTAAGGAAACCAGGAAATCGCTGAAAGATTCTGACAGTGGAATAGAGAAGATGGCTGTAGGTCATCACATTTATGACCGCGCTCATGTGATCAAAGGTCTAAAAAACAACAAAACTGGCGACCAGGAGCTGAACCAGGAGTTCATCAACATGCGAGAATGTGAGTGAAGCGGCCCGCAGGCTCTGCCTCGCTGGGTCTAAGAGCCGCCCTCCAGGAGGCGCCACATCGGTTACGGGAGGCCTCCCGCACGCGTTGATGTCATTTCTAGACATGTTCCTTGTGATGGACAGACAGACCCAGCAGAGTGTGTGCCGTGCATTTTAACATGCATGACTGCTTTCCCACTCAGGAAATGCAGTCCTTCACATCATCAGTGAGGGACTGAACATTTACATGCTGCTTTCAGTTTTATAAAGAGTTTTCTAAGGAGGAAGGTGAAATTATCATTAATTTTTTAAAATTTTTATTTATTTTAAACTAAAATACAGAATGAGAAAAGAAAAAAACTTTCCATGTATACAGCAAAACATAAGAGATTCAATATAAAACATTTTTATTTCAAGAAAACTATAAAGCATTACACATTGTTTTCAAAATTACTCAGCTTTTCTGTGCTTCTTCTAGTTTTCTTTTGTTCTCTGCTGTTCACTTTTTACTTTATTCCCACACCAGGGCTTTAATCAAATGCAAATATATGTGCATATACATACATATCTATAAACATGCACACATATGTAAGAGGCATATGATGCATATTTCTATTTGTTATTTCTTTCTCTGGAGGTGGATAGCATTTTCACTCATAGGTCTAAATCTTGCCATGTTTTTCTAAATCAATTCAGAATATTTTATATTACAGTAGTATTTCATCACAATCATATACAACTTATTTAGCCATTCCCCAATTGAATGCTATCTGTCATTTTAGCCAATATCTTTAGGTATAAGATGATATCTCAAAGTTGTTCTAATTTGCATTCTCTAAACAAATGATTTTTAGAGCATTTTTTCATATAGTGTTTTCATATAGTTCTGATTTCTTCATTGAAAAACTGCCTGTTCTTATTCTTTGATCATTTATCAATGGGGGGTAATGACTCATATTCTTATAAATTTGACAGTTCTTTGTATTTTTGAGAAATGAGATTGAAACAATATTGATAACATTGGTGATACATAGTGTAGTTTTCCTGTTTATATCTTCTAATTAACTTTAACTTTGAGATCATGATTGCTACTTCTTTTTTTTACATAATAAATTATATTCTAGCCCTTTGCTTTATCTTTGTAACACTCATTTTTATTGTTTCCTCAATTTTTATTGCCGGTGTTTCTGATAAAGGCCTCATTTCTAAAATATACAGAGAACTGTGTCAAATTTATAAGAATACAAGTCATTCCCTAGTTGATAAATGGTCAAAGGATATGAATAGGCATTTTTCAGATGAAGAAATTAAAGCTATCTCTAGTCATTTGAAAAAATGCTCTAAATCACTACTGGTTAGAGAAGTACAAATTAAAACAGCTCCAAGAGGAGACCACCTCACACGTATCAGATTGGCGAATTTGACAAAAACGGAAAATGACATTGTGTTTCCTGAAAGTGTTGAATTCCTATTGTTAATCCATTCTGCTGTGCATTTCCATTTTATGGGTAAATTCATCCCATTCACATTCTCAGTTATAATTACTTGTTGTGTGTTTCCCTGCATCCTATTTTTTCTCACAATCCTTCTCACCCCATTTACCCTATTTCCTCCTCACTCCTCTTGTTCCACCCCTCTCAGAGTCCCCTACCTTTTTTTCTCCCCCCACCTACCACCTTCATCTACCCATCTTTTTTACAGTTTCTCCCTTATCCCCTTTTCTAATTCTTAATCTTGTGTTTGTCCTTCGTTCTCCAAGAGGACCATGACCTCAAGATAATGACATGACTTATAGTCGACTTTGATGTGAGTGAGGGAGGGCTATGCAAGGTCACCAACCTCACTTCTCCTGAGTCGTCTGGGTTCAGCGGCCTGATATCTTTCTAAATTTAGAAGACTTTTATATCCTCCTAGACGGAGATGTGAATCTCACTCTCCACCTCCACTTGGGGCTTCTGTATCAGTTCTTTCATGCCTCATTTGCATAAAACAGTTGCTCCTTTTTATCTCTCCCCACGATCATTCCATCATACACAGCTCAACCCAAATCTTTCTCTCAGATTACCCAGATAATGACAGAAAAGGACTCATAGTATTTTCCCATAAAAGAGGTTTGACCTTATTGGTCCCTTATGATTGGTCTTTAATGTTTTATGTTATATTTCCCCTGGATCTTACATGTCAAGTTTTCCATTAAGTTCTGCTCTTTTTGTCACAAATACCTGAAAGTCTTTCAGTTCATTAAATATCCACTTTTTTTTTCATTCAGGATTATACTTAACTTTGCTTGGCAACCTCAACTCTTTTTTTCTACAAAATGTAACATTCCAAGACCCACAGTCCTTCAGCGCAGATGCTGCTTGAAACTTGGCTTTGTATTCTTGTACACAATCTTGTGATTAGTGGATTCTAGAACTTCAAGACAATTTTCCTTAATTTCTTATAACATTGTATCAAGATCCTTTTATTCATTGTAACTTTCAGGTGGTCCAACTGTTCTTATATTTTCTCTCCTCTCTCTTTCTCCAGATCAGTTTTTCTGATGAGATATTTCACATTTTCTTCTATTTTTTTGTTCTTTTGATTTTGTTTTATAATTTCTTGATGTCTTATAACATCATTAACTTTCCCTGGCCTAATTCTAGTTTTCAATTAATTATTTTATTCTCTAAGTTTTTGGTTCTCTTTTTCTAGTTGATTCTTTTCATAATTTTCTTTGATTGCTCTTATTTTTTTCCACTAATTTTTCCACAGTCTCTCCTAATTGATTTTTAAAGTCTCTTTAACTTCTTCCAAGAATTCCTTTTGAGCCTGTGACTATTTTACATTTTTCATTGAAAAAGGAGTGACTTTTTTAGCTCTACAACCTCCCTCTGAATATGAACCCACATCTTCTCTCTGCCCATAGTAACCCTCTATGGTTGGGTTATTTCTCCTTTGCTTACTCATTTTTGTTTTTGTTTTGTTTTATTTCATTTTATTCTTAGCAGCAATTATTATAATCAAGTTCTAGTCCCAAGGTGTGGGGAAGGATCCCCCAGGCCTCAGGTCCTTCTTACTATTATTTTCTGATCTCTGGGGAAGGGAGGAGAACATTGGGCAAGCCAAGCTGTCCCACAAATGGTGGCTCCAAATATCAACTGTCGTTTCTGCTCTGGAACTGAAACCAGGCTTGATGCTTTCCTGCAAGTGTCCACAGCCATCAGGGTCCTCCCTCTCTGCTACTGCCCATATCTGGCATGTGCTAGCTCTTTCTCCCTGCAGCCACAGCCCTGTCTGGTCAGCACAGCTGTGCTTGGCGTCCCTCGACAGCGGAAAGGCCTTCAGTCTTCTGCTCAGACTTCCGACCCCCACGCTGTCTTGGAGGTGAAAGTTCCAGAGTTTGAGACTGCCTCTCTGCCTCAGCTGCTCACAGGGCTCATTTGTTGATCCTGCAGAGTGGGCTAGAGGCCAAACCTCAGCCCTTGGAGGTCAAGTCTTTCCTGGGGTTTTCTTAGATTGTCTTATAAGGAAGGACGTCTGCTTTATCCTGATTTTTCCTCATTTCTGCTGCTCCACAGTCACTTTGTGGCAGTGTTCCATTCTTTTTTGTGGAGGAAATTTGGAGAGCCTGACATCTCTGGGTCCCGCTTAATAGAACAGAAGCATAATTTTTGGTGATGTTTCAGGATATTGTACAAAATTGGTATTTTTTGTATTTAGATTTGTCATGTGTTCATTATTAGTTCAATTTTAGGATAGTCAGTATTCTGTGCTCTCTCTGTGTAGACTTGGAATTACTAGCAAAATTTTAAATCAAAGCAAAGAGATAAATATTGGTATTCTAGAAAGTGACACGGCTGGTAAGGAGACACAATAGAGTATAAAGATTTTAATAGTTGAGTGACTGTGCCTACCTGCTCCCCTCAGGTGGAAGCCACAGTATTCCTTTCAGCATTTGGTATCACCTGATGTGACCTGTAAACGGACAGATTTCTGCAACACATTTAAGACCCAAAAGGAACAGTTGGCGGGAGGGAGAACATATTACTGTCAGGCTGGGCCCCTGTAGATGCTGAGGGCCCCAGGGAGGGGGGCAAGGAATCAGAGCCAGCTTGGGGTCCATGGTCAAGGGCAGAAGTATGTCCTAACGGTGCCTCTTGTGTGTCTCATGAAGCGGATGCCCATGACTTCAACAATGAATGGCAGAACCAGATTCTGAAGTTCATTCAGTCGAGAAACTTGGAAAGCTCCAGATTAAGAAACGGTTACTCTGACAGTTCGATGAACTACGATGATATTTCTAGAAGGTAACAGATACTTCCAATGTGACGGAAGTGTATATCTTCTTAAAAATAGACTACATACACCGCCGTGACAGAGTTGTGAGGCTCTTTGACAGGCCTGACTCAGTGTGTGTGTGTTGTGTGTGAGTGTGAGGGCGTTCACATAGGCATATACATGCTTTGAATAACAGTAAGAGGTTTAGGATTAGGTAGTAGTTGTGCCTGGCACTAGTAGTATTTAATCAATGTTTATTGACTGACTGACAAAGTCCCAGTGAATTAAAGAGTTGTCTTGTATGCTACTTTGTGTTTCAGGATGTAGATGCAAGACAAAGTTGCTAATGAAAATACTACACTCATGTAGTTGCTGAACTCCTGAATATATTTAGATTTGCATCTGCATGCTCCTCTCTCACAGTGTAGGATGGAAGGAAAAAAGTCCTGTGTGGAGAAGGGTTGGGGAGAGAAGATAGAGGAGGGAAAGCTTTAAATATTTGATTCTAAATTTTTAAAAATTATTTGGAATTACTTTGAGGACAAGAGGAAAAAGGGAGACATAGGTGTGATGTCCCATTTTTTGCTACATTTCAAGTATCTTTTTTTTTTTTAATTTTAAAACCTATTTTTACCAAGGACTAGACTTTACACTTGACTTAGTTTTTTAAACCAAAAGAATAAAAGAGAATGCCTAGTCCTTGTGAATTTGCGCTCCGACTCTGGGAAGCCGTACAAGGCCTTACACAGAAATCTGTTTTAGGCTGTAGGAGTTGGGAGGCACGCTGCAGAAGGCGGAAGGCTCCCTAGAACCATCGATGGACGGAACAGAAGGCTACAAAGTAAAGAGGAGCCTTGGCTGGCGGAGCATCTCCTGTGCTAGCACATTTTGAAACAATTATTTAAGGACTTAGTTTTCTTCCTAGTAAATAAAGGCAGGCTCTTCACCAGCAGGCTGGCCCCCAGGTGACAAAGAGCCCTTTTTTTTGGCCACATCAATTCCTGAAGTTCTCCTAAGTCGGGGGGTGGAGATTGAGGTTGGTGGAGAAAGCTCCGCACCAGGGAAGTCTTTTAAAATAGGTATGTTTTCAGTGGAAACACTTGAACACATACACCCTATTGCTCAGCAGGGCAGTGGTGTCCCTGGCCTTCTTTGAAAATCTCATTGACTGGGACCTGGCAATGTAGACTTTCCATGGGAGATTCTGGAACACCAGCAGAAGATGCTGACTTCTTGGATGAAGTGTAAAGCTGAAATCCTAAGAGCAGGGACTGAAAGGCGCTTTAAGGCATTGTGTGGCTCCTAAGGTGTCAGCGTATTCTCTTAAAACAGCAGCTGCTGCTTTTGATTTATGTGGAGTGAAATAAACTGGAGTGAGAATCTTTGAAGCTAGATCAGGGCTGTTAAAAGATCAAGAATGATGTCATAGTGGATTCTGTGACACTTCTGTTGATTTATGAAGCATGGCACCACTTCAGGGATATATTAACCCCTCTGTTTCCTCTGTATGTCTGTATTACCCAGGGAGAGACCTCGCCAAAGATCATCCATCGAAAGCCGGAGAAGACCGAGAGCTTTTGAGGAGAATCTCCACATAAAGGGATCGTCTGTCAAATCCAGCAAAAAATAAATTTCCGTGCATTTGACTTGAGTTGTTATTTGTTTTAACTGAACAAAGGGGATGGTGCTGTATAGAACAAGGCCAGTCTTGTTCCTCATCATTATTGGGGCTCTTATTCCATTATAGCTGCAGAAGAATAAGTGCCTGGTTTTCAGCAATTAAGGGAAATCATTAACACAAAAAGCACTTTTTAAGTTTGTTAGCACAAAAGCATGCATCATTTAAGAAACTTTAAAGCTATTAAAATTCTAATTTTGCTTTTCTAATTTTCCTAGGACCGTATTTTTCCTGCTTTTAAGCAGGTTTGGCTAATGTGTCCAGCTTTGTGATCTACAAATAAAATTTATATGAAAATAAGATCTTTTGAAATAAAATATTTTTTTCAGTGACTGCCAGTCCTGAAGTTGTATTAATAAAGCCTTGGTTGAACACCAAGAGGTATTACTAGTTAGCCTATTCCAGACCTTAGGACTATTCTCCACTTAAAGTAACTCTCTTTTATTGTCAATCTTGATGTGGTCATAGTCAAGTGCTTTACTTTTCCATAGTATATCTGAATGTGAATTGGCGTGGGTTGTCACATGACATGATCTAATCTGTTTATGTGATCAGTTCCACATAGACCTGCAACCCTTATGCCATGTTAGCATTCTGTACTTGGAGTTAGTGGTGATGCCGGCAGTGTCCTGCTGTCCTAGATCTCATTTTAGCCCTAGGATAAAAAGACTCCAGGCTCCAGAGAGAGCTGTCAGCCAGCCAACTTAGACGCTTCCCTTCCCACCATTCTCAGCCCATCAAGCAGTTTCTATTCCACAAGTACCAAGTGTGTTGTGGCTGTGTTCTGGCCAAACCCAAGGAATATTGATGAGTGCAGGATTAGAATTTTTTTTCCCCCAAATGGCTTCAACTCATGCGACCACTGCAGTCTGACAATTTTTCTCTTCTGTTATAAAAGGAATTACCATAGTGTAACAGTGGCTCCAAGCACTGGCTGTCCTCTGGGTCCTGAACTCCTTCAGCTCTGTTATTCTTGACCTTGACACAAAAACGCTACTGTGGGGTTTGGCTGACATGCCACTTTTAGTCACTTAAGGTCAGGAGGCATTCCTCTTTCCCCATAAAGAACCAAGCTGATTCAGAAGGATGGTAAAGAGGCTTTGTGATCATCATAAAAGGACATGCTTTGATTTCATAATTGGCATTTTTCCTTTCCATGAAGACTAGCTCTGTCTGGGAGCTAGAATTGCTTTCATTTCCCTCCTCCCTTGTCACTAGTTACTCAGGAGTTTTTAATGCTATATGTCATCTCTGTCCTCTGAACATAGACAGGCAGCATTACAAAACCCTACCCACCTAGCACCAGTGACCCTCAGAGGTCACATGTGCAGGTCATCGTTCCTTACAACCAGACTCAAGGGGAGTGGGGCAAGAGGCCCTTTGTGGGTGGGTGTGTCAGTGTGTGAACTTGAGTGAGCCCAGTTTAGTCCCATCATGTGCTAAAATAGTTGTTTGCATAGTATTTGTTCAGAGGCCAAGCTTTGACTTTGCCCTTAACATTTCTAGCTAAAAGAAATGTTGCTTATTTTACTGTTGAGGAAACAGCTAGGTCCTGCAGGACATTTTTCGTTCTTAAACTATAGATTCATCATTAATAATAAAGACCTTTTAATGATTCCTCTTACCAAAGTTGTACTATAAATTCATAAAGGAAATCCAATTTTTTTTCAGGAGGTGAGGTAGAGTCACGCTCTTTCATAGCATTCCAGCTGAGATTTGGTTAAAGCTAATGGTTCCAAGGGGTGAAAGTGAGGAAGGGTTATATAGGACATTGTGGGTATATAAAGGTACCACTAACAGCTACTGTTCAAAGTCCTATTACTTGGGAGTAAAGAAGGTATACAACACAGAAATCTCTGAGGACAATCAGCCTTGCTAAGCCTACCAAGTAATTTTGTCAGGTTTTTGGGGAGCCAGGCTGGGGAGGGGAAATGAACTAAGGTCCCATAAAAGTTCTTTGGCCTTGTTCCCACCCTAAGCAGCCCCCTTGTTCAAGAAGGGCAACATCACAGCAACAAAGGAGCAATTTCTTGTGAGAGGAAATGAGAGATATTTTGGTAATGGTTCTGCTTGTGCACCCACCGGCGTTTCCTCGGTAGTGTTAGTAATCATCCAAGACATCATTTAGCTGATGCGTAGCCTCCACTAAACCTGAGTGCTCAAATGATGGGGCTAACCTAATAGGACAGCATTAATGTAGATACATGTAAAGTTAGGCCTCTCACCTGGGCTTCTGTGCAGGGCCAGATGGAAAAGTATGTGGAAATAATGATTTCGGTGCCAACCAAAGTTTTAGTAGAGCAATACCTGAGGTGAGTAAACGGGATAACATTCAATTCAAGTCAACAAGCATTTATTAAGTTCCTACTACATGCCAAGTGCTGTGCCACACAGTCTTTAATAACATTAGTGGAAGTACAGTGCCCAGAAGTCAGTCAAACATTTATTAAGCTCCTATGTTAATTGTGCCCCAGGCACTGGGGACACAAGAACTGAGGCAAAAGTTAGTTCTTAACCTCAAGGAGGTCACAATCGAATGAGGCTCCCCTAATAATAGTTTAATGAGAAGGAATGCCTGGGAATATTTAGGAGGAGTTTCCCAGAGGCATATTTTGGCTCAAAATAAGGAAAATCTCTGTAACAATTAGGACTGTCCAAAAGTGAAATGTGCTGGCTCCTAAGGTAGTGGAGGTCTTCAAGTGAATGCCAGATAATGGGAAACTGGCAAAAAGGGTAGAGTAGGAGGAAGCAGATTAGCCAAGCCCCTACAATTTCTCCATGAAGACCTAATCTGAGGGATCCAGTCTGAGTCCTGACTGAGAAATCCAAGGAAAAATCATGGCAGGTCATTCTCTAACCCAAGTTGGCCTATGGAGCCAGAGGTGTGAGGGCATTGGAACAGGGTCTAGGCAGGAACCCATTGTGCAGCCACACAGCATGCCTTGCGAAATAAGGAACTGTATCTCTGCGCTACAGCAGTAAAGTGTCCTGGGCCCAGCTTGGAGGAGCCTGATGCTCCAGGGAACAGGAGCTGATGCCCCCAGAACTGGGCCATAGATCCGGTGTGGACTGAGGAAGGAACCTCACCTAGGGCTGGTGGGTCAGGGCAAGGAGGAGATCAGAGTGGGGTTGAGGCTGGGGACTGCACTAGGAGCAGGAGTAAGTCATTTCTGTGTTGCTCTGTCCCCAAGAGCAGAGGCAGGGCCTCAGATCCCACCCCAAGCCCTGCAGCCTGAAGCCTGGGGTAGCAGGTGCCAGCAGCCATCTAGCTAAGAACTCCCTTGGGGTAAACTCACAGTTGTGCCTGACACAAACCCTCATGAGAGTGCAGATCAGGAAGGTAGGAAGGACACTGGGTCCTGGCACGGTGAAAGTTTGTGGATTCCTAATCTGAATGAATTGTCCCCTGAGATCCTTGAACCTAGTACTCAGCACAAGGAGAAAACTTCCCGAGGACCCAAAGGAACAAAGGCACATCTCAGAAATGCTTTCCGTAAGTGCTCTGAGCCTGGCCCTATCTAAAGTACGAATTGAGGAAGTTAATTGAAAAAAATGAGTAAAAAACCCCAAACAATAACAAAAAGAATCCTATCACAAAGCTCTGTGATGGTGACAGTATGATCAAGGGATAAAACCAGAAGAAAAAGAGGGTTCTCAATCTAAATCAATCCAATAGACATTCCTTAAGCACCTGCAGTACGCCAAGGACAATTCCTGTCCTCCCTGAACTTACAGTTTAAAGGAGGGAGACACATGAAAGGAGGCAGGAAAACTGGGTGGAGGCTACAGGACACCAGAGGGGTACCCAGTGAGGGGGGCATCGTGTTCCATAGAATTGAAACCGGACAAGGCAGCAGAAAGAAAATTGCCCAGGTGTCTTAGAACCAGAGGGCAAATGAAATTAGAAAGAATATACTGGTCATCTCGTAAAAGAAATCCCCCACTGAAAACTCCCTATAATATCTTAGCCAAAACCTAGAGCTTTCAGGTCAAGAAAAATGCTGCAAGCAGACGGTAAGAAAGAATGCAAGTACCAAGGAGTCACACACAATTTAGCAACTTCCACCTTCAAGAAGCAGAGAAAGGCAAAAGACAGAGATTTAAACCAGCAATAACTTACCAAGGAAAACTGAGGACAGTCAATCCTCAACATTCCCCAGTTTAACTCTCAATTTCAAGCATTCCTATGACTTATTAGTAGCCTCATTTTCACTTTCGTGTTGGCAACCACACACGTTTGCAGCTACTTGAAGTAGAGGAAAAAATGAGAGTGTCATGTGGACAAGTCTACAGAGCTGTTGTCGACCTACTGGGTGCTTCACTGGTCTTGCTTATCCTACTGTTGTGAAGAGCTCTCCATGCATTTCCTGCGTGTTTTCATTGTTTGCCTCTAAAACTCAAGTTTTGTATTGTCATTATAATATGGTGCAAGTCCTTTGGGTTCTAAGCCCAAGTGTGCAAAGTCAGTATGGGGCTTAGCGAGAAAACGAAAGTGTTAGACAAACTTCCTGCTGGAAGTCTTCATCCACTGTTGGCTGCAAGTTTGGTATTATAAATCAATCAACTATTTGGTGTAGCTGCAAAAAGGAGAAAAGTATTTCTGGTAGTGCAGATTTCATGTTTTATGAACAGTGAATATTGTCTGAAATCAATATTTTGGGAATTTTTTTTATTGAGGTATTAACACAAAAGGTCACAGAATTCTGGGGAATTACTAGCAAGAAGAAATGTTTTGCATGTTACCAATTTTACTTTTTATATTGTATCTTATGGGTGATTTTATGGTTACTGTTATAGCAAAAGTATGTATTATCAGAGTTAATGTTTGGTTACAAAGAAATGCATGCAGAAAAGTATATTTTTAGTAATCTCTAGCAAAAGATCACAGTTTTTGGTGGTTGCAGAAACCTAACCTCTATATTATCATAGGTTCAATGTATCAGCATTTGCTTTTTTTTGACCTTTGTGCCATTTTCTAGGATCATTAGCTTCACAAAAGTTGAGGATTGATTGTATATTCTTACAGAGGAAGCCATGAACGTTTAATGAAGTAGAGGACTTCAGCCTTGATGAAAAGACTAGAATTGAGTAGAGACTTTGACAGAGACCAGATGATCCCTTTCCAAGGATGATGCAGTGGGGGAACCTCTCCTTGTCCGGCGGGACTTCCTGGTGCCTCAAACATAAGTTTCTCCACTGTTATCCAGTTTTTTCTTTCTTGATTTCAGTTCTTAGCCCCTCTCATTTAGCTGTGTACAGAGGAATAATCTAAGGTCTTAAAGGTCCATGGATCTTCATGTTTGTGGATGTACTTGGAGTTCAGAAATAGCAAGGAGGGTTGGAAAGGTCATCTCTTGGCCCTCATAACTTGGTGCTAGTTCTTCAGCTGGGTCATGTTAGTAACTTTCCTTCTCTAAGAAACATACTGTTGGCTAAACAAGCTGCGGTATACGAATGTAATGGAATACTACTGTGCAATAAGAAATGATGAGCAGGTAGATTTCAGAAAAACTAGGGAAGACTTATACAAACTGATGCAAAGAGAAATGAGCAAGATCACAGTAACAACATTGTCTGATGATCAACTATGTATGACTTAGCTCTTCTCAACAAGACTATTACAAAGCACTCATGATGGAAAATGTTACTTACATCCAGAAAAAAAAAACTGATAGCATCTGAATGCAGAGTTCATTTTATTTTGTATGTGTGTGTGTGTTTCCCTTTTGGTCTATTTCTTCTTTCACTTGACTGATATAGATGGCACATATATAACCAATATCAAATTCCTTATTGCTTCAGGAAGAGGGGAGAAGGGAGAGGGAAAAAAATTTGAAACCCAAAATTTTGTTAGAATGAACATTAAAAATTGTCTTTACATATCATTGGAAAAAAGAAAAAATAATCCTGCTGTTGAGGAAATCGTCCTCTAAAAATTGGTTGGTGAATTCTCTGTGTACCCATATGGGTATCTTTAGCTAGCTGCTGTGTTTCCTTCCTAGTCACTGGAATTGTTTCTTTTTTTGTCTTCAGAATTTCACACTTGAGAGCAAAAGCATTCTTCTGTTGATTTCCCCTGTGGAACTGAATATGCTCATTCCTACCCTTCCCTCCTCTGGGCCCTTTGAGATCTGTTCAGAAAGGCCATAGTTGTCAAACTCTGGTCAGTTTTTCTCTCTTTAAGGAGGTGGGAATCAGATCCAGCAAAGAATTTCCAATGATCAATTTGCCCTTTGGAAGGATGAAATGATCGTGCGGACAAAAATGTCATCAGCTGCTCTGCTTTTTGCATAGCTACAAGAGATGTCAGGCTAACTGAAGATCCCCCATCACTACTGTAGGCATGACCCAGTGCCAGACTTGTGATGTTTCCCAAACTTCTCTTCTATTTTGTCCAAGTGGTCTGTGGTACACTCTGAGGCTGTATCCTTTTGTGTTGTGAGTGTAACTGTCTGACATTCTCATCTCCCAAAGACTGAAAATATTTTCATGGAAAAACAAGAGCAGTGACTTGGCTCTGAAACAACCCATTCTGCTGACATGTAACTGCCTCACAGAAGCCTTTCCCCAGAACCCTAGAGAGACTCAGACCTAGAATCAGTCAGAGGAGTTGGGCAGGAAGAGAAGAAGACTTGACGGCAGGGGAGAGGCAGAGGATGACAAGGCTTTCAGGAACCTGAAGGACCATTGTTCCTCTGTCATTTCAGAGGTCCACTGACATCACGGGGTTATGTCTCCACTGGTACATAAACTGGACTTAAGTGGGGGGCTATCAAGCTATCAAGCCGGTCCTGCCTAGAGGATGGAAAGATGTGTAAAGAAAAGCATTTCTAAGCCGAAAAGCACGCTCCATCCCAGTGAGGACCCATGGCAGACTTGAAGACTGTCCCACCTAAGTGTCCTCCACCACAGGCGGAATATAGGGGCTGAATTTCTCTGGGGCCCAGCAGGTGTTGCTGGGAAGTACTCTTGGCCATAAGTGTCCAGTTCTGAGACTGGGCCAAGAATCACCGCTTCTGCAAAAGGAACCAGAGTCAGGCACAAACCGGGGAGCGTGAGAAGCTGGCTTCCATGGGTGCACAGGGCTCTGCCATGCAGCCACCATGGCATCAGTATATCAGGGTTGGAGGGCACCTTGAGGTCAGCTCAGTAAGGGATACAGGATATCCTGGGGGTCAGGAGACCTGTCACTCCTTCACTGTGACTTGCCTCCCTGAGCCTCAGTTTCCTTTTCTGTAATAAGCGATATCCTCTTAAGATTTGTAAAGCATCTCGTGCGTTCTTTCCATTGATTTTGACAGCCACCATGTGGAGTGGGCTCAAAATAATATTTCCATTTTACATATGAGGAAACAGGCTTGCTTATCAATAATCCGTGCAGCATAGAAGGTGGCCCCGTGCATAGAACGCTGGACCCAGGGCCAGGAAGACTGCGCTGGAGCCCACACTTGTCAGCTGTGTGGCCTTAGGCGAGTCACTCCATGGCTCCGTGCCTCAGTTTCCTCAGCTGTAAAAGTGGAGGCGAGAACACCTGCCCTCTAGGGTCCTCACGAGGGTACCACTAGTTGTCCTAGAGGAGCTGGGGAACCTCGCCTGCCTTTAGTGGGCGGACGTCCCGGGGGCAGGAGTCCCCGCCCGCTGCGGCCCCCCGTCCGTCTGTCCGTCGTCCGCTCTGGCCCCCCGTCCGTCTGCCCCCCCCCGTCCGTCTGCCCCTCCGTCCGTCTGCCCCTCCGTCCGTCTGCCCCCCCGCCCGCTCTGGCCCCCCGTCCGTCTGCCCCCCCCGTCCGTCTGCCCCCCCTGCTCTGGCCCCCCGTCCGTTTGCCCCCCCCGTCCGTCTGTCCCCCCTGCTCTGGCCCCCCGTCCGTCTGTCCCCCCTGCTCTGGCCCCCTGTCCGTCTGTCCCCCGCAGTCCGGGAGCCCCTGGAAGGCGGGGGGTGTCGTGTGCCCCTCGTGCCTCCCCCGCGCTCAGCACGCGCCTGGCACGCAGCAGGCGCTTAATCAGTGCTGACTGATCGCGGGACGCAGTGGAAGGCAAGGGGCGCCGGCAGAGGAGGTGCCGGAGGTACGGGGGAGGGGGAGGAGGAAGGGGCGGCCCCTCTCTCCTTCGGGTGTCCTCAGCCGTCTCCCGGGATGCACCGTTGTGCGCATCCTCGGGTCATCTCGGCAGTGGCAGGTATGAGGCAAGCTCGGCCCGGTGGCCCCACGGCCAGGCCCTGGGGGACGGCAGCCCCGGAGGCGGCACCGGTGCGAACGGCTTCTGGAGCCAGGCGGCTCCGCAGCGCCTGCAGGGCTCCCCCCGGCCAGCAGGGGGCGCGAGCTCGCGGGGAAGGCCCCGTGCCGGCCCCGCCCCTCCGGTGTCCTCTGCTCCGGAAGCGTTCGAGCCCGGCCTCGCCGGCCCGGAAGTGAGCGGCCGAGCCCGGCGTGACTTTGAGCGGCTCGGGCAGCGCCTGCGTCGGTGTCCGTCCGTGTCCGTCCGTCCGTCCCGCTATGTGGCTGCTCCGAGTCCGGGCGGCGCTGGGCCGGCGCGGGCCTCGGCCCGGGGGGCAGGTATGGACCGGGTGACCTTCGGCGGCCCCGCCCCCGCCTCAGTTTTCCCACGTGGGGCCCAGGGGTGGAGGGCAACGGGACCTGGGTTCGAATGCTGCCCAGGTGTAGGACCCGAAGCGCTTTGCAAACGCTGTCATCAAAGGGCGTGTAGACCGGCATCGAGGCTGAGGTCTGGGGGCCCGGCCAGGCGGGCCCGCCCCCGCCTGCCTCAGTGTCCCCATCTGTGAGAGGAGCCGAAGGGCCTCGGGGGTCCTTGTGTCACAGCCGGGACCCCGAGGCAGGCGGAGCTCCGCCGTCTCCCTCCCCGCCTCGCTCGGCTCGGCACGTATGGGGGGGGCAGGTGCCCTCGTACCCCCGGGGGCACGTGTGGGGGGCAGGACTGCCAGCCGGGCCCGCTGCTGGAGGGCAGCCCTCGGCAGGGAGCCTGCGCGGCGTGCCGTGCCCCAGGCCGTGGCACACCCCCCCTCCCGCCCCGGCCGGCGTCCTCGCAGACCTGGCATTGCCCGGGCAGGGCTTGGCGGTGAAACGTCCAGCCTGTCCTGTCAAGAGGCGTTTCTCCCAAGTGCCCGGCGTGCCCGATGAGGGATCCTGAGAAAGGCAAAAACCCCATCCCTGCCCTTGGGGAAGGCCCATTGTAAGGAGGCTGGAGAGGGACTGGGAGAGGAGAGGCGCCTTCGGAAGCTGAAGGGTGGAGGAGGGTCTTGGCAGATGGTGGTGATGGTGGCCTGGCAAGGGCGGGTGTAGACCGCAGGCCGCTGTGCTGAGCACCGGGACACACGGAAGAACAGCGGGCCCTGCCCTGGAGGAGCTTCTGCTCTGAAGGGGAGCCCCTGCTCGGTGCGGAGGTGAGAGGGAGCCAGCGAGGGGGCCTGAGGACCTGGGGGGCGGAGGGGGAGTCCCCGTGTTTGCTGCGGAGATCTGGGGACAGGGAGGTGGACTGTCCAGAAGACAGCTGCAGGTGTGGGCCAGGGTCCACAGAGAAGCTGGGGCGGGAGATCTGAAAACCGGGGCCTGGGAGCGGTCACTGAGGCCAGGGAGCTGACCAGAGCACCCAGGGAGGGGGGAGGAAGCCCCGAGGGTCACCTGGGGTTCAAGGCATGAGCTGGAGGGGGAAAGAAGCCCTGAGGGTCATCTGGGGAGCTGGAGGGGGGGGAAGAAGCCCTGGAGGGGAGAAGAAGCCCTGAGGGCCACCTGGGGTTCAGGGGCATGAGCTGGAGGGGGTGGGGAAGCAGCCCTGAGGGCCACCTGGGGTTCAGGGGCATGAGCTGGAGGGGGTGGGGAAGCAGCCCTGAGGGCCACCTGGGGTTCAGGGGCATGAGCTGGAGGTCCGGCAGAGGAGAGAGGGACCGGTAGTGTCTGAGGCAGTGGGGAGGTCAGGATGGATGAGGCCTGAGGCTGCTAAGAGAGCGCTGCGAACCTGGGAGAGCAACTTGGTTGGGACTTCAGGAGGCTAAGTGGCAGGTAGAGGCTTTCACATGGGCAAGAAGACTGCCTTTGTGCAGCCCCGGGATCAAGGAGATGGTGGGGGATGGCGGGATGTCTGAGGGATTTGATGGGAGGAGAGAAGAAGAGGGAGCCCTCAGGAGGGGCCGCAGGAGGCACCACCCCAGGTGGGCCCCTTCCCCACAGCTGCCAAAGTGATCTTGAAAGACAGTCCGGATCTTGCCGTACTGCTCTCCAGCGGTTCTTCCTGGATTCTAAGACCACATGTAAACCTCTGTCCCACATTTGAAGCCTTTTACCTGCCTTTCCAGCGTCTTTAGGTAGCAGCTGTCTCTCAGCATTCTGTGTTCCTGCTGACTGGCCTCTGGCTTTTCCTCACACAAGCCACTGTCTCTGGGCCTTTTTCCTGGCTCACTTCCACACTTCAAAAGCCCCCCTCTGTCTCCACCTTCAGGAAGTCTTTGTGGTCTACCTCCCCTCCCACGGTGGTCCAAAAAGTGACCTGGCATTTCTTTTGTGTATAATGTAATATGTCTGGTTGCATGTATTTGTTTCCTTTCCTGATGGAAGGCAAGTTCCTTGAGAACAGGGCCTGTTTATTATGTCCTGTATCCCCAGCATCTAGCACAGCACGTAATAGGCACTCAATAATTATGTGCTGACTGCTCATATGAAAAGATGGTAGGAGCGTTAGACCCTACCGAGGCACGTGTAACCAGTAAGCAGCAAGAACTGGCCCCCAAACTCAGTGGGCTGAATGACTCATCTTGCTTTTGGAGATAAAGAGGGAGGAGATAAAATCTGTGCTTTCATTCTCATGAAGGATGACTTCATGAAAAAGGGAAAGCAAGCCACCGAGTTTAAGTTTTAAGAGAATAAGTAGCCTATGATGGTTACATGTACTGAAGAGAGGTACCACAGATGGGGGATGAGTCTCCTTCACTCTCTTGTGCCTCAGCTTGGTGCCACCTAAGTGTGAGGATCTGGTCCAGTCCCCTCCTGTTGTTGTGAAGCCATGGGTCAGCCTTACCAGTCTGGGGTCTGCTTTTCTCTCACTGCTCTGCGTAACATGGTCTCTGTTGTCCTGTGGTGACAGCCAACCCTGATCTCATCTTTATATTGTAAATGGAACTGAAGCCATCCTGTTTCTCCAGGTGAATTGGAAGAGCTGCCGATGGTGTTCGGGAGTTGTTCCTAATGAGAGGATCCGCAACATTGGCATTTCCGCTCACATCGATTCTGGGAAAACAACCTTAACCGAACGTGTGCTCTACTACACTGGAAGGATAGCGAAGATGCACGAGGTAGGAGCCGCCCAAAGCCCGTGGGCTGCTGGGGACTGCTCCGACAGCCGAAGTACCCTTGTGGCTTACTAGGCTTCCCCCCACCCCAGAAAGAAAAGAACATAATATGCTTGAAAATAGAAAGACGTTTTTTGACCTCTGGCATTGTTCAGCTAAGTTCTTGGGACGTACAAAGGAGAAAGGTCATGTTGACGTTTGGTGTTTGTCTGATGATGTGAAGGAAAAACATTCTGAGACATTCATGGGACTATATTTTATCACACTGCAGCCTTTTTACAAATTTCCCCAAATGAGGGTCATGCTGCATGTCAAAAAGGCTAGTGCAAAATCCTTTCCATCTCTCAGCATATCGTACCACTCAGTGCCATTGTGCCCATGTGGGGCTGGCTGATTGCTGCCCCTTAGCGGCGTTTTGAATGGCTGAGAATTGGTCATCTTGTGCCATGAAGTTCAGGTCGATTCCTTTACTGATCATGGCTGCCATGACCTAAACTTTGGGATCAGGTGAATCCTGTTTTTAGGAGCCTTTTGGTTTTACCTCTTTCGGTCAGGATCCTGTCATGTTAGAATTCTTCCTTTTTCATGGTGTGCCCAGATGTGCGTGAATCTGAATTTTTTTTGGTGTTTAGGTGAAAGGTAAAGATGGAGTTGGTGCCGTCATGGATTCCATGGAACTCGAGCGCCAGCGAGGAATCACCATTCAGTCTGCGGCTACCTACACTCTGTGGAAGGACGTAAACATCAACATCATAGACACACCTGGTGGGCAGATGGACTTTTTATGTTTGCAGTCGTCAGGATACAGCGAGAATCATTAACTCCCTTCCCCCCATCCCTGGGGCCTCATTCAGTGCTCTGTAAAAGAAGGAACACTAAAGCAGGACACAGGTCCTTGATATGTTTATGTGACCTTGGGCAAGTCACCTTGCTCTGGGCCTCTGTTTCTTCAGGCATAAAATAAAGGATCAGGTTGGATACCCTGCGGTCTCTTCCAGCTCTGAGTCTATCATCCAGTAATACCAATTGCATTTATGTAGGGCTTTTTCAGCCCCATAATAAGCAGGTTGTTTGGTACTATAGAGAATCTGACCCTCTTTTATTGATGAAGAGACTTATCCTCAGAGAAGCCAAGAATTTGTCCATGGTCACAGAACTGATGAATGGGGGAAGCATGATTCAAACCCAGGGCTTTCTGATTCAGAGCCCAGGACTTTGTCCACTCTGCCATGTCGGCTCATTACTGTGTGGTGGTGGACAGTCAGTCATAAATAATGGGCTGGGTTCTATGCCAGGAGCTGAGAGGTTACCAAGACACAAGTGAGTCATTAATTAATAGGATGCTAAAGACCGCAGGGTACTTGGCACCTCAGGTTACCAGTGTCAGCACTTAAGTACTTCCTCTGACAGTTGCCTTGTGATTGAAAATGGATTACAAAGTATTAGGGAAATTGGATTTGGTGTCCATTTAATTAATTCATAGCCAAAGTGACACTAAATTAGGGCTGTTTTGCTACTCCCATCTTTATGTAATTTGTTCTGGGGCTGTCCACACCAAAAGTGATCTGTTTGTTAGTCGTCTAAGAGCATTTATGTGGTTCCCAGGCCCTGTGCTAAGCACAGCTCACCCAGAAAGCCTGTCTTTGACTTGCTGCAGGAGATGGGGAAAGTCTGAGCAGATGTAGACGTTGGTGACCTCCTTAGAGAGACAGGTCTGTAGGGAGTGACTGACAGGCTTCGCAGTGATTGGGCTGAAGACTTGTCCGTTCACTTGGACAGTTTATTGCAGTAAGCTCAGAGTGGTAGGTAGGCCTAGACAGAAGTGCTGAGAGGACTCTTGCCAGCTTGGCATCCTGGCTGCTCTTCTGAACCATCACCAACCACTTTGGTCTCCTTAGGGCATGTGGACTTCACAATTGAAGTAGAAAGGGCATTGCGAGTATTGGATGGAGCCATCCTGGTTCTCTGTGCGGTTGGAGGCGTTCAGTGCCAGACGATGACCGTCAACCGTCAGATGAAACGATACGATGTTCCGTTTCTGACCTTCATTAATAAACTGGACCGACTGGGCTCCAACCCATCCAGGGCACTGCAGCAAATGAGGTACAGAGAGGGGGCTCACCCCAGCCGCTGCTGTGAGTGTGCCGCGGAGGGAGATGAGGGGGCCTGACTGAGTCCTGGCACCAGAGCCCAGGGATTGCTTCCTCAGCAGCAAGAGTCAGCTCTGCTGCTGAGTTACCTTAGGTCTCGTTGTACTCATTTTTTACAGGATAATCTTTGTCTCATCCTTTAGGTGGGAATTTTATGATCCTAAGTATTGTGCAAATTTAGGGTAATGGCCAGCCCTCAATGTGCAAACTTAGTACAGTGCTGGGCACATAGTAGGAGCTAACAATGATGACGATAACGGTAATAGTGGTGAAAATAGTAGCTGTGTTGTGCTTTCACAGGCGACAGCACTGAGGCTCAGAGGCTCTGACTTGCTCAGTCATACAGATAGTATCTGAGCCTGGATTCAGACCCAGCCTTCTTGACCCAGGCCTGCCCCACACTCATGGCACCGTGAAACTGTCCTGAATGAATATTTGTTAACTCATTGATGACTTCGTTGGTTTAAGGAAAGATTGACACGTGAACAACTGTAGACTGAGGCGCATTTGGGACTTAGAGCAATCCTGGCACCTAAGAGAGCAGTGACTTGTTCAGGGTCACACAGCTAGTCTGACTCTCAGATGGCTTTTGAATCCAGGCCTTCCAGGCCCAGCATTTCATATGCTACGTAACTGTCCTTTGGAACTCACAACAGAGATGGGGAGAGGCTTGTGTTGTCCTTCGGAGGGAATTCCCAGGAGAGAAAACTGTCCAATTCAGGTCGGCCCCTTCTCTGTAGCAGTCCTGAAGGCCGCCTAGAGCCCTGACTGGGCTCTCATGTATGTCGGAAGTGGCCCTTGGACCCAGGTCTTTCTGGCTTTGAGGCCACCTCTCTTCATTACATCATGCTGCCTCTGAACCCCAGAACAGCCTAAACACATATTTTGTGCATTTTGTTTAAGGAAAACCTAGAATGTGGTAGGAGGTGCATCTTTAACTTTAACCTTTATGTTAGGATTGCGGTTAATAGCCTTTAAATTACAGGAGGATAAGATGAAATTCTCTCATGTTGGTTTGTTATTTCTGCTAATAGTTACAGTAACCCAAGTAAATAATCTTCCTTAATTTAAAACTATTATTTGGAATCATTTGTAGCCTCTTACAAAGTTCACTGCTTCACTTTCTTCCTGACCTCCACGACCATTGATAGGCTTGAGTATTACCATTCCCTCTATCTGTGGAGAAGTTGGTTGACTTGCTCAGGTTGCCGCAGCAAATCAAGAGGGACAGAGATTTTGTGTATGGGAAGTTTCCTTTCTGTTCTGGGCATGTGGCTCCTGGGCTCTCTGCCCAGTGGAAAGTAGTGAAAGAGCTTGGGCTGATGGGTAAAAGGAAAGCGATGAGTGTAGTGGGAAGTGCTGAAATGGGACAGAGGCACAGTGGCAGCATTGTGGATCCAGTGGAGCGTGTGTGATGGGATTTCCTTCAGAGAAGTCAAGGCAGCTTTATCTGGCAGTCAGCTTTAGGTTCCTCATTTGCGTCTGACTTATGCAGTTGTTCAGAATTGTAAAGCTGAATTTATTCATATTTAAATGTTGGGAATTTTGCAGCAGTGAGTGTTCTATGTAGGTGACAAATTATTTATCACTCAATGTGAAGTAGTTACCTAATTAGAGATTTGCCACCTTTTTTATTTTCAGATCAAAGTTAAATCATAATGCAGCATTTGTCCAGATACCCATGGGCTTGGAGGGTGATTTCAGAGGCCTCATAGACCTCATTGAGGAGCAGGCCATATACTTCGATGGAGACTTTGGGTGAGTGGCAAAACTTTGGAATTTGGAGAGCCGTGAAAAGATAAAGAATGAAAATGAATTCCTTTCAGAAGATAGTAACTCTTTGAAATTTGGTTGGAATGATTTCTTCCAAAATATTTATTGAAAAATGACATCTAATTTCCCTTCACTAATGTCTTGCTGGTTTTTGTCATGTGATCCTTTTCCTTTTTTTCCGCCATGATCTCAGAAGGTCACGGGCCCAGTAACAGAATAGCTGGCACCAGGCTGTGCGGCTCAGCGACCTTTTGGGGCATAGCTCCCAGTGACCTTCCAGAACAGCCAGACTAATCTGCAGCTCTGCCAACATATGTTCATGTGCATGTTTTCCTTCCCTTCCTCCTACCTTTGTCATTTTGCTTTTATGTCATCTTTGCCCTGATGATGGGTGTGATGAGGGAGCTTCCAGCTGCTTTGATTGTCATTTCTTTGGTGGTGATTTGGAGCATCAGCTTTTTGTTTGTTTGTGGATATTCTGTTTAAATTTCCTTCTGCAAAAACTGTCCATAATGGGGGCAGGAAAGATGGAGGCTGAGAGTAAAACAGGTAACGAATGTGGCAGCTGGGTGGTTGTTGGTGAGTAGGGGAGTGACAGGGAGGGCGGAGGACACCTCAGTGATGGGGAGGGAGAGGGGGAGGAGTGAGAGGGGGAGGACACCTCAGTGATGGGGAGGGGGGGAGAGGAGGAGGAGGGAGAGGGGGAGGACACCTCAGTGATGGGGAGGAGGGAGAGGGAGGAGGACACCTCAGTGACAGGGAGGAGGGAGGGGGGACACCTCAGTGATGGGGAGGAAGGGGAAGGGAAAGGATGGCTGGAAGGGAGAGAAAGGTCAAATGAAAGCTTTTGTAAGATTGGGGAAATCTGAGCATGTAAATTGTGTAGTTTGTCCTTTGTTCTTGAGGAGGACCATGACAAAAGGCAGATGATGCCATGACCTGCAAGTGAACTGGATTGAAGTGAGGCAGGGCTGTGCAGTCACCAGCCTCACTTTCTCCTCTGGAGCGATCTGGGTCTGGTGGCCAGATAAAGATCGGGATGGCTGGAGCTGGCCCAGGGAGCATGTTAGTGAGCAGGTGGAGAAGAGTTATTCTATAAGGAGACATTGAGGATTCATGAGAGAGGGAGAAGGATGACTGGATCAGGGTCCTGGAAGGTAAAGGAGGCATGAGGCTTGTCTCTTCTTTTGGGACCAAAGAGGACAGAAAGGGCAGTGATGCCCAGAGGCTTTCAGAAGTGAGCAGAGGGAACTGAGGGAAGCTTGCACTGCGTGCCTCCAATTTTCCAGAAAAGTTCTCATTTTCTGAAGCAGAAGCCTTTCTCTTCCCAGCCAGACTGTCCGATATGCTGAGATCCCAGCGGAGTTCAGGGCAGCAGCGACTGACCACCGTCAGGAACTCATTGAGTGTGTTGCAAATTCAGATGAGCAGCTTGGAGAGCTGTTCTTGGAAGAAAAGGTCCCCTCGGTGACAGACTTAAAGGCAAGTATTCTCCAAATAGGCCCACATTAATGGAGGAGCAGTAAGGTCGTGGCCTTATTTTTCTTTTTTTCTTTTTTTTTTAATATTTATTTATTTATTTAACTTTTTACATTCATTTTCACAAAATTTTGGGTTCCAAATTTTCTCCCCTTTTATCCCCTCCCCCCACCCCAATACACCAAGCAATCTAATTTTCCCTATCTCCAGTCTGCCCTCTCTTCTATCATCCCTCCCTTCTCTTGTCTCCATCTTCTCTTTTCTCCTGTAGGGCCAGATGACTTTCTATTCCTCATTAACTGTATGTCTTCTTTCCTAGTAGCAACAACAATACTAAACAGTTGTTCCTAAAACTTTGAGTTCCAAATTCTCCCCATCCCTCCCTCCCCACCCATTCCCTTTGGGAAGGCAGGCAATTCAGTATAGGCCCTATCTGTGTAGTTTTGCAAATGACTTCCCTGATAGTCATGTTGTGTAAGACTAACTGTATTTGCCTCCATCCTATCCTGCCCCCCATTGTTTCTCTTCTGTCTTTTGATCCTGTCCCTCCCCGAGTGTTGACTTCAAATTGCTCCCTCCTCCCTTTGCCCTCCCTTCCATCATCCACCCCTTGCTTATCTCCTTCTCCCCCACTTTCCTATATTGTAAGATAGGTTTTCATACCAAAATGAGTGTGCATTTTATTCCTTCTTTTAGTCAAATGTGATGAGGGTAAACTTCTTGTTTTTTTTTTTTTCTCAGCTCTCCTCTTTTTCCCTCCACTAAAAAGTCTCCTATTTGCCTCTTAAATGACATATAATTACCCCATTCCATTTCACCCTCTTTCCTCCCACTACATTTCTCTCTCACCATTTACCTTAATTTCTTTTAAGATATGGTCCCATCCTATTCAATTCACTCTGTCCTCTCTGTCTCTGTGTGTGTGTGCATGTGTGTATGTGTGTGTGCATGCACGCGTGTACATGTGTGTGTGTGGTCCCACCAACTACCCAGATACTGAAAAGTTTTAAGAGTTACAAATATTGTCTTTCCATGTAGGAATGTAAACAGTTCACTTATGGTAAGTCCCTTATGACTTCTCTTTGCTGTTTACATTTTCATGCTTCTTCTCCTTCTTGTGTTTGAAAGTCAAATTTTCTTTTCAGCTCTGGTCTTTTCATCAAGAATGCTTGAAAGTCCCCTGTTTCATTGAAAGACCATATTTTCCCCTGAAGTATTATACTCAGTTTTGCTGGGTAGGTGATTCTTGGTTTGAGTCCTAGTTCCTTTGACTTCTGGAATATCCTATTCCACACCCTTCGATCCCTTAATGTAGAAGCTGCTAGATCTTGAGTTATCCTGATTGTATTTCCACAGTACTGGAATTGTTTCTTTCTAGCTGCTTGCAAGATTTTCTCCTTGAGCTGGGAATTCTGGAATTTGGCCACAATGTTCCTAGGAGTTTCTCTTTTTGGATCTCTTTCAGGTGGTGATCGATGGATTCTTTCAATACTTATTTTGCCCTCTGGTTGTAGAATGTCAGGGCAGTTTTCCTCGATAATTTCATGGAAGATGATATCTAGGCTCTTTTTTTGATCATGACTTTCAGGTAGTCCCATAATTTTAAAATTGTCTCTCCTGGATCTATTTTCCAGGTCAGTTGTTTTTCCCATGAGATATTTCACATTCTCTTCCATTTTTTCATTCTTTTGGTTTTGTTTGGTGATTTCTTGGTTTCTCGTAAAGTCATTAGACTCCATCTGTTCCATTCTAATTTTGAGAGAACTATTCTCTTCAGTGAGCTTTTGAACCTCTTTTTCCATTTGGCTAATTCTGCTTTTGAAAGCATTCTTCTCCTCATTGGCTTTTTGAACCTCTTTTGCCAACTGAGTGAGCCTATTTTTCAAGGTGTTATTTTCTTCAGCATTTTTTTGGGTCTCCTTTACCAAGGTATTGACCTGTTTTTCATACTTTTCTTGCATCTCTCTCATTTCTCTTCCCAGTTTTTCCTCCACCTGTCTAACTTGCTTTTCAAAATCCTTTTTGAGGTCTTCCAAGGCCTGAGCCCACCCGACATCCCCCTGGGATGTCTGGGGTACCGAGGCCCCGCCCTCCACGTCTTTCCCTGATGGCAGGAATATGTCCTCGTCATCAGATCTGAAAGTCAGGATCATTTGCATCTGTTCAAAAGAACTCTCTATAGTCTTATTTTGTTTCCTTTTTCTAGGCATTTTCCCAGCCAGTTACTTGACTTCTGAGATTCCTGTCCACCTCCGCCTAGATCCGCCCAGCTAGTGCTTGGGGTCTGAGATTCAAATGGGTTTTCCGCGCCGCACGGCTGCTAATCAATATGAGCTTTAGTTCTGGTGCTGGGGTGGGGGCAGGGCCACCTCCCAGGCTTAGTTCCATCAGGGGCTTTATGCAGAGACCTTCAGAAATGGAGCGGGTGGGGCAGGGTCATCTCCCAGGCTCAGCTCCTTCAGGTGGTTTATGCAGAGACTTTTGGTAATGAAGATTCTGCCTGCTGCTGGGGGAGTCCCCGGCTGCTGCTGCCTCCGCCGCTTCCTGCCCCGGCCTCTGCCTCTGCCACTTCCTCCCGAGGGGGCCCGAGCCACAGAGACACCCTACTCCCCTCTCGTTCGGCCCAGGCGTGTCTCTCACTGACCTGTAGCTTCTGTGGGCGGAGGGACCTTCCCGGCCGCCGGAGGTTCCGTCCCTCAAGCCTGCTTGGATCAGCTTCTCTGGGGCCCCGGCCAGGGCAGCGCTGGGGTGGGGTCCGCTTTCCAGGGCGCGACGGACCCTGGGGACTGCTCTCCAGGGCTCTCTGGAGCAGAAATCTCTTCCACTATGTTTCTGCACACCCTGCAGTGATCCAGAACTTATGGGGAGCTCTTCTTACATTAAATCTATGGGCTGTGGGTTTGGAGCTTGCATACGTGCGTCTTTCTACTCTGCCATCTTGACTCTGCCCCTGGCCTTATTTTTCTTTCTGGAAGTTTCAGCTGATTGAGGGAATACAGGCAAAAAATTATGTGGGGGTCTTGGGAAAATGTTTGTCACAACCTGTCACTTTAAGTAAATGATTCCTTTACAATATTTTGGGATACAAAAGATGGAATAATAACATATGCTTTGAGGAAAACACATCATAAACATCATCAGGTTATCACCTGTGCTCTTCGCACAAAAGAAAGCAAATATAGAAGTGTATAAAAATGGAGAGAGCTTTATCTCAGTGTTGTAAGTGTCTTCTGTGGTGTCTCCCCTGCCCCAGCACTTGAAGCATGTTTCTCTTTTCCATTAACTGGTATAGTTTCAAACCTCGTGTTAGAGGGCTGGCTGATAGAAATGTTTCTTTAGCATTTTACGCACATTTGGAAGCAATGAACCATGTTTTTAGCTACCACCCTTTTAACCCAGGAGTCCTTGGGTGTGGTCTTTTGACTGAGTTCACGTTTTATAGAATAAATCCTTTTATTAAGGGGATTTTTTATTTGAAGTTTAGATTCAGTCAGAGGGTTGCACTTGAGGACCTAGAAGGCCACACATGGCCTTGAGGCCTCAGGTTCCCCAGCCTTGTTTTAAGTCAAATGAAAAGAACTTGATTGCTCTCTGGATACAGCTATTGCTTATTTTGCCTTTAATTTCATCAGGTATCCTTGGCAGTTTTATCTAAGACTATGCCACCACTCAGCCCTCAGGAAGGTCGACTTGCAGAGTGGAGCCAGCTGTGGCCCAGGCAGTCGTCAGGTGCTGGGCTGGTGCAGCTGCTGGCGGTTTCATGGTCTCAGGGCGTTCTCACTGGGGAGCCACGTTAAGGCTGAAGTCAGTAGAAACGTGGGAAGTGAAAGCTTTTGTGGGTGGCTTTGCTCTAGTTTCTCTTCCTTTTCCTCTCTCTCCTATGTCCCTCTTTCAGCAAAAACAGAGCAAGTTTGCGCAGACCTTTCCTCATCCCTCCTCTGTCCACTGACAAGAGTGGGCAGGGGCCAGAAGGCGTGTGATCAGACGCCTGGCATGCTGGGGTCAGCCACAACCCAGTGCACTCCAGTTTCTGTTTATGCCATCAGCAGATCCAGTGAGCTGCTGACCAAGGACTTGGTACCCACTCCCCCTCTTCTCTGTAAAAAATGAGACAGTTGGAAAAGATGCCCTTGAAGACTCCTGGCAGCTTGAAAGTGCTTTGATTCCACAATCATTTCTTCTGAACTCTCTCGTTTCCCCCGTATGATCCCTTCTAATTTGCAGTGTTGAGGAAAGGCCATTGTAAAGTAGTTTGGGCTGTTCAGTATGCAGGGCTCTACCCAAGTCCCCTTGTCTTGCACCATGGTTTGTAAATAAAGCCATTTTTCTATAATGGTAGTTCAGGTTTCTGTTGTACTTTAGGTTTACAGTGGTTCTTCTGATTAAGAGCCTTGTAAATTGGGAAGAGCACTTTGCACACTTGAAACCTCTCAGTAAACATCAGTTGTTATTACTGTCCTGCAATCTCCTGCCACTGAATTTATGGGGCTGTGCCCTTGCCTGGAGTGGACTTTTGCTTTTCCTTTATGGCCTAGCTGAAGGGCTGCTTCTGTCCGATCCCATGGCTCAGCACTGACCACATCATGACTTGTACACAGATACTCTTCCCTGTGACCCTGAAAGCTCCTGGAAGATGGTGCTGGTTCTTCATCTTTACGTCCCCTATGTTCAGCACAGTAGCTGGCACAGAGCATCTATTGAGTGAACATAGTAAGGAGGTATAGACATATATGGTAACACCTGCTTGCCAGTCAGAGATCCCTGGAAACCTCAGGTGTCTGTAAAATAGCTAGGAACAGAAAGGAAACAAGAAAGAACCGAGCCTAAACACTGCTGTTACAAAGCCTTGGCTCTTAATTCAGAGGTCCTTCATCATAATTCTTATAAGTGGTTATCTGGTTTCCTGTTTCCCATGGATTGGAAGCACAATTCGGTTTAGACACTTAAGTGCCTACTTACACTATGTGACAGCATGCCAGAGGCACCGAGGCTTGGGATCAAAGGATCCTCGTCCAGAGCTGGAGGGACCTTAGAGGTCTGCTCTTGTAGAGAGGGAGGGAAAGTCCCCAGATCCACGTGGACATTGGAGAACTGGCAGAGAAAGTCCTTTGTTCAATCTGAGCGTAAAGATTTTGCTGGTGAGTGATCCTAGAAGGAGGTGGGAAGCCAGACATTTGCCTTGGGCTTTAAAGACTTGCTCAGAATTCCACCAGCACGCATGGAGACAGAGGCTGTTTCAGGCTGATTGTACATGGTTGTTTGTACTCATCCGCCCTCTAGATCTGAGCTGTCTTTGCCTTTCTTTTGGTGCTCAGCCTAGGCTTGTTGAGAGATTGACTGAGCAGGGGTGCAGAGGAAGGAAAGGCCTGACTGTGTGCAGGCCGTAGACTAGATGGAAGCAGGTATAAGAGGTTGGAAATGTGGGATTGGTACTAGATTGTGGAGGGCCTCGAATGCCACACAGAAGAGTTTTTTTGTTTTTTTTGTTTTTATTTTTTTTTATGACTTCTAGCAAAATTTATTTCCCTTTTTATTTTTTATTTTATTTATTTATTTAACTTTTTACATTCATTTTCACAAATTTTTGGGTTCCAAATTTTCCCCCCTTTTATCCCCTCCCCCCACCCTAATACACCAAGCAATCTAATTTTCCCTATCTCCAATCTGTCCTCTCTTCTGTCATCCCTCCCTTCTCTTGTCTCCATCTTCTCTTTTCTCCTGTAGGGCCAGATGACTTTCTATTCCTCATTAACTGTATGTCTTCTTTCCTAGTTGCAACAACAATACTAAACAATTGTTCCTAAAACTTTGAGTTCCAAATTCTCCCCATCCCTCCCTCCCCACCCATTCCCTTTGGGACGGCAGGCAATTCATTATAGGCCATATCTGTGTAGCTTTGCAAATGACCTCCCTGATAGTCGTGTTGTGTAAGACTAACTGAATTACCATCCCTCCTAACCTGCCCCTCATTGTTTCTCTTCTGTCTTTTGATCCTGTCCCTCCCCAAGTGTTGACTTCAAATTGCACCCTCCTCCCTTTGCCCTCCCTTCCATCATCCCCCCCCCCCAATATCTCCTTCTCCCCCGCTTTCTTATACTGTAAGATAGGTTTACATACCAAAATGAGTGTGCATTTCACTCCTTTGTTTAGTCAAATGTGATGAGGGTAAACTTCTTGGTTTTTTTTTTTTTCCCTCAGCTCTCCTCTTTTTCCCTCCACTAAAAAAATCTCCTGCTTGCCTCTTAAATGACGTATAGTTACCCCCTTCCATTTCCCCCTCTTTCCTCTCACTACATTGCTCTCTCACCATTTACCTTAATTTCTTTTAAGGTATGGTCCCATCCTATTCAGTTCAATCTGTGCTCTCTGTCTCTGTATGTGTATGCATGTGTGTATGTGTGTGCATGCGTGTACATGTGTATGTGTGGTCCCACCAACTACCCAGATACTGAAAAGTTTTAAGAGTTAGAAATATTGTCTTTCCCTGTAGGAATGTGAACAGTTCATTTCTGGTAAGTCCCTTAATACTTCTCTTTGCTGTTTCCTTTTTCATGCTTCTTCTCATTCTTGTGTTTGAAAGTCAGATTTTCTTTTCAGCTCTGGTCTTTTCATTAAGAATGATTGAAAGTCCTCTGTTTCATTGAAAGACCATATTTTCCCTTGAAGTATTATACTCAGTTTATCTGGGTAGGTGATTCTTGGTTTGAGTCCTAGTTCCTTTGACTTCTGGAATATCCTATTCCACGCCCTTCGATCCCTTAATGTAGAAGCTGCTAGATCTTGAGTTATCCTGATTGTATTTCCATAGTACTGGAATTGTTTCTTTCTAGCTGCTTGCAAGATTTTTTCCTTGAGCTGGGAATTCTGGAATTTGGCCACAATGTTCCTAGGAGTTTCTCTTTTTGGATCTCTTTCAGGTGGTGATCGATGGATTCTTTCAATACTTATTTTGCCCTCTGGTTCTAGAATGTCAGGGCAGTTTTCCTTGATAATTTCATGCAAGATGATGTCTAGGCTCTTTTTTTGATCATGGCTTTCAGGTAGTCCCATAATTTTAAAATTGTCTCTCCTGGATCTATTTTCCAGGTCAGTTGTTTTTCCCATGAGATATTTCACATTCTCTTCCATTTTTTCGTTCTTTTGGTTTTGTTTGGTGATTTCTTGGTTTCTCGTAAAGTCATTAGACTCCATCTGTTCCATTCTAATTTTGAGAGAACTATTATCTTCAGTGAGCTTTTGAGCCTCTTTTTCCATTTGGCTCATTCTGCTTTTGAATGTATTCTCCTCCTCATTGGCTTTTTGAACCTCCTTTGCCAATTGAGTGAGCCTATTTTTCAACGTGTTAATTTCCTCAGCATTTTTTTGGGTCTCCTTTACCAAGGTATTAACCTGTTTTTCATACTTTTCCTGCATCTTTGTCATTTCTCTTCCCAGTCTTTCCTCCACCTGTCTAACTTGCTTTTCAAAATCCTTTTTAAGTTCTTCCAAGGCCTGAGCCCACCCGACACCCCCCTGGGGTGTCTGGGGTACTGAGGCCCCGCCCTCCACGTCTTTCCCTGATGGCAAGAATACGTTCTCGTCCTCGCCATCAGATCCGAAGGTTGGGATCATTTGCATTTGTTGGAAAAAACTCTCTATAGTCTTATTTTTCTTCCCTTTTCTAGGCATTTTCCCAGCTAGTTACTTGGCTTCTGAGATTCCTTTCCACCTCCGCCTGGATCCGCCCAGCTGGTGCTTGGCCTCTGAGATTCAAATGCGCTTTCCATGGCAAGCTTTAGTTCTGACGCAGGGGTGGGGGCAGGGCCACCTCCCACGCTCGGTCCCTCAGGGGCTTTCTGCACAGACTTTCAGGAACGGAGCGGGTGGGGGCAGGGTGGGGGGCCCCGCCTCCTATGCTCAGCTCCCTCAGGGGTTTTATTCAGAGGCCTTCAGTAATAGAGCGGGGTGGGGGCAGGGCCGTCTCCCAGGCTCAGCTCCCTCAGGTTGGAAAGACCTTCAGTATTGAAGATCCTACCTGCTGCTGGGGGATTCCTGAGTCCTGGGCTGCTGCGCCTCAGCTGCCGCCCACGCCTCTGCCTCCGCAGCTTCCTGCCCCTGTCTCTGCCGCCACCGCTTCCTTCCGAGGGGGCCCGAGTCACGCAGACGCCCAGCTCCCCTCCCCTAGCCCAGCCTTCTTTCTCACTGACCTGTAGCTTCTGTGGGCAGAGGTACTTTCCCGGCTGCCGGAGCTTCCCCCGGAGCTTCCCTCTCTGAAGCCTGCTCGGGTCAGCTTCTCTGGGGCCACGGCCAGGGCAGCACTGCGGGTGGGGTCCGCTTTCCGGGGCGCGATGGACCCCGAGGACGGCTCTCCAGGGCTCAGTGAAACGGAAATCTCTTCCCCTATGTTTATGCACCCCCTGCCGTGATTCAGAATTTATGGGGATCTCTTTTTACCTCAATTCCATGGGTTGTGGGCTCGGAGCTCATAAATGTGCGTCCTTCTACTCCGCCATCTTGGCTCCGCCCCCCCCACAGAAGAGTTTTAACTTTCCTCGGTGGGCAGGAGAGAGCCGCTGAAAATTACTTATCCACAGAGTGATGGGACAGCTGGCAGAACCTGCCAGCAAAGGAGGAGATGGGAAGATGTTTCTGAGGAGGAGCTATATCAACTTCAAGGGCATCTCTCTGAGAACTCCCTCTGCCATTGATAATGGATGGACATATACCGTGGTAATGACTCCTGGTCCCGTAAAGAGGAGCCTGACTCTTTGACCTTGGGGAGATAGTTTCTCTTGACTTTGGCCACCTGATGTTTATAATGAGCAGACTGGATGGGGTGAGGGATGTGTAGCCAGCATCCCTGCCAGCTGCAACATTTTCTAATTCTCCCATTTTCCAAAAGCACGGGATAAATTTATGAGTCATAATCTGGTAATATTTGAAGTACTATATTAAAAAAAAAATTGTGTTTTCTTTTGTGGTGACGTTTGGTTAAAAAAACGGTTTGCAAAGGCAGAAGCCTTACATTGTGTGCTCTCCAGTTAGACCAAGTCATGTGTAGTTTTAATGGGCTGTCACAGGGAGATAATTCCTCCTTCACGATCTCTGCAGTGTGGTATTTGAAACTGGGTTTTCTGGTGCATCCTGGAAGTGTAGTGTCCCTCCACCATCATGCTCAGGGCCTTGGTTTGTAGACACTCTGGAATGGGGCAGAGTACTTTCTAGATGTAGCAGATTAATCCAGCCAGATACACAGAAGATCTTATTGGGGAAGAAGGTTCATTGTGACTTTGAGAAGTCCTCTTGGAAAGCTGCTTTTGGCTGTATCTTTGAAGTAGAACACGGATGGCCAATATCTTGCAGGATTGCAGTAAAAGATCTTCCCTTTTTGCCAAGTTAGATTAGAATGTCTGAAGTGTATACCATGTGGTTTTCTGTTTCCCATATTTTAGGCATAAAAGACACGGTTAGGGTAATAGTTTTATGTGGCACACTCCTTCTGGAAGAGCAGGCCTGTAGGAGGCAGGCTAGGATTAGTCACTGTAAGCCGTCTTAGTTTTTGGCATAAAGATCTGACAAAGTTTTGGTGTCTTAGCTAAAAAGGGTAGCAAGTGAAATGTGTCACACTTGTCCTGAGAGCCCTGGAGACCTGGGGAAACCGAGGAGGGAATGGCCTGACGTGACAGAAGGATGAGGGAAGCATGGGACATGGGCTCCACCCCTGTTTGGTTTGGGTTTTGCTGGTATTGGAAGTGTAAGTGATGCTGGATTGAAGAACTCTTCTGCTCTGGGTTTTTATCTCCGTGGTTGGCATCTGGTTCACAGCCTCGCCGTCATGCTCCTCTCTCCCTCATCTTTTTTTCCATCTATGCTGTGGCTTCTTTGCCAGATCATCCATTACTTTGGCATTGCCCTTCTCCCTTTCTCTCCCTTGACTTGGTGGTGAGTTCTTTGATTGCTATTTTCTGTGTCTGTGTTATTCTGTACTCTAGAGTCCCCTTCTTCTGCCCACTCGCCTCTGCCATCCTTTGCTCAACACTAACCCTGGAGCATTCCTACCTTCTACCTCCGTCACTGTGATCCATGTGCTGCTGAACAGAGGAGAAAATCCTGAAATGGTAGTGATGGCGCCTGGACTCAGTGTAGCCCTCCCCCAGCAGCATGGAGTAGGCTGCCAGGGCTCAAGTTGGGGCCTCCCTCTGTACCACGTCTTGTTGTTCCTCATCGTGTATGGGGTTTTGGCCTTCAGGCTTGGCATCCTTTCTCTGCTGTGGCATGATGAGCCTCCTTTTAGTAGCTGTTGAATGGCTTTGGAGGGCCTCCTTTCATCCTGAATCCCTGGTACTTGCCTTCAATGCCTCATTCTCAGGCTTCCTCAGGCCTCTCAGCTACCCCTGGAGCAGCAGCACCTGCAGTCCATCCTCTCCCATGGTCTCTTAGTCCCCCCATCGCTCAGCCTCCTTTTCTTGGGCCTCATCTTAATGTCTCCCTCACTGCATTTGACGCTGCTGACTGTCCTCTCCACATTTTCTTTCCCCCCTGGTTCCACCTTTTCTGACCAGTCCTCCTCAGCCTCTTTTTGGCCCTGCTCACTAGCCCCGGCTGTCCCCCAAAGTTCCGTCCTGAGCCCTCTCATCCCATGGACGGTCTCCTGAGTCCACATTTCCAGTCCTCATCTCTCTCCCTGACCTCTGGTGCTTCATCTTCGGATGCCTTTCTAAATTCTAGTGCCACAGCAACATCTCTTAGTGAGTATGGATGAATCAATAAGCAAGACGACCACAGAATCTGGGAATGGTGATTGAAACTTTTCATTTCATCCCAGCCTCTAAAATGAGGGGATTCAACCTTGAAGTCCCTTCTGGCTCTAAGTCAGCGATCCTGGGAGTGTCTCTGGATAATCCTTGATATTAATAGGAATGTAACCCCCATAGCAAGGTTGCAGTTGGAGTGCATGATGACATGCCCTCCTTGGGCACAGCACTGTGTTGGTGTGGTGGATTCAGAATGAAAAACATTGTAGGAGGAGGGAAGTGTAATGTCATATAACATAACGTACTAGGTTATTGGAACAGGATTCAGGGCCTGGGAGCTCACTGGCTCGTCTGTCATAGAGTCAAGGCTCAGCTCAGGGCTTTCCAGGATTCCCCCAGGTTTCTGTTCTTCGGCCTTGACTTGGATCCTTCCTCAGGTACTTAGTAGTTATGGGATCCTGAGCATGGCCCCTAGCTTCTGTGGTTTTCACCAGCCAGGGGAATCCATAACACAAGGAAGGTTAGTGATCCTTGGTTTAGAACTTGTTTTGTCATAGAAACAATGTTATCCATGGTAGATTCCCCAAATCTGTAATGCATCCTCTGTAAGTGGCATTGATTTACTCTTATTCCCTTCAGATTGCCTGGCATCCAAAGCCTCCTCCCACAAGCTGCTCCTCCTCACCTTTCTTGCCAAGTTTCACCATTCCCCATTATGAATGCCACTTCCCAGCCACCGTAGACTGCCAGTGGGCATCTGGCTATATCACTTAGCAGTTACGTGTCAGTTCTGTTGGTTTTCTCCATCCTTGGTTTTGAGCTCTCTGCAGTCTGATGCCACTGACCATTCTTCTCTCGAGTCGCCCTTCCCCTTGGGGTTTTCATGACATTGCCTTCTCTTGGTGTTCCTCCTCCCCCTCTGACCCCTTCTCAGACTGCTTTATTCATCATCAAGAGTGTACCCCAAAGTGGATGTGCCCCGACTGGATGTACCTCTGGGGCCCTGTCCTGGGCAAATCTGGAGCAATTTCACTAGTTTGGCCCAGGGAATTCTTGATGAGGAAATCCTCTTGTCCAACACTGATCCGGATGTTTTGCAACTTAAATGTGTAATTCTTTGGTCTGTCTGCCTTGTTCTCTCCATTCTAGTCCGTCATCCATAAAATTGCCAAAGTGATTTTCATAAAGTGCCGATCTGGCCATGTCACTGCCTACTCAGTGAGCTCTAAGGGCTCATTAGGCCCTTGACAGCCTGTCCCAGACTTCCCTTTCCAACCCCACTGTGCTCTCTGCAGCTTCACCAGGTATTGTTCTCCATCCATTATCTTGTCCATGCCAGGGATGCCCTCCTTCCTCCTGTCTGCCACATGCTGCCCTTGAGTCACCTTCTGCACAGAGCCTCGCCAGATCTCCCCAGCTGCTGATGCCCTTTCCTTCTTATAGTTAACTTCCTTATGTTTACTTTATCTGTCTTCTGTCTACATCTGTGTTCACACTGTCTTCCCCAAGAGCATAGAACCTCCTTGGGCATTCTTGTGTTTGTCCCTCCACCAGCAGTGTTGTAGATTTTGTGACTCACCTACTGATAAGTGGTGACCAGTGTGCATGTAAAGGGGCACCTGCTGATTCCATGGCTGGCATTCTGTTCACTATGCCATGTACCCTTTTCACTGTCACTAGAAAAGTGGGTCATTGTACAGGGGAGATACACAAGGTCAGGAAACACATTGTACAGTTTCTCAAAGACAATCCAGTGCTGTGGGGCTGCTGGTCATAGACATGATGAACAGGTGTAGATTGCAACATATTGCTAGAAATGGCAAAAAAGGATGTCATTAGAGAGACATATGATTGAGGGAAAAAAAACTGGGTCTAGGCCAGCCATGTGAGTAGTAAGGGATTAACCTGTGGGCAGCCTGTGGGCTTCACTGGTACCGGTCCCATAGCATGAGATATAGAGGAAGCCAGAATATGAGGGGCTCCTATGCCCCATCCAGGGGATTGATGGCAGGCCAGGAGCAAGAGTCCCTGTGGATGGGCCGTGTAGTTGTATATTGTTGGAAGGAGGACCTCCACAGTTATGATCACAAAGCTTCTCAAGTTTATTTGATGAAAAATGAAGCCATCCCTCTGTCCTTTGAGAAATGATAGAAATACTGATCATTTAGAGTTTGAGAGGAAAAGGCTTCTACAGATGACAGAATTAAACTATGCTTTCTCTATCATTGGAATGAGTGGTCTTCAAGGAGGTGTCATGAGTGAAATTTAACAAAAAGATGAACCAAGACATGTTTCTTTGAGCAAGATACCATTTTTTTTTAGACGGGCAATAAAAGGGTCAGTGACTGCCTCAGTTTCCAACCATAGACCCCAAGCAAATTTGGGGAATACAGAACAGTGGCATTACGGGATTGAGGGCAGCATGATCAGTTATATAGGTGAGGCATGGAGAACAACATGGCTGGCTGGAAATTTGTAATGAGGGGCTAGCAACAACCCCCTCTTCTGAGACTAAGAAGTGGGCCTTGTCCGAGACTACCTGCAAGGGCAAAGGTAAGGGCCCGGACTTACTTGGACAGCACTTCGGAAGTCCTTGAAGGATAGCTTGGTGGTATAAAGGTATTATATGGCAAGCGGCATTTCCTGGTGTTGGCAGAATTCACCGAGGCAAGAAGGGAACAGAGATGAGCAAGAGAACTGGATTTCAGAGACAGAAGACCATGACTTAGCAGTTACAGGACAAAATTAGATCAGTAAAAAATGATACACAATCAGTTGAATCTTTTCATTTGAAACTGAATGTTGACTTCAATTCCATAAGTATTTATTGAGCATCTACTATTTTCAACATGGTGGTGATTGGTGGGGAATGAATCGTCCATAACTATGGCCCAGGGTAGAATGTGTTGGGGCAAAGGTTGGGTCCAGGCAGGGTTTTGTAAGAAATGTGCAAAGGGAATGGAGAAGTGAAACCCTTGTGTGGGACTTCAGACAAAGAGGATCTCAACAGGAAGGAGGTAGCTAGAGCTGAGTGTCACAGGGAAGGTAGGACAGTAGTGGCTGTCCCTAGAAGGCTCACTCTCCTGCCTCGCATCCGCCTCCAGCACCATCCTCATGAACCTCATCACGTACAAGTGGGAAGCCTTTCCTTGGCTGGGGCAGGCCCTCCCCCTTCCCTGTGCTCTGTATGGGTCCTAGGTGGCATTAGTTCTTGGAATGTCATCTCCCACAGTGTGAAATTTTTGAAGGCTAGGGCATGTTTGTGCCTTTCTTTCTTCAGTGCCAAGCACAGTGAGGGGCACATCAGGTAAGAACAGAGTGTGTGAAGGGGAGCAAGGTGTTTGGGGTCGGGATTCACTGTTGGGTGGCGGCCTTTGTTTTCCATTATGATCTTAACAAAAGGAGGCCAATTCTTTCGATTGCTGCAGGTTTCTTTACCGTAGAATCTTAACTAAAAGCAGTTCTGCTGTTTTGCTGATTTACTCGAACTTACTTGATTTTAGGCACAAAATAGACTTTTTAAAGGTAGTCAAAGAGAAGTAACATGTAGGTGATTTCTTGTCTTTTTAGCTTGCAATCCGAAGAGCCACCATTAAGCGATTGTTTACTCCTGTTTTTGTGGGAAGTGCTCTGAAGAACAAAGGGGTGCAGCCTCTTCTCGACGGTGTCCTCGCCTACCTCCCCAATCCCTCCGAGGTCCAGAACTATGCCATTCTTAATCAAGAGTAAGGAGGGGAGATGCATGAAGAGGGCCTGAACACAGGGCTGGACGCTGCACTTACTGCGTTTGGTGTTTCAGACTTCAGGGGATGTCTGGTTTTTCAGTGGACAAAGTAGTGTTGTCAAGGAACCTTACATAGCAGTTTCTGCAAATCACTTCAAAGAAAAAATTCTTGTTTTTCGTATATTTTATCTAAATAGAGAACATACTGTATTGTATGTTGTAGGTCTCATTGTAAACGGGTGCTAGTGCTGAAGAGATTTTCCCCCCTCTTCTTTACTGTCTCTAATTTATTATGGTTCACTTAGAGTCTTGTTGGGCAGAGGCCGGGCCTGGGCAGGCTGCTGCCACAGTCCCTTTGGCTGGGAGATGTGATTTAGAAAGAGGGGAGCAGCTGCGCTCTTTGCCCTCAGATAACAGCTGCTAAATGATCTTGAGGGAAACTATCCCGTCTTACAGTGTGTAAACATTTTCCACTTACTTTAAGGGACTCTGATGAGAAATCCAAGGTCTTAATGAGCTCCAAAAGAGATAATTCCCAGCCTTTTGTCGGCTTGGCTTTTAAACTGGAGGTAAGCTGTTACTTTTATTTTTTGCTGAATTTAACTATGTTGATTAAGAATGGTGAATGTAATTGGATGTCTTTTGGGGAGGGTTGAATTTAGGAAAGGTGATTTGTCCTTCATCATCTGGACAGTAGTTTACATACCACTAGGGTCTATTTATTTTCCCCCTAAACATGACTGGGTTGGGCTTTAGCTAAATATTTTCTAAATAGTTTTTGAAAACTCGTCCTAATGATGTGATTTGAAGGAAATAAGAGAGGGACCTGTTTTGGAGTGCTCAAGAACTTGTGAGTGACTCCATTAAGGCTCCCTGGGAAGACTTACTTTGTCCTGTCTTTGTGGTTGATGAATCAAACATGTACAGAAGGTTCAGTAGTTACGAAAATCCCCCAACCATGGTGCGCTTGTGATGAGTTCTGAATTTGCCATGTCTCTTGTCTGCCTTCCCATCCAATGCACATTTCCAGGCTGGGCGATTTGGACAGCTGACTTACGTGCGAAGTTATCAGGGTGAGCTGAAGAAAGGAGACACCATTTATAACACCAGGACCAAGAAGAAGGTGCGGGTGCAGCGCCTCGTCCGGATGCATGCGGATATGATGGAGGCAAGTCTTAGCCCCGCTGTGGAGGCCAGGTGGCTCCTTCTCTCCTGAACTTCTGGTGCCTTCCTCTGTCCTAAGACCTGGTCTCCATCTAATAAAAAGTGCTGGCCCTCTCTCTGCTGCTGTTCCTTCCTAGGGGCAGCTAGGTGGATGGAGCACCAGTGCAGGAGTCAGGAGGACCTGAGTTCAAGTCTCACCTCAGACACTTGATGCTCACTAGCTGTGTGACCTTGGGCAAGTCACTTAACTTCAATTGCCTCATCCTGGGTCATCTCCAGTCATCCTGATGAATATCTGGTCACTAGATTCAAATGGGTCTGGAGGAGAAGTGAGGCTGGTGACCTGCACAGCCCTCCCTCACTCAAAACAAAGTCAAGTGCAAGTCATGTCATTATTTCTCTGATGACATGGTCTTCTTTGGCAACGAAGGATGAACACACATTCCTTCCTACAGTGTCTCCTAGTTCTGACTTGGTGTTTCCTAGCATTAGGAAAAGTAATCCCCCATAAGAAACCATTCTCTGCCAGATGTTTATCACAGCTTGCCAGTTTATCTGTTTTGGGGAGGGTCTATAGCAACATCCCAAGTCAAAAGAGAGTGGACACTTTTCCAATACTTGGTCAAGAGTGATCAACTCTGGGTCTCAGCAAGGTTTTGTTGCAGGAGCAGAAGCAGGAAAAAGTGATGCATGGAGTGGAAGTGATTTCTGGGGTGGTTCGAGAGTCTAGAAGTTTCATGGACACTAATCTGTCAGAACTGGCATCAGACCTTCCAGAAGAGCTTGATTAATTTTCTTCCTAGTGCATCTGGAGTAAGCCTGAAGGTCTTTCTAAACTCCAGGGCATTCTGGAGTATAAAGGACAGTTCCTGACTTCTCCCCTTCCCAGGGGAAAGCAGTTTAGTGCCAACATCAGTTTGCCATTAGCCTGCCAAGTAGGACAGACTTAGGGCCAAGCTGGGGAAGAGGCTTTGGTTTGGTGCTCCTAGGGCTTCTGCTTGGGCTATGGGGTCAGGGTTCACCTGCCACTTAGAAGAGTCCACCCTCAATACTAGCCTCCATCTCCATGTTCCTGAGCCCAAGGTTGTGGAACAAAGAGTCATGTATATTCGTGTATGGGTGGGTAGGTGGGTGTGGGTGTGTAGGTGTGTATGCATGTATACCAAAAAGCATATGCAAACATATATAAGCACACACCTAAGTATGGCCATCTCTCTCTTTGCCCGTGGCCCTGAAGGTGCCTAAACCATCTGTGAGAGGCCCACGCTGTTGCTGTTCTGTTATTTGGGCAGCAGAGGGCGTGGACAGAAAGAAGCCGGGCCCGGTGTGCTCACTGGCTACTTTATGGGCCCAGACCATTCTTGGGCTGTCTGGCAAGCAAGGGAGAAAATGACACCATTGTGAATGAAGCCCATACGAATGGACAAAAACCAGGAAGCTTAGCGTTCTGCTCTCGGATTTCCTGTGTTTTCAGCCAGTTTACATCTGCTGAAAATTAAGATTATTTTTAGGTACAATGGACTTCATTCTCCTGCCTCTACGCTTAGAATTTCCTTTGAAGTTATGGATTGCAAATATCTGTCTCGCATCTCATTATCTGATTGCAGTTGCACATGTGGTGCTTTTGAATCCCAAAAACATCCTTTTCTAGCCACAAGGCCTTGCGATCTCAGTGTTACTGATTCTGAGTAGTCATGGTTCCTCCCTAAGTGGTTCATTTTAAATGGCACCAAAAGTGTACACGTGCAGAAATGAGATTCAGAGCAAGGTGCTGTGGTCTGCTGCTGTCGGGCTGATGGAAGGATGGGGGCTTCTGCCCTGTATTGTGCGTTTCCTTTTTATGTTTTTAACATGTCACATGCACACGCCCTCGTACGTTTTTCTTCATCTAGGATGTTGATGAAGTTTATGCTGGAGATATCTTCGCCTTGTTTGGTATCGACTGTGCCAGTGGAGATACATTCACAAACAAAGACAGTATTGATCTCTCTATGGTAAGTTCCATTGCTACAAAGTGGTTTATCACTTGACTTGGCAAAGTCGATGTTTTTGTGCAGTCCATTTAAACTCAGAAAAGCATTAAAACTCTTTTTGCTGAGTCTTGCCATGTTGGTCATTTGGGTACCATGGGTAACCACTAAAAAACAAGGATCCAGAGAGAGCTGGTATCCTAGAGAAGTTTCTGTGCTTTGAGATCTTCTGTATTTTCTGGTCTCTCTCTTACAGATGAGGACAGTGGTAGTTTCATTTCCCCCACCTCGATAGAACTGAATTTCCTTGAAGGAGAAAAAGCCTTTTATTTCTGTCTTTATGTTCTTGCCTGCCCCAGCAGGGGCTTGGTAAATTGGTTGCTTGATTTCTGATCCCTTCCTTGGTGAGTTAGCCCTTTAAAGTTTCCAAAATGGGATTTTTATTTTAAAATTTCAAGTCATTACCTAAGCACCTAACAGGAAAATTATGGAACTGAACTGACCCAGATTTTGCATACCTACTTCACCGTAAGTGCTCCCTGTGTGTTAGGATGAATTGAAGCCCTTGTTTTGTGAATGAGGAAACTGAGCCCCAGAGACAGACAGACAGACAGATACACATGCACGCGCGCACACACACACACACACTTCCCACAGGGGCTCATCAGCTCCCTTGCTGGCAGTTTGGGAGAAAATATATGACACCTGTCCTTGTGATCACAGTTTGTGTTACTTTGTGCAGTTCTCCAATCTGTTCCAACCTAAACTAGAACTTATTTTTTAAATGATCCTAGGAATCAATTCATGTTCCTGATCCTGTCATTTCCATATCAATGAAGCCTTGTAACAAGGTAGGCGCTTTTACCATCAAATGCCCCATTCCCACCTGCTACTTTATCAGCCTTCTTTGCTTTGTGCAGCTTTTTCTTAATGTTGGAGTTGATCTTTGAGTTTTCTGATCTCCTGGGTGAATCGTAGGGAGCCCCAGAAATGCTGGGTCTGGGGTTAGAATGTGAGTTCAGGTCCTGGCCTTGCCAGTTGATATCTGAATGACTCAAGGTAAGAAATCACTTGCCCTCTTAGGTTCAGCTCTGCTGATGTGAATCCTTGCTACTTGAGAAGTTATTGGAGAGGTCCCAGCTAGTATGTAATGCTTGTCCCTAAGCCCCAATAGGATTTTTCCAAGGAGGAATAATCGGGATTGATAAATTTGTAGCATCTCAAGAGTTGGAAGGAACTGTAGAGACCTGAACAAGAATTCCTTCAGGACTGTCCTCTGTCCTGGTCAGTAAGGAAACCTGGACAGCTGGATTGTGGGTTCGTGTCCAAGTATAAATTTTTGGGCTGTATGGGGCAGTATGTTAACACCAGTCATGTTAAATGTACCCCAATAGTCCTGAGCTTCTGCGGGAGGCCTGGCATTTCTAGAATTTGCGTCTGGTTCAACAGTTTTGCTCAGACCTCCCTTCCCTCTTCAGAATGGGTCGCTTTTTCAGTATAGTTGGAAAGAGGGTGAGGCTTACACAAACTTCAGGTGTCTGTTTCCCTCCAGAAAGCAGAAAAGCAGAAAACTTCCTCTCCTCTCTTACTGGCTCTGCCTGTGTCAGTGCTTCGCTAGGGTGTGAGTTGTCCCCTTCCCCCAGAACCCTGAGTCTTAAAGGAAAAAACAAGCCGCCACGCCAAGTAGGCTTGTTTGTTTTTGATGTAATTCAATCTGGTTGGTCCCTGAAATTCAAATATGTCTGAGAAGTAAATATAGGTTAACTTGTGTCTTTGAAACTATGTAAATAATGTAACTCGTTACTTTTTACTTTGAAAAGAATGATCTAGAGAAATTTTCAAAGGGCATTGCCCGGTTTACAAGAGAAGACCCCACCTTTAGGATCCACTATGATCTTGAAAGCAGAGAGACAATAGTTTCTGGAATGGGAGAGCTGCACCTGGAAATTTACGCCCAGGTAATGACCACTGTCCCCTTTTTCCTGACCCCGACCAGCACCTGGCATTTTGTGTTTCACAGCCTTCCTTTCATAGAGGACAAGATTGGAGAGCGATTCTAAGGAGTCTACAAAGGGATTGCCAGGGTTGACTGATCTGGGATGTCACTTCCTCCACCAGCACAGTGTGGCATCTTCTCCTTGTCTATACACTTGCTGGCTGTGTTGGAGTTGACGTGGGAAGCCATGTCAGGTCTCTTGGCTTTGAGGTTGGCACTCGGCTGACACAGATTCTGCAGCAGCTTCTAAAAGGGTGTGGGTAGCCAGGGTGGGAATCTGCTCACCCAGGAGCCCTGTTACCTCCTTGCGCTTCTGTGACCACTTTTATCTGGGCTCTTCTGGAGGGTCATTTCAGTCTGTGCTAAGGGATTTCTGTCAAGATTCCTGACCTCTCAAAGAATGGCCTAGTGACTTGCATAGGTTTTGGAAATTTAAAATTTAGTTTGTATGAACTGCCCCATTTGATCTGTATTTTTAAAAAAATATATTAACATATTAAAAGTAGTGAAAAGCCTCAAAATGCCTATACTTTTATTTTCCTGCATTATGTTCCAATGAATTGCAGAAACTTTTTTTTAGTTTATAGCAGACACTCACTAATATTATTTAATTAGGAAGAATGCCTGTTTGAATTGGAAAGAAACTCTTTGTAGCACCTGTAAAGATGTAGGGATGTAGGGGTTTTTTTGCTTTCAGTTACAGTCACTTGCCAACTCTCTATCTGGTTACTTTCTTTTGGCAATAGATAAATATAAATATATATATAAAATTAACATTTCAACTTTATAAAAGCAGATGCTTCTGCCTACTGATCATGCTGCCTTCTGTGCCTACCATGCTGTACCCCAACTCCCAGCAAATTGATTTATATTAATTTACACCATCTATGAATGGTTTGCTAATTAAGCTTAGGTAAATGACAATTTAGTCGCAGTCTGAATTAACACCTATTCTCCGATCGTAGTTCAGAATTAATGAGGTTAACTCTAGCTTCAGAATTCATAATTATTCCACTTTCCAGTGTAGACCTAAAAATCCAATTTGCAGTGAGGTGTTTGGATTTTAAACCTTTCTGGTTTATAGGAATAACGTGTTTACTTTCAGTTGTCTCTTTCCCCAGAGGATGGAGAGAGAATATGGCTGCCCTTGTGTCACTGGAAAGCCCAAAGTGGCCTTTCGAGAAAGCATCACCGGACCCGTACCGTAAGTACACTACACCATTCATCGAGTTAGGCATTGATTGAGTGGTTTATTATGGCGTCTACACAAGAGCACACTGCTGTCTAGACACAAATATGTTACTATGTTGGGAAGAGTTTGATTCCCAGGCTAAGGGGGGCTGGCTGACCAGCACAAGTGAGGACATGGGTGACTTGGACAGCTCTTCATTCCATTGGGGCCTGCTTGGGTTGGCGGCTGTTGTGTTTGACTTTAACTCCATACTGGGGATGCCAGAGGACTTGCATTTGCCAAGGGATCATTTCCTAGGGAGGAGAAATTAAATGTAAAGATGAAATTCTTAAGGTACTTAAGGAAACATATTTGGCATTTTGCTAAAAAGAAATGCAAGACATCCTTTGAGCTGTTCTGATGGGTCAGTCAGTTAGTCAGCAAGGGTTTTATGTGCCAGGTTTCTGTGCAGTGGCTGGAACTCAAAGTAAAGAGAGGAAACCCTTCCTCTCTTCAGGGATCGGGGGGCGAGGTGCTTGCTGGGCACTATGCAGGTAGTGCCTCTGAGGGAAGGGCATCAGCAGCTGACCAGCTACCCAAGTCACCCAGAACTCCCTAAAAACTCAGTTCCTGAGGCGAGGATGTGGTGGTTACTTTACCTGAGATGCAATGTCATGAAGTAGGATGGTATAGTCTAATTCAATGAAGTCATCGTTTCTTTTCTGGAATAAAAATTAAAGACAGCCCACATTTAAAACATACTTTTCCTTAGCAAAAAAAAGTCACTTTTTACTGAATAAGAAATCAGCTTACATTTTGAGATGCATAAATTGTCAATTACAACTGGCTCCAAACTGAACTTAATGCCATAGGCGGTCTGGAATGATGGAGAAGAGCAATCCGCATGGGGCTCGCTGATGAGTCCCAGACGGGTCTGCTCTTGCCTTAGCCAGGTCGAGGTGCCTCTTTGGGCCTCAGTTTCCTCTTCTGACCCCTAAGGACCCTCCCAGCTCTGCATTCACTTTCTAATGCCAGCACTCGTCATGATTGCTTTCCATTTGCCACCATCGGTGCTGTCTGTGTCCTTTGTGTTAGTCTGCTCGTTATTGTGACAGCTGCATGAGAACTGTTAAGGGACTAGTTTATTATTTAAGAACCCTGAGAGCATCCATCATTATTCATGAGTGCGGAGCTCCAGGGACAATCAATTATTGAAATGAGTTATTTGTAGTAAAGCAAACACATGTTTCTATGGAAAGCTTGCTCTGAAAAATCTAGAAGTTGGGATAACCATGTATATGTTTACTGACTTTTCTAATTAAGGGAAACTAATTAGACGTTGGTTTATCCCATGAGTAGAGCCTCTGGCTCTTTACGACCACTAATCTCTATATTAGAATATTCTTAAAATCTTGAGGGGATAGAGCTGTTTTCCGGTGATTGTAGATGGGAGTGTATCATCACACACGGGGCGTTCCTGTTTGAATGAGTTGGCTTGGATGCTTCAAAAGGCCTTCCTGACTCTCAGAGTAAAATTTTGCTTCATGATCTTTTCTGTGTGAATAGGCAGTGAATGTCTTCAACAGGGAAGGGGGCTTTGCTTTTGGTTGGCTCTGCAGAACCATTTCCTTTGACTGTTAAGGGAACGCAGCCAGTAGTCTGCCTGCTATAGTAGTGAGACATTTTTCTTGAAAAATTGGAACCTTTCTGTTTGTCCTAGTCTTGGTCCAGGCTATCTTTCCATAAAATTCCTAAAAATACTTTATGGATGTGACATTTTGTAAGACCGTTTAAAAAGCAGGGATGTATTAAAAAAATCAAGTGGTTATTTATGGGTTTCATTCTCTCATTAATTTTATCAAGTCCATAATTTCTCTGTGCCTCAATTCTTGTGCTTTTTTGAAAAGGAAATAATATTTGTTTCTAATTTATCCATGGATTATTATGAAATAATGAAATATGGATGAAGGAAATTAAAGCCCAGAATATTAGGTCATCAACATAGTATTGCTGATAACATAACCTAGCTTTGAGTTTTGATAGAACAATTCTTGTAATCTGGATTTAAGGGTCATTTAAAATTTGTATGCGCCAGTGGGGAGGAATACTGCCCGTTCCAAGTCCAGTGTGATTGTAAAACAAATCACCCATATGCAACAAGTTAGCTAAAGGGTTTTGTTCCTGTTGTAGAAGTGATTAATTATGTGGCTTTGCAGTACTTCTGCATTTGAATTTTTACTTATGTGAAAAATAAAACTTTAATGAAAGGGTAGCAAAAAGGTAATTATTTTCAGGTAGGGGCTTTTTCACCCTTTTTTCCTTCCCTTAAAATTCAACTCCTTATATAGTTAATAGTCTCCCTTTTTGACTTTTGAAGCTAAAAAGCAAAAATTTGTAACAGCTCCATAATGTAGTAATAACAGGAGTCATGTTCCATTCGCAGACCTTGGAAGGCTCAGACAAAGTTCTCAGGAGGAGCCCATGACTTAGAGCAGATACAGTTCTTTTGCAAATATTAAGTTGAAAAAGACAAGTGCCAAACGTGAGAGGGCACACAATTTGTGAGAGTAATTTTAGTATTTGTTGGGTGTCTTTAATAAAACTAATTCTATACAGAATATGGAATTACCAATATAAAACTGAAAGGATTAAAATCACCAAGCAATGTGACTAAAAAATTTGAAACTGAAATAGCAAGAAATAAATGACTTAATAGAAAACCTATGTCCAGGCAGTATGTTCTAAATGTTCTAAATAAACTCCTCAATGGAAAAAGTAGCAGTGTTGAGATGCAGTTAAGAGCTGGTAGGAGATAAGCATACAGCTGTGGGTGAGTATGCATCTTTTTTTTTGTGCAGACCTGGACTTTCATTGATGTGGTGAACTCCTACTAATACATTTTGGCGTGGTGTGTGTGTGTGTGTGTGTGCATGTATTTATGTATGTATATGTATACATATATATGTAAAATCTAGGGATTGCATTATTATCTGTCTCTAGTTATCCAAGGTTCTAGGTAAGACATTTTTTATGTAGTTTAAGCTTTGTCTTTTGGACACATGGGATTGGTCATTTTCATAGATGGAGCATGTACCACTTTGCCTCTGCGTGAGTATTGCAGCAAACCTTTGGTCCCCAGGAAAATGGACTGCCCTCTTATCCTTGCCATGCTACCTCCTCAGAAAATTAAATTTCTTCTCAGCCTGAAACAGCTGTCTAGTTTGTGCTAGTGTGCTGCAGCAGTGTCATCCTCGTATCCCAGAGTCCGGTATTAATGATCTGTGTTATTCTTTTAACTGCTTTCTCCCCCTCAGGGTGGGTATTTAAGCATTCATTTTGGGACATCTGTATTTGCCTGTTTTGCTAATTATATGGTCACAGTGGAAATTCAGTATTGTCTTAAAGGTTTTATGGTCCAAAATACTACTCACCACTTGCTTGACAGTTTGTATTTTTGCCATTTTATACCATGTGTTCTCTGTGGAATTTTGCCATATAATGTAGCCACAGGCAACCCAGGCTAGGTGTCGGACCGGTTTCATTTCTGGGGAGACGTTCCCAAAACTGTCTGTTGGGGGAAACGTTCATATGGTTAAATGCAGCCATCATTTTTTGGCGCACAATTCCAAATCAGAAGTAGAGCTTTCTGAGTTCTTGGAAACATGATCCTCTCAGCTGTAGAGAGTTTAGAGTCTCCAAAGTTATGAGCAGGAAAAGCATAAAAAACCACTGCCTGCCCACTCTTAAGCACCTCTTTGTTTGACTCAGTCACCATTTGTGCCAAAACTGAACCTGTTGAGAGGGAACCAGGGGGATGCTGCCCCGAGCAGTCAGCTGGCATCCAGAAACCCAGGATCAATCCCTGGCCTTCTCTCTTTCTAGCTGTGGGACCCTGGGTCTACGGCTGTGGTTGGGGTCCTCATCTGTCCATTGGAGCTGGTACTCACTTGTCCTGCCTCACTCTCAGGGCTTTTGTGCAATATGAATAGCTGCTGGTATTTTACAGTTGCATCAAGGATGACTCCATTTTACCTTTAAAGTTGTACAGTAAGGTGTACCATTTTTATATGTACCTGGAATGGGGCAGCTAAGTGGTGCAGTGGATAGAGCACCAGTGCCAGGAGTCAGGAGGACCTGAGTTCAAATCTCACCTCAGACACTTGACACTCACTAGCTGTGTGACCTTGGGCAAGTCACTTAACCTCAATTGCCTCATCCTGGGTCATCTGCAGTGATGACTCTGGAGGAGAAGTGAGGCTGGTGACCTGCACAGCCCTCCCTCACTCAAAACAAAATCAAGTACGAGTCATGTCATCATTTCTCCGATGGTGTGGTCTTCTTTGGCAACAAAGGACTAACACACACACACACGCATGAACATACCTGGAATATTCTTTGCTTCCAGTGGTTCTTTCATGGATTTGAGTCTCTCATAAAATTGATTGTCTTCCTCATCTGGGTTCTTCCCAATCTCCCCTTCAAATGTGAAGTCCACTTCTGGTGCAGTGTTTTGTCCAGCTGTTGGGTAGAGCACTTGTGCTCGGCAGTTCACAGTAATTTGCTGTTGAAAATACATTTGCACAAAGTTCAAATCTGTAGAAGGCAGTAAAGGTCTTATTCTGGTGTTCTGGTTCAGAATTCAAAAAATACTATTGTCTTTTTGTGGCTTTGGGCCTGGTTCTGTGATTAATCTGGGCATCCATTTATTAGGACTTCCATTCATCAGGGTGACTTATTTGGCCCCACTGTGCCATCTTGCAGAAGGACCATTTAAATGCCCTGATGTATGTGTGTATGGTTGTATGCACACATACGCACACACATATATATGCATTTATATTTATAAAAACACAAACATCCTGTGGAATCCTCCTAATTCATTTTGCATTGTAACACCAAATATTTTTAAATATGAATACTAACCATTTGCAGAAACAGATTTGAAACTGCAATCACCCTGAGTCCCCTCCCTTTACATTAGCAAAGTGATGCGCTAATGGCACCACAAGAAGGAAAATCAAATATTTAGGTTTATTATTGATTGCTTAAGTACCTCATATCTCATCCCTTAGGAGATGGCAGCAACAGATAATATTCTTTTAAAGATGGTTGGTTGTCTAGCAACGTGGATGTCTTTTTAATAATTCTTATCTGACCCTGTTTAACATCTTTTGCCAAAGGCAAAACTTAAATTCTGCAACAGCCTGTCGGTCTTTATCAGGGCAGTGGCTCACGCTTCTCTTTTCTTGCCATATTAATGTTAATATGTTTTAGTAAGCCTTTTAATATCTTACTATCTTTGCTATTACGTTATTAAAGGATATCTGTCCAATAGTATCATTTGGACATTTTATTACTCATAGATATCTGGAAGTAGATGTTCCCTCCCCCCTCTCTGGAATGAGGAAAGCAATTTGAAAAAAATTACAATCGAAAAAAGCCAAATTCCTTCAAGGAATTTCCAGTAAAGCCGAGGATACTTATGTTATCCACATGATCGTATCTTGTTTAGAATGGAAACTTACGTGAAATCGATGATTTGTTTTATATAGAATGCAGCAAAAATGACTGTTTTCCAGTTGGGTCTTTGAGTATACAGGCCACAAAGCTTCTCCAGTATGGTTGATATTTGTATTTATTTAGGGGGCAAGGATTTTATCGTATCTTGGTCTGTTCAAAAAGTATTTGAGGTGTTATAAACAAATTCCATTTAAAAGTGTTACTTACTTTCTGGATGATTTCTTCCACAGAAAATTTCAGGTGGTACTTATGTCCACTTCCTGGGATGTCCTGAATTAACCATGTAGAGAGAAGGGAAGGGGAAAGAATAGTCTTTCTCCTTCTCCGGTTTGGGGGGCAGCGGGGCGCAGGCCGGGCTAATTCGTTAGGGGACCTGGGACCACAGAGGCAGTGAAGGTGTGTTATTGTGGGTATCTGCAGCCCACATAAGTATTCAGGTCAAGCTTGGCATGGCCCGGCCCCGCCACCCCTGCCCCCTCAGCCCGATGAATGCTGGCTAGCGGCGGGGCTGGAGGCTTGGAGGGATCCTGGGCTGGGCGAGGGGGCTCTGCAGCAGCCCTTAGGGAGTGAGAAATCCCGGGAAATGCTGTCCCCCGGCCCCGATTGTGTAAGCCGTCCGGATCCCGTCTGGGAGCCGCACTTTTGTGACCAACGTTTTTGGGACCCGACAGCTGGGAGGCTGTTAGCCGGCAGCCAGCCTTCGGGAGGGGCCTGGGGCCGGTGGATGGCATCGGGCATTCCTCGTTTCGTGGGGCGCCAGCTCCGGCACCCCAGGTCCGCTCCCTGCGTTTTCTGCCTTATCAATGTTAATGACAATGGCTCACCTGGCCCACCTGGCTCACCCGGCTCACCCTCCACCTGCGGCTGGTTTTCGGGCTGGAAGGGGTGCTCCGAGGAGCACCGGAACGATCCGGGCCCGGGGACAGCTTGGCGGCGGGGCTGACTAGGGGACTTCCCGGCCGGGCCGTGCCCCGCGGGGCCGGGGGCACTCACCTCCACGCTGGCCTGGGTGACCGTCCTAACCAGGAACACCTTGTGCGGGGTCCCCTGCTGGTAGTTGATACAGTTCTCTGCCACCGAGGCCGCCCGGGCTGCGGGGAAGTGGGTCGGGGGGATCTCCATCCCTGGCCTGGGGCTGGGGCTGCGGGGCCCACCGACGGACCGATGGGCAGAGATGTGGAGACTCGGAAAAGGACGAGCTACTGGCGGGCTGGGCGGCGAGGGCGGGGCGGGCTCACCTTCCCTCCGCCCTCCTTCCTCCCCTCCCCCTTCCCCTTCCCTCTTTCCCTCCCCCTTCCCCTTCCCCTCCTCCGGGCGGGCTCCAGGAAGCTGCGCTGGGCTGGGCTGCCCGCTTTGCCTGGCCAGCGGCTCAGACCTCCGGGCTCCTCCCGACTTGGCTTCCTCTAGTTCCTCGGCTGCCCGGGCGGACCTCCCCTCTCTCCTCCCCCTGGGTTTTTTCTTTTTAGTTTTACTGTCGTGCATCCCCAGAGGCAAGGGCTCAGCGTTGGGCGGGACAGGGCGGGACTCTGCCCTTTGCTTCCCGAGCCACGCTTTCTCTCCTGGAACCTGTTAGTAGGCCCTGGGGAAGAGGTTCTGGTTGCTTGCCCCTTTCCCTCTGGCCACCCACCCCAAGGAAGCTGGCACCCCTAAATAAAGAGCTATCTCACAATCTGTGACTTGTGGGTTTCAGCTTAAGTAATTCACTTACCTCCATACAGAAAGCTCTACAAATTATACCCTCTACCCCAATCTCACCAACACCAAATCCAGATCATCAGCTACCCACTGGGCTCCCCTACCTGGATATTCCTAGGTGTTTCAGACTCAATAGGTCAGAAGTGAAATGGATCAGTTCCCAAGCTCCTCAGAGCCCAACTGAGCTCACCCCTCAGAGTGACTTATGGGTTAGCTAGGAGAGGGTACATGAGCAGTGTGTGCCAAATTGATACGGGGTAAATGGGGGAGCTGGCTCCTGAGGGGCACCTGAGGAGGCTTCCCAGAGAACTGAACTTTGAAGAAAGCCAGGGACTCTAGGAATCACAGAATTTGAGAGTTAGAAAGGACGAATGCGGCCATGGAGTTGACCCCATGCTACCAGGAAGGAGCCATCCTCTGCCTGAAGTCTGCCTGATGAGTACCTCGCCATCCATATGTGGAACCATCAGTTACAACAAATGGAGGCGTTTTGAATGCTGTGCGTAAGTTCACTTACCTTGGTAGTGTACTTTCCAGGGATGTACACACAATGAGGTAACCCTAAATGCACCCATTGCCAGAGCTAGCTCAGTGTTTGGGAGGCACTGAAGAAAAGTTTGGGAGAGAAGAGGTATTAGACCGACTACCAAACTGAAGGTCTACAGAGCCATTGTGCTGACCTCATTGTTGTTTGCTTGTGAAACATGGACAGTCTGCCAGCGCCATGACAGGATACTGAATCGCTTCCACTTGTACTGTCTTACGAAGATTCTGTGGATCACCTGGCGGGATGAGATACCAGACACTGAAGTCCTTGCTTGAACTGAACCACCAGGTATTCAAACTGTGCTTCAGAGAGTGCAACTCTGATGGGCTGGCAGAGTGTACGCTTGCCAAAAAGACTATTTTATGGAGAACTTGGTGGGGCAAGTGATCACATGGTGGCCGGAAGAAATGATACAAGGACGCTCTCAAGGTCTCTCTCAAGAACTTTGAATTTGACTGTGCAACATGGGAGACACTGGCACGGGACCACTCAGCATGGCGTGCCCGCATCAGAAAGAGTGCTGCGCTCTATGAGCAAAGAAGAATTGAGACAGCATAAAGTAAACACAAGATGCACGAATCTGGGATATCCACCCCAAATAATCACACAGACTATCCGTGCCCAACCTGTGGTAGAGCATTCCGAGCTCGAATTGGTCTGATCAGTCACAGTAGGGCTCACTGAAACTTCACTTTACAATGGGGATGTCATTTTGGTCCTCTGAAGACAAAGGACACCAGCCAACCAATCCACCTGATGAGTTGTCAGGCCTCTGCTTCATGACTTCCAGGGGCAGCTTGTCTCACTCTTGGACAGCAATCTTGGTTAGGAAGTTCCCCCTGATGTTGGCCCTACTTGTTCCTCTGCTCTTTTCTCTTCCTCTGGGCCAGATAGGAGCAGTTTGATCTTCTGCCCCCCACCCCCAGGTTGCCTGCAGCCTACTCCTCCTCCGCCTTGCAGGATGCCTTTCTGCTCACCCTCCCTTAGAACATGGCACCCAGAATGGGACACAGTACTTTACAGGGGATCTGACAAGAATAGATTTGAATGGGACTCTCCCTGTAGCCCTCCTGCAGCCCCCTACCACATCACTCTTGTTCAGCTTGCAGTCCACTAAAATCCCCAGATCTTTTTCAGAAGAAAAATCCATGCCTCCTGCCAATTTTATCCTTGTGAAATTGGTTTTTTGTGCTCATGTACACATTTCAGTCCTGATGGATTTCATCTTGTTACACTGAGCCCAGCACTATAACCTGTCAGGAGCCTCTTGAATACTTTGGATCACTCCCTGTTTTTGCTGTACCTCCTAGCTGGGTGCTCTCTGCGTTGTTAGCAGGTTCACTGATAAAACTGTGATACTGCACAGGGCCAGAGCAAATGCCTGCACTCCATTGGCAGCTACCCACCAAGAATAAAATGGGATGCTTTATCAAGAATATGGAGCTTTGGTAAAACCCAGGTAAGGGATATCTCCAGAATTGCACTGACAAAGCAGTTAGGAACTGGTCAGACAAGGCATGAAGATCCCTAGGGCATGACCTGGACCCCAGTGTTGTCATTGTTCCTTATTGAGCCATCTAGAATTTTCTGGGAAATTGAAGCTAAGCTCCCTGGCCTGTGATTTGTGAACTGGACCAGCATTTGTCCTCCAGGCTTTCAGAACCACTCCCACTCTTGGTCTCTTAGGTATCGCTGACTGTGGCTCATGATCCTATCTGTTTGTTCTTGGAGTACTCAGGGCTAGACTTCATCTGGGCCAGGTGATTTGAATTCATCACTGGTCAGGCAGTAAGGGGCAATAAGTGTTTACTAAGTACTTGATTATGTGCAGAAGAAACAGAAGTTTACATCTGTTCCCTCACTAAAGCTCCCACTAAGTCTGCCTCCAAGTCTGGATACATCCATCTCAGAAGAAGTACTCATCTGCCTAAGATCATGGCATAATGAGGCAGCCCTTTAAACTCAGTCTTGGGCTTGCCAAGGCAGGACATGTGCTTTTGATGTGTTGCATATTGGGGTTCAAAGAAAGGGTAGTTGGAACTTTTGCATCCTGTAAAAGATTGATTTGAACTGAACCTTCAAGCGGGGACCAGAGAAGGCCAAAGGGAGAGCATTCTCAGTGTTGTTGTCATTTAGTTGTTTTTTCAGCCATTCAGTTGTTTTTTCAGTCAGTCTGACTCTTTGTGAACTCATTTGGGGTTTTCTTGGCAAAGATACTGGAGTGGCTTGCTGTTTCCTTCTTCAGCTTATTTTACAGATGAGGAAAACTAAGGCAGACAGGGTTCAGTGACTTGTCCAGGGTCACACAGCTGGTAAGTGCCTGAGGTCAGATTTGAACTCAGGAAGAGGAGTCTTCTGATTCCAGACCCAGAACTCTTTCTACTGTGCCTTCCGCTGCCCTCCAGATATGGTGGACAGTCAGTGAAAAGGCCCAGGGAGTCAGGAGATTGTAGTGCTGCGTGGGGGGCGCTGCAAGTAGTTAGAATAGCTGAATCACAGAGGACATGGAGGAGGGAGGAGTGTAAGAAAAATAGGAAGATCGGAAGGCTTTTTACTGTGCCTGTACCAAATAGACAGCTTCCACTTTGGGCAGTAGTATGGTGGAGCACACACTTTATGTGGAGGGTGGACTGGAGTGAGAGAGTTTTGGGGCAGGCAGATGTATACAGTGGTCAGGGCCTGCACCAGGATGGGGGCATCGTGAGGGCAGAGGGGATGGATGTGAGGACTTTTGAGAAGGTAGGAAGGATGAGATTTGGCATGGGGGCAGGGGAAGTGAGAGAGAGGAGGGAAAGATAAGCCTGAGGAAGGTGGTGCTGGGCACTAATGGGAAAATGGGGAAGACATCTGGGGTAGCAACTTCTTAGGAGCACATTTGTAAAATGTGAACCGAGCAACTGTTTGTTGCCTGCTGGCTGTGGACATCATCCCATCCGCCCCCAGCAGCAGACCTTGTCCTGCTTGGGTTTTCCTCTTTCCCTCAATAGGCCTTTAAAGGACAGTCATGTCCTTTTGGTTGTTCTCAGCTTTGCAGGCTCACCTCAATCTGAGCCTTAGCAGCCTCCCCCTCTTTTTACAGGACCGGGCCGTACTCCTAAGACTTGCCTCCTCATCCTCGGCATCTCCTTTTACAGTCTAAGCTGCTGGCAGCCAGGCCACTGCACACCTAGCTTAAACTACCACATGTTTTAACTATTCAGTAAAATTGTTTTTTTTCACGTCTTTATAACTTCATTCTTGACCCACTTCGGCTGAATTCTCCTGTAGAATTTTAGTCCAAGGGACCCCTTTTTGTTTGCCGAAGGAAAGAGAGATGTGGTAGAAATTTCCTTAATTTTAATGATAAAAAGTGTTGTGGAAGAACTGCTGAGAAGGTGTAGATGGCCATGGGCTGGAGTAATCCATTGGTGCCCCAGAGACACAGAAAGGTACCAGAGGAAAACTCTGGGCACAGGGCAGATTCTCTTCGGGGGATCCATGGGAAAACATTGCCAGGAATCACCCCGAAGGGCAGAGGGAGAAGGGACTGGGAGAAGCCACATTAATGAAATCCTGAGTCCATTGAAAGTAATGCTATCATTTTTCTCTATCTCTACTTGTTGTACAGGTTTGACTTTACTCATAAGAAACAATCTGGTGGAGCTGGCCAGTACGGGAAAGTGATAGGTGTCTTAGAACCTCTGGAGCCTGAGAATTACACCAAGCTGGAATTTGTTGATAAAACATATGGGACAAATATTCCAAAGCAGTTTATTCCTGCCATAGAAAAGGTAAGAAAGTTAACTCTGGTTTGTCTTAACATCTTACCTCATTCTTCTCTAATTTCATTGCCTAAATTATAATTTTGGTCTTCTAGCTGAATTCTCATTTGATTTAAGAAATTTCTGTTCTTTAATTGTACCGCCATGTGGCCCATAAATTGATGCCTTTTTAAGGTTAGTAAGAGATCATGCTTTCTTAATGATAGTAAACTTAAAGTATCCGATAATAACTTGAAAATGCTTAGTCGTAGTAAAATAATTTTTAAAAACTGGAATCTTGAGAAGTTATTATGTATGTTTAGTTTCATGGACTTTTGCTGATTTGTTTTTGGGTAGAATTTAAAGTTGCAATGGAATTTTGTTTCTTGTTTAATTCCAAATTTCTCTTCCCCCCCTTTTAAATTAAAGGTTCCTTACTGACAGGCATAACTTAGGTAACAGTGTCTAACACTCCTCTGGAGTTTGAGTTTTTCCTTGTGCTCCTATGTCAGTCATATGTGTGCTTTGCACACTTTCCAGTGTTCTCTGTTCAGTAGCTTGCCTCCAGTAGACAAAGATATTTTTTTTTTAGTTACATAGAACTGAAATTTATAAAGCTTAACTGAAATCTACTCTTACGTTACACCTCCATGGAAGGGGGAGGTTATTATTGTCGTCTCCTCCCTTTGGGCCTTGTTGATGTTGTAGGCCATTTAAAGGCATGATCTACTACTTGAGAGACTGGGGTCTGTACTGCAAGTTCAGTTTTGATGGAGGTTTTGTAGAGGGATATGAAGTGGTTTCATTTCTCCCTCCCCTTGGTTTCTTCATTGGGAAAATCATCACAATGTTCTCTTTATGATGGGCTGCAGAAATGAAGTAATTACTGTGAAGGAAAGGCACTAAAGATGCAGACTCTTTTTTCATATTGCTGTAATACCTGTGCAGTAGAGCTGTAAAATAGCGTCTCATTCATTATTCATTGTAAGTCTTATGCCCAAGTAAGGGTGTTCAAGAAGTATTAGTCAACTTTCAAACCTTGGGGTGTCTGGGGTTCTTGCCAAGCTTGTGAAGAATCACTCACTTTGGAGGCTGTGTACACACTCACTCTCTCTCTCTCTCTGTCTCATATACTTTTTTTCAGGGGTTCTTGGATGCTTGTGAGAAAGGTCCCCTTTCAGGTCACCGGATATCTGGGGTTCGATTTGTTGTGCAAGATGGAGCTCACCACATGGTGGATTCTAATGAAATCTCTTTCATCCGAGCTGGGGAAGGTGCACTTAAGCAGGGTAGGATAAAGCTCCTGAATCGTTTGCTCTTTGGAGGCCATTAGGGATGGAGAGAGAGGGTTGAGTTCTTGTGGAAAACAAAGCCCCACTTCTCTTATCTGTTTCTTGCCTTTAAAAAAAAAAGCAGACCTTTGATAAATCTTGGAAGGCTGTCACCTGTGCCCTTCAAATACAGGGCAAGAAGAATTGGAATTTCAAAAAAGCACTTTTGATATAAATTACCTATGGTCATAGTCTAATTTTTAAGTGATTTCTGCGAAGGGCAGAAAATACATGATTACCCATGAAATAGACTTCTTTACATATGTGGCACTGGGGACTTTGGGGACATAGAAAATTGCCTCATGTTATTTGGCAAAGAAGCAGTAATGAGCCTCCTTACTTAGAGACCACTGTGCCACCCTGCAGAATCTAGAGAGCTCTCATGCATAGACTCACACTAAGATCCTCAGATGCTCAGATTATCTTTCTGTAGTAGATGTTATGAAAGGAAGAAATGACAAGAAAGTCTCCTGACATCAGAGATTTATCGAAGCCAGCCACTGTAAGGCTGTGTGCTAGGGCTAGGACAATTTGTCCTGATCTGCTGGACCTACCAAGAGGAAAAGAATAGGTTAGATTGCAGGTAGAATTTGTAGGATACATTAAAGGTTTCTGGACTTCTCCCTGTTTGGAAAAGATCATCTGTGGAGGATCTATGGAAGGACATGGATAAGAAAGCCTAGGAGAGAGGGTTGGATTGGGAGCCACCAGGATCTGGGTTCAGATTGTCCCACTAACACCAGCCGTGTGACCCTGAGCAGGGGTAGTCAACATTTTGTTTGGCCATCAGTTTCCTCGGGTGTAAAATGCAGTGGTTACACTAAATGATCTCCAAAGTCCCTTCTGGTTCCAACTCTCTGGTCCTCTGATAAGAGTCACAGGATGGGCAAGGGTGGACAGCAGGCATGCCGCACTGATGAATGGACTGCCCCCATCACTAAGACCATGGTTCTGTGTTCCTAAGGATGGCTTGTGGCTTTGCAAGTCACTACAATATGATGAAAGTCTGTTCCTTATGTGTAGGACAGGGGAGAGAGTTTATTGCAGAAATAGTTTTTTATTAATAAAGCAAAAAAGGATTTCAGGATTAACTTTGAGTTAACCAAAAAACATAAATTGGCCAAAACACCCATTCGCAGAGCCATTATTTAAGCAAGGTAGGGGCAGCTAGGTAGTGCAGTGAATAGAGCACCAGGACAGAAGTCAGGAGGACCTAAGTTCAAATCTCACCTCAGACACTTGACACTCACTATCTGTGTGACCTTGGGCAAGTCACTTCACCCCAATTGCCTCATCTGGGTCATCTCCAGTCATCCTGATGGATATCTGGTCACCGGATTCAGATGTCTCTGGAAGAGAGGTGAGGCTGGTGACCTGCACAGCCCTCCCTCACTCAGAAAAAAAGTCAAGTGCAAGTCATGTCATCATTTCTCTGATGGCATGGTCTTCGGCAATGAAGGATGAACACACACACATTTGACCAAGGTCCTGTCTGTAGCAGTTTGAACCCAGGATTCTGTCTCTTTGGAGTTATCCAAGCTCCTGAAGTGGCTGTCTAACCTTAGCCTTTCATTCATGTGCAAGTTTTTTCCTTGTGTAAGACCACCCACTTGTGTTGATCTTGCCCTTGGTGGTAAATCCAAGAAGGTTTATCCCACATCCATATGGTGATGTGAGATTTTTAAGGACAGCTGTCCTATTTCTCCAGGCATTCTCTCCCCAGGCCATCTGTCTCCACTTCCTTCACTCATCATTAACCCCTTCATGTTCCTAATGACTCTTCTGGATGCCGTCTAGTCTGTCACTATATTCTCCTAAGACATGGCACTCAGGCCCCCGGCCTCCTGTTGTAGCCTGACCCTGACAGAGGATTTGCAGCAAGCCTGACAACATCTCTTTGTTCTGAATCAGCCGCTTCTGTTAATGTTAATGCTCACAGGCGTGTTGGTATCCATGAAAACTTCTCCATCCTTTTCATGTGAACTGTGTATCCCTGACTCCTCTATCCTCCACCTGGAACTCAGTTGAAGACCTTAAATAGCTCTATTAAATTCCCTTATCTTAGATCCAGCTTGTCTTTCTAGCCTCCTGAGGTCTTTGTGGATCCCAGTTTTGTCTTTAGTGTTCCGGTGCCTTATGTCCCCTGCACATGTGATAAGCACACCATAGATAGCTTAGCCAGGTGCTTGGTTACCATGCTGAGCAGAATGGGGTTGATGGTTCCCTGGTTCCCTGGTTCCCTTCACTAGAGGATAATCTATAGGTTGATCAGTTCATTAATCCCTACCCTTTGGGTTTAGGTTATCAGCATTCCAGATCTACAGAACTGCTACAATTCAGATCAGCTGGCTTTTCCCAAAAGACTTGAGAAGCCTTTGTCAGGGCTCTTGGTTAAGTGTGCACACTGTGTGTGCGTCGTTGCTTTGATCTTCCAGTCTGGTAACCCTGCTAAAAAGGAGATGAGCGTGAGTTTGACTTGATTGGTTTTTAAGCCGTCCTGTTTGGAAGTGGTCATTGCTTTCTTTCTGAGTGTTTTAAACATGTTTTTTAAAAGTTAATTTGTTTTCATTTAACAAAGATATATTTTCTCTCCTCACTCATCTCCTTATCCGTAAAAATAAAAGAGGGGAAAAGACTCTTGTGAGAAATATGAATAGTCAAAACAAATTCCTCCATTGGTCATGTTTCAAAAAATACCTGAGTCTGCACTCTTTAGAGGTGTGTGGCCTGTGTCCTTGCATTAGAGAGATTGTCTGAGTCTTTCAACATTGTTTCCTTTACAGTGTGCTTGTTACTATATAAGCTGTTCTCCTTTCTCTTCCCACTTGGCTCTGAATTAGTTCATCCAAGTCTTCCAGGCTTCTCTGAAATCACCTCGTCGTCATTTCTTAAGGCATAATAGCATTCCATTCCATTCATATCCCAGAATTTGGTGGTCACTCCCTTCATTACCAGTTCTTTGCTTCTGTGAAAAGAATTTAAGTGCTGTAAACTGAAAATGAATTTGAACTGGGTTTAAGACCACTGAATTCAGCCATCTTTCTCTTTAAAAAAAAAAAAAGCTAAAATTATAGATGTTCTAGAAAGCCTGTACAGCTCAGATAGGCAGTAACCTTAGGCCTTCTGCTGATGGCCAACGGAAATGCTCACATCAGTAGAGGAGAGGAATGCTTTGTACATTTCACTCACTGTAAATAGCAGATTTCAAAGATGATGTCATATTCTGAGTAGTGCTTAGCATAGGTGGATTTAGTTTTGATAAATTTATTTAATAAATCCAAAACTGAGAATAAAGCTTCTCTTACTTTAGAGCAATGTGTTGTGGAAACATATTATTTTTTTAAAATTGAAATGATGCACCTCTCAATTGTTATTAGCTAAAGATGGATTGGGTTCCTTGTAGGGCAGGGTTTACATAAACAACTAGGTTTGTCATATTTGCCATTTTTTAAAGCTTTATCCTTTTAAAGAAAGCATTTGAGGAGAAATAGAGGGGTGAGACCTGGCCTTGCCACGATGCCTTCTTCTGGCCTCATTGGGCAGCTTAGGGCTGGGCCTAGAGTAGTGAGATCAGACTCCACTGAATATTGATTTAGCAGGCCACAAATTAGCATTATCTTTTCTTGTGTTTTTATTTATTTTGTTAAACATTTCCAATTACATTTGAATCTGGTTTGACCCCCAGGAGTTTTTGTGGGTGAGTTTCACACCCTGGCCTAGTAGACTTACCCAGGGTCACACAAACAGCATTTATCAGGAAGGATTTGAATGTAGATCTTCTTGGCTTCACTTTCCAGCTTAATCCACTACTCTGCCCTGAATTAAAAACTGAAAAAAATGTTCAAGTATTCATCAGTGTTAACTAGTAGACATTTGAGAAAGAGTCGTTTCTGGATCCTTTAAATCTCTGTTTATACATGCATGCACATATACATACATCTGTACATGCACACATATGTATATGTGTACACATGTCTAGACAGTTTCCTAGCAGATTGTGAAGAACCCTACAGAGGGGTTCTGGCGCACTGTCTCAGGCGAGTAGGCGGCTACAAGCACATGCTGCTTGGACTTGCTCATCTTAAATATCTCTTTCTTCACCTTTCTCATTTTAAACTTGCTAGTTCACAGTGTCAGTTTTCTTCCTCCTCTTCCCCCACCCTTAGTCATTGAGAGATGGTGACTATTCTAGGGTAAAAGCAAAGAACCCAAAAATCTAATATAAAAATTTCAGTTCTTCTAGTTTCCTTGCTACTGGTCTCCTGCCTTAATGCTTAGGATCAAAATGCTGCTCACTGCACCTCAGTACTAATTCTGCCTTGGCTCCTTTTGAGATGATCATATTTCATTACTAAAAGATGGGAAAACAAAAAAAAAGTCCTTTTATGGGCATTCGTCATCCCAAATGCAGTTTCACATTGACAAGCAAAATTTCATCTGACTCATATTTTTTTAATAATATATTTTTATTTTTTTATTAAATATTTCTCATTTACATGTACAAAAATTTTTTAAAATATTATTTGTTAACATGTTAATTCTCTTTCTCCCACCATTACCCCCCTTGAGAAGGCATATATATAATATTATATGAGAAGGCATAGTATATAATCATGTAATTTATACACGTGAAGTCATGCAAAATGTATTTCCATACTAGCTAAGTGGCAAAAGAAAACAGACAAAAATATCCAAAATGGAAAAAGTAAAAAAAAGTTTGCTTCATCAGACACGTGAGTTCCTCAGCTCTCTGCAGATGGGTAGCACTCTTCATCATGAGTCCTTTGGGACTGCCTTAGAGTCCTCCCCAGCTGATCATCCTTAACAATATTCTATCCTTGTGCACAGTGCTCTCCTGGTCCTGCTCCCTTCACTTCACAGCAGTTCATGCACGTCTTTCCAGGTTTTCTGTAAACGTCCTGCTTATCACTTCTCACAGCTCAATAGTATTCCATCATGTTCATAAGTTTTTCAGCCATTCCTTAATTGAATAATATCCACTCTCTTTCCAGTTCTTTCTGGATCACATTTTTAATGGGCTGTTTGCTTTTTTGTTCCTGTGAAATCACTAGGGCGGAATCTGAACTCCAGACTTTGTCCCTGGGACTTGGTAATGCGTTGTCTTGAATTCAGTTTACAGTGGAAGCCTTCGCTTCATTGCCTGCCTTTCACCGTGGGAGTGGGATTATTACAATCATTTCCTCTGCTCATTTTCCTGTGTCACTTTACCTGAAAAAGTCTTGTAGCCATCCTGTAAAGCCTTAAGCGTTACAAAGCATTTCTTCAGAAGGGAAGAGAGCCTTGAGCGATGAGGTGCCAGAAGCATCTTCATGCCCTTTTCTTCCTCATCTCCACTTGCCCCATGTCAGTCTGCGAATGACCTGCCTTCCTGCGTCAAAGGCCATCTGCCCGGTACTTTCCCTGGCTCTTCTCACTGTCCTCTCTGGCTTCCAGTCTTTCCCCAAAGTGGCTCTCTCCAAGGTTACTGATGATTCTTAGCTGCCAGACCTAATGTCCTTCTCTCAGCCCTTCTCCTCGATGTCTCTCTCTTCCCTCTAGGTTTTCCAGAAACCTCTCTCCTGTTTCTCCTACCTCAGTGACTACTTTCTCTGAGTCCTTCTGCTCATGGTCACACCTTCCAGCTTCTTTGGATGTTCGAAGCTCTTGAACCTGGGCTCCTCCTGCCTCTGCAGTCTTTTACGCTCAGTCCCCACCACACGTTCTGTGACCCAGCGACACTGGCCTTGTTCCACCAAAACTGCCTCTCTCTCCCTCTCTCTCTCTCTCACTCTCTCCTTCTCTCTTTCTCTCTCTCTCTCCCATTTTGTGAGCTGTGGATGAACGCTCATCTGTTGAGCTGTTCGACCTTCCCTCACACCTGCGCTTCCTTGGCTGCCGTCCCCAGGATTCTCTGCTGCAGCCCTTGGCTTGAAGATGTCTCTGGTCTTCCAGTCTTCCTGCTTGTCAGGCAGGCTCCCTGGCTGCCTTCATGGTGACTGTGCTGGGTGGTCACAGGTGGACTCTGGGATCTTGTCGTGTAGTGTGGGCTGGTGGTAGGAGAAGGTAAAGGTGAATCCGGAGGATTTAGGGAGAGTTAAAGGTCGTGGAGCTGTGCAAAGTCTCCCAAGACCTTGTTGTTCATTGGGGACTTTATTATCTGGTTTCAAACACGTCTATGTGAAAAACCCCCACAAAACCAAAACAACCCCCTCAGCTGTTTGTAGAGCCTGGGAAACCCTGTGATGTGGATGCCCTTCCTCCGTGTGCCGCAGACCGAGCTCCAAGCTGTCTGTTCTTTGTTCCCTTGATCCTCCTATCTGTGTTTAGAACATGGCCCCTAAGGAGGCATCGAAGGGAACCTGGAGTTTGGAGTAGCCTTTTACATTTAATGCCTTTTTTAAGAAAATGCTGTAAAACTCTCTCATCTGATTAAATGGGGGTCTGCTTGGACAGATTGCTCTGAATTATAGAATGTTTTCAAGAAATTTGGTTCAATGACTAAAGGACACAGCTACAGTCAGGCCAAGAGAGTTGTAGCTACTCAGGTTCTTTGAGGGAGATGCTTTCAGGACTGGTAATTAGGATGTTTGAAGTGACTGGGGGCTTCTGGAGGAGGTTAAAACACTTGGCCTGCTGTGACTCTTTTTATGTTGGTCAGGCATGCTTAACCAGGGATCTAGGGCCTTGACTCTGAACAGATCTCAGGAAGTTTGTGACCTTGGGTGGGGGAAAGTAGGTATCTTTTTTTTTCACTGCTCTTAAACAGAAATTTAGCATGAGGGAACTGAAATTCCTTCAGTTATTTAGAAACATTTTGAGAAGAGGTCCACAGGGCTTAGCAGACTTGAGAAGACCCTTCCTTGTTAACTAGCACAAAGGCCATTTTCAGCCCTACCCCTCCTCCGAAAGATCCCAAAGGTCACATTATGGGTCTGCATTACTCTGGTCTTAACTGTGCTTCCCCATACTACCAATGACTCATCTGCGTATCAGACAGCTTCAGTGAGCTTCCGTTCCGGCCACCAATGCATCGAAGTTTAGGGGTGAATTACCGAAGAGAACACAGTTTGTAGGAAGAAAAGTGAAGACATTGGGTTCTTTAGCTTCCAGAGGGGAAGACCAAAGGAGTGATTGAGGGACAGAAGGCACACTTGTTTTCCGTGTCTGACAAGAATGGGAAAAGAAAAGGTGAATTTCAGTGGAAGTAAGAATCTCTTCATTTAGATAAAAGGAAGAACCTGAGTAACCCCAAGCCTCTGGGGTGGGGGAGAGCTGCCGCAATAAGTTTACCATGGAGCACTTGGTTTTTCTGCCCACGGTGATCTGGGCATTCACATGCCTAGACACGGGTTACTAAGGTACTGTGCTGCCATACTCAGTGACTTCAGGGGACCTACTACCTGTGCTCCTGGACTCCATCATTGTAGCGTTAACTGTCTATTAATGGAAAGATTCCTTATGTCAGAACAAAGCCCCAGTTAGCTGGCTTCTCCTTTAGGGAAACCAGTCGTAATTAGGGAAATTGGTTCAGATTAAACGTTGCAGTCTGTAGAATCTTCTGTGGGTACCAAAATTCAGATCAGTTCGCCAAAAATTTATCAAAACCCAGATACAGTAAACTGAGCTGATGCTGGTGAATCCATTCTCTCTCCTTTGAGTTCTTGCCTAGCAGACCCATGCACATGTTTGTGGTGTGTGTGTTCACTCTGAGCTTTTCTCCCCAGCCTTGGCCAACACTACTCTATGCATCCTGGAGCCTGTGATGTCGGTGGAGGTGGTAGCTCCTAATGAGTTCCAAGGCACTGTGATTGCTGGGATTAACCGCCGCCATGGAGTGATTACAGGACAAGATGGCGTAGAGGACTACTTTACTCTATATGCGGATGTAGGTGTCATTGATCTTGGGAGAGTTCCGCAAGTTCAACATGAGCCTTTAAGATTTTTGATAATTATGGACTCAAGCAGCCACCCTTTTTGTGGACAAAAGTCCTGACTTCTGTAGATCTGTGGGGGGAACTTGATGGCAGGGTATTGGGAACTAACAGACAATAAAGGTTTGATATCAGCAGTGGGGTCTGGGTGTTGGGGGCTCTAGAAAGAGGCTTCTGACTCGGAATGTGGTCTGAGCCTGAAATCTTTTTAAGATGTGTCCTGATCTTACTTTCTGTCAGTATGGATTTATGTTTGACTTCCTCACTGGGAACTTGGGCCTTCAGATTCGATGGGTGACAGTCATTGTTCATCATTGTAGCATCACAGGAGCCCTTGTGAGGAGAGAAGAGGCCTCGGGCCTCCCCAGAGGCAGCTCCAACAATAGCTGGTTGAAGAAGTCAGAGGAAAGAGATATCCCCTAGCAGAGGGGTCAGATCTCATCCAGTGCAGTGGAGAACCATGGCAAATAAATACCTGGCGAGGATGGCCAGATGGGAGAGTGCTTTTAAGTTAGTGGTTGTCAGAAGCCTAGAAATAAGTTGTTCCTTTTGAGTTCTTTTAGCCTTTTTCCTCTAACCATAACATGTACTCCACAGGAGTGAAATGACTGAGCCTTTTCTGTGTTTAAATATTTTTCTGGAAGCATTGCTGAAATGTTGACTGCATTGATTTTCAGGTGCCGCTAAATGAAATGTTTGGCTATGCCACAGAACTTCGATCATGCACAGAGGTAAGCCAGGGTTTAAGTTGGAGATGCATGTGTGCTTGAAGAAACCACCCATATAACAGATGAGATCTGGGAAATCAGTTTTACCTGGGCATGGCTCTACTTGGTAGCTGTAATAAATCTAGTGAATTCTCTTTTCTTTTCCCTGCCTTATGGAGAAAGGAAAATGGTTGGTTCTGTCTCCTTCCTTTCAGTTAAAACTCCTAGAAAGCACCCTCTGCCCTTGTGACATCCGCAGTCTTCTCACTGCCCCCCAAGCTGTTAGTGCTGCCCCCGAATCTCCTTGTATTGACTTTGTGCATATTTCATATTTAATTATTCTGTTTCCTCTGGTAGAACATAAGCTTCTGGGGAAAAGGACTGTTCATATCTGTCCTTGTGTTCCCAGTGAATTCCCAGCAGCATGTCTGGCACACAGTGAGCACATAAATGCACTTGATGATTGGCAGTAATGGTCTTGTTTCTGCTTGACTTTCCATGATATTTGTAATAAGCACAGGACAATCGATCATGTTCTCCTTTCCATCTTGCAGGGGAAAGGGGAATATACAATGGAGTACTCTCGGTACCAGCCGTGTTTTCCTGCCACCCAAGAAGACCTCATCCACAAGTACCTGGAAGCCACAGGTCAACTCCCTGTGAAGAAAGGAAAAGCCAAGAGCTGATTTTTCTCCCTTGTGCTGAGCATTGAACTTAGTTTTGATTCACTTTGCCGTCCCTGAGTTCTCCTGTTTTGATGGATTCCAGGGGTGTGGATTTAGGCCAAGAAGACTGGGATTTGGGGGGACTTCACCTCTTTTTATTCAGAAGCAACCAAGAGATAATATATATAAAATACCCTGCAGCCATGGATTAGTTTTTTTAGTTTATTGTAAAATGTCTATTAAAAGCAATGATTATGCTGTAGTGTACAAATATTTATTTGAGAGATTACTATATTGGACTGATGTTATTTTCTTACCAAAGGCTACTGAGAAGAGTGAACAGTGGACAGATGTTTTTGATTGTTGAAAGGGCATAAAGGAACTTTTTCAGGCTTGGGTCCTTGCTTCAGGAAATTGATGTATTGGCTTGAGCTTTTAGCTCTAAAGGGTTTGTTTAAGCTCCTAAATTTGCTGCTGTGGCAGCTCCCTAATAATGCTGTTTGGTTTTAGGAGGGTAGAGGGCATTCTAGTGAGGCCTTATGTAAAATAAGGGAGATTTGCCATGAAGTGTTAACTACCTACATTAGTCAGAAGGTAACCCTCAGCTCAGCAGCACCATGGACAACCTTGAGGGCCTGTCAGGGTCAGCTGTTTCTGGGTATGGTCATCCTTTGGTCTAGAGCCCCTAAAAGGGGGATTGGTTGGAGTTTGTCTTTATAAGCAATTAAATATTCTGGATGGGAGTCTATCTGGTGGAGAACATGTCTTTCTGTAGAATCCCTTGATTTCAAACAGACCTGGTATCCAGCCTTTGAGACATGCACACAGCAGAGTATTGTCTTCCTTCTTACAAAGATGGTTTCTATTTACAAATGAACAGTGGTCTGGAGGCTTAAAACAATTGTCTATGCTATTTGAGAAAATTGGCGTTTTGTTGGGTGTGATAGGGTGAGGGTGGTGAGAAATGAGAGAAAAGAGGAAGAGGCGTTCATTTGTATCAACAGTCTGATGTAAGCCAAGTTGGGAATACTGATTATTTCCTCCAAAGACCATCTGGATTTATGACTTCCCACCTTTTTTCTTGGGATGTTTCAAAATAAAGAACCAACAACTAGTAGCTGAAAGATGACATTAGGTTCCCTGTGGTTTTCAGAAGTGTCTTCTGGCATGGCTTTGTATTTAGAGGTTCCCAAAAGAAGAAATTAGTGATGATTGTGACTTAAGACAAATCCATTAGCCTGGTAAGTGCTGCTGTTACTGACTCAGCATTACTGTTGCCAAGTATGTCCTGTTTGCAAATTCCCACGAATCACTCATTGACATTGGAGGCCACCCATGAGAACAGAGCCTCAGAGTTTGCTTGCCGTTCTTTGAGAGGAATGCCCTCCTGGACTGTCCTTTGCATCAGCCACATTTGCCCCAGCTGCCCTTGGCAGCTTGGATTTCCAAGGATGTTGACCATAGGGATGAGTAACCCAAGAGGCTCTGTCCTTCATTAAGTTGGAAGGGATCCCAGGAGCCATTTGGTTGAACCCCTCTGCAATAACCTTGACAAGTGGTTGTACTCACTACTCCCTAAGGCAACTTCCTTGGCTTTTGTGCTGCTTTCTCTCTATAAATATGTGCATATTTCAGGAGTTTTTACGCCTCTCAAGCTGAAATCTGCCATTAGTGCTATTTCTGTTTTCTTGGGCCAAGGAAAGTGCATCTAATTCTTTCATACGGGAGCCCTCAAGTCTTCTGTTCTCTAAACGTCTCCAATTCCTTTGGTGGACTCTCATGAAATGCTTTTGGGTCACCTTCCCATCCAGATGTTGGGTGAACTGTAGCATATCAAGGACTTTAAAGATGGGGTGGCCAAAGCTGAACACAGCACATCAGATCCAGTTGGACCAGGCCAGAGGACAGCAGAACCATCACTGACTTTGTTTGGGGTGGTCTCATTCTCTGAATGCAGCCTGGGATCACATGAGCTTTTTAAGCTATTATATCATACTTAGAGACTGAACTTTTGTGCTTGACCTAGGACCCCTCCATCTGGTACATTTGCAGTTCAATTTTTGGATCTGAGTATAAGATTTTAATAGGAAAATGTCATGGGGATAAAATAAATATAAATCTGCCTCATTGCTCCAGCCTGTCAGTCTGCTTCCTAGTTGACATCCAGTCCATTAGCCGTCTCTCCAAGCGTCCTGTTACCTCCATTTTTACTAGTATGCCATCTATGAAATGGAATGGAAACAGATTTACTAAGCACCTACCATGTGCCAACCGCTACTCTAGGTACTGGGGACACAACTGAGACATTCCTTACCATCAAGGAGTTCACATTCTAGTGGAGGGAAGAAAGAGAGGGTGCATGTTCATGTTCGTTTCATAGCAGACAGAAGGACTAGAGAGCTCTTTGGCAGGGGAAGTAACAGGGCAAATGTCAAGGCCCAGAGGACCATGGAAGGCAGTGATTCCCAGGCTAGAGGGCGAGGGGTTCAAAGTTTAGATCAGAAGAGGGCTGGGGAATACCTCTAGCAGAGAAGAGCAAATGGGAGTCAACATTTCAGCACATGGAGCTGGTCTGTCTTACTACTGGCAGCTGGCCCTGCCATGTTGAGCTAGGACAGGGGAGGGGAAAGTCCTTCAGTCAGGCATCTAGAGAAATACTGGAAATAACAGGGCCCCCCCAAAAAAGTGTGAAACTACATTAGAGGTTACTCCTCTGGTGCTAGTGATTCACCTCATTCTGACTGTTACCTAGTCTACAGTGATGTCAGCAACCATCATACTATGGCAAGGGCACCGTGGTTATCAGTCTAATTACTCCACTGAGTAATCCAGATCTTAGCTCGTTGGTACCTCTTGAGTTTCAAGCTAGATTCCCTTCTCCTGAGTTATTGATATCCCCAAACCCAAGATTCCCCTTCCTAAAACAGAAAAGAATTAGAGACTTTAATTCACTCCTTTCCCCATTCTCTAATAATGATATTTAAAAATTAATTATGAAGGAATACAAGGGAACATATCGAGGGTGTGTGTGTGTAGGTAGGGTGGAAAACTCAGTCCACTGTTCGTCATCTCTGTCATTCTATGATATTTAACTCTCCTACCTCAAGGCGTTGGCAAGCCTCCCTTCCCATCCAAACCACCAAAATCATTAAAGAAAAGATCTCCCTAAATGAGCCTCACCCTGTTTTCGAAGTCATCTTGCTCTGCCTTCAGCTGGTTTGAGCCTTGCCTAGCAAAATCTCCCACTGACACCACAGGGCACCTTGGGCCTTGTGGCTCATTTCAGAGCCTGCCTAACATGTTCTTTGTACAGACCCAGGGAAGACCAGTTAGGTTAAGCTAATAGATGTGGCCCAAGACCATTAGATAGGTAGGTCTTCCTTGTCCTTAGCTGGGGTCCAGGCACTTCACCACAGGCTCCTAAGCTGTGGGGTGTTCCCCAAAGGCTACATGTTGCAACCATTTTATTTTTGGATCAGAACAAATCTGTGATTTCATTGGTTTAGGGAACTCCCAGGGAGGAAGCACTTGACTCCTCACTGTAGTCCCTCCTATACTTGAAATGGGTAAAAACCAACCCCTAGCTCTCTCATGACTACAGGAAGTGTAATTAGGAGAAGCACAAGTTAGGGCATTCATACTGTAGTGAAGGATAGTCACTTTTTAACTTAAAGACATTATTAATTGATGATAGATACTGGCAGAAGAAAATGTGCATTGAACTTGACCCTTTCCCACAGGAATCTAAACACTTGATCATTTATTTATGAACACAAAGGCAATTTCCTAATTAACTTGTGTTCCTAAACTCTTATGTCAGTGTTTGGGCCATTGAACATTGTTCCGCTATCGGGTCTTTGACTTCATACTAAATATTTAAACAGTTCAACCTTTGAAAGTAGCCATAAGCTCCATTTTCCCTTAGGTTCCCTAACTGTCTTTAGCTCTCTGTATATTGAACCCTTAGCCTAAAGTCTATTAACATCCTAATATGGATCAGAAATTCCCCCACTTTTATTTAGGAAGAACTTCTCAATTTTTTGCATAAAAATAATTTCACAGGTAATCAGAGGGTCCTATTTTTGGACACAGTTCTGCTAGAAAATTTAAGCAATTACAAGCACCCAGGAACGACTGCCTTTTTCTGTAAATTTCAAGGAAAAGAGTGGATATCATATGCAGGGGAGGGTTTGTTATTTGGGGGTGGGAGGGTTTGACTTATCACATTTTATTTTCAGTTTTCTAATAAAATTTTCTAAACATACAAAAAAGTTTCCTCATCTATGCAATACACTAGTAGCTATGGTGAGAAAAATAATTGTTGAAATGGACAGACCGAGAATAATTCACAGGCAAAAGTCAATTAGGAATTTTGAGAGCGTCATTTATTAGCCAGGCTGGCGGTTGCCTCATAGAGAGACCCAGAGGAGACGGCCCCGAACTGAGGTGGGAGTGTGCATTTTAAGCATTTTGGTGCTACTCAGTACAGCCTTACGGTTTCCACCACAAACAGAGTTCTGACAGAGCGGGGGGGTAGGGGGGGACTTGTTGTTAGGCAAAAACCCCCAAACAGAAGGGGTTGTCAGGGTACTGCTAGGCAAAGGACCCCAATAGAGAAGAGGTGCCAGGAGAGGGACCAATCAAAGACTGGTTGTCATTCAACGAAAAGTAGTTGTCAGGAAGAGGGGGTGCTCAGCAAAAGGTAGTTGCCTGGCAAGAGGGGTCTAACATTAGGGGGGCACAGGTGGTTACCATGCAAAGGGATTAAACAGAAAATGACTGTTAACAATTCATCAGATATTTCACAACCCAAAGGAGAATAATGTTTTGACAGGGGCCCAACAAAAACCTGTTACTAGGCAGGTTATCCAACCCTGCCCAGTAACCTAACAGATATCTCTCAACCTAGGGGCCCAGGGAGGAATAATGTCCATTTCATTGTTAATAGACAATTACCAATATGGGGTGATACAAGTTTTTTCCCTTGCTATTTCCCCATTCAGAAACCTGCCCCTGTAGGTCAAAGCAGCCCCTGAAGGACCAGGCTGATGATGAGATTGGGAAGGACAACTTAGTTCCAATTACAAGGTAGAATTCTTAAGGTAACTCCATCCTTGTTCTACTCTGGCAAGGGTGGAGAATATATCCTTTTGTCTACATTGCCCGGAGTTAGGGGTCATCTCTGTAGAGATGAGTCTCTTTTGTCCAAGAGTGACCTAATGGTCCTCCAGTCCCTCTTTAAAATAAACCCACCTCTCATTATAATATTTATTCTCTCATTGTTAACCAATCAGTCTTATTTCTGCCTGTGGGGAACACCCACTCCTCCAAGGATATTTAAACTCTCAACAGCCACCAAGGTTTCTTTGGCTCCCAATAGTGCCAGTGACCTCATTTTATTAATTATTTGCTAGTCCTAATTAATAAATTGATTATTAATTACCCAGTAATTATGTCTCCTAGAACTCTCATTCATCACCATGGCTTAAATTTTTATACTTTCAGAAGTTCTGTTGTCTCCGAGGAAAGAATGTGGTGTGAAGCCACTAAAGCAATTACAGGCTTAACATTGTAGACTCCTTTCTTATATTTAAGATTGATCTATCTCTAGATCTATAGGTTTTACATTTTCTCCTGAATATCCCATTAAATCAATTAATTCTCCTGTTCAGCTAGATAGATGGTGTTCTTTGAATGTGTTGAGCATAAAAGGTAACGAACAGCCTTAGGACCTGATTCAGCTCCTAACTCTTGCTACTTACTTCCTATATGAACTTGGGCCTTAGTTTTCTTATTGATAAAATGAAAGAGTTGTATACAACTTCTAAGGTCCTTTTCTACTTAAAATCTATGAGTCTAAGAGCAAAAACTTTACTTACTAGTATAACCAACTAGATAAATGAAATTGGAAAAGGGAAACCATTTTAATGTTATTCTAAATAATCGACATCTATTCAATCTATCTTCTATCTACTATTTGCTATGCAGAGCATAAAAATGACATGATCCCAGTTATTTTGGATGAGGTATCCTAAAAGAACATGCATAATAAAGTATCTGTTCTGTGAAATGATAAAAGGTCTTTTTAGTTTCCATTTCCAAGGGGGAACTTTTGTTTGTTTTTAAACCAGTCCTCTAGTTTCCTATCTAAGTCAATATAAATGGTTTAAGTTAGAGGTAGGGGTTCTGGGTAGATAGATGCCAGTGTGTGGGATACTGTAGAAACCTGAGTATCTCATGGTGTTATTGGTGGTCATATGACATCATGGTACAGAGTGCTGGTGTTGGAGTCAAAGCATCTATGTTCAGATTTTACCTCTGTCCCTTTCTCATGTGACTTTGGGCAGTCACTTCTCATTTGTAAAATCAGAAGGTGGAACCAGATAGCTTCTAGGATCCATGACCCTCTGACATGAACTTGAGTCCCAACTCTGTACCTTACTGTCCCTGTGACCTTAGGCAAGTCACTTAACCTTCTGGGGGCTTCAGTTTCTGCATCTGTAGAATGAGAAGGTAGGACTAACCAACCTTGGCAGTCATCCTTGACTCAGAACCAGATCCAACCCTTGAGAACTTTCCAGTTAGGCATAAAAGTTGTGCCATGTGTTTTAGCATTCAGTGCAAACAGGGAAATGTTCAGTATTTTTGTCGACTAGTTCTTTTAAGGCTGCTGCTTCCTTATTATTGGCTTAAGTAATTTGCTCAATACATTTCTGACATTGATACTGACCTTCTAAGACATGATGCCAGTTCTGGGTATTATTAGATAATGGGAACATTTCTTTTCTGTCCCTCTTTATTTTCCCCTCCCCACAGCCATTTTGATCCAGCCCCAAGGAGGCACTCCATTGAATTCAATTATATCTTCCATTATGTGCTCTCCTGCTTGCTATTAAATTACTCAAGCTAAGGGCAGAAAGCCAGGGTGCAAAGGTCTTTCTGCAAATGAAAAACAGAAGGAAGCTTGGTAGAGCGGAAGGATGATTGACTTTAGAGTCCTGAAATCCTGGGTTCAAACCCCCTCTCAGATGCTCATGAGCCTGGTCAGGACACTTACCTTTTATGGACCTCAGTTTTCCTCATCTGTTAAATGAGAAAGCTGGACTAGGTAGTCTCTTTGGTCTCATCCAGCTCTAAATGTTGGATCCCAAGATCATCCCTAGACTCTGTTTGCCAGTCTCTGCTTTACGTTTTCAGCTTTGACTTCATTCTCCATCCTGAGCCAAGTCAAGGCAAATGATGACAAAGTCAATGGTCTTTAGAAATGTAACCATATTTATTTCACCATCGATTCTCAGGCTAAAGAAGAAATCATTCTGCTGGGAATCTTAAAAATTACAAACTTTGTTCTAAACCATCTTCATCGTTCCCTTTCAGTTCACTTGTATTGAAATATATTATCTTTATTTCCCTACTAGCACAGACACTGAGAGTTGAGTGGTGTAAAAGAATCTGCTATAGTTTTAAAAATAGTAATTAGGTACAAGCCTTTGAGAAAAGAAAATTCAGCCTGAAGGACATTTTCTTTTGAAGCTATTAATTCATTCTGGCTTTATATGTAGTATTTTAGGGCTTAACCAATCCTGACATTCAGGTGGCCCCAAAGTAGCTCTGAGTAGAGTTAAGTGCACTCAGGAGTTACTGGAAAGAGGCAAGTGCTCCCAGAAGTTAATTTAAAAAAATACTGTGGGTTTTCTGAACATTGGCTATTAATCACTGTGTTGCCTACACCTCCAGAATGCAGAGTTGCTTCTAGTCAGCTACGGTACCGGGAGCAGCGAAAGCCCTTGAGTATAATCATTTTCATTTGGTCTAAGTATAATAAGCAGACATTCCATCTTTCAGAAGTTACTACGGATCTCTGTAGGGGTCTCTGCTGAGCCTTCGCCATTCCCAGAAACTTCCTCTTGTGCCCCAAGGTCTTGACAGTGATACCGTATCTTAAGAGGTTTGCCAGGATACCAGAGCAGATGAATCTGGCAGGGAATGATCTCCTAGAGAAGACAGGATGGAAAGTAACATCACTGCATGTACAACGATCAACAGTGAGCACCATGTTTATTTATTACAGACACATATGATCTCTCACCTGGGTTGAGAATTCATGGAGTAGAACTGTGTAGTTGAAACTGATAAAATCACCTCTTGTTATCTGGCAAAAGAAGAGTGAGAAATAGTTTGAGTTGGTATCAGATCTAGTCAAATCAAATCAAATCAAGAGCATTTATTAAATGCCTGTGATATGCCAGGCACTATCCTAGCTACTGGGCTACATAAGAATTACAATGGCTTGTTACTCAATTCAGTTTAACTGAAGATTAACTTCAGTTTATGCTGCGGTTATCTTGTATTGCCTCCTGGTTCTGTTGGTAACTTCCGCATCGGTGACTGCTCCTTGAGGGCAGGGATGGGTTTGTCTTTGTTAACATTCTCAGCTCTTAGCCCAGTGTTGGCACATAGTAGATGTTTAATAAATGCTTGTTGACTGACATCATGGTAGTTAAAACTCTGCTCTCCTTTCTTCAATGTTTTTTTCTTGCCTCATTTCCTTGGGGATGATGTTCTAGAATGAGATATAGAAAAGGAAGGTTTCCATTTCTGCTTTATTACCAACTTGTAATGTGACCTTGTAAAACATGTTGTAGGTGTTAGCAGTTCCTAAGACTCAGAGTAGATGCTTGTATAATGGGATTATGATAACCGACTTTTGGTATGTGAAAGCTTGTCTTCTGGTGTAAGAGGGATTCCTCTCACTCCAAACGTGGAAGGATAGATGCAAAGAAGCAAGTTAATAAAAATTAAAACAAAAATGGCTAGCATTTACATAGTGCTTTAAGGTTCATAAAACACTGCAAATATTATCTTATTTTGTCCTCAAAGCAACCCTGGGTGGTAGGTGCTATTAATATCCTCATTTTACAGATGAGGAAACTCAGTCAGAGGTTAAGTGACTTGCCCAGGGTCACACAGCTAGTCATAGTCTGAAGGATTAGAACTCATCTACCTAACTCCAGGTCCTGCAGTCTTTCCATGGCTCTACCTAACTGCCTAGCTAAAAACTTCCTAATTATTATTATCTGATGTTATCCAAAAGTAGAATGTACTTCCTTAGGAGGTAATGGGTTCCCCCTTTTTAGAAGCCATAGAAACCCCAAATTTCAGTGTTGGAAGGGACCTCAGCAGTCATTTAGTCCAACCTATATATAAAAAAAAATTCCTCTCAACTAATATACCCAAGAAATGGTCATCCATCTTCTGCTTGATGTGCTCCATGGAGGAGGAGGAACCCACAGCCTCCCGAGGTAAGGTGTTCAAGCAAAGGCTGGATGACCACTGTTGGATATTGTATGTGGGGGGTGGCTTCTTTTCCAGGTATAGATGGCTGCTCATGTCCCTCCTTTCACCCCTCGTCTTAGGAGGCACCATAATATAGCAGAAAACTATCTGGACTCACAGAACCTGGACCTGAATTCCAACTCTTCTTGCTTCATGTGTGACCCTGGGCCAAGTTACTGGACCTGTCTGGGCCTCAGTTTCCTCATTTGTAAAAGGAGGGGGTTGGGCTACATGATCTCTGTGGTCTCTTCTAGCTTTAAATCCATGGTCCTAAAGCATGAAGTGCCCAGTGTGAGGGCGATGACAGACAAGAGCATTTGAGAGTCTGGAACTGGAAGCTTCTTTCCGTTCTTGGCAGCTTATCCTCCCAGAGATTTGTTTAAATGGAGTCAGCCAGTACCTCTGCTCTAGAACCAGCTGGCCACTAAAATGCTGGTGGGAATGTTGACCCTTGAAGAGGCCTTGAGAATTCAGAAGAGAAAACCCCCCTCCCCTTGTTGATTTCTCATCACCGCTCGGCTCTGACTCTTCTGGGGTCTGAGAGGAGACTGCCCTGCCTTTATGCTGATGCTGGTTTGTCCAGCTCTTCTCATTAGCTAGTTCCCATCCTTTGCTTTACTTCTCCAGACCTGACTGCTATATGTCATTTTTTTTTTCTTTTTCAGTAATTAAAAAAATCTGCTTTATTTTTAAACCTTGGGTGATGTTCCCAGGACAGTTTCTCCTCATTCTGTCCTCAGAATAGCTGAATAGCCTTGGAGGAAGCTATGGAGATTGATTTTAGGCTAAACCGAGACAGGACTTGTGTTGAAGTCAGTGATGGGAATCTGCTCCCCTCCTCCCATGAAATATTTCACTTCAGACACATCAAATAAATGAGGGCAGTTTCTCACTCATTCTTAAGGCGTGGCAATTGCCAGCACTCTCCCCATTTTGAAACTTGTTCCTATGGCTATTTTCCTTCCTCAGTGAAGGCCTCTTAGCTGATTTCCAGGGAGAAATCCTTACTGGTAGGATCCTGGGGCTTGAGGCTTGAACACTTAACTAACCATCTATCTTCCTCACTCTCACCTCTTGACTAGAACTCACTCATTAGGGAAGGACAGACGCCAGAATCTCTCCTTTAGAGTTTCTTTGCGTTTATCAGTCCCAGATATAACGGAGTTGAGTTTAAGTAATTCTGCCTGCCTTTGGGCATATTATCACCAAGTCTGAATTGGTTGAGTAAATGAGATTTTACTGTAATTCTGTAATTTTGGTCACCTTGAGGAATCTGTTCTACCTGATAGAAGGTTGGACCATAGAGCTAGAGCTGTAGGGAACCTCGGATTCCCCCTATTTCATTTTGTGGTTGAGAAGGTTTTCCCAAAGCCGCACAAGTAGTGAGATTTGAACCCAGATCTTTGGATTTCAGAGATGGTTCAGTCCATGGGCTCTTGTTTCCCCACATTTTGTCTTTTACTTTTTATAATGAAATGGTAAGCCATGGCAGGGCTGGTATGGTTTTGATGTCAGAGGTTCCCAAGGAAAACTTCCAGGGTAGAGCGACTGTTTTCTTAAATATTGTGCATGCCTTCTGTATTCTATCTACAGCTAATGAGGTCCTTGTTAGGGATCTGTGAGGGTACTGGGGTTTGTTTGTTGAAACCTTCATTGGATTTCCTCCATTATGGATCCATAGTTCTTGTAAGAGAGCTCAAAGAAGTGTGTGTGTGTGTGTGTGTTGGCAGAGGGAAGGGAGAACAATTGATTGAACTGCCTATGAAGCCCTGTCTCGGTAAACCTTCAGTACTACAGTTGCCTCTCCCTCTCCCTCTCCTTCCCCCTCTCCCTCTCCCTCGCCCTCTCCCTCTCCCTCTCCTTTTCCTCCGCCCTTTCCCCTCCTCTCCCAACCCTCTCCCATATGAATAAGAAGCCTGGGGCTCTAGAACAGGTACTCTGACAATTGCAAAGTATGCCTTCCTTCTTTTCTGTCTCCAGAATTTTCCCCAGCTGTTCTTTAAGTCCCCAGTGGCTGAGAGTGATGTGGCTGCCAGGGAACCTGAAGAAGTCATGGTACTGTTTGCAAATCTGTAGCTTCTGTGTTTATTTAAGTCCTCATTTCCCAACATTATTGATGTATCTCGGGCTCCATTGGTTTTTGAGTCGATGGCCTGTGATTCCTGGGGCTACAGGTGCCTTGAAGGAGGGGTTACTGCCCCCCTCAGCTGGTTGGGATGGAGCCAGTTCTGATTCCCATGTACCCCTCGGAAGGATATCCACAGGCCACCTTTGACTCCCCAGCCCCATCAGGTCCATATCAACTCTTTCTCTCTGGCTGAAGCTGCCCTGGGGACTCTCTGCTTGAACTGACTGTGGTGGGCCTTGTGTACTGGGCGAAGGGTCATGGAACCCCCAACAGTGGTCACAAGAGTAGACAACTCAGCATCTTTTTCTAAATGACTTTTTAAGAGGGAGCTCAAGACTTTCACCAGATTGGACAGTCCTCATTATCTCTAATTACAAGCACTTTAAAATGAGGAGCTCTGATGAGTGGGCCCTTACAGTCCTCCACTGGGACTAGTCACAACCTCCTGGTGCCTCAGGCCATATCCTAAGACTAACCTTTGCACCCTTCCTGGTCTGCACTTTGGATGTTTAATAATAATTTCTTGACTATTGGAGTAGCCCAGAAGGTGAGGATGGGCTTTGATAGAGGGAGCTTTCTCTCTGGAAGGAAATAAACAAGTGCTTGTGGAATGGAATTGAGTTCCCCATCCAATGAGATCACAGGTTCAGCCCCCAAAAGTTTTTTTATTTACTTTTACTAGGGACACAAGCCACCGTTTCCCATCTCAGGTGACATTTCTGGTGTGCACTGAGTCCTCGGTCCCTGTTTTCAGTTTTCAAAGGACACAAAATGAGTGGGTCAATAATATAGCAAGGGCAGTGGACAATCAGTGAATATCCAGAACGGTCCAACAGTCAGAGAGCCAGAGAAAGTGCAAGGAGTTGATTCTCTGTAGAGAATTCATTGCAAAGTATGGTCAAGAATCTCATGGTATAAGAAAATGGAGATGGTGTGCAATCTTCACCAGTGGAGGAGGTACCACATAAATGAAAACTCAGGTCCATCCAAATATCAAAGTCTCCTGCTGCTTCTTTGTGTCCTGACATCTTTGTCACGAGGTGCCAATAGTTCTTCTAGGTCATGTGAGGTGAATTCTAAACTGGGTTGCTTGTCTACCACATGATCTGTAGGTGTTTTCCCCTAGGCATTCTCTTGAACTTCTCATGCCAACCAGTAGCCATGTTGATAATGTACTAGTGACTATTTTGGTGAGGGCACTGAGGGCCATAGAATCCCAACTCTAGGCCAGAATGGATATTTTTAGAGGAGGAAACTGAGGCCCAGAATTGGGTCTTGACTTGTTTCATGTTCCACAGACTGTACTATTAGAAGCAAGGCTTGAACCCAAGTTGCCTGACACCAGAGCCAGTATCTTGCTTGAGGCTATGTTCAGTTGGGCACCATTCTATAATCTTTTCTAGCCTAATACAATTTAGGAGCTGTGAACAGGGATAAAGACTAATTTCTCAGTTCCCAGTGTATCAATAAACATTGATCGAATTGAGCTGAACTGACTGTCATGGATGAAAGAGTTCATAGATCTATAACTTCATGAATGTGAAGACTCCCTCCACTGCAGCAGATTGCAACCCATCTGGGCCTTGTCATCAGATCTGTGCTCTTCCAAACAGAACGGCCCTACCTGCTGGAGGCCTTGGTGGATAGATCAATTTTTACCCTTTCTAGACTATGATAGAGTCCATAGACCATCCATCTGACATAGGAGAATAGGATTGAAAAACTGACCCCTTCATTTTACAGATGAGGAAACTGAGTCCCAGAGACAGTAACTGCCCAGGGCACCTGGCCAGGAAGAGTCTGAGAAGGGAACTATCACTCCTTGTGGGCTACTAAGGGCTGTGGACAAAGGGCCGTCTCCAGCCTCCAGGCCTCAGTACTAGCTGATAACAAGCATGTGTCCTCAGGCAAGATGGAGATGATTTTCAAACAATTGTGCCCACAGTTGAAAAGCAAGTTTATCTCTAACCCAGTAGGGTGTGGCCTGTATTTTTATTCTCCTGAAAGGAAGCTACACCTTGGCCAGGTTATCTAAAGTCCTTATCTAGAATCCGGAAACCCCCTAACACAGCAAGTTAGTAACTGAGCTGCCTATGGGGCCAGTGTGTATTCTGGGTCTGGCTCCTTCCTCCATGGGGCAGGAGGAGGGACCCTTTTAATGAAGATTTTTTGCTATATTGCTTACCCATTGCTTTACCCCACTGAGTTGCATCACATAATAGTATAATGACTGTGATGTCTTCTCCCACATCACGTAAGAGCTGCCAATCATGGCTAAGTCCCACATGGGCTGCAGAGATGGGTTGAGCTGTCCAAGGTTGCCTGAGAAGAAAAAGTAAGCACAGATGTGTTAGTTTAGTGGAGAGAAGTTTCAGCGAAGGAACTGAGGGCCAGGCCTGCGAAAGCCACACACATGGCTCTGGGGTAGCATTTGGAGCTGGCCATGTGACATCTTCCTATTTTGTCTCTTCGGTCCTGTCAAACCTTGCCTGTTGCTTCTTGCTATTCCCAGGAAGCCAGTTATAAAACACCTAGTGAATGCCGAGTCTTGGTGCTACATAGCGCAGAAGCAGAACAGTGACCTCAGGAGGTGACCTTCAGAAATGAAGATGTGATTCCCTGAAGGTAGAGGAAGAGGAGGGATGAGTCCTGGGTCCTGGGTTGGTCCTACCCATAAAATTCCAAAAGGGGCCCTACTTACATGGCTTATGAAAGGAAAGGAGCCAATGGAAGGGAGATTGGCCCAAGTCAGATAGGAGTTAGATGGGGATGTGAGAAATGGTGCCTGGCCACCTCACTACAGGACAAAATCCAGAAGCTCAGCACTGTTGGCAGCTGGTGGGGACTCTGGGCCATCCAAGACTCTCCAAGTAAGTGGCTCACGCTTTGTCCTCTTGCAGGGGAGGCCAAGAACCCAGATATTGTTTTTCTTAAACTTCTCAGCTTGGGGTGAGGCTCTCTGGTATCTTGAGGATCAAGTAGGGGTGGGAAGTATGCGGCCTTGAGGCCAACTGTGGCCTTCTAGGTCCTTGGGTATGGCCTTTTGAACTGTATCCAGGTTTTACAGAATAAATCCTTTTATGAAGGGGATTTGTTCTGTGAGGTTTGGATTCAGTCAAAGGACTGCCCTTGAGGCCCCCTGCTGTAGACTGGTTAAGGGTTGCCTTAATAGAAGGAACATGTCTAACATGGGGAAACTGATGAAAGTGCCCTAACGCTTTTGGGACATGCTGTAGATTTGATTCTGTCCTTGTATCTTCATGAGAAGAAAACCAAACTCTTGGGGCCGCTGGTGGGAGCCCCTCTAATGGATAATGTTAATCCTCCCTGCCATTGAAATGCAGAAAAGATGCATTTTTTCCAGTGGGCGGGTGCTGAGTTGAGATTCTAACCGGATGAACTCACAGAGACCACACTCCTGGAATAATGAGATGAGCCCTGCCATCCACCAAAGCAGCCAAGCTAAGAGGCAGAGGTAGCCAGCTCTCTGAGTAGCTTGGTAATTTCCCCCAGGCACCTTCTGGGGGAGAACATAACTGTTGACTGACTCTTGGATTGCCAAGGCCTGAACCTCATGGCAGAACAGGATCAAGTAAGTGTCCAGCAGCCCCTCTTGATCGTTCAAAAGAAATACACATTGTGTTTTGTGTATAGAGAGGAAGTGCTTTATGCTGGAGGGTGATGGAGTCTGGAGTTGGGTGAGACTTGCCCACTTTGACTCTTCCTGGTTTTGTACCTGGTTAATCCCTTCATCTCTCTCCACATCAGTTCCCTCATCCATAAATTAGAGGTAACTCTGGTACTGGCCTCTCAATGCTATTACTCGATGAGATAAAAGATGGAAAGAATTTTGTCATTTTTAAAGCACTTACAAGGCTTTTTGGGTCTTGGGAGTCTTGGGACTCCACCTGCCTCACCCTCTCACTTGCCTGATGTCTCTGCCCCCCCCATCTCTCAGGACTCTCTGGGCATCTGCTGTGACTGAGTCACAGGGTTTGACTCTGGGCTGTGAGATGGAAGAAGCATCACCAGCTGGGTCTGTGTGCAATCTGTTTGCAGTCCTTAGTTAACAAGCCAGCTCACCCTCGTTTGTGCACAATAATACAAAAGAAAATTACTGCTAAAAGAATCATTCTTTAGCAAATGAACCTCCCTCAGCACAAGTCTTTGGCACAAGTCCCATCCTGTGTTGGCCAGTTTTTGACTTTGCATCCTTTTGGAGATGTTGGGAAAGTAGCAAAAGTGATTTGTGATTTGGGAAAGAAAAGTGGATGAGAATAAGGCATCAATATCATTGTCCACATTTTTTTTCTGACATTACCATTATCCATTAGCAAGTTTGCCTCTAAATTTTTCAGATTCTTAGGTTTCTTTGTCAAAAAGAATCCCCCAATGTCTCCAAACTGAGCTGGTGAGCCGGACTGATGCTAGTCAACATTTTTTCATCCGATTTGCCTTTAATTGTCTAAATCTCCAGGTTATTTTCTATGCCCCCCTCCCACTGTGTTAGTTGCAGAGCTCAGTTGGAAACTAGGGCTGCTCCTGCAGATTTTCCCATAGAAAGTGGGTCCAGATGTTCAGTTATTTCTCACAAAGGTATCAATCAGCATTTCAAAAGTGGATTTATTATTCCTTGCTACTGTGATGCCTGAACAGCTGGAGAGCTAAGTTCAAAGAACATTAAAAAGAACAAAAGACACTGGCTGGAACATCGAGACACAAACACATTAATAAAGAAGAAAAAACTTCAGAAATTCATTTTCATCAGTTTCCCCATTAATGCTCCATTATGGACACCTGCAGATTTTCAGCAGCTTAGATTTAGATTTAACAAACATTTGTTAAGTGCCTTCTATATGCTAGGCACTGTGCTAAATGCTTCATGTATACATGTGTGTGTGGTATACATGTGTCTGTGTATATACATGCACATATATACATGCACATATATATATATATATATATATATGCACATATATATATATCTCCTCACAACAGTCCTGGGAGGTAGCCATTATAATCCTCATCTCACAGATGAGGAAACTGAGACAGAGGTTAAATGACTTGCCCAAGGTCACACAGATACTAAGTGCCTAAATCTGCATTTGAACTCGAGTCTTCCTGTCTCCAAGTTCAGAGCTTAGTGCGCTGCACTCCCAGCTGCCTTATCTTTGTTTCTGCTCATCTTGTTTCATCTTATAGTGTTCTGTTTTTAAAATCTGTCAGTTCGAAACCTGATGCTGTAGAAGGCCACTTGATCATGGAAAGTTGACCTGATGGTAGGGTTTTGATGAAGAAAAGCCTTCGAGGGAACATGATGGCTCATTTTCAGGGGTAGACTGGACCTATGATTTCACTGACAGGAGGATCTCCCAGGTGAGGAGATCTACCAATGCAGCTGGTACTTTCTGTGCAGTCCATAGTCTTAGAGAGTTGGGTGGGGCACTCTTAGAGAGAGGGGAAGGGGATAGTCCATGGCAGAGGTAGGTCTTCAATCCAAATCTCCTTGGCTCCAAGGACAGGGCTTCTCTTTGCTTATCCTGTCTCACAGGATTAGCCCAGAATTAAGCAGGAAGACAGGATTTCAACCAATTCAATATAAACCTATAGCTCAATGCTTTGTCCATGGTACAGAGGCATTCTGAGCCATTTATCGTCAAATTTCTCTGTCACCCCAAAGTTTGCAAAGACACGTAGTTTAGATATTCTCCCATTTTATAGATGTGGAAACTGAGGCTCACAGCTGCTAATGAAACAGAAGCTTAATTTGTGTTCATTAACACATTAAAAAGGGAAAATCCCAGTGGATAGCAAAATCAATTCCAAATCCTGTAAGAAAGATTCTTCCCAAAATTATTTTAGGAAAAAAATTCTGTTCTGGCAAAATAATACTGGACCCAGAATCATGAAAAGTTGAGCCCCGTTCCTTCTTTTGACATCGATGGGCCCTGTGATGATATACTAACCTCCAACCTCTCTGAACCAGTTTTCCACATATGTGAAATGGGGGTGGTGATAGTTCTTACTTCTGAGGGTGGTTGTAAGGTTCACATGAGATTAGATATGCATATATATATAAACTTCAAAGTGACATATAAAGGTCTGTTGTTATTTTTTTATTGATGTCAACACACAAAATAATCAGTTGCTTCACTAAGATGAGCTTACATCACATGAATGAAATGACTAGTGGATTCCAGGGACAGCTCTGGGTCTTAAATTTACTTTCTCTGCGACCAAACTCCTCCAATTGTAATTCAGTTTGTTGATTTTCTAGTTTTTTTTTTTTTAATTTGGATAGCCAATTCCTTGATCTGTTCTTTCTCTCTCTTTTGTTGATAAAAGTACTTAGAGACATCAATTTCCCCCTAAAGACTGCTTTGACTGCATCTTCAGAATTTTAATATGTTGTCCCCTTGTTATGGGAATAAAATGTCTATTGTTTCTGTAGTTTGTTCTTTGATTTGCCAGTTCTTTAGCATTAAGTTATTTAGTCTTCAATTAATATTTAGTCCTTTCTTTAGTGGTCCTTAATTTAATATAGTTTTATTGCATTATGGTCAGTAAAAGCTGTATTTAGTATTTCTGCTTCTCTGCATTTGTTAAGGTTTTTATGGTTTAATATATGATCAATTTTTGTAAAGATGTTACACATAACTTAGAATGTATGCACACACACACACACACATGCACACACACTCCTTTCTATTCCTCTGTAGCAATCACCAGCAATCTACTATATCTAAATTTTCTAAAATTCCATTCAGGTCTTTAAGTTCTTTTTTTGTTGTTAGAGTTGTCTAGGTCAGAAAGGAGCATATTGAGATCCCATACTATTCTAGTTTTACTCCATATTTCACCCTGTATTTGATTTGGTTATTCCTTTAATTACTATGCTTTATAATATTACATAATTCAGATGGGATTATTACTGTAATTCAGATAGGAATACCCTACAGTTGGATCACAATAATTTGATTCTTGGAGGAGTAATCCACATCAAAACTTGCAACCAGCATCTTCCAAAATGCCAGTTTACGTGAATTAAGGAGGAGGTTTCCTTCGGACATTTTGGAGGTGAAGGTATTGATTGGAAATCAATTGTTTCTTTTCCCAACCTCCCCTACAAAGGTGGCCTTTCATGAAAGAGGACGATGGTCCTATTCTACAGCTGCGTGCCACCGCAGCTTCAGAACATTATTCTAGCTTGTTCCGCGGCACCACTTTTAACTTCAGTGGCTACAGAAACAGCAGGATGCGTTCAGTGTTTCAGCGATTACTGGCCCATACCTGGGATTCTGGTCCCGTCAGGGGGTCTTTTCAGCTGCTTCATCTGTTTGTACAGCCTGTAATCTTCTTGCTTTCTTTCCTTGTCATCGAGGAGTCTTGTGCAGGTTATGTTGACTCTAGGTTTGGGCTTATGATTCTTGAAGATCACGAGCGCAGAACATGTGCCCAGATGCTCCTCATTTGACTAGGGAAAAAAGAGAGACAGAGAGACAGAAAGACAGACAGAGGCAGACAGACAAAGAGAGAGACAGAGAGTGAGAGACACAGAGACAGACAGAGAGACAAAGAGACAGAGTGAGAGAGATGGAGAGACAGAGACAGACAGACAAAGAGAGAGAGCGAGACAGAGAGAGAGGGAGAGGAGGAAGAGAGGGAGAGACAGAGAAGAATTCTCAATTACCCAGAGAGGAAAATGAGTAAATCTCAGGTTGAATAGTTTCTTTTCTCTCAGGGCAATTCATTAATATTAATTTTATTATTAATGTTTTACTACTACTAATGGCTGACATTTATATAAAATACAAAGGTTTGCAAGACTTTTTATACAGATCTAACGACAGAAAGGTCCTCTGAAGTCCAAAGTTACCCACAGGGTGAGCTGCAGTCAGGATTTGAATTCGGGTCTTCAGACTGCAAGTTCAGTGCATTTTCCACTATTCTGTGTTGCCTTTCATTTAACAGTCAACATTTCTGTATTGCTGTCAGTCTGCAGAGCATTATTTCTATAGGTTACTTCACGAGATCCTCACAACAGCCCTAGGGGGTAGGTCCCATTATCGTTCCCATTTTAGAGAAGAGAAAACATGAATCACAAAGAGGACCAGTTACTAGTAAGTGTCTGAAATAGGGTTTGAACTCATGTTTTCCTCATTCCAGGCCCAGCTTGCCGCCTGCCTAGCTGCCTCATTTAAATAAAGTATTTATTGGGTGTGCTTCTACCCGGGGTAGACTTAAAGCTGCTTCTGTGTTCAGAGAGGTGGGGGGCTATGGCTACAGGATGGTGCATATGTCCTAAGCTACAAGCACTGGTTGGTTGATTCTGTTTCACGGTAGTTTGGGAGGTTTGGGGGTCATTTCCACAAGGCAGAGAGGTTCTATCCACAAATAACTGATGTACAAATAAGGGGCACCAGCAAAACTCAACTTGAAAACACACAAATTCTGCAGGGAAAGGCCCTGTTGTGGAAAACCATCCCTGCCCATCCTCCCTCCCATTCCTCTCCTGTCCCTTGATGCTTCTGAAACTTAAGCTGGGCCCTCCCAGGGAAATGACATCTCTGCTAAGCCCGGGTCCTTGGGAGGGAATTTTCTGCCCTGGGCCAGTGGAGGCTTCACAGTCACATCAGAAACCCACTTGGTGACTGAGTTTATGCTTGGAACTCTGTGGCAAAAGTCCGGGAGAGCCTTTCCCCACATTTATACTACTGGAGGAAAGAGGAAGAAGCCAGGGCGAGCTCGGTCCCACCTTCTTCTCCCTTGGTCTCCATGATCTCTTCGAACTTCTCCTGGGAATCATCCAGAGTGAACCATTCTCAACATATTAAGAAACTCTCAAAAAATTCCGAGAGTTCATCTGAAGGGAGGAGAGCAGCAGTAGATTTGGTGTGGGGAGAGGGAGGGAGATTGTGGGAGGGAAGAGGGGAAAGAGAGAGAAGGGAGGGAGGAGAGAGGGGAGAGGTGGAGAGAGGATGGGAGGAGAGAGGAAAAGGGACGGGGGAGGGAGGGAGGGAGAGGGAGAGGAAGAGGGGGAGGGAGAGAGAGAGAGAGAGAGAGAGAGGAGAGAGAGAGGAGATGGAAGGAAGGGGGGATGGAGGGAGAGAGAAAGGGGGGGATGGAAGGAGGGGGGAAGGGGGGGAGAGAGAGAGAGAAGGGGACAGAGGAAGGGTGAGGGGAGAGGGAGACAGCTCTCATTGGTACCAGGAGCTCCTAACAAAGAAAATGCTTCTCCCAGAGCAGATCAACCTCCAGTTCAGCTACTTTGTCACTTGCCTGTTGAACAGAGAACTTGTTACAAGCCCAGGGTCACACAGCTAAGGTGGAGTTGGCACAGTTTAGTGGACAGAACGGTGGATGTGGCTTCAGGGAGAAGGCCTGGTTTCAATAAAGCTAACCTGGGATGCTCACTCACTACCTGTGTGAGCTGGGGTGAGGCACTCAACACCCTTGGGACTCAGTTTCTTTGTCAAGTAAAGTGAGGGCGCTGGACTCGGCTTCTCAGGTTCCTTGGGCCTCGGTCTCCACAGCTCTGACTGCATGTTTGGATTCCCAAGGAAGCGGAAGCCAGGGAGAGAGTTCATGGGTCTCTGGACAGGATTCTGAAGCTCCTCCACTTAGCTGAGCAGGGCCCTGAGAGCGGTGCCACACCACAGCCTTGCTTGCAGGACCACACCTTGTTCCTGGACCTGAGGAGGCCTGTTTTTGAGACCATCATCATCAACCTGGGATGCTCCTGGTGCCTGCACTCGGCCAGCCTCTTAACTCCTATCCACGGCCTGATCTGGGAAGGCTCTCTCTTGGGTTTTGCCTGTTTGATCAGCCATTTGGCAGGTTTCTGGTGCAAACAACAAGTCCTCAAACATGAACAAAGCCCTCCTCTTAGGATGCCATTCACATTGCCTGGGGAGCTGCCTGCTTGGCTCTGGCAGAGCAGGAATCCCAACAAGGGCCTGCTGGGATATGCCTCCTGTCCTGGGTGAGTGAGAGAACATGGGCACAGCCCTGCAGGGTGACCATGAGGGTCAGGTTCAGCCCAGAGGAAGCCGAGGGGAAGGAAGATGGCCGGGGAGCCTCCGGGCTGCTGCACTGGTCACCCGCAGCTGGCCTTGGTGTGAAGCCAACACAGTTCATGGATGGGGATCTTCTCAGGGAGTTCTGGCCCCTTTTTGTGGGAATTATGAATGCAGAGATGGGACAGAACTTAGAGGGCATAGGATCACAGAGTCTTTGAGGGCTGCTGATTTGTCCCCCTTGAGGATAAACGGCTGACCCAGCCGCGTAGAGTTAACAAGTGTCTGGGAGGGATTGGAGCCCAGGTCTTGTGAGTCCAGAACTAGTAGGCTGCCTGCTACACCACTCTTCCCTCCTCTGCTTTGCTCTCCCTTTTCCCTCCCTCAAATGTGCCCCATGGATTAGAAAATAAGATGCCCCAAAGAAAAGGCTGTTTCCTGATGATGGAAGTGAATGGAAAGCAGGAGGCTGGAGGAGCTGAGTTTGAATGTGAGTCCTGGCACTGCCTGTGTGCCTCACTGGACTGAGTTTCGCTGAGAGGTCACACACTTAAGTGACAGGCTTAGCAGTAGAACCTAGGTCTTCCTGTCCCTGAGGCAGGCACCACTCACGTACACACAAAGACATTTGCCACACACACACACACACACACACACACACACACACACACACACACACACTCCCTTTCGCTTTCCTGTTTTCAGAGATGGTCTTCTCCTCAGTGCCACCCTCCCTGGGAAACCAACCTACCTCTGGCTTGTAGCTTTCCACAGTGAACTCCAGGTCAAATTTTTGTCTTTTCTTTGCGTTGACCTGGAACAGAGAAATGGAAGGATAGCCCAGTCAGTCCAGCCCAGGCATTTTTGGATGAAAGCCAGACATGAAAGGCCTGCCATCCCAGAGGTTCTCACGAGCACTCAAACATTATCTTAGCACCCTCCGTCCTGAACTGCCTTACACTGAACTACTTTGAACATATTCATTTGCTTCGTAGTTATGTAATATTTATTTACACAGCCCTCTAGGTGGTGCAGTGGGTAGAGCATTGGGCCTGGAGTCCAGAAGCCCTGAGTGCAAATCTGGCCTCAGGTACTTACAGGCTGTGTGACCTTGGATAAGTCATTGAACCCTGTTTACCTCAGTTTCTTCATCTGTAAAATGAGCTAAAGAAAGCAATGGCTAGAAAACCCCAAATAAGGTCACTACTGAAAATGACCGAACAACAACGTTTCTTTAGACATTTACTTGTCTCCCTGGTTTAAACTCCTTACAAATAAGCATGGAGGAGGTCTTGATTGACAATAGTGACGCTACAATCGCTTCCTCAGAGGCCTGGAGCCAGGGAAGTGGCCAGGGGCTATTGTAGGGGATTCCCGCAGACAGCAGACTGCCAGGTCCTGCCACCAGGGCATTCAGTGTGGGCATCACCACATCAGAGGCAGCTGGGCCAGGTGTGGACAGACTCCAGCTACCAGGAAGCCGTAAGTCTGTGGGAGACAGGGGTTGGGGCCGGGCAATAAAGCCCAATCCCTTGTTAAAGTTCATAGTGCAGGGGAGAAGAATGTCACTGGAGATGGGACCTGCCTGTCTTCAGTTCTTTCTAAGAGCAGGTGGATCAGCCAATCAATCAATCAGCAAACACTGATTAAGCACCTACTATGTGCCAGGCACTGAGTACAGAAGTACAAACTGTGAAACTTAAGCACAATATAATTGGGGGTGGGGGTGGGGGTGCAGGGTGGAAAGCAGTGGCAGCTGGGGAGATTAGGAAGGGCCTCACAGGAGCTGAGCTGAGCTTTGCCGAAAACTAGGAATTCTAAGAAGTCAAGATAAGGAGGTGATGCATTCCTGACACTGGTCACTTTGCCAAGGCAAAGGTCAAGAGATGGGAGATGGCATATTGTGTGTCAGGAGTAGCAAAGGGGCTGGTTTGACGGTAGCTCTTGCTTCCATAGACCTTTCTCATCACTATTCAATTCTTAGCCAAACATTTACCAATGCCTGTTGTGTGCTCAGCCCTGTGCTAGTGCCAGCGAGGGACATAAAGATCTCTCCTGACCTCAAGGAGCTCCCATTCTACAAACACTTGACATAGGTAGTACAAGGGCTAGCTAGGGGGTGCAGCGGATAGAACACCAGGCATGGAGTCTAGAAGACCCAAGTTCAAACCTAGCCTCAGATGCTGACTAGCTGGGTGACTCTGGGTGAGTCGAGTCACTTTACCTTACTTGCCTCAGTTTTCCCATCTGTAAAAGAAACTGGAGAAGGAAATGGCAAACCACTAGGGTCACAAAGAGTCAGACATGACTGAAAAACAATGGAATGTCAACAGTACAAGGATCCTTTCTCTTGTTACACAAAATGACCCACTCTCTATAATCCACAGTAGGATTCTTTCAAGAGAAAACTCCCTATGTTTAAAATTGTTCATTTAGTCGCTCACTGGTTTACACCTGGCTTTTTAGGGCCATGGCCCTGCACGGAGCTAGGCACACCTGGGTGTGCAGATGGTTGGTGCATATACCAAAATCCAGGCTGCCATCTGTGTTACTGAGGAGGGACAGGAGCTGAGTCACACAGGCAGGCCATCTTTATATAGTTGTTTGGCTGATTTGATTTGCTTTTGTTAGGGATGTTCTTTTCAAGGCTCTTTTAGGTCCTTGGTTTGTTATCTGAGATGAGGCTTTCATCTCCCCCAAAGGGCCCCCCCTTCCTTCTTCCTCCGAAGGTGACTCACTGGTTCCTATCATTGTTTGACTAAACTCTTTCGAGATAAGCATTGGGCAGTCATGCCATTCAGAGAATGGGAGATAGGAAATGGTTATCTTTTCTTCCATCTGGACTCTGAAATCTCCACAGCACAAATGCTCCGAGAGGGGAGGATGAGGTATATTCCCAGTGGGTCTTTCCTTCCTTTTCAGAATCCCCTAGAAGAGAGTGGTGCACAGGCTTTCTAACAAGCATTTACCAAATGCTACTTAATAAGTGTAGGTCAAACACCGTTCGAGGCCTTGGGATACAGAGACAGCCCAAGTCTGTCCTCAAGAGGCTGTACAGGTTAGTAATGTTTACATAGGGGTCCAATGGACTTGGGACTTCTTTGGGATAGGGAATTCTCATTGAGGAAACTCCCTCTACAATTCAGGGTGGGATCTTTCCTACAATCTTAGAGAATGGTCTAAACTGAGAGAGGTCCAGTGTCTCCCAGCCAGCATAAGGCAGAGGCAAGACTTGAACCCAGGCCTTCTTGCCTTTGAGGTGAGGTCTAGCCTCTATGCCAAGTAAAGAGACAGTGACTAAATTGATAATCAGCTGTCAGTGTTTCAGTAAGGGGAGAACATTGGGTTTGGAATTATTGTCAGCACCAGCATCTCAAAATGAATTGGGAAATAGTGACTTTTTATTGAGAGGCAGTTCAGTTCAATTGAACAAACGTTTATTAAGCATTTACGATATTCCAGAGAGACTGTGGGGCAGTGGATAGAGTACTGGGCCTGGAGTCTGGAAGACCTGGGTTTGAGTCCCACCTCTGACTTGCTATGTGACCTTAGGCAAATCACTTAACCCCTCCTGAAAAATGAGGAAGTTTGTAGCTGATGTCCTCTAAGATCCCTCAGGATGGTGTGGCCCTTTACAGGGGACTCCATGCAGAGCCAAAATGACTCCCAGGAAGTCTCTCTTCTACTGGGGTCTCTTGGGAGATCCCTTGTGGGGTAGAATGTAGTAAGAATTTGTGCTTAGATGGTGACAGTGACAATGATGGTGATGGTAATAACGGTGATGATGGTGATGCCCCATCATGACATGAAGATGATCCTGGGTCCCCAGGGAGCACAAGGCAGCTTAAAATATAATTGGGAATGGTTTAACACCATAAATAGAAGTGCAGTAGAACAGAGATAAGATCACATGTTCAAACAAAGTCCAATGCTGTGGGATGTTTCTCTAGAGATTAGGGGCCCTGGTTAGAGCCCAGAGTGGAGCAGTGATTGGCCCAGGGTGTCACAGTTAGGATGGGGCTGGGGCAGGGCTAGAACTCATTCTCTCTTCTCATAAAGGAGACAATCTTTGGAGAGTCGACCCAACATTGGGTGTCATTCATCCTACTCCCCTGTTCTCCTGTCTCAGTTGTCACCTTGGCTTTCGTGGATGATGAATTGCCATTTAGCTCAATAGTTAGTGCCATGTATTCTTTGTTTAGCTTGGCCCTAAGCTTTCTACCCCATGTTGGAAGCCTCAGCCACCCTGGCTCCAAAGCCAGGCCCCCAAAATCCAGGACCCCCAATTCCCTGCGGTAGGAGCAACCCAGAAATGACTTATGGCAGAGGAGGCAACTCAGTGGAACTCTCATCTGTGAACTTTGAACCCACCAATGGCAACACTGAAGGGGCCCGATTTTGGGGTGCTGGGCAGAGGTGAACAAAGACCAGAGTGGCACTGCACTCTTTGGACTACTGACATATAGCTCAAAGGGACCTCAGCGGCCATCCAGCCCAACCCCTTCTTTTACAGATGGGGAAACTGAGTCAAGGCTAAGAAACATGTCCAAGATCACAGAGTCAGGAAGTGTCAGAAGCATGACTGTGAGAAAGAAGCACCCCCTCCCCTTGTCCCCTGCCCCCCTCCCACAGAAGGAGTTCTTAACCCTTTTGTGACCAGATCCCCTGGGTAGTCAGTCTGGTGACATCTACGGGCTCAGATGCTTTGAAATGTGTAAAAATAACATGTAGGATTACAGAGGAAAATAATTACATTGAAGTAGTTCCATATATATATGTATATATGTGTGTGTGTGTATTTCCATCTATCTCAACCTCCTAAGTGCATGGACACCAAGTTAAGAAGCCTGTAGTACCTGAGCTTCTACCTGCCAGTTCTGTGCGTGTGTCTCTCTCTCTGTTGTCCGCCATGCCCAAGAAGCCTCTTTCTTTACCTCTACTTCCTGGAATCCCTAGCTGCCTTCATGGGTCAGTGCAGGTGCTTACTCCTGTGCCAGACCCCTCCTGATCCCTCTTCCTCCCCATTTGATGTCACCCCCCCTTAATTTGTATAGACTTATTTTTGCCTATTTTTGTACGTTACCCCTTAACAGCACGTAAGCTTTTTGAGAGCAGGAATTGTTTCGTTTTTATATTGACATTATCAGGAATCAGTCAATAAGCGTTTATTAGGTGCCTACTGTGTGCTAGGCACTGGGGATACAAAAAGAGACAAAAGGCAGCCTCTGCCCTGGAGGAGCTTACAATCAGATTCTCAGCACCGAGGGAGGCTCGAGGCGCCCAGCACACTGTTAAGTGCTAAATCGGTATTTGTTGAATTGTGTTTGTGAGCCGTACAAAGCATCGGGTGTGTTCTTTCCTTTCATCCCAGTTTTATTCTACCTCCCCCTCCTCCTCCCTCCCTCTGCCCAGTTTTCTCATCTGGGAGACAGATGAGCATTCTCGACATCCTTCTCTCCTAATTTTTATCATCAGGCTTTATCAATAGCCAGAAGCAGAGAATGTTATTGGTCATATTTTCCAACACCAGGCCTTTTTTGTAAAGAAAAAGTCAAACAAAGGAAGGGACCCTGGAGCTTTCCAGCCTGCAGGAAGGAGGGAGGAGGTGATATTTATAGAATTTGCTTTTAATTGGACAGAAAGTTGCTTGATCGGAAGTCACCCAACAGCATCCCTCCTACCTACATCGGGTCTTCTTCGATGAGTGGTTTTGGAGTCCTCTTACTGCCCACTGACTGAGCCGGGAGGGCCTATCCCATTGTCTAGTCCACACATCTCACCCATTTTACAAAGGAGAAAACTGAGGTGAATTGACTTGCCCAGTGGCAAAGCTCCACGGACCTTTTTATTGGTCAGTCATGTTAGGCTCTTCAGGTCCCTATTTGGGGCTTTCATGGCAAAGATACTAACTAGAGTGGTTTGCCATTTCCTTCTGCAGCTCATTTTACAGATGAGGAAACTGAGGCAAACAGGTTAAGTGACTTCCATAGGGTCACACAGCCAGTCAGGGTTTGAAGCCAGATTTGAACTCAGGAAGATGACTCTTCCTGACTCTCTGCACTGTGGCACCACCTAGCCACCTACTATGTTCCCTACCTGATCTGATCCTATCAGGCAGTCCCCAGCTACACAGTGGAATCTTTCTGGCACCATAATGTGCCTTCTTGGTTCAATTGGCCAAAGGTGACTGCTTTAGAATTCTTGTGGAGAAGGATGGATATGCATCTTGGGAGGGGATGGAATGAAATGTCCTCTGGGAGCCTATATCTTATTAATATCGAATATTCAGTGTGTACTATGTACAATTTAGTAAGCGTTGATTAACCACCTATGTTATATGCCAGGCACTGTTCTAGTTCTGGAGATGCAAAACCCCAGAAGAGTCTCAGCCCTCAGGGAGCTGTTACAGTCCACCCACAGAAACCCAATGCACACAGAGAGGTAAACACTACATAAATACAAAGAGAGTATGAAATAATGACAGACAGAGCTAAGGGGGACCCCTAACGACTGGGGGGGTTAGTGGGGCCTTTGGGGATGGGAGGGTCCTTAAGCTGAACATTAAAGGGAGTGAGAAGTTCCAAGAGGTAGAAAAAAAGGAGGGAGCAAATTCCAGGCATGAGGGACAGCCAGGGCAAAAGGGACAGGAGATGAACTGTTGTTTATGGGAAACATTAAGTCATCAAGTTGGGCTAAAACAGGGATCGTGTGAGCAAGGAGTAATAAAGAATCAGCATCCACCTCCACTGTGTTTTGAGGATCAATGTCTGGCAAACAGAAAGCACTTAACAAATGATTATTGATCAGATTGGAGGAGAGAGTAACAGAGAAGCTGGGAGTCCAATCAGAAAGCTGTTATGTACTCGTCCAATAAGTGGAAGGTAAGAGGGGCTGGAAATAGGCCAGTGGCTGCAAAATTGGATGGGCAGGAGATGTACTGTGGAGGGAGGTTTGATGAGGCTTGTGAATCATGTTTGCATATTAGAGTCTGACCAGTTCCATTTACAGATGTGGAAATAGTTTGCGTTTGAAAGGGAGAACTATGGAAGGGTTAAGGATTCCTGTCCTCACTCTCCACCCTATCCCAGATCAATGGATGGAGTAGATGTGTCCTTCATCCCTGAGTGGAATATTTTGTACCCTGCGGTACACAAGGAAAAACAAGGAAGTAGACTGGAATGAGTCAGGGGCAGGGGACATCCATGCAACCTGGGGAACTTGATAAAGAGGGAAGAATGTGGATATTTTGAACATAATATGGATTGATTTCAATAGTGGACGAAAACCACCCACCATCAGCGTCGAAGTCAGTAAAAGAACATGACTAGCTCAAAGACCCTATTGCCAAAGGACCCTCTGTCTTCTGTGGCAGGACACCACTCAAATCTTGCAGCCTTGTGTATTCTCATCTCCAGACAGATGATGCTGCCTGAAGCTGATCTGTTGAAAGGACATGCTCATGCTCCAAAGGAAAATATTGCTTATCCTTGGACTCCACCCCACCTCCCCTTGGTTGCTAAGGATGGATTTCTTTAATCTGATTTTAGAACAAGTTCTACCAGCGTTAAAAATTCACATAAAAAAATGACTTTCTGTCCCTGCCTGTTTCTTCTAACCTTTGTGTTTAAAAATCACAGATATTTACCTCTTCTGATTAAAGGAGAGTCATCTTTTTCTAGATCTTTTGTAGAACTGGACCCATTTGGAGGAATTGGGTTTGGGATGAGCTAAAGAAGTTATTGCCAAAGTTTGATTTGAGGATGCCTGATACCTTTTCAGGGGTTCCATGAGGTCAAACTATTTTCCACTAACATTAATGTTTTAATTTCTAATATGACAAATATAGATATAATCTATATAATTTTGTGGGGGAATCTTCAACAATTTTTAGTTGCAAAAGGGTCCTGAGACCAAAAAGTTTGAAAAGTGCTGATGCAAAAAACAGGTAAGTTTCTCCATATCTTTCCTAAATTTTGTGACACCCAGCCTGAACAGTGTCATGCCCAGGGCAGAGAGTTACTGCAAGACAAGCATCTGTCACATTCTGGACCCGACAGCTTCTGCAGTTTGGCCACTTTGTCCTGTGCTCCTTTGTTTTGCTTCTAATTTCCTTTTCTCCAACACAATGAGAGCTGATATAAAAAAATTAAGCTTGACTATGGAATCTGCCCAACTTTCATAGCAGAAGTTTCAGTATATGCACTTAACTAAATCTCTGTCTCTCCTTTTACTTATTTCAGGCACAAGCTGGGTTGTAGCTACTGAGTATAAATATTGCCTTGAGCGCCAGACTTTACTTGTCCAGCAAATCATTCCTGACGGCCAAAACCAAACCAAAAAGCAAGGATGGACCTAGAGGTTGGATCCAATGGCCGTCTTCAAATGTTATGGGGCCATGATTTTATTCTCCTTGGCCTCAGAAGTAGAACCAGGAGACCTGAGTTCAAATGTGGCCTTAGACACTAATATCCTATGTGACTCTGGGGAAGTCACTGAACCTTGTTTGCCTCAGTTTCCTTATCTGTAAAAAGAGCTGGAGAAGGAAATGGCAAACCACCCTAATACCATTTTTTTCCTGAGGCAATCAGGGTCAAGTGACTTGCCCAGGGTTACATAGCTAACAAGTGTCAAGTGTCTGACACTGCACCACCTAGATGCCCCAGTACTCTAGTACTTTTGCCAAGAAACCCCAAATGGAGTCATGAAGACTGGACATGACTGAAACAACTGAACAACAAAACATCTTATACACATATGTATGTACAGACATATGTACAGACATATGTATATATGAACTTGAACATCCATAAAGCCTCACTGTCAACCCAATAGCTCTTTTCTCTGGGTTGTAGCTACTGAGTATAAACATTGCCTTGAGCGCCAGGCTCTACTTGTCCAGCAAATCATTCCTGACCGCCAAAACCAAACCAAACCAAACAGCAAGGATGGACCTAGAGGTTGGATCCAATGGCTGTTTTCAAATGTTATGGGGCCATGATTTTATTCTCCTTGGCCTCAGAAGTAGAACCAGGAGCATCAAGTGATATGGTATGATGGAAGACACAATGAATTAACTAACCCAACCACGCACAGTGAGAATCTTGGCTTTGCTTTTGCCTTTCTTTGCTAGGCCTCAGTTTCCCTTGATGTAGAATTGGACTATGCATTCTCTATGGTCACTCCTAGCTCAAAATTCTGTAATAATAAGGTACAAAGAGAGATTCCAGCTCAGTAGAGGAGGGTAAAACTTCTTAACATGCTGGGGCAAGAGTCTGAAGGATGGTAGATTCCTATCACTGGGGGCCTTTAGGTGATGGCTGACTGGCTACCTATCAGGCAAGCAGTATACACATTTTATATGTATATATGTATATAAATACATGTATGTATATATACGTGCATGTATACACACATATGACTATATATGTACTACATAATGTATAATTCTACTATATATAGGATAAATAGAATTCTCCTATACATTACATAATTATATATTCTACTACATACATAACATATACACACATATACATGTACATACACGCACATGCATACACACTATATAATACATGGGGTAGCTAGGTGGCACAGTGAATACAACATCAGACCTAGAGTCAGGAAGACCTGAGTTCAAATGTGGCCTTAGAAACTAACTATGTGACCCTGGGGAAGTCACTGAACCTTGCTTGCCTCAGTTTCCCTATCTGTAAAAAGAGCTGGAGAAGGAAATGGCAAACCACCCTAATACCATTTTTTTCCTGAGGCAATCAGGGTCAAGTGACTTGCCCAGGGTTACATAGCTAACAAGTGTCAAGTGTCTGACACTGCACCACCTAGCTGCCCCAAGACTCCAGTACTTTTGCCGAGAAGCCCCAAATGGAGTCATGAAGACTGGACATGACTGAAACAACTGAACAACAAAACATCTTATACATATATGTATGAATACATACATACATACATACAAATTCTACTCAGTACAGGCTGGACTGGCTGACCTCCAGGATCTTTTCTCCCACTTCATTCTGAATGGAAAACAAAGACTTCCCCACTATAACATTTCCAGTTGATTTGGGGTGTAGGTGACAGACCTTTTCACTCATTAAGTAGACGTGTGACCCCATTGCTCAGCATGCTCCCTCACCTGATGCCGATGGCAATTCCTTCATGAATTAGTGACTGTTTAGGATATTGGGACCAAAACCAATGACTGCCTAAGAATTGACCTTCTGGGGATGGGGAACTCTACACTTTCTAAGGAAAATAAACAGTCAGTCAATGCAGTACTCAAAGGCATTCCTTTAGGAGGCATAGTGAATACAGCATGAGAGTCAGGAGATCCAAATCCTGCCACAGACATTTAGGAGCTATGGGATCCAGGGTACATTACTTAACCTCTCTCTCATCTGTGGAACAGAGATAATAGGGGTTGTTGTGAGGGTCTAATGAGATAACATAAGTAAAGTGCCTTGTAAACCTTAAAGACCTAATGCTATTGAAGACTTGTGATACCTAAAGCTCTAGAAATGCCAGCTGTTAGGAGTTACTATTCACCTTGGCCTAACCAGCCAGAGCTGGCACGCTACCGCTGTCTCCTTGAGGACATGGGTCACCTCCACATTACAATCACAGAAAAGGGATGGAAATATTTGGAGTCTCCAAGAAACTGGTGGCTAGTCAGAATGAGCTTGGCTAGCAAGCTTGAGACTTGGGCATAGCCATTCTACTGTCTCCACATCCGTATTTCCATTCCAGCTACAACTTATTAACTCAGTAAATAAACCTTTATTGTGAATAGTTTTTAAAAAATGATCTTTTATTTTTCATCATCTCATTTCTGAGTATATTCTTTCCCTCTCCTCTACCCAGCCATCCATCCTTTTCACATACACACACACACACACACACAGAAAAAGAAAAAAAAAGCAGGTCAATAAAACCAACCAACACATCAACCAAATCTGATAATATATACTAAATGCCACACCCATGACCCCCACGCCACTCTTTGATAGCATGTTCAAGTACCAGAAGCCTCCAAAAACCAGTAAATTCAAGGAATTCAAGGGCAAAGACATCACCTAGTGGGTGACTCTGGGATAGCATCAACTGGAAGCCCTCCTCCACATCTGGGCTCACAAAGCTGATGCCACAGTAAGAGGAAGACACTGAGGTTATGAACATGTATTAACACATTATTAAGAGGATAGATTTTAGTGGACAAAATACAACCAACTCTAGGTCCCTCGAGAGAGATTCTTTCCATAAATATTTTAGGGGAAAATACTGAGTGGCACCTTTCTCTGGTAAGGAGTTCATGACATATGTCATTGAGTGCCAGATTGGAGCCAAGAAGATGGTTCCAACCTCATGTCTTAATGATGACTAAGGAACATAGCATTGTCACCTGACTGTACAGGGGAAGTGGCACCCCACTGGGACCCTGACAGGACGGAAGCGGGTTCATTTCAGAAGCAGGATGCCTGCATGGACAGCAGCACAGCGACATATTGGGAAAAGAGCAGAAACTAGAGGAAGTGAGGTGGTGTGATATGAGAGGAGGCTGGAACCAGACTGTGGTGTCCTGGCTGGCTGCTAGGACCAAGATAGTCAGCTTATATATGTCTGCATGTCTCTGTATTACATGTGTATATGTACCTCATATGTACATATATGAACGTAACAGCCAACAATCACCTCCTGGCCGTCTCCACTTACCTCTTCTGCATTGGAACCTTGGACTCTATCCTTGGAACCATTCTGGTCTCCAATAGGGGTCCCTTTGCCTTATGTTGCTTACAAGCAGGCACCATGTCACTTATGGGGTTACCTCCTCTCTTGCCTTCACCCCTCTCTCCCCTTCACCCTTCTGCCCTATTAGAATATGCATCTTGAGGGCAAGAGCTGTCTTACTTGCTTGACCCTGTATCCCCAGTGCTTAGCTTAGTATCGGCACACATATCTATCCCTCCCTTTGATATAATGCTTTAAGATTTTGTTTCATTTCATCTTTACACCAGTTCTGTGAGGACAGCACAGAAGGAATTATTATACCCAATCTAAGGATGAAAATACAAAGGCTCTAAAGAATAATATTATTTCCCAAGGTCACTTGACTATTAAGCATTAAATGCCAGATTTGAACCCAGTTTTCTTCTCACTCCCAAGTCTAGCCCTTGACCCATCATTCCACTCTGCCAAGACATCTTTGGATTCTGACTCAGTCGCTTGATATGATCACTCTCTCTTCTGACTTCCTGTCATCCACAATTGTGATAAGCTTATCAGCTGAGGAAAGGAGAGGAGGAGGTGAAGTACCAGCTAGCATTCAGCCAGCTGCATCTACTCACAGGATCATGTTTGTCCTTCGTTGCAGAAGAAGACCATGCCATCAGAGAAATGATGACATGACTTGCCTCTCCTCTCCTCTCCCCTCCCCTCCCTTCCCTTCCCTTATCCTCTCCCTGTGCTGTCCCTATCCTGTCCCCGTCCTCCCCCAAAACCTTAAACCTACTACACTCTGAAAGTGGGACTCCAATGGGCCCCTGCCAAGGGCTCCTGGAGCCCCCTACCTTTACAGTGATTATCAATAGTGTTTCTGCTTCCCACCCAGCCTGAGGTCTTTGTTTTTGTTGACCTTATTAAAGGGGCCATGCCCTGGCTACTTCTTAAACAGGCCTATTCAATGGATGGGTGTTGCCTCACACTAAGTGAGTACCTGCAAAGACCTTGGCCTAAAGGGTCCAAGGTCTCCCATTGCATCCTGGGCCATCTCCAGTCATCCTGATGAATATCTGGTCACTGGATTCAGATGACTCTGGAGGAGAAGTGAGGCTGGTGACCTGCACAGCCCTCCTTCACTCAAAACAAAGTCAACTGCAAGTCATGTCATCATTTCTCTGATGGCATGGTCTTCTTCAGCAACAAAGGATGAACAAGAATCTTGCCAGCTATGCCTTTGTTTAAGAGCTAGTAAACAAATATTGGGAAAAACTCAGTTAACAAGTGTCAATTGGGTGCTTCCTCTATTCTCTGTTTTTTGAGGTTTTCAGGGGAGAAATGAAGCATCTGACAAGGTCCCTACTTGGTAAAGAAGGAGTTTTGGAGAAGAAATTATACTAACATTTATCACTCTGTGACTTTCCACTACCCACTCAGGGCTAGGATCCTGGCTAAAAAAGTAGAGGAGAAAAATCGAGAAATGCCAAACAGCAGGGAGTCGAGATGACATTTCACTTCAAAATGTCATGAAAAAGAGCTTCTACCATCTCAACAAGTTTTTGTCAATTGCCCAGAATTACTTATGATTCTTATTAAGATCATCCATGTCTGAGTATGTCCTTGAGAAAACCCTGAGGATGAATCCTTCTTTGTGGGTGGCCCACACGCACAAGGAAGCCAGGAGAAGAGATCAGCCATCTGGGCAGACTTGCCCTGTATAGGGAAGTTCTAGTCTGCAGCACGATTTCAAGGCCATACCTGTCATGGTTCTTGTCCAGAGTCTTAGGAGGTGATGTAGCAAAGACATCGGAATCCCAAGGCTTCAACAGTTGAATCTCAAGACTGGATAATTGACCCCACATTCTAAATAGGGAGCTATATTGGGGTTAGGGAGACAACTGCTGGAGACAGACCATACAGAGGAGACAAGACTAGGAGAGTGGGTCAGTTCGAGATGAACATCACAGTCTTTTACAACTAACTAACTGCCCTAAAAGAGCCCTGATCAGATAATACAGCAGCTGGGCCCACAATTGCCTCTAAATTCAGGGCTTGAATGAACCTTTTAATGGCCCCGAAATGGGCCCCAAAATGGTCCCCGGAGCTACAAATGTTTGCCATCCTTCAATGTCATGTTGCTTTGTTGAGGAACAGGGGGTGCATTTCCTCACATGGTCCAATGTTTTCTGTTCTAAAAAGACTGAACTCCAAAGTCCACTTCCTGCAGCTGTTTCTTGTTACTCCACGTGCGTCTGGTTAGTTTCGTTGGTTAAAAGAATGGGCTAAAGAAGCCGAGATTGCTTGAAGGTTGTCCCTCTCCTGGAACTCTCCTTGGTGAAATGGAGAAAATGCTAGACATGAGTTTCAGCTCTGCTCCTCATTACTGGTCTGACTCTGGCAGGGCATGTCACCAGGGGGCCTCAGTTTCCTCCTCTGTAAAATGAGGGGGATGATCTCTTTGCACTTTTAAATCTTCTCCCCTATGATTTGAATAGATAGCTGGACCTGGCATCAGGAAGCCCCAAATTGAAGCCTTTGCACTTTCGGGCTGTGAGATAAAGATCATTTAACGGGGGAATCACTGAAGTTCTCAGAGCCTCAGTTTCGCCATTTGGTAAAATGGGGCTAGATTCTCTACCTTGTAGGGTTGTTGTGAGATGTAAAGGAGACAAGGTACATAAAACACTTGAAAGCATCCTATAAATATCCATCATCATCATCAATGGCAAAATATTGATTGGGGGAGCCATTTTTTTTTGATGTACTGTCACAGGGAAGATGGGTGGGGTCGAGAGAAGGAGGTGAGGATCATAGAGTCATCCCTGCCAGGCAACTTAGACTGCTTTCATTTTCTTTCTTTTTTACAATTGTTTGGAATTATTTGCATTTATGTAGAAGACAGGGAAGCAGTGATATTCATGACAGAACATCAGGTAACCCTAGAAGTGGTGTTCCTTGCTTTTGGGATGGTGTGTCTATGTGTGTGCATGTCTGTGTGTGTGTGTGTGTGTGTGTGTGTGTGTGTGTGTGCTGACTTTTCTGGTCAGTCAATAAACATTTTTTGTTTGTTGCTGTTCAGCCATTTTCGGCTGTGTCCGACTCTGTGACCCCATTTGGGATTTTCTTGGTAGAGATACTGGAGGTGTTTGCCATTTCCTTCTCCATGAGGTATCATTTGTTCATAAGATCAATTTATAGTTATTTGGGTACATGTATTAGTACTTCCATTAAATTGTAACCTCTGTGAGAGATGGGACATTCTATTTTTTCCAACTTTCTATCCTGAACAGCAAGCATAGAGCTGTGAACTTTATAGACACATATTTATTGAACTGAGTTTTAGCTTCGTTCAGTCATTTTCAGTTGTGTCTGACTCTTCATGACCTCATTTGGGGTTTTCCTGGCAGAGATACTAGAATAGTTTGCCATTTCCCCCTCCAGCTCATTTTACAGATGAGGAAACTGAGGCAAGCAGGGTTAAGTGACTTGCCCAGGGTCTCACAGCTAGTAAGTATCTGAGGAAGGATTTGAACTCAGAAAAATGAGTCTTCTACTCCAGGCCTGTCCCTCTAACTACTTTGCCACCTAGCTGCCCATTAAGCATTTTGCAAGCAGCTACTATGTGCCAGGCACTGAGTGTGAATGCCCATTTCTTTGCATACGGATGTACCTACACACATACACATATGCATACAAATATACACACATATGTATGTATGTGTATATATACACACACATAATTTTTTTCAGTCTATCCCAACATCATTGAGAAGGTCACATCCACATTAGCCAGACTTTGCCTGCTTCCTAAGAAGTGTGGATTTAAAAAAAGAGCATCCTGGTATAGCAGAAAGATCGCTGGCCTTGGATCTGGGTTCAGATTTTCCCTCTGTTACAGTGTGACTGTGGGAACGTCTCTGATCTTCCGGTATCTCTGAAATGCCTGGATCTAGGATCCTACAGACGGAGCATGACTTTTGCCCACTAGGAGCCGCTAGTGTTTCCAGAAAAATTCAACAACCAGATTACTTAAGACTTTAGACTTGGAAGGTCCTTCGGAGTGTTCATGTGCTCCTTCTCCCTTTGCTTTATGGATGAGCAAACTGAGGCCCAGAGAGGACCACCGTCACCCAGCTGGTCCGAGGTATTCTTTGAACTGCGTCCTTCTGACTCCTAAAGGCCAGGACCCTATCCACATGTGATAGATCATACTGTACAACTCCAGGGAGAAGAAATCAGCCAGATGTGTGTGTGTGTGTGTGTGTGTGTGTGTGTATGCATATATATACATATATATGTAATAGCTAATGTGTTATGCTTTACTTAATTTCTAAAACTTCTCATTGGATTCTCACCATAATCTTGTGGGGTGGCACGAACAGCTTTTGTGTCCATTTTCCAGATGGGAAAAGAGAAAAACGGTAAGCCAGGTTCTACACTTACATATTCTACTGAGGGCACTGCCACCCTGCCAGCTTCCAGGCTCAACTTGGTGTCACTCCAAAGACCTAATCCATTGTCAGATCTTGTGGTTTCTGCTTGTACGGAGTCTGGCATACATGCCCCTCCTCCACTCACACAGTTAGGGCCCTGGTTCACACCCTTATCTCAATTCACCTGAACCACTGAAATAGCCTAGCCTCCCTGCCCCCCTCCTCCCGCTGCCTTTCTGCTCACTCCAACCCACTCTCTACTCAGGTCTTCAAGTGGTTTTCCTAAAGCACCAGCCTCACCATGCAGTCCCCACTATGAGTAAACTCCAAAGGCTTCCTATCACTTCTAGGATCAACATAAACGTTTCTGGTTGATATTTAAAGCCCTGTCTCTGTACACTCTTCCCTAACTTTCCAGTCTTCTGACCCCTTTCTCCCTGTCTTGCAGTCAAGGATCCAGCAGCCCTTGTCCCCCAGGCTGCCACCTTCTGTCTTAGGGCCCTGATTCCTCCTCCCCAGGGCCATTCAGTTTCCCTGCCTTCCTTCAAAATTCAGCTCAATTCCTGAAGAGGCTTTTCATCAGTCCTCTCAACTCCCACTGATCCCATACATCTCTTGTATGTGCCTTATTACTTCTGTACTATTCATCTCTCCTTCCCTGCTGATGAGCTCCCTGGGGACGGGGCTATCTTTGGACTTTCTTTGCATCCCTAGCACTTAGTACACTGCCTAGCTCGTAGCAGGCACTGAATAAATGCCTGTCGACTGACTCTTGTGCCTCTTAGGAAGAGTAAGCCAGTACATTGACTCTAAAGGAATGCCCCCTGTTCTCCCATGAATCTAGTCACCACCCACAAGGAAAGCATATGGCAACTGGGCACTCCAGTTCAAAATCCTTGTTGGTTAACACCAACAAAGTCACAGTACTGAGACCTTCCAGGGCTTAAAACAGTGCCCAGAACATAGTAGGTCCTTAATAAATGTTTAGTGAATGAATGAATAAATAAGAAGAGCATGGAAAAGGAAACAGGAGCAGGTCATTGGTCATAGAATGGAAGGCGTGTCAGGCAACTTGGTTTCCTTTTCACTGAATCCCTGAGAGCATTCTGTCACCAGAGACTCCTACCACTGAGGCTTACTGGATTGTGACCCGTGATCATTTTGAAGGTAATGCAGTGCTTCTACAAAGACAGTAAGAATGGTTTAAGCAGCTGCATTTTCCTGACGCCCAGTGGCTGGTATTCTCTTGGCTGTCCAGTTCCCCTGGCTTTCTCATGCCTGCTTCTTTCCTTAAGTTAAAAAAAACAAAACGAGATGCTTTGAAAGTGATTTAATATCACTTATTGGAGACAGGATACAGCAACTTAGTTCTCTGTGGGGAGAGACGATATTCTATTTTCCTAGCCGAGTTTTTCAGGGGCACTTGGAGCTCCTCTGAGGGTGCTGGGAAGTCATGTTCTTTCTTTATTTTTCAAAGAGAGAGTTGTCAGGGCACATTGTGTAGAAGACCATGCTCATTGTCAGGGAATCCTCAGATCGTGTCCAGCCTGGGACCCAAGTTGGCTGAATGATCCTGGGCAAGTCAGTCCATCTGCCGTGGCTCCAGGCAACTCTCCTCTTGGAAGTGATAGAGTATCTGCCTCCTTAGGTTGCTGTGTTGGTTGTTCATTTTTGAAGAAGACCATGCCATTAGAGAAGTGATGACATGACTTGCACTTGACTTTGTCTTTAGTGAGGGAGGGCTGTGCAAGGACACCAGCCCCACTTCTCCTCCTGAGCCATCTGGGTCCAGTGACCAGATATTCATCAGGAGGACTGGAGATGGCCCAGGATGCAATGAGAGACCTTGGCCTTTTAGGCTAAGGCCTTTTCAGGCACTCTCTTAAAATGACGTAATGTCCATTCAGTGAATAAGCCTCTTTAAAAAGTAGCCAGGGGATAGCCTCTTTAAATAGAAAATAAAATAAAGAAAGAAATCACCGGGCGGGGCCGGAGCCTCAGGGTTATTGTTTCCAAGAGAAACAGTTAACTATTGACATTTCACTGTGAGCCATGAGGGTCCAAAAACAGCCACTGAGTGGAGTTTGGGAAGGGACCCAGTGTTGTTCAATGTATGGACTTCAGAAAAGGAAGGCAGGAAGGCAGGAGAAAGAAAGAAAGAAAGACAGAAAGAAAGATAGAAAGAAAGACAGAAAGAAAGACAGAAAGAAAGAAAGACAGAAAGAAAGACAGAAAGACAGACAGAAAGACAGACAGACAGAAAGACAGAAAGAAAGATAGACAGACAGAAAGACAGAAAGACAGAAAGAAAGAAAGAAAGAAAGAAAGAAAGAAAGAAATCTAGCTAGTAAATGCTGAGTTACCCAGCTAGTTGGGTCCCCATTTGGGCAGCTCAGTCTACTCATAGGTTGTGTTCGTCCTTCATTTTTGAAGAGGACCATGACATCAGAGAATTGATGACATGACTTGCACTTGACTTTGTTTTGAGTGAGGGAGGGCTGTGCAGGTCACCAGCCCCACTTCTCCTCCTGAGCCATCTGGGTCCAGTGGCAAGACATAGATCAGGAGGACTGGTAATGCCCTGGATGCACTGGGGTACCCTAGTCCTTTTAAGCTAAGGTCTTTCTTATGTCTCAGTTAGTCTGAGGCCACATCCATAGGGAGAGTTTCCACAAAGGACCTTCCTCACATTGATGAAATCAGTAGTGTGGACCCTGGGAAATGTTCAGAGATTTACCTTCATCAAAGCCTTCCTCCCTCTAGTTAGTTCCTAGGTGTGCAGTACCAAGCTTTCTCCAGTTATCTCCTTGTCTCCCCATGGCATGGAAATGATTGACTCTGGGCTCTCAAAGAGTAGATAAGCTCTTTTGAGTCTTACCAAGCTAGACAGGCTCAGAGGATGGGTCCAGTGATGGCAAGACCAACCTGGCTAAGTTTGGAAAAGCTGATCACCTGACCAGGGGGTCATGGTCACAGCAGCTTGAGAGAGCAGCTGCTGAGTCATGAAGGGGTTGAGAACTGTAGCAGTGGGGGGAATGTCTAATCTGATAAAATTCTGGCTCTTATGATAGAATGAAGTGATATGATAATACAAAATAAGATGTGATATAACAGGATGGCATACAATAAATATAACATGATGTGATATAATATCTCAGAATTCTCTTAGGACTTTGAAGTGTACAAAGTTTCTGACTCATATCAATCCTGGATCAAGGGTTATGAACACTAGCTGGGCTCAAGATATTGGAAGAGAAGGGAGCTTCTAAACAGGATACACTGAGGGGGCTGAGTTTTCATCCTACCCCATATATTCAATGAGACCATTCTAACTGTGTGACTAGAAGCCTCTATTTCCTTATCTATAAAATGGGAATAATTGTCCTAACATGCCTTGTTGAATTATTGCATTGTAATGAAAAGTGCTTGACAAACTTTAAATACTATATGTGCCAGGCACTGGCACGACTTTAAAATGACTTGTAAATGTGAGGTGGTGTAGTGAGATTGATAGAGAACTAGTTTTGGAGTCAGAAAGACCTGGGTTGAGTCCTGTCCCTGACATATGCTGGCTGGGTGACTCTGGCCAAGCCACTACTTCTGTACATACATAGACTTGGACCAAGGAAGACTGGAGGTCAAATTCTGACTCAGCCACTCCCTAGCTGTGTGACCCTGGACAAGTTACCTATCTTCAGCCTTGGTTTCTTTTTTTGTACAATGAACTTTATAACAACACCAACCTTATAGGATTTTTGTGAGAAGCAAATGTGAAAACATACATAAAGGGCTTCAGAAGCCTTAAAACGCCTCCTCTCTCCAGTGACAGCAGGACCTGAGCCTGCTGCCTGTCCTGACAGGAAGACACTGAATTTCAAGAGCAGCTATCAAGATGGTAACAGGGCAATTAATGATAATGATCGTAATAGCATGTTAAGATTTGCAAATCATCTTACAAATGTATCATTTTAGCCTCACTGTTGATAATATCAACCTCATTTTATATATGAGGAAACTGAGGCAGGCAGAATTTAAGTGACACCCAACGTCATCAAGCTAGGGTCTAAGGCTGCATTTGAACTTAGATCTTCCTGAATCAAAGTTGCTCCTTGCACCACCTGGCTACCATTGGTAGAACTGCACGACTCTAAGGATATTCAGATGTAAGCTACTCCAATAAGAAGAAAGAAAGGCTTATTTGCTGTATATTTAACATAAACTTATTGTGTATCTGAAAAATTTTTAAAAGTCACTTTGTAATCTTTGCCCTTTAATGATTAATTTTTATTTTCTGGACTCAACCTGGGATTCCATTGGCATAGAGAATTCCCAGTGAAGAAATTCTGGTCAAAGCAGATAGAGACACCTGATTTTCAACTTACAGTCGAAGAGAGTTTCTTGGGGATGTACAGAGGTAGTGACTTGGCCAGAGTCACCCGGCCAGCATGTGTCAGGGACAGAACTCAAACCCAGGTCTTTCTGACTCCAAGACTAGTTTTCTATCAATCCCACTACACTACCTTACATTTACAGGTCACTTTAAAGTTGTGCCAGTGCTTGGCACATACAGTATTTAAGGTTTGTCAAGCACTTTTCATTACAATGCAACAATTTGACAAGGCATGTTAGGACAATTTTTCCCATTTTATAGATAAGGAAATAGAGGCTCACAGTCACACAGTTAGAATGGTCTCATTGAATATGTGGGGTGGGATGAAAACTCAGCTCCTTCAGTGTATAGTGTTTAGAAGCTCCCTTCTCTTCCAACATCTTAAGCCCAGCTAGTGCTAATTAATCGATCAATTCACAAACATTTATTAAACACTTATTGTATGTTAGGCACCGGGGCTAGAAGAAAAAAAATGAAACAGTATCTGTTCTGAAGCTTACATTGAACAGAGACACCCATGATACTCCAAGATAAAGACAAGCTACAAATACGTCAGGATTACAAATTGTAGCTTTAAATCCAGGGCAGTCCTGAGTCAAGAAAACTTTGCCTTCCGTCCAAACAATCCTATCAGATTAAAGAAGAGGATATTTTTAGGAAGGGCGATGACAATTTCTTGGTGAAATGTAGATAATACTGCCTGGAAACATGTTTTCTTTGTGTCAAGACCTTGAATTAATAGGGTGGAGGTAGGGAGGGGAAGGGGAGACTATCTTACATGAGGTCCTGTATGTGAACTGGTCTGGGCAGGACCACAAAAAACCTTTGTTTGGCGTCCATCTGCCCTTGCACCTCTACCCTGTTTCTCCAATCTTGGGTAGAGCTCTCTCATTTCACAGCTCAAAGGATGTAAGACTGAGATGGGGGGCAGGGCGGGGGAGAGGCATCTAATCCAGTTTGCTTTTGCCGGTCATAAGACTTGAGCAAAAAGAAACCTTAGGATAATAAGAACTCGTATTTAAATAGAGTCTTTCCATACATGAACTCATTTGATCGGCACAGTATATCTTATGTGATCCTCACAACAACCTGGGGATGTAGGTGCTGTTATTATCCCCATTTTACAGGTCAGAAAACTGAGGTTCCGAATTGCTCAGTCACCCAGCTGGTGTCCGTCTGAGGCTGGATTCAAATCCAGGGTTTTCTGACTCCAAGGCTAGCGTTCAAAATCAAGCTGCTTTTCTGAGATCCCCTATTCACAATCCAGCTCCATAGCCTGAGGAAATTGCAGGTAAGACTTGGGGAATGAGTCAGTAGGTACTTAATAAAATCTTGCTAGTTTCATTCTTTCTACTCCCATCTATCTTCCCCTCCCCCATCCTCCTCTTCCTCCCCCTGCCCCCCGTTCCTGGCTCGAAGAGTTTGTACTGAGATTGCTAGGCAGATCAAAAAGCTAAGCTTCCCCCCTGGCCGGGGTCCTTTAATCTAAGCTCCCACACTCCTCTCCCAGCTACCAACGCAGTCACCTTTTAAAACTCCAGTCGCTAAGACGTTTACCCGACGGGCGGCGGTGCCAGTCACCGAGCTTTAAGAAGTGGTCACCGCGGGCTTTGGACTCGTGACCAAGCAGACTTTAGAACCCTGATGCCCACAACTTTCAGAGTAACCAGCGAGCTTTTACAACGTTGGGACAGAGAACTTTAGAATGTTGAAACAAAGAGGTTTAGAACGTCGACAGTGAGTTGTAGAATGTTGAGACAGGTAAATTTGGGATTATGATAAAGACATTGAAACAGGTCACTTTAGGAGGCCATAAGGAGGTTTAGAACGTTCAGAGAGTGACTTTTAGAACCTTGGGACAATGAGCTGTAGCACGGTGAGACCAGTAGTTTTGGGATTATAAGGACGTTGGGACAGGTTACTTTAGGATTGTGCTATAAGGAAGTTTAGAACTTTGCGACAGTGTAGAATGTCGAGACAGGTAAGTTGAGGCTTATGATACAAGGCAGTTTAGGACTCGGAAACAAACTTGGAAGGTGGCCCTGGGAAATTAAAGCTCGGATTCCGAGGGGTCCAGACGCTGGACGCAGGGCGCTCTGTGGCGCGTTCCTGAAAGGATGGAGGGGACCCTGGGGGTGCCGCTGTCCGCCGGTCGCCCTCCTAGCCCGCCGCCCCCGGGCCCCCAGGGCACTCACCCACGCAGTGCCTCTGTGCACTTGTTTCAGGGTTCGAAAGGTGCTGGGCGAGGCAGCGCGGTAGTTGAAGTAGTGTAGGGCAGCGCGAGCCGCCTGCTGGACCCCGGGGCTGGAGGGCGCCACGTCCAGCCGCCGCCACCGCTGTTGGCTGTCTGACTCGAGTGTTCGCCAGAGGCCAGAGAAGGCCTGCGCTACGGCGGGCAGAAGCACCACGAGCAGCACCGCCGTCGCACCGGCCCAGCCGGGCAGCCGCTGCTGACGGACGAGCATGGTAGCAAGGGGCGGGTGGGGGCCTACGGGGACTGAGGCGGCTGCAGCCTCGGCGGGCACTCACTGGGACCCACGGCTCTGAGCCGGGCGCCGTCCAGCGCGGGCACAAATAGGGGCTCGCGGCCCCTCCCCTCCGCTCCGGGGCTGGGCGGGCTTCCAGCCCCCGCCTGAGGGCTCCAAGCCTCCCTTTCCGGCCAATCCCCAGCCTTCGCCCGCTTCTCCTGGGCTCGGTCCTCCTCTCTGCTCCCTTGGCGCGCCCACCCCTCCTTTTTCTTCCTCCTCTCTGCCCTAGCGCGCCGAGGTCCCCGCGGAGCTAACCACCAGCTAGCCCGCCTTCCCCCCTCTTTCCTCCCCCCGCCTCGCCTCTGGCTCCAGCTTCCCTGGCTCGGCTCAGTGCCGGGAAGGAACGGCGCCTCCCGGGCGCTGGGGGCCAGAGGCTGTGCCCCGGCTTGTGGTGGGAACGACTAAGGGCCAGCTGGGCGCCCCTGGGTGCTGCGTGGCTGCCCCTACTGCGCGGCTCCTACCCTGGAACAAGGTTTCTGCCTCCCCACCTCCGCGTCCCGAGACCACCTTTTTGCCCCATCTCCCTTCGCTTCCAAGACGAAGTCACTGACCCTAGCTGGAAAAAGCTTTGGGGACTTGTGAAGGCTCTAAGGCTCTTTTTGTAAGGTCTAAAGAATCTAGCACTTTGGAGCTGACAGGGCCAATAGTGGTAATCCCGTCTGACCCCTTCGTTTTGCAGATTAGGAAACTGAGACCCAGAGAATGTAGAGGGAACCAGGAAAACGGCCCCGGGGGGCGGGGGGGAGAGAAGATTTTTCCAGGAGGTGTCCTGAGGTCGCGCAATCTTGTGACTTGGAGAACTTTGAGGCCGCTTGGCTTTCTCTTTCCTCTCTGCTTTCTGGCTCCCGCCCCATCTTTCGGTGGGAGCTGCTTTCTGCTGTCCCCGAGAGATCTCTTTCCGCCCAACTGATGGATGACCTTTGCTCTTTTCTCATTTTCCTTGCTCTTTCTGCACCTTTGACACCGTTACATTCCCTCCTGCAGGATATGATCGCCTCTCTTGGCAGAGCGAAGACTTAGAAGGGAGTCTTCTGACTGGTTTTAGATCCTTCGAGACCCTCGAAGGCTCATCACTCCTGGGATTATTCGACCATCGCCAGGATAGATGACCCCCAATTCCCGCATCCAGCACTTATTTCTGTCTAGGGTATCACCATTTTCAAGTCATCGAGGTTCACAACCTTGGACTTAACTGAGGGTCTTGTTTGAGAAGGTCTTCCCATGTATAATACTGCCTTTAACTTCAAGGCTGCAAAGTAGACAAGAAAAGCTGACGAACAATACAGCATTTTTGACCCCAGTAACAATCAGCAGACATGCTTTCCAATAAACTTTTGAAAGGTGAATTCAGTTGAGGAGGGGCATGGAAGACCTTGGAGCACTACTCCAGATGGAGGGACATAGAGACCCGGGGAAATACCGTGAGGTATAAAGGTCTCAGGACATTGAAAGGAGGTAGGAAAGGGGGGCAGTGTGGGTGGGGGGGTGGCCTTAGAGGAACTCCTCAAAGGACTAAGTAATTATTCATTATTATTATTAAATATTTTAATTAATTTTTCTTGCTCAGTTGTTTGAATGCTGTTAAAGCAATGGTGGGGGGGGGGAGAGTGTGACCTCTACAACACTTATGACATAAGGTGATGGAAGTAAAGGAGAAACTAAGAAATGATTTCCCGCTGGTGGGGGCTCAGAGCGGTCTTCATGGAGCAGGTAGTCCCTGAGATGGGCCTTGCAGGTAGGGAAGGATTTAAGCAGGTAAAAGATCAAGGGTCTTTCATTCATCAGGGATAGGATAGGACAAGAGAATAGTTGGTAGTCTAATAGTCCAGTTTGACTGAAAAAGTCCGAAGAGGGAGCCAGAATAAAATAAGACAGGAGGGGTATGTTGTAGTTTGGCTGTGGAGGACCTTGAATGCCATGCCCAGTTTGGGTTTTGTCCTAGAAGCAATAGGGAGCCACAGAAGTTTCCTCAATAGGAGAGTGACATGAACAGATTTGGGCACTGGGAAGATTATTTTGTTGGAAGGCCAGCTAGATATATTGATAAAGCATTTAGCAAGAGTGTACTATGTGCCTGACATTGTGCTGGGGATACAATACAAGCTAGCAGGACAGTCCCTTCCCTCAAGAAGCTTATGTTTTAATGAGGAAAGACAAAGCAGAAAGGGGAGATGATAAGTCAGGCTACACAAACAGGGGAACAGACTGAACACAGAAATACCAGTTAAGAGGCCAATGTGGTCTGGATTATGGGTGCTAAGGGCTTCTACTAGTGTTACTGGAAAGGAGAGATGGAAAAGATTTGGTGAAGGCAGAAGCAGCAGGTCTTGGCAATTGATTGGATATTAGTGACTGAGAGAGGGCAGCTAGGTGGTGCTAAGGTGTATAGAGTGCCAGGTCTGAAGTAAGGAAGACTCATCCTCATGGGTTCAAATACAACCTCAGTGTATGGTGTGACCCTGGACAAGTTGCTTCACCCTGTTTGCCTCAGTGTCCTCTATCTGTAAAATGACCTGGAGAGGGAAATGGCAAACCACTCTAGTATCTTTGCCCAGAAAACCCAAAGACTGAATAGTAAAGAGTCTGAGAGAAACAGAAGAAGAAGAGATGATAATATTGCCAACCTGGGTGATTGGCAGGATGAGTGCCATGGCCAAAAATAGGAAAGTCAGCGGACAGATAGTGAACAGATGAGGAGTTTGGTGGGGGAAAATTTTACATGCTGGAACAACATGGTTAGGTTCAAGAGAAAAAATACTGGATCTGGAGTCAAAGGACCTGAGTTCAGATCTTGACTCTTCAATTTACTAGTTTGATGACCTTGGGAAAGTCACCAAAGCTAAACTCTAGGCCCCAGTAGCCCCAATTTTAAAATGAGGGAATTGGGCCAATTGATCTAAAGTCCTTTCTAGCTCTGAATCAACAAGCTCTTGAGATATCTAGGAGGTAAATGGGAGTGTCCATTTGAATCCTAGAGGAGAAACTGAGGCTAAAACATAGATTTGGAAATCATCTGCAATAAAGTTGATGCTTGAAGTCATGAAAGGGATTGAGAGTGAAGCGAGAGAGTGTAGAGAGAGAAGGGAAAAGGGCTTGGTGGATGTGCACATGTGGAGGAGGGTGACAGAGGAGGAGAAGCAGCCAGGAATGGCGATTGATAAGGACTGGTCACACCAGTAGGAGGGGCCATACAAGCAGAGGGAGGAGAGTATGTTTAAGGGAGGGTCTCATCCACAGCGCCAAGAGTTGGAGAAGGAACAAGGGGTCATTCACTGTCTTGGGCAGTTAAGACGTCATTGACCAGGGAGGGAGTGATTTCAGCTCAGTGGAAGGGAGTGGTCTGACTGAGAAGTGATATCACAGCAAGAGGAGGCAATTACTCTTTTTAGGAGTTCATTAAAGCATGACTTGGATGAATATATGCTAACCATGAACATTTCAAGATGACCTATTGGACCACAACAGTAATAGCAGCAGAAAAACACACTGATTCTGAAGTCAGAGCATTATGTATGTGATCTTGGACGAGTAATTTCCCTGGGCCTCAGTTTCCATGGAGGGTTGGACTACATGACCTCTGAGGTCCCTTCCAATGCTGTATTTATGATCCTATGAGCATGACAGCCCTAGTGGACCAAGGACAAACCTCAGAGTCAGGAAGATATGGGTGGGGATCTCATTCTGATATTTCCTAGGCAAGGAGCCATGGATGGTTCTAGGCTCTAAACGATAAGATGACTTGCAATCTACATGGGGGAGAGAATTCTTACCTGATGAAACCACAAGTCCTTTCAAGTTGGGAAAGGACTTTCCTTCAAATAACCAGGTCAGGGTAGGTAACACAGATGTTTTCAATCAAGTCTTTTAGATGAGGAAACAGACTCACAGGGTAGTGACATTGGGGAACCTTAGGTAATGTGGCATTCTTTAAATGGAAAATAGAAGCTTCTAGGCAACATGACATATAGCTAGAGAACTGGCCTCAAACCCAACAGCCTGGTTCAAATCTTGCCTCTTGTCTCTGACATCTACTGATGGAGTGATCCTGGTGAGTCACCCAATTCCTTGGTTCCCTGGGGAATTCTCTAAGATTATACAATGAAGGGAAGGTGCTGACCTTCATTGTTAGAGGGACTTTCCTCACCTGGGGCTTCTTTATACCAATGGAGTTACTAGCACTTAATATTAATACCATAGAGTTACTAGCACTTAATATTAACTGAAAAATATACAATAAAAAATAAGGAAGCTAAATTAAGACCGCAGATATGACAAAATTATACATCAGGATTGATTTTTTGCATCATATTCAGACAGCTACATATAACCTTAGAATCCAGGGACCATCTCTGCATGTTCTATGCTGAGGATATGAGTTCCCACTGAACCTGAGCAGACTAGCTCATCTTACATGGGGGGGAGGGATATTTCCGTCTGTCTGTCTGTCTGTCTGTCTATCTATCTATCTATCTATTTATCTATCTATCTATCTAGCTACCTATCTATCTGTCTGTCTGTCTATCTATTATCTATCTGACCTTATCATCTATCTATCCTTTTTATGCTTCTAGGTTTCTTCTAAAAAAAGAGTAATTTTGCAAGTTTTGGGGAAAATACAAACATAAAAGTAATGAGCGAACATTCATATTATACTTTAGATATTTCCAAGTGTCTCCTCTGCATCATCTCCCTTGATGAGCTGGATTCTGTCTTGGTCTATTAAGTTCTGAGTGCCAGAAGGCCATGCATTGTCCAGAGGGGCCAGTGAGAGGATGCCCACAATGGCGGGAGGCAGTGTGGGAAGAGAAATCAGCACTGGATTTAGAGGCAGAGGACCTGGATTCAAGCGCTAGCTCTGCCATTCCTCATCTGCCTAACCTTGGGTGAATTAGTTAACCTCTTTGGGACTCAATTTCCTCATCTGTAAAAGATGGGGTTAGATGGCCTTTAAGGTTCAGCAGTGTTATGTTCAAGGCTCTCAGTGAGACCCTGGGGAGACATAGACCCAGAGATAGTCCCTGAAGCTAATCGGCAGGACATAACACATTACACAAAGAAGTCAAGTTTGAGGAAAATTGAGCCAAGCGAGAGCATTTGTAAGCTGAGGGGAATGAAGGAAGGTGTCATGGAGAAGCAGCACTCAAGCCCAGCCTTGAAGGGAGATAATTCTAAAGGCAGGAGATGCATCGTAATCATCAACATCATAAATGACTGCTAAGTCTCTAGGTCTTAAATTTACAAAACCTTCAATATTCTTAATTCCTCTTAAGTCTCACTCGATCCTATAAAATAGGGTCTATTAGTGTTCCCACTTACAGAGGAGCAATTTGAGACTCAGAGACATTAAATGATTTAGCCAGGATCACACAGCTTATAAATAGATCAAGTGGGATTTGAACTCCGGTCTTAAATCACAGGATCATAGGTTTGGAGTTAGAAAGGATCTTCAAGGTCATCAAGTCCAATTCTTTTCATTTTACAGATGAAGAAATTGAGGCCCAGAGAAGTTAAGTGACTTATGCAGGGCCCCAGAACCAATGATCATCTGAAGTAGGATTTGAATCCAGATCTGCCTGAAAGCTAATCCACTGCTCTGAGGGGAGTAGTAATGTCTGGACACGGGGAACTGGATTGAGTTGAGAAAGAGATGTCCAATAAGCAGACAGAAATTCAAGAAAATGTTTTCTTTCTGTTTATCCCCTTGTCACTGGTGCTAACAAATCAGAAAATTAGGGGGGAAAGCTATAGGTGGGGAGCATCACACCTAAAGAGTCAAGAATTGAGAAGCAAATGCAAGAGTGTGGGCAGGTGAGGCGATCTTGGCCAGGCGAGGGGACTTGGCCAGGTGAGGTGGTCTTGGCCAGACGAGGGGACTTGGCCAGGTGAGGTGGTCTTTATCTGAGCTGCTCTGGAAAAATAAACACCACTTAGAAAGTATGGTTCATTTGGTTTATGTAATCGATTTGTCTTTCCCGCTCAGAGGTGGCTTTGCTAGCGTGGCCACTATGTTGAGGATGGTGAAGGTGTGCCTCTTTCAGACTTTGGTAAGTTTGTAAGAACTGAGCTGGGGCAAATAATTTAGAGATGATGAGATATGAGGGTCGGTCCCTTTCTTACTGAAATATCCTCCTAGAGACTATGAGCCCTTTTCAGATTTGAGGGGATTGTTTTGTACCTTACAAAGGGTGCAAATTTTGAATTTATTCATTTGAATACCATAAAGGCTATAAGACTTTGAGTAGTTCATTTGTCCTTGGAAGAACCAGGAAAGCAACTCAATTAGCCTTGTCCCCAGACATTAGAATACTTCTGGAACATTTCCCTACCCACTTATTTGCATGGACCATGGAGAGATGTAGAATAGTGTTTTTTTGTTTTTTTTTTTTTAAACTGGGAGGCATTTTTTGATAATTGGACAAATGGTCATTGCCTGGTTTGACTAGCCTGTAGAGTTGAAGATTTAGGAAATGGGATGAGATAGTCATCACCAGTCGGGAGAAGGTCTCTTACTGAGGGTACCATAGCAGGAAAAAATGTGGTAGGAAAGGCCCCTGAGAACATTAAAAGTGGTAGCTCTCAGAGATAAAATCTTGAGGGAAAAGAGTTGTTCAGGCCTCTACTGATTCCAGGTTAAGGGTCTCTGGTCTTTATGAAAAAGGAAGTCAGGATGGTATCTAAGGACTGCAGCCAAACTGGAAGTTGGAGGTGGTGAGATTAGAACTGCCCAGTGAGGAGGAGCAAACCTCAACAGTCCAGTGGCGGTCACTGTGGACCTACCTACATGCCATAGGAAGAGGATCTCTGCAGTGGTAGAAATGTGAGTTGGCTATGTTTTCCTTAAGTATGTGTCTCTTTTCTAGTGAGTTCTCTCTACGTACGTCCTTACCCTTCCCACTGACGCTCTGTGTATTTGTAGTAGAGAATACCCTAGGTTTATGAGGAACAAGCTTTTTAAATTGGTGCTATTACTATTCAGTTCAGAAAATGCCTTTGCTTGATCATATTTTTTCAACTGGCTTACTATTAAAGGTAAACACACTAGCAGGGGCTCATGAGTTACAGTTTTTGGAGTGCAGATCCACAGAGAGCCCTGAACCCTGGGTACCCATTTTGGGACCATGAATTGGGAGGAGATAGGCTAGAGGGTGTGCTACTAGGTTTGGCTCAAAAGATTATGGGGATGACTGTCACTATTTTCCAGTCTGTCTTGGGGAGGTAAGATAGAGTAAAGGAAGGCTTCATGAAAGCCCATTAGATTATAAACTCCTTGACTGACAGCAGGGACTGACTTTGGCCTCTTTTTGTATCCTCAGTGCTTAGCACATAGTAGGTGCTTAATAAATGTTTATTGATGATGATGATGAAAGAATAGGACTTGTGAGTTGGGTCTTGAAGACAATATAACATATATATACACACCTATGTATACATAAATATATAATATACTTAATATATACTATACATAAAATATTACAAAAGAGTTTACAACAGACTCATTGCTTATCACATCTCCTGCCTCCATGCCTTTGCACAAACTGTGCCCTATGCTGAGAATTCTCCCCTTCCTTACTCTATCTCAGGAATCTCTGACTGCTCAAACCCAGCTCAGCCTAAGGACTACTTCCTCCCTGAAGCTTTCTTTGATCCCCCCACCCCATTGTTCTTCCTCCTCACTTTGCCCACCAAAGTTACTTTGTTACGGTTACAGTTACAAAGTTACTTTCCTTTACTGATCTGTTGTTTCACCTCAATAGATTATAAGACTTTGTATCTGTTGTACTTTCAGCAGTAGCAACTGGAATGGACAGAGCCCCTCACTACTAGTCAATTCAACTAAATAAATTTTGATTAGTTTCCTTTGTTGTACAATTATTTCATTTATATATGATTCTCTGTGATCCCATTTGAGGTTTTCCTGGCAAAGATATTGGAGTAGTTTTTCATTTCCTTCTTTAGCTCATTTTATAGATGAGGAGACTGAGATAAACAGGGATTAAATGACTTGTCCAGGGACACACAGCTAGTAAGTGTCTGAGGCTGGATGTGAACTCATGAAGAGGAGTCTTCCTGACTTCAGGCCTGGCTATGGTGCCACCTAGCTGCCTGATTAAACTCCTACTGTACTCAAAGTAGGGCAATAAATAACCAGGCATGCCAACCTCAGAGTCCTGTTTCTGCCTTCTGCTGGCTGTGTGACCCTGAACATATCTCCTGGTCCTCTAGGCAACTTTGTAAGGCCATAAGGGGAGGAGAAGGTGATGTTCAGCCTTGGTAGAGGAAAGTCCTCCAGAGAGCTTACTCTTCCATCCAGGCAATGACAGGTCTGGTTCCCACCCTTCACTCCCACCCCCAAAATGTAGTGCTCTGCTGAGCCCTAAGATATATAGACTAGAGGACAGTCTTTGCCCCATGTTAACAATCTGCTGGGAGGACAAGTAAATACAGTATCATACACACTGATATAAGAGGCAGAAAACACAAGTCTTAGGGCATTTGGAGAGGATCAGGAAAGGTCTCTTGTAAAGAGGCTTGACACCTGAGCTGGCTGTGAAGGAAGCTCAGAGCAGGTGTTTCCAAGGTGCTTGATGTGGGTTAGAGATGTGCCAAGGCAGGGTTTAGAATGCATGAGAGGTGATACTGATGGCATTCAGCTCCCCTGGGCACCAGGCTGAGATCATTGCCATCAGTCACAATCCAGCCTTTAAAAGAGAAATAAGGAGCTTCATTAATGCCCCCACCCCCACCCCCATAATGAGTCAGAGGTCCGAATTATGGGAATTAGCGAAAGGAATAGGAGACATCCTAACTTGCAGCCCAATTTCTTGCAGAGTTATTATTGGGAATGAGGCATGTATATAAAATCTGGGATTCTACTTAAATAAAAGCATGAGATAACCCTGGCTATAACCATAAATGATAGTTATGAACCATATGAAATGTCCTGGTAATGCTCTAGGGGACATGCTGTGTTCATTCTTTGTTTTTGAAGAAAACTATACCATCAGAGAAATGATGACATGACCTGCACTTAACTTTGTTTTGAGTGAGGGAGGGCTGTGCAAGGTCACCAACCTCACTTTCTCCTCCTGAGCCATCTGGATTCAGTGACCAGATATTCATCAGGATGAATGCCAGAATGCAAGAAAGGCCCAGAATGCAATGGCCTTTTTAGGCTAAGGCCTTTTCAGGTACTCACTTAGAAGGAGGTAATGCCCATTCAAAGAATAGGCCTGTTTAAGAAGTAGTCAGGGAATGGGCCCTTTAATGAGCAAAAGAAAAAAATAACTAAATCAAGCTGGAAGAGAAAGAGAAAGAGTTACTATTGATAATCACTCCAAGACAGGAGGGTGAGAGAACAGCCATTAAGTGGAACTTGGGCAGGGATCTGTTGTTGTCCAGTCTATGGGTTTCAGAGTACACTGGGTTTAAGGTTTTGGGAATGACAAGAAAGACAGAAAGACAGACAGATAGAAATAAAGAAAGACATCTAGTCGTTAAACCCCAAGTTAACTGGGCAGCCTCTGGCCATCCAAATTTACCTTCCTTTGGAGAAGGGAAGGAAGGGGAGAGGGAGACAGAAGGGAGAGGATGCGCTGAGTTACCCAGCTAGCTGGGTCCTCATTCAGGCAGCTCGGTCTACTCACAGGTTGTGTTCATCCTTCATTTTCAAAGAAGACCATGACATCAGAGAAATGATAATGTAATTTGCACTTGACTTTGTTTTGAGTGAGGGAGGGCTGGGGAGGGCACCAGCCTCACTTTCTCCTCCTGAGCCATCGGATCCATTTTCATCAGGATGACTGGAGACAGCCCAACCCAAAGGGATGTACTTTCAATGACAATATCCAACATGAACTTTTAATGTGAAATTCCCAGTATACACACACACACACACACACACACACACACACACACACACACACACACACACTTTCTTTATGGACTTAATGGACTTTATGGACTTAATAATAAAATTAGACTGGCACAGAGATTGTGGTGTACCAGAGAAAAAAAACTAAATAAAAAGGGTTTTATCTTCAAGAGACAGACTATAGCTTTGTTCATTTCTGATTGGATTGAGCTATTTTCCTATTTAGTATGTAGCAATACACTGTTTTTTCTTGCTTCTTGCTTTTCTTTTTCCTTCAAACATCTCTTGCTTTTCTGAAAAAAGTTGTTTCTGTCCTATTTTATCATCTTTCATTTTGTTTCTGGGTCCCTTGTGCCAGTAGTGCTTAGAGTCTCGGTGTTTTCCTTTACCATCTTATATGAAAAAATTTAGAAGGAGGCTTTATTTTTTAGAGATTATATTGTTTTTAAAAGACAGTTTTTCTTTTTGCAAATATTTTATGAGGTTGTGTTTACTCATAATTGCTAGCAGATGGTTTTGTAATGTAATGAAATGAATATGGTCAGTACCACATGTATTGAATTTTGCAACTTTTCTAAATAAAGTCTGACTTTGGCATCTCATAAGAGTTAGGAAAATAATGCCTTTATGACCCCTTTTGTGCATTTGGGATAAAGTATGCCAGGGTTTTGTTCTTCCATCAATCACTATGGTTGGAGAATTTTCCAGGATAGATAAACATTCAGGTGCTTATCCATAAATGGAAACACACAACAGAGAACAATGGGAAGCCTATCTCTTTTCCAGGAAAAAGGTCTTTAAACAAGGGCTGGAGAAGTGGGGTTTAATTTTTCACTATTTATGAGAAAGGTATGTTTATTCCAGTAGAGAAGAAAGGGTTTCTTTTAAAAAAATTTTGAGAGAACTTTTAAAGAAACTCTTTTGTAAAAAAAAAAAAAGTCTAGTTTGGGCATTATTGTACGTATTAAAGGGCAGTTGGGTGACAGAGTGGATAGAGCACTTGGCCTGGAGTCAGGAAGACATGAGTTCAAATCTGATCTCAGACACTTACTAGCTGTACGACTCTGGGCAAGTCACTTCATCCTGTTTGCCTCAGTTTCCTCATCTATAAAATGAACTGGAGAAGGAAATGGCAAAGCACTCTAGTATCTTTGCTAAGAAAACCCCACATGGGGTCATGAAGAATCAGACAGGACTGAAATGACTGAGCAGCAAAAATTGCTTATTAAGTTTTAACAGCTTAAACTGCACTAAGACTTTGGGGACACCCTATCCATTAAGAGCATAGATTTCAAGCTGGAGGGAACTTGTAGACCACCTCATGCAGCCTCTTCACTTTTCTGATGATGGAACTAAGGCCCTTCCCCCATCCCTCAGGTTAGATGACTCACTCAAGGTCACATAGACTAAATGGCAGGTAGGGTTGGACCCCAAGTCCTTTGATTTAGGTTCTGGATGGCACTTGTTCTGCTGCACCATTCTGCCTGTCCTTAATCTGCAAACTTTTGTTAAGCTCTTTCTGCATTACAGGCACTACTAAGTACTGGGTATAGAAAGACAAATGCAGAAGCAATTCCTGCCTTCAAAGAACTTATATTTTAAGGAGGGAAACAATCTGTAAACAATGAGGTACGTACATAGACTAGATGGAAGGGAGAGCTGGGGGGGAGTGGGAAAAGCCTAGTACAGCTATTCAGTTGTATCCCCCTCTTCTTGAACCCATTTGGGGTTTTCTTTGCAGAGATATGGAGCAGTTCATCATTTCCTTCTCTAGCCCATTTTCTAGATGAGGAAACTGTGGCAAAAAGGGTTAAGTGACTTGCCTGGGATTACACAACTAGTTAAGTGTCTGAGGCTGGATTTGAACTCATAAAGAGGAGTCTTTCTGACTCCCAGCCTATGCACTCTGGCGCCACCTAGTTGTGGCATTTGAGCTGTCTCAAGGGGAGCCAGGGAACATAAGAAGCTAGGGTTGAGGAGGGAGAGCATTCCTGCCATGAGAGACAGCCAGAGTCAAGTCGTGGAGGTAATGGATGGAGGGATTGTGTGAGGAGCATGGATAAGGCTGGACTGGAGAACGTGTGGTGGGGTGGAGGGTATAAGAAGACTGGGGGAAAGTCCAGAAAGGGAAAGGGACCCACAAATACAAAAATATTTGTAGTAGCTCTTTTTGTGGTTGAAAGAATTAAAAGTTGAAGGGATGCCCATGAAAACAGGAGAATGACTGAACAAGTGGTGGTGTGTGATTGTGATGGAATACTACTATGCTATAAGAAAGGGCGAGCAAGATACTTTCAGAAAAACCTGGAAAGACTTACATGAACTGATGCTGAGTGAAGTGAGCAGAACCTGGAGAACATTGTACACTATTCTAGCACTATTATAGGATGATCAACTGTGAATGACTTAGCTAACCTCAGAAATACGATGACTCAAAACAATTCCAAAGAATTTGATGAAAAATGCTATCCACCTCCAGAGAAAGAACTGCTGGAATCTGAATATAGATGGCAGCATATTTTTTTTCACTTTATTCTTTTCATGTTTTTTTCATTTTGTTTTGTTTCTTCTTCCATAGCATGACTAATATGGAAATATGTATTCATTTTCAATCAGAATTCAATATTCATCCTATATCAAGTGGTTTACTATTTTAGGGAAGGGGGAGGAGAAGGAAGGAGAAAATTTGGAACTTAAAAATTAGAAAAAATGAATGTTAAAATTTGTCTTTATATATAATTGGAAAAAAATAAAATACTATCTGAGAGGTAACCTTTGTAAATAGTTAAGTAGTAGCAGCATCAGCAGAAGAAGAAGAAGAAGGAGGAGGAGGAGGAGGAGAAGGAAAAGGAGAAGGAGGAGGAGAAGAAGGACTGGGAAGGTAGGAAGTATTCCGGCTGTGAAGAGCTTTAAATGACAGAAGAGCTTATATTTGATCCTAGAAATCATGGGGAATCATTGCAGTTTGAAGTGAGGAAGGGGTGACATGGTCAAACTTTTTTTAAAGGTTTTTTTAAATTTAAAGAATATTTTTCAATGACCAAATATTATTTTCTATCCATCCCATATCTCTTCCTGCTTCCCCATGAACAACAACTACAAATGAAAAACTGAAATATGCCAAGTCTGGTGCAGCCAATTGTCTCATTGGCCAGGTCCCCAAATGTTTGTGTCATTCTGTATTTTGAGTCCATTACCTCCCTGACAGGAGGTGGGAGCATGCCTGATTCATCTTTGGTCTCCTGGATCCAGGAACATCTTTACTCGAGAAAATCACTTGGGCAGCTGTATGGTGGAAGGAACAGAGTGGAGGCAGACTTGTGGCAGGGGGAGCAATTAGCCAGTTTTTGCAGCAGCCCAGTGAGAAGTTGATGAGGCCCTTGTGGGTGTGGGAGGAAAGAGATGAAGTGACAGATGTGGAGAATGAAATTATAAGTTTTGGCCGATGACTTGCTGTGTGGGGTGAGGAAAAGTCAGAATGACCCTGAGGGGGTGACCTGGTGATGGAAAGGATGATGGCACATCTCTGGTAACAGGGGGCTTCAGAAAAGGGATGGACTTGGCGGAAAGCTCACCCAACATTTCATTTTATGGTTGAGGGGGCTCAGGCCCAGGGATTAGCTGAAGAACTATCTGAGCTCATGGAAGTTGTGAGTGACTGCCATGAGTTGAACCTAGGCAGATGGATAAATAGAGGTCCCATTTATTAGGTGCTTGCCAATGTACCAGACCCAGTGCTAAGTGGGAGACAAACAAATGCAAACAAACAAAATGGTGCTGTCTCCATTCTAAAGGGGAAGACACCACTTCAAAAAGAGATAGAAGTGTGGCCAAGGAAAGAGAGGCATGAGTGAAGGGGAGCTTAACTAGGATCCTTCCCAATGTGATGGGCCAGGGGTAGGAAACCACCAGTCAGGAGAGTGGGACCTCATGGGGAAGGTATCGTCAGGTGGTAATTCAGCAGGCAAAGAGAAGAAAGGGATGTAGTCACAACCCCCTGACTTCAAATCCAATGGTCTTCTTCTGTACCAACAACCTGAAAGATATGTAATACTTCAGTCTTGTCCTCAGGATAGCAAGTACCAAATCATAACTGCATAAATTTTATTAACCATTCCCAACTCAAGCTAGCACTCTGGGGGACACTAAAAGAAGTCCATTGTCCCCCAAATGCAGTAGATATCGGACCCTTGTTCTAGGACATTAGATTGAGTGTTAGACCTGGAATTAGAAGGATCTGAAGTCAATACCACCTTAGACATTTACTAGCAGTGTGACCCTGCATGAACCACTTAGCTACTGTCTGCCTCAGTTTCCTTATAATTGTCTCACAGTTGTAAGCATTATTGCCAATAACAAATGTGAGTTCTTGTGTCCTTAGGTCTCATGGCGGTGTTAGAATGCTGGTCTGTTCTTGTGGAGGGAATGTCCTCATCTGGAATTCCTATACCAAGGGTGGAGAACTTTTGACCTCAAGGCTGCAGTTTGGTATGTAGCTATGCTGGACCTGGAGTGGGGTAAACCTAAGTTTGAATCTTGCCTCAAACACTTATACGTGGTGAGACTCTTGGCAAGTCAACTTCTCTCAACTTAATCTTTCTCAACTGGAAAATGGGGATAATTAATAGTAATTATCTTTGATAGTTGATATGAGAAGTGAATGAGGTGCCAGATGTAAAATTCTTTGCCAACCTTAAGGTGCTATGTAAATGCTAGCTGATTATTATTATAAAACATAGATTTTATCACACAGATTTTGGACCAGACCCAGCAGGTCATGTTGCCTCTCTCACTCACCTGAAAAGGACAATAGGAAGGGCTATAGCTCATGCCTGAGGGGTCCTTGGGAGACTCACAGGAGATATTACATGGCCAGCATTCTAGACACACAGGCACCAGAGAGCTGAGTAGGCTCTGGGCTATGGCAGCCAGCTCGGAGAAAATGACTCCAAGGCTAGTCACTGTAAGTGGTCTGTGTTTGGCAGAAGGATGAGGATGACAAGAGGGGAATGCATCTAGGGAAAAGCACACAGAGTGGAACGTCTTGAACCCAGCCCCCAGAGCATGTATAAAGAAAGCCCCAAATCCCCATGTCTCACTACTGAAAACTGCTTGCTTGAGCTTAGAAAAACTTTGTGCTTTGGACAGGGTAAATATTGCTATGTACAAATGAGTATTAGTCGGAAAACTACTTGTTTGCTTCTTGTCACAGAGAAAGAACAGAAGGAGACTTTGTTTAGGCTGATGGTGCTATTGGTCAATAAAATGTCATTTTATCTATTGATTTGCTGCTGTGGTGTGCCATGGTACCAAGTCAGAAAGTCGGAGTTTGAGGCTGGGCTGTGTGACCTTGGGAAAAGTCCTTCACTTTCTGAACTTCATTTCCCTATCTGTCAAATGAGGGAGTTATTAATCTATTCACACCTGGCATTTATGTCGAGATTCAGGGTTTGTAAAGTACCTTTTCTCATTTGAGCCTCATGACAACCTTATGATGAAATGCCATAGGAATTATCCCCATTTTGAAGATGAGAATATGGAGACTTGCAGAACTTAAGTGATTTTCCTATGGTCACACAGTTAGCAGAGGTTGGAGGGAGAATTTGAACCCAAGGCTTCCTGACCCTAGGTCCAGTTATTGCATGCTACCCCTCTAATGAATTGTTTAAGTCATTCCCGCCTAAAGCTCTCTTTCTGTTTTCCTTAACTGCCCATTTCAGATGCTTTCAGCCCTTGGCACAGTGTGTCCTTTGTTGCCCAAGAAGACCATGCCATCAGAGAAATAATGACATGACTTGCACTTGACTTTGTTTTTGAGTGAGGGAGGGCTGTGCAGGTCACCAGCCTCACTGGTACATAGTCAACACTTAATAAATGTTCATTTCCTGCCTGCCCTGACTTTTTGAGCAGATGTGGTTCTGAGCCCTGTCCATGGTTCCTACTTAAATGTCAGGAACCTTCATGCAGCCAGATGCATTGCTCCCTTTACTAGAATCCTTGAGGTTAGAAGTGAATGAAACTATTGAGTTCAAGTCATGAGGGGTGGGATGACCATTTCCTCCACATTTTTTAAACTTTTATTTTTTTCCCAATCAAGAATTTATTTTCTCTCCCTTCTTACCTCCCTATCCAATTAAAAAAAAAGAAGAGAAACCAAACCCTCATAACAACTATGCCTAGTCAAACAAAGCAAATTCCTGTATTGGCCACTTTCAAAAATGTGCACCTTGATTTGCAGCCTCCTGGTAGGGAGGGTTAGAGCATGGCTCATCACCAGTCCTCTGGTTTTGTGGTTGGTCATTGGTTGGATTAGAGTTCTTAAGGCTCTCACGGTTGTCTTTATAGGATGTTGTCATGGTAGAAATTGTTCTGTTCACTCTGAATCAGTTCAGACAAATCTTCCCAGGTTTCTCTGAAGCTATCTTGTCCACCTTTTCTAAGAGAGCAATTGGTTCCATTATATTAACATGCTGTAATGTGTTTAGTCATTCCTCAGTTGGTGGCCACCTCCTTGGTTTACAGTTGTTTGTCATCAGATCTTCCAGATGAAGTTTCCCTTCTTGCTTTAACTTGGTTGGCTTTGTTGACTCATACTTATTTTGGTTGGTATCTGTGCATGCTAACAAGGAAACACTTATACAAATGATTTGTTGGCTGTGGCAGGGGGAAGCAGGTCCTCCAGTCTTTTCATTCCCAAACTCCATCCTTGCTCCTTTGGACATCTAGAAATGCGGACATTTTGTGCTTTGCTATGGTCTCACTGGGGGTGGGAATGGGGGCACAGGGGGTGGAAGAGAAGGTCTGACTCTGGCTGGGTTTTTTCCAACTTCCTTTACATCATTCCAGAGCTTTAATGAATAATTATACTCATCGAGCTCACCTGCATGATTCGACATTGTCTCAGCTATGTTCAGTTACCAACATTTATTAAACACTTATTAGGTCTCTGATATTGACAAAGATTAAACAGTTCCTGATCTCAATATGCTTGCAGGCTGTTGTAAGCAGTGAGTAGACTACAGGCTGGTTATACAGATGTAGCACTATGCACATAGTAGGTGCTCAATAAAAACCTGTTGGTTGGTGATGACCCCTCAGATTTTCAGATGAAGTGAAATGGGTATTCTCTTTAATAATGCAGATTGTCCATGACCTACAGTAACTTCTCCATGAGGAATCCACCCAATATGTGGGTGGCATTATTACATAAAGTGTATATTGGTGGAATATATACTATCCATAGGCTGTTCTTGAACCTTCACGTGGCCAATACATCTGTTTTACTCATTCCTTTGGTGCCATATTTTATTCAATTTCTCCATAATCTGTGGGATCATAGGGCTAGGGCTATATCATAGGGACATCAGAGGACATCTTGTTCAACCCCCTCTCTCTACAACTGAAGGAACTGAGGCTCAAGGAAGTTAAATGACTTGGACAAGGTCATGCAGGTAGTAAGTAGTGGAGGTAGGATCTGAACCCATTCTCTTGTTTGCTCTGCATGCCAGCCTACACATACCCAGAATATATCTCCCCCTTGCTCTCTGGATGCCCATAGTTTCAATTTGTCAGAGATTATAGTGTCATGACCCTTAAAAATAGAAAGTAAAGTAGTGTGGCAATTGGGAAAATCTTCCCCCTCCATTTCTTTGCTTGGAGAACATCCATTCTTTGTATGGGAGCTTTTCTGGAAGTAATTAGACTTACAGAAATCTGTCAACATTCCCCACCCCTCTTTGGAAACTGCATCAAAACTCATTGTAGACACAAAGAACAGCTTTGTTGCCACCTTCCCAAAGTCAACACATTACACACTACACACCCTTGGTTTTTTTGTTTTGTTTTTTTCTTGCCCCAACCATCAGCAAACAAAAGAAGCCCATGGCCCCAGTTTTTCTCCTCCCTTTCTAATCACACCTCCCTCTCATCTGCTGGATTATCATCCATCTCAAGGGTTCAGTTCTGGGCCCAAGAGTTTGTCCCTGTACACTCTCTCTGCTGGTAATCTGACCATCTCCACTGGGTTCTCCTAACAGTTCTCTGTAGTTAGCTCCCACAACTCTACATCCAGTTTGTACCTTTCTCTTTACTCTGTTCTGACATTGCTGACTGCTTGCCAGGGGTTTCTCTGTATACTCCAATGTCAGGTCAAGCTCAGCCTGTCCAAAGTGGAACTCCTTATTTGTCCTTTTCCTAATGTCGCTATTTTTGCTGAGGGCAGTCTCTTAGTTTTGTGATTCATTCAGACTCAAGCCTAACTCTTCCCTTTCCCTCCCCTCCCCAATGTGATCATTTGTGAAGTCTTGTCCATTCCATCTTTCCTTCTCTTGAATCCATTCCCTTCTCTCCACTCATACAAGCACCACTAGTTCTGACCTTCATTGCTCCTCTCCCAGACTAGAACTGCCTCCATATTCATCTCTCATTCTCCAGTAGCGTCTCTCTGCAGATCAATGTTTCCCACAGCTGCCAGATTGATATTCCTAGAGTATACGGAGACCCCGCCACTCCTCAGCTCAAGGAATGGCTCCCTATTGTCTGTAGGATAGATACAAATGCCTCTGCTTGGCCTCTCAAGTCTTTCCCACTCTGACTCCAGCCTAACTGACCAGATTGCTCCCCCTTAGGCTTTCTATGTCACAGCCGAACTGGCTACCTTGTATGTCATCTCTCCTGCCTGGAGTGTTCTCTTTCCTCTCCTCTGACACTTGGAGGCTCAGATCCTAAAGGTGGGTGCTGCTGATCACCCCATAATCTCATTTGCTAAATGGAAAGTGGGGATAATAGCACCTTCTACCTTCCAGAGCTGTTGTGAGGATCACGCAGGATAAGATTTGTAAAGTGTGTAGCACTGTGCCCTGCACACAGTAGGCACTTACTAAATACTTTTTTCCTTCTCTTCCTACAATTGATACTTTACTGTCACCTAGGTACTATGAACTAGGCTCATGCCATCCCCAAAGGCCCTTTCTCCTCTAGTGCCAGGTACTCTCACCCACATCAGCACCTCTCACTAATTTGGGGGGATTTTTTGTATTTCTTTTCCATTTGTTTTTCCACCAGGGTTGCTTGGCTGGGCCATGCTGTTTTGTAACAAGAACTAGCTTACATTTACTTCTCATTGGATGGTTTGCCAAGTACTTTTCAAATATTCTCATTTTTTTCTTGGCAGCAAAGCTAGGGGGTAGGTACCATTATTATCCCCATTGGGGTGTATGGGATGTTTAGGAGGACTAGCACCTCTGGAGGGAGGGCTGCTCATCCACCATTGGTGTCCACTCAATTCACCCAGCTCTCACCCAGGGCTCCAAGAAGCTGCAGCATGAGTAGCAGCCACACCCCAGCAAACTGTCTCTTGGCTAACCCAGGTTGAGGGTAAATGGCAAACTTCAAATCTGTTGGTGAGTTAGAGGGGTATCTACCCCAAGCTTGTGGAAGAAGTGCCCCTTGGAGGTTGGTCAGCATCAGAGATGCCAAGGTCACCCACTGCATCCTGGGCCATTGCCCACTGGACTCCAGTGATTCTGGAAGAGAGAGTGAGGCTGACAATTTTGTGTAACTCTGCCTCACTTAAACATAATTCACCAGCAAGTCAAGACATCACCCTGTGATGTCACTGGTCCTCTTCAAAAATGAACAAACAACACCCCCATTTTATGGATGAGAAGACGGAGGCACAGAGTGATTAAGTGACTTAAATCACTGAGCTAGTAGGTGTCTGAGGTCACATCTGAACTCAAAGCGTTTTTGAGAAGTCAGTGAAGATTCTTGTACCCCTGTACACCCTATATGGTAGTTCAAAAAGTATGCCACTACTGATCAAGTTCTTAAAGTTACAGACCTTTATTCTTTCTTCCTGCAGGAAGGAACTTTAGGGACCACTTAGTCTAACCCCTTCATTTTACAGATGGAGAAACTGAGACCTAGAAAATTAAGTTATATGCCCAATGTCACACAAATAGTATCAGAGGTAAGTTTTGAATTCTGGTGCCTTTCCCCTCTTCCTTTGGAGTCTTTTGTTGATGCAACACATCCTCTTTTTTGTTACTCAGTGGCTACGGAAGCTCTTCTCAAGACTACTTGTCTTGAACCTTTGAAGGAGGTCATTGAATAATGCAGGCTACACACACACACAGAAAGAATTTCTGGAGTTTTTCCATCCTGCAGAGAATCCTTTGAGCAGAGTTCAGCTGGTACCATTCCTGGTCCCTGGCATAAGCTCCTGAATTCTCAAGTGTCACTGACTCCTGGGGTCCCGCTGTTAGAGTAATAACTGCTGTGTCCCTTTCTCCTTTCTGAGGAAACAGGAGACAGAGAATAGAGACAGAGACAGAAAGAGATAGAGAGACAGACACAGAAAGACACAGAGAGAGACACACACACGCACACAGACACAGAGAGAAAGAGGCAGGGGGAAGGAGTGTTTGAAGGGTTGTTGCAAGGCTGTGGGGGTCCAGGAGCTCAGGTAACTAAGATTCCACAGACAGTAAGTGAGAGTCAAGATTCCTATCCAGGTCTTCTGACTCCATGCTGGAATTGTTTATCTGACACCACCCCTCCCTCCATTCCCAAAAGTAGGAGGAAAGGCTTGCAGATTGTAAAGAGGCAAATTTCAGCTTAACTGAGGAAAAACTTTATGATGATGAGAAAAAGTAGAATGGGCTGCCCAAGCAGGGCAGTGACAACTTTCTGCCTTACTGGTATAACAGTGATTACCTTGGGGCATACTTCAGGAAGGTCAAGGATGTTACATTTCAAGTCTCCCCCAAGTTCTCCAGTTCCCTTAATGGGCTGTCCACTTTCAACTATCGGCTTTATTCCCCACCAATTATGTTCCCCAGTTTTTGAGGGTCCCTGGCATCTCTGTTCCTTTTAACTACTTAACAGTCAGATTAACTTTTACAAAAGACAGTTTATTTCCAGGGTATAGACAGAACAAATCTACAAGCATCCATCTCAGCATGGGAGTGGAGGGGGGGCATTGTGTGTCCCTCCACCATCTCAGTCTCTGGAGAGGGCAGAGCGGATTAGTCAACTCTCATCTCAGTTCTAGATAGCAGAGTCCTAAGTCCAAGGTCCCCTCTCGGTTCTAGTCCCAGGCCTGGCATCCTGCCTCCAAGGTCACTATGGCTTGCGCTAGTGTCTCAGCACTATCACCTGTACTGAGAAATGGGGAAAAAAGAGAGAAAAAGAAGAGAAAAGGAAAGCACCAGATGCAAACCGTACACCTGATTCTTGGAGCATCAGGGCTTAAACAGTGGAGGGGAGAAGGTAGTCCTTCCCCTGACAGCCTCAGTTTATGGTGCCTGTATTTTGGTGAGTAAAACCTTCCTCTCCCCACCCCTGCAGGAGAGAGAATGACTCTTCCAATCTGGAAATTTTAAAGATGCTCTCAGCTCTGTGGTAGGGGAACTCAGAATGTCTGCTCCTGGAAGCAGGTCCCTGCCATCTCCCAGGTGAGCGCTTCCATCTTTGATGATCCAGACAGGTTTCAAAGACCTGTTACACTTACATTTCCCTCCTGACCCTGTTCCTCAGCTCTGGTCTTCCAAGGCTGTTGTCCCATCCTGCCTCTTTCCTCCATACATAGCACCTCCTTACCTTTGAACATCCAAACACTCCTGCTACCTTCTCAATCTGGGACATCGTCTTTAAGGTCTGCCCTTTCCTCCAGGGTAGGTTCCTCCTGCAACCTCCCCTTTGTGGAAGGGCCCAGGTTGGCCTTCCTTCCCTGACTCGTCCTGTTCCTGATTTTCAGACTTCATGCCCTCAAGCTTGGTACTTTTCCTTTCTCCCCTGTGATTTTCTTCAAGTCTTGTCTTCCCCCATTAAAATGAGTTCTTTGAGGACGAAACTGTCTTTTCTTTTACTGGTATTTGTATCCCTAGCACTTAGCACTTTGCCTAGCACATAGGAAGCAATAAATGGCTTTCTCCTTCTTTCCCTTAACAGAGGTCTTTAAATAGAAGTTGGGTGGTCACTTAGCTGGTATATTATCCAGTTGCCTCTTTTGGGGGTGTGGACAGGGACCAGATGGCTGCCAAGTTTCCTTACAACCTTTATACTCTTTGATTCTGGGAAGGTGATGGTATGATTGGAGGTACCATTCCTTTTCTTCAGAAAGGAATAAGGTCATATAATTATTGAGTCAGAAGAAAGTTTGGCAATGATCTCATCCAACCCCATCACTTTACAGATGAAGAAAGTGCAACTCGGAAAGCTTCAGTTATTTATCCAAGGTCACCTGCAGAGTTGGTGGTACACCTAAGTCTCAAACTTCTACTAACTTCTAGTCTTGTGTTTCGTACTTCTCTCAAATGCAAAGGAAAAAATAATCTTTCAGGGAACATTTTAATGCATGTGACCACTGGTCATAGACCAGTGAGGAGATAGGGCAGGGTAATTGGGTTTTTTTTGTATTATCTGTAAGCAAATAACTCTTTAAAATTTTTCCCGATTGCTAAGAATACTCAATAATATCTCCCACCCTGCCTCATATCCAAAACTTGCTTCATCTCGGCTTATGCTTTTATAATTTTGTTTTTGTTTTTGGAACAGATGGCTCCGACTGAACATCCTTTCAGCAATAATGCTAATTCTACCAAACGCTTGAGAAAAATCTTGCTTAATTGTTCCTCCCACCCTTTCTGCAATGATTTCCCTAAATGAGTTCCCAAGAATAAAATATTAACCATGGTAACTTTTCCTTTTTGGATTTGTACATTAGAGTCAAGACACAATTTTCTACTTCTTGGCAAATCCTAGAATTTTCAGGGAGTTAGAGAAGGTGGTTCTGTTTTATTTTCAAGTCATTTGTTGGCATGATCACCCCTTCTGCTTACTGTAATACTCCACAACTGAGGGCCAACTTTATGAACCCGCATCTTTCCCAAGGAAAGATGTGAAACAGATGTACTCCAAATATATCTACAAGGGAGAGCCGGTGGTGCTCAGGCTCGGACGGTATTTTGTAATCGTTGTAAATGTGGATATTTGCAATCATAAATGTGATCTTGTCTGTATCTAACATGCAACAAAAAGTTAGGAATTAAGCAGTAGTTATCAATATAACAAAGAAGATGGGCCAGCGTTGCTACAGGAGCTGAAAGGGAGTGTGTGTAGATACCTGTACCAAGAGCCGGTCCTAGTGTCCAATCACAGCTCTGAGGTCTTTTTTTTTTTTTTTTCACAGTTGCTACCATTAAGCTGATGTATTTCCATCCTCTACTTATGTAACTGTGCCATGGTTTCTGCTTATACCCATTACATTTCATCTTGTTTATTTCAGTCTGTTATTCTACACCATTGGGATAATTTTCAATCTTAAGTATGTCTTTACTCTGTGGATTATTCCTCTCAGTTTTGTTTCATTTGCAAATTTGATAAAAATGTATTTTTCAAAATCTTCAATTAAGTCACTAAAAAAAAAGGCCACCATATAGTACCCTGAAGCATACCATTACTCATCCAGGTGATGATGGTTTATTCATCGCCAATCATTGAGTGCCTTTGTTCAGCTAAAAATTTGTTTAACTCTACTATTTAGGCAAATCCCTACTCTTCCTGAGTCGGGAGGAGACCTAAGATATGGGACATGTCTGTCCTATGACTACACTGCCAGGTAACTGGAAGGGAAACATGTCCAGTGGCTCTTAAAGGCTTTGGGGAAAACCTTCGTATTCCAAAACTCCCTTCACCCTATAAGTTGCCCTCTGCCTAATGCTTTCGAGCTCATCGGTATCTCAGTGCAGACCTGAACACAGTATTCCAGTTGTGAGCAGGGTACAGGAGGCCTGTCACTGAGAGTCCTGGATATTATGTCTCTTTTAACGCTGTTTGAGATTGTCAGTTTGGGGGCTGCCATCTCACACTGTGGGAACACAGGCCACTAAAACCATTAGCTTTTTGATTTTTCAGATAAACCATTTTTCTAAGAGTGACTTCCCCATCTTATACACGTGAAGTTGATTTTTGGAGCTCTAGTGAAAGATTTTACATTTGACCCCATGCAATTTGGTCTCATTCACACGGATCTGAGGTTCCAGCCCCTACAGATATTTTTGAATCCGGAATCTGTCGTAACTTCCTTTGAGATTTCTGTCTTCTGAAAAATGGATTGTTGCTTAGTTATTTCAGTTTTGTCTGACTGTTTGTGACTCATTTGGGGTTTTCTTGGTAAAGATACTGGAATGATTTGATATTTCCTTTTCCAGCTTATTTTAAAGATGAGGAAACTGAGGGAAACAGGGTGAAGTGATTTGCCCAGGGTCACACTGCTAGTAAGTGTTTGAGGTCAAATTTGAATTCAAGAAGGTGAGTATGTTTAACTCCAGGTCTAGTATTCTATCTACTGTGTCACCAAGCTGCCAGAAAATTGGATAAGCAGTCCATTTAGTAATTTATATAAGATATTTATGAAACTATTTAATGACATAGAAAGCCTACTTTCAAGTCAAGTCAAAAAGCATTCATTCAACACTTATTATGTGCTACATTCTGGGGATACAAACACAACCAGAAATATGGTCCCTGCCCTTAAGGAGCTTATATTCAAATGGAGGAAGACAATGAAGAGTATGGCTTGGAAAGGAATGAAGATGGAGGAGGCCTAGATGTCCTTAAAATGGCAGCTATGAGAGGAAGCAGTCCAACAGAGGGAAGGCTTGGGGCAGAGGGCATTTTCAATGGATGAAGTCCAGGGGTGGAGTATGCTTCCAGGTGAAAAGATTTCTGGGTCATGGTAGAGAAAGTTCAGGACAGAAGTCAGAAAAGAACCCTGGAGAGGAATGATACTGAATATTGATGCTGAACCATTAATGACTACTCTCCTCAACAACTCTGTCTCTACCTAATTGTACTATTATCTAGCTCAGACAAACAATGCCTGAGGGACAAATCCATCCCAGTTTGTGGATGTCCTGGTGAGCTTAGAATGGTTTTCATATTTTAAAAGAAAATTTTATTATATTGGGACTATAAAAAAGTAGGCAGAGGGTCAGGAAGTAAGTTTAGGGATGATTTGTTCTCAGTGAAGTCATGGTTCTCTGTGAACTCTGCTTTTTTCTTTTTACCTCTTCACTGAGCAAAAGCATTCCTTTACCGATACAATTTAAACTTTTGGCAGGAATTGAACTAATGATTTGCAGATTCCATTTTCTTCCCTTTTTGCAAACCACAACATGTACCCTGCATCAATGGAATTCTCTTGATCTACCATTTTAATAACCTTATAAAAATGATTTGGGCATTATCATTTCCACATCTACCCCCTCAGTACTGATCACTGAGAATTGTCCGTCCATTTTGTGTTCTTTGTGTGGTAAATTTTTAATTGTAGTGTAGCTTTTATGACTCTGAAGATACTTATGATAAATCCAGTCTTGCAGATCATGGCTGGTTATGTCTCTTTTACCTAGGAGTCTAGGGGTACCTCGGAGGTGTTCAGGCAATTCTCTAATATTGACTTGAGCTGCCATTCTGGTGTATTCTCCCTGAAATCGACCATCAGTGTTTAATACCTATGTCATTTAACCAATAAACCCCAGTGAGCTTTTATAAAGACATAGTTACTGAAATCTAGCAAGAATAGAAGAAAAAACATTTTACCACACTGGAGGGGGCCTTACTCTCTACCATAGAACCCTGGTCCCTGGGGAGATAGGCTGAGACCTAAAGCATTTACATTTGATAAAACATTTCTCCTACCAAGATCAACCATGAAATCAGCAAAACCACTAGATGGTGTGCATCCCTGCTACCCCTGGGCTTGGTTTGATCCTCAGGGCTACACTGGCACCTCAGCTGGTTGCAAATTCTGGCCTGGATTCTCATCCCAAGTCTTGTGGTGGCTCAGTCTCTTGACCTTACAAGATCATAGCCACCTCCAATATTCTTTACCTAAAAGCAGGAAAGAACAAAGGGCCATATTCACTGGTTACTCCTCTGTCTCAAGTAGGGAAGGAAGCCTTACACCCTTCCCCATCCCAAGGGTTACAGCATGGCTCTCTCACTCAAGCACAGCCAAACAGGGAAATGAAAACAACCTGGCAGGTTTGAATGCATAACTCATTCTAGCTTAGCAGCCAATCAAAGGACTCCTCTTCTTCACGTGGTAACCTGACTGAAAACACACTTACCCATGTCCAACTTCTTGTGTTGATTGCCATAGGTGGAGTGTGCCCTATATGCTCATAAAGACTGACCATTCATTGGCCACTCTTAGTCACTGCCATACCAGACTAACTTTTGCTTAACAGTTATGTTCTTTAGATATCACTCTTTCTTCTGCCATAACAGATACCTTTTCTGCAAGGCACTTACTCCACTAGATTCTGCCTCCCTCTTAGCAGAGGACCTGGCTTGTATTTTGCCTAGAAGATAGAGACCAGCTGTGGGGAGCTCTCTCTTTTTCCTCAATCCCCTCAATAAAATCTTCTGTTTTCTCCTTTATCTTCCCCAGAAAAAGAAGTGACCCTTTTCCTTACCAAGGACTTGCTGATGCCCTGACCTGACCCTAGGAGCTTTCCCCTTGGATCATCCCTTCTCCCTCCAATATTCAATTTTTAAAAAATCTCCATCTCCACCGCTGCTGTCAACAAATATACCTAGCTTTCCTTAACCCTTAAAAATAACACTAGCAACAAAATCTCACTTGATACTGTCCTTTTTATCTCCTACCTTTCATAAGCAGTTTCTAGAACTATCTCTCTGTTCTTGTTGCCTCCATGTTCTTCTCCTCAGACTCACTTCTCAGCTCCTTACAAACTGTCTTCTGACCCCACCATTCAACTGTGTACAGTGGGCAGGTGGGTGAATTTGGGGTGAGGAAGACCTAGGTTAGAATTCTACCTCTGATAATTACCAAATATATCACTTTGGACAAGTGATTCCCCCTCTCTGAGCCCAAGTCTCCTCATTTAAAAAAATAAGCTTATATAATGGCTGTAGTTCCTATCTCAAATGAATAAGTAAATGAATGTATATAAAGTTTTCTGCAAATCTTAAAGCACCCCAAACCCCAGGTATTTATTATTATCTCTTCCTGCTAACTGCACTGGCCTTTTGTCAGTCTCCATTTTTGTTGACCTGCCTATAGCTTTGGGGCTGTTGGCCACCTCTCCTCCTGTATACTCTCTCCTCTTCGGATTTTCATGACATTGCCCCTTCCTCATTCTCCTCCTACCTGACTAACCGTTCTTTTTTCAGATTCTCCTGTTAGATCATTATCGGTGTTCCAGTCTGTGTGGGTGGATATCAAGGCTCTGCCTGGGAGTCTTTTCTCTCACTACAAAATCTCAGCCGCCGTCCCATCTGTACATATGGGTTGATTGATTCCCTTTTCTCATCTCCATGTAGACAACTCTCCATCCAGCTCTTCTCTCTTTCTCTGAGCTCCACTCCCAAATCACTGACTGCTTGCTGAACATTTCTTCCTGGATGTCCCACGGGCATTTTAGATTCAACATGTCCAACATGGAACTCTTGATCTTTTCCCTGAAACCAGCCTCTCTTCTTAATTTTCCCACTTCCATCGAGATTCCTGCCATCCTTTCAATCTCCTAGGTTCATAACCTATCAGTCACTTTCAACTCTTTCCTTTTTCTCATCTTCCATACTCAATCATTGCTACATCTCTTGTATCTTTCTTTCTCTTTGTGACCTTGTTTGAGGTTTTCTTGGCAAAGATACTGGAGTAGTTTGCTATTTCCTTCTCTATCTCATTTGTAACTGAGGCAAGCAGAGTTAAGTGACTTGCCCAGGGTCACATAGCTAGGAAGTGTCGGAGGCCATATTTGAACTGGAGTCTTCCTAACTCCAGGTCTAGCACTCCATCTGCTGCATCATCTAGCTGCTCCATAATAATAAGATTATGATTCCAGATCCAGCATTCTTTCCACTGTTTCATACTACCTCCCTGCCTCTCACAACTGATGGATGAGACCTTCACACCTGTGGAAGGAAGGAGTGGGAATCCAAACCTGTTCCAACTGCAGCTTCTGTCTTGGCTGTTCATAGGGCTCTGCATGTTTCTAGAGCACCTGTAATCTCCACTCAGCAGCTAAACCACAGGAGTCCTAAGAATGTGAGTCTAATTAGAGAGCTGTAATTCCTTACAATAAGAAGGATGTCTCTACTCCTTGGCCTTGTCCCTGTGTGCTCATTACAGCTAAGTAATAGACAAATAAGCCAGTGCAGGGAAGGCTGAAGCTAAGTAGATTTTGTAGTAAATAGACATCTTTTATCAATGGGATGGTGCCATCCCATAGCCTCAGAGAAGCTGCTCAGGTCTAATTGGTAATAGATTATTCTGTAGGCACTCACTGTGGGACAATGAAGGTACATACATTGTCTTGAAACTGATGGTTAGCTTGACCACTTCCTCTATCTTTTTGAAGTGAGAAGCCATTTCTCTAATTCAGGATGCAGAAATGTGAAGACTGGCCACCTCTGGTTGTCAGGAAGACAGAAGCTTAATAACTGAATAGTAATTACCCAGTGTGGGATTCTCCATACCTGTCATAGCTGTTGTCAGTATGGACCTGTCATTATGTGCATGTTATCCACAAGAGGCATGATGTTCCCATGTGTTGAAATTTAGAGCATTAATCTGTTATTAGAATTCATAGGATCATAGATTGTGAGCTAGATGGAATCTTAGAGGATATGTCAATTTCTTTTTTTTTTTTTTTACAGATGAGGAAACTGAGACGCAGGGATACTAAGTGACTTGCCCAAGATTCCATTGGTTGAAATGGACAGAGGTGGATTCAAATCCAGGTCTCTGACTTAATATCTAGTACCCTTCCATTGATCCACATTAAAGCGTATCTCATGGTGTTAGCCAATTAGCGATTAAGTCTTCATTGGTGTACACTATGTTGCTAGCACTATACTAACCCCTGGTCTCCTCTGTATGGTTCTCTGACATGGCAGTCTTCTTCATTTTGCCAAAAGTTTGGGGCTGGGAATTTAGATGATTCATGTGACAAATCCAGCATTAACATTCTCAGTTTATGAGCTCCCAGTTTGAGGAAAGTTGCTAAACCACTTGGCCTCTTGGCATTGCTAAGAAAAATTCCCAGGAATTATGGGCAGACTTGGAGAATGTAGAAGATGATGGAAATTCATACTTATCTGATGATGTTGGCATTTTGATGTGTGAATTAAAAAAAATGCATCAGTGGTAAAACCCGCCAGCATTCTGTGTGCTGAGAAATAGATGAGATTTGAAATGAAGAATAAATCCCCAGTTTTTCTAGTGAAAAGCACAATAAGTCTCCATTGGAAAATAAAGTATATTTTTGTTTCATTGTGTTTTGTTTTGCCAAAAGACTTTTCAACCCTTGCTGGGAAATGTACTGATGGAAAGAAGCTGTGATCTACAGAGCACAGCTTGGATGACTGAGGGGAAAAAGAATCCTTCTGATTTGAACAATCTTTTTTATAGACTGTGTTAGTCACACGAATTTCTCATACTTCAGATATGAGCGATTCGGTTAATTCTATGAATTCATTGGAAAACATTCTATTTCACAGGCATATGTGAAAAACCTACTATGTGCCAGTCACCATGCTAGGCTCTGGTGATACAAAGAGAGAAATGAAGCAGTCCTTATTCTCAAAGAGTTTGCATTCTACAGGGTACGATACCACATGAACACAGATACAAAAATACATACAAAGGAAAACCCTTAGCCCAAGTGCAGACATGTAGAGCTATTTGTGCTGGCAGACAGAGGAGCCCAAACCAACTCTTGTTTATTTCAGAGAATGAGGATGATGGGGAGCGAATGGTAATTGCGTTGTTACTTCATTGCAAAGGTCACCATTATTGATGTTACGGATTGCATTTTTAAATACTTTTCATGATAAAGAGTACAATAAACATATTTCCCTTATCACTTAGGTCTTGTATTCTATTTTGCTCATCTTGTATGCTCAGCACTTGACCTGATGACTGGCACATAGTAAATGCTTGGGAAAGGCTTGTTGACTGATGACCATTTCTCCTTGGAAACATTCAGAATTTGAATTAATATGGTTATGGCCATTTGTTGAGGGAAGAGAAATGAATGAGATTGTTATTTGCCTATGCATTCATGCTTGAGTTTTAGTTAAAACAGCAGCAACAGCAGCAGAAATAGCAACAGCCACAGTGAAGTCCAATGCTGACTGATCCAGGGCGTGTCTGTCAGATTTTCTTGGCCAATTGGTGAGGATGTGGCATAGGTCCCTGGTGTCAGTCTGCCTATTCCACATGGTACCACACCATCAAATCCTTTCCAGAATAATAAGAAGTAATGGACAGTATCTTGTGCCCATCAGTTAGAGTTGTTTGTACTAAGTTCCAGAAGAAATCCACCCCTCCCATGATGGCAGCAGGAATGAAAATGCTACTTGTATATCAGGTTAATTGTTCGTCTGCTGTTTTTTATTTTTAAATGACATTAGCCATACCTTTCATGAGACTGTGTCCATCTGTGTAAGAACAATAAGTGAATGATACCAAATACAGACAGGATAAAAGTCACATGACTTCGCTGCTGGATTAATTTTAGTAAATGTTTGTTGTGTTTGTCCTTTGTTGCCAAAGAAGACCATGCCATCAGAGAAATGATGACATGACTTGCACTTGTTTTGAGTGAGGGAGGGCTGTACAGGTCGCCAGCCTCACTTCTCCTCCACAGCTATCTGAATCCAGTGACCAGATATTCATCAGGATGACTGGAGATGACCCAGGATGAAATGGGAGACCTTGGCCCCTTGAGGCCAAGGTCTTTGCAGGTACCCACTTAGGGTGAGGTAACACCCATTCAGTAAATAGGCCTCTTTAAGAAGTAGTCAGACTAGTAGATGTTTATGAACTCCCTGAAGGTACAGACTGTTCTTTTTAATCCCCATAGCATTGGGTGTTGTACTAATATATAGGAGACATTCAATGAATATTTGTTAGAATTATGGGAATCTATTCTGTGTCCTTGTATGTACTTGGAGTGAGTTGGGAAGAATGCAGAAGAAATCACACCTCAATTCTTGCCCTCAAGGACCTTATAGTCCAGATGGGGAAACTAGAGTTACACACATGAAATGCCCAAAAGAATAAAAGCAGATATTTATGTAGTGCTTTGGGGTTTATAAATCCCTGTCTAAGCCCTATCTCATTTGATCTTTGCCATAACTCCATCAGGTTAGAAGCAGGGTTAGATCTAGAATTAGGAGATATTTTTATCTCCATTTTAGAGAAAAAAAAATTGAGATCTCAGAGAGGTCACGAATCTTGTCAAAATTCGTAGAGCTTATAGGTATGAGAGGCGAGATTTAAATCTGAGTTTCTTCTTGCCCCAAATCCAGCATTATCTCCATCTGATATATTGTCTCAGGCTATAAAGTGAATATAAGAAATAGTTTCATTTCAGTTTTACTCCGGCATGTCCCTGTGAGATGGCGATAACCCTGGATTTTTGACATCTGTGCTAAACTAGCATGAATTTTGACAGATTCTACCAAGTATTAGCCACCATCCTCTACATGACTTTCCTAAAGCCTAGGTCCCACCATGTCACACTCCTGCTCCATAAACTCCCCTGGCCCTTGTTATGGCTAAAATCAAATCTAAAGTCCTCTGTTTGACTTTTAAATCCCTTAGCAAACTGGCCTCATTAATTTTTTATATTTTATTAGAAATTACTCCCTTTCTTCCACCCTACTATTTATCCAAACTGGCTTACTGCTATACCTCACACCATCTCCCACCTCCACAAGTTTGCATTGACTTTCTCCCCTGTGTGGAATGTCCTCCCTCCTCACTACCACCTCTTAGAATCCTTTGTTTCCTTCAAAACTAATTTCCAGTTCTCCTTCCTACATGAAGCCTTTCCTGATTAATCAAATAAGAGAATATTTATAAAACACTTAGCATGGTACCTGTCACATAGCTGGCATTCAACGAATGCTTGTTTCTTTCCCCTGATTCTCCCAATCACCCATTCCACAATTACCTTGAATTAATTTAGCAAATACCTGGATATGTTCATGTGGTCTCCATCTAGAGAATGTAAACTCCTTGAGGACAGGCATTGTTTTTTTGCCTTTCTGCCCCCAATGATTAGCTCATAGTAGGTGCCATATAAATGCTAGCTATTATCATTATTATTATATAAATATCAACTATATACATAAAGTCATAAATTTTTTTTTTCAAAAGAAAGCGCTAATTAGTCGGGGATCAGGCAAGGGCTGTGGAGGAGTTGGCATCTGAAGAAATCCATTGCAGACACGGGTAATCATCTGCAAAATGCCATTAGGGCAGCAGATGGGATGACCTGTACAGGAAACATGACAAAACCATATGGAATGCAATGTGTCTGAGGAGAAATATCATGAAATAAGACTGGAAAGAAATATCGTATATAGCATGTTACATGCCAGGCTGAAGATTTGGAACTTGAGCCCAGAGGTAATAGGAAGTCACTGAAAATTTCTGAGTAAGGGTGTGAAAAGGTCGCATCTGTGCTTGAAGATATCAGCTTGGCTTTTGTGTGAAGGATGAATTAGAGAACGGGGAGTGGGTAGCTATGGCAGACTATCCACCAGATTCTGAGAGGGAGGGTATTGGCATGGAAAGCAGATGTGTTATTAGAGAGGAGGAACTAGGTAGGAGAGCTGCTTTGGCTTCCCAGGTCATCAGAAATCAGTGTCTTCTGTAAATAAGAAAAGTCAGCTTGGTCATTGGTGATGTTCAAAAGGAGGCTGACAAGAGAATCTAGCATTTTTACCTATAATATCATGTTATCTTTGAATATAACCTATAATATCCCAACATTCAAAACCATTGAAGCCACAAGATTATTATGGAAACAATATGGCAGTATATCCTACCTGTATCTTACTGAAGCCTTGGATAGCCACTCTCCTACTTTCCAAAGGTGGGTAATAATGGAATCCAGGTAAAAAGAAAAGGGATTTATTATCAGACGGACTAAATAGGTGAAAAGGAACTTTTAAGGTATATTGGTAAGTTTTACTTGTTTGCCTTCCTTTCTCTTTAGCAAAAGAGGTGGAAACTTGGCATTATTTCAATTCAAGCAATAAATCCCTGACAAAATTTTAATTCCAATGTAGGCCCAAGATGCATTTACAATGAGATCCTCTTCCAATTGAATTCAATTCAGATAGTTGAGATTTCAGGTATTTTTCTCCTTCAGGTCTAGCTATTTTCTGGACCATCCAGGAAATGAAGGTTTAAAGCATTTTTAAGAGCCCTCAGAGGTGATCTTTGTTTTTCTGGCTTTGTAGCACACATTCCAAGACCTGTGGATCTGCTTTCCTTCTCTTAACTTCATTTCTACGCCTGGAATTTCTTGTCTACCAAACCTTAAATTTGTCAACTGAATGCTTTCTCTTTCATGTAGAACATCTGTGCTATCATTAAAACAAAATGAAGTCAAAAATGTGGATTATAATTCCACACTGAAATTAATCACCCAAGGGACTTTGCAGAGATCAAAAACAGGAAGGAATTCAGGGGAGGGCAATATCAGACAGCAAATCTGCTGACGTATTTTAAAGAAGATTCACGTTCCTTTCATGTTTATCTTGGATTGGACTTTTCTAAAGCCATCCTTTTGTCCTGAGATTAATCGTCTTTGAGGAGACTGGTTCTTGAAGTAGAAAGGAGCAGTCTGATGGAAGTAGGAGTGCTAAAGTTGAAGGTGGATCTCAAAAGTCTGCTGAAGTAGAAACAAGAAGACATTCCAGAAGAAAGAGTCGGAGCCCCGACTTTATTCTGTCTGCCTTCTTGGAGATGTTGTAAATGCTGTCTAATAGCCTGTCTCCATTCTGATCCACAGCAACAAATCTCGAGATCTCTAAGGGATTTTATATAGAGACATACATTCATTCGACAAGCACTTACTAGGCACCCACAATATACAAGATATTGTACTAGGCGTTGGGTATACAAAGACAAAGTAAAAAACACCACCAACCCAGCCTTTGCTCTTAGGAGCTATATGCTGCTGGAAGATGAAGGATACAACATGTATGAACATAAATAAATATCACATATGTACTAAGTAATTTCTGGGGAAGGGTAGAGAACACAAACATCTGGGGGGAGTAGGAAAGGTCTTGTGTAGGAGGTGGAATCTGAGTGGGACCCAAAAGGAAGTTAGATATTCTAAGAGGTAGAGGGGAGCAGGGAAGGCATTCTAGACATGGAGGACAGTCTTAGGCAAATGCATGGAGGCCGGAGATGAAGTGTCACTACTGGGTAGAATAAGCAATCCAGTTTAGCCTATGAATAATAATAGCTTACTAAATTTTGTTTATTATGGCTAGTCATTATTCTCTGTAAATAAAATTTTTTAAGATTTGAAAAGTACGTTACATGCATTCTCATCATATCCTCACAACAATGCAGGGAAATAGATGCTATTATCAACCCCATTTTACAGATGAGAAAAGTGAGCAAGGCAGAGGTTAAGTGACCCAGGGTCACACAGCTAGGAAGTATTGGAGGTAGAATTCAAACTCAGATCTTTCTGATTCCAGGTCTAGTGCTCCATACCATAGAAATTCCGACCAGTTCTTCTCAGGGAAGTAAAATACTCTAAAGTCCTGTGGAGATTTTGTCAAGTAGAGGTGATTATTGGTTCTCAAAGGTTATACTTATAGAGTATGCAATCTCATTTTTCTTTTTCACTTATTGAAAGTTTGTATTTATTGATTACTTTTAAGCCTTAATAAAAAAATAAAAATTTTAAAATACCTGGCAGACCCCCTTACTCACTTTGGGCATTTAGGTCGTATACTGTAATAGAATACGGGATTGGGACTCAGGAAAGCTTGAGTTCAAATCTGACCTCAGACCTAGGAGCTGTATGACTCTGGGCAAGTCCACTGGTTGCCTCCATTTCATCATCTATAAAATGGGAAGCATAATAGCACCTATCTTCTTGGGTTATTGTGAGGATAAAATTACATTTGTAAAACTCTTTTCAAACCTCAAAATGCTATGTAAATGCTATTATTAGAATTGTAGTAATAATAATGTGTGTGTTCCTCCTTTGTTGCCTAAGAAGACCATGCCATCAGAGAAGTAATGACATGACTTGTACTTGAGTGAGAGAGGGCTGTGCAGGTCACTAGCCTCACTTCTCCTCCAGAGCTATCTGAATCCAGTGACCAGATATTCATCAGGATGACTGGAGATGACCCAGGATGAGGCATTTGGGGTTAAGTGACTTGCCCAAGGTCACACAGCTAGTGAGTGTCAAGTGTCTGAGGTGAGATTTGAACTCAGGTCCTCCTTACTCCTGGCACTGGTGCTCTATCCACTGCACCACCTAGCTTTCCCAGAATTAACAACTAACAAAAGGTAGAAGACCTTACCATGTCCAATTAATTGCCAATCACTGCAGTTCTTATATTCATAACATCTTTTGCACATACCCCCTTCTCTTTTCTGACACTGTATCCGCTGTGGGGCAGGTAGGTCCTCATCACCTCCGACTTGGACTACTGTCATCTCCCGCAGGCCAGTCTCTCTGCCTATGTCTCTCCTCATTCTAGTCTGTGCTCCCCTCCGGTGTCAAAATCATCACAGGTCCGCCCATATCATCTCCCTATTAACAAACTCCCTATCACCTTCAGAATAAAATGTAAAACCCTCAGTTCATGTCCTGACCCTTTCTAACTTCCCAGTTTACACCTTCCTCCTCCCTCTCATATACTCTGGAATCCAGTGACAGTGACCTTCCCCCTTCTCCCCGACTCCCTGGCTGGCCCCCATGCTTAGACCTCTCTCCCTCCCCATCTTTACCCACTGGAGATTCATTCATTCATACCTGGCATTCCTGGCTTCCTTCAAGCCTCAGCTAAAGTCTTATCTTCTGTAAGAACTCTTTCCCAGTCCTCCTTAATCTTAGTGCCTTCCCTCTGAGCCCACCTTCAATTCGTCCTGTATAGATCTTGTTTGTACACAGTTGTTTGCATGTTGTTTCCATGTACTACTGTGAGCTCCCTGAGAGCAGGAACTGAGGGTTATTGTTGCTTTTATTTTTAATTTTAATTTTTGCCTTTCTTCACAACCCCAGTGCTTAGAACAGTGCCTGGTATAAAGAAGACATTATTTAGTTGTTCTCAGTCATGTCCAATTCTCCTTAACCCCATTTGGAGTTTTCTTGGCAAAGATGCTGAAGTGGTTTGCCATTTCCTTCTTCAGCTCATTTTACAGATGAGGAAACTGAGGCAAATAGCATTATATGACTTACCCAAGGTACCACAGCTAGCAAGTGTCTGAAGCAGATTTGAACTCAAGAAGACAAGTCTTCTTGACTCCGGTCCAGCACCCTATTGGCCATATCATTTAAGTGGACATTTGAGAAATGCTTTCAGACAGATTGTCTGCCTGACAGTGTTGATCATAGGTCTTAAGCATCTTAATGTAGTTTTTCTTTATATTATTGTAGTCATTCTAAACATTGTTTTCTTGGTTCTCCTCATTTAACTCTGCATTTGTTCATAAAGTTTCCCCAAGAGTCTGAATCCTTCTTTGGTGAGTGCTACTGAGGTGGTAAGGCTTTAAGTATGGGTGTGTTGAAAGATTGCTTAACTGGTTAGTTTTTCATAGGTTTATCACTGGGTTGCCCAGAGAGAGATGTCTTTTTCAACTAATGCCATACTCCAAAATCACCCACCATGTTATAGAGGGGTTGGTCTTATATACATACAACATACATATCCATATCTGTGAGATTTCTTTTCTCTATATATTCTCCACATCAGGGAGTTTGATGCTTGAAATGTAGAAGTCAATCTAAATGAATAAAAAAGAATTTCTTTTCTTTTCTTGGATTTTAAAAATTATTTGCATATTTATTTTTAGTTTTCAACATTCACTTTTTTCAATTTATTTTGTTATTTATTTAATGTTCTACAATCACTATCAAAAACCTTATATTTTTTACCTCTGCCTACCTCCCATCACCCCCCTCCCTCCCCAAGATGCCATACAATTCTATATATGATCTACATATACTTTCCTATTGAATACGTTTTCACTATAGTAATGCTGTATAGACGAACTAAAATAAATGGAAGAAATCATATAACAAATCAAAACATAACACACACACAGATATACAAGCAAGATCTGCTACATTCTGCAAATGAATTCCATAGTTCTTTCTCTGAGAGTGGAAGGCATTTTGCCTTAGAAAGCCACTGGGAATTATTATTATTGTTTTTAAGTTCTTGCGTTATTAGGAAGCTCCAAGTCTACCAGAAAAAACTCTCACACACTGTGGTCATTGCTGTGCACAGAGTTCTCCTGGTTCTGCTCCTTTTGCTCAGCATCAGATCATATAAGTCCTTCCAGGCCTCTCTGAAGTCTTCTTGTTCATCATTTCTTATGGCACAGTAGTACTCCATTACATTCATATACCACAACTTATTCAGCCATTCCCCAACTGATGGGCATCCCCTTGATTTCCAGTTTTTGGCAACTACAAAGAGTACTGATATAAATATTTTTGTACATGTGGGACCCCTTCCCATTTTTATGATCTTTTGGGGATACAGTCCTAGTAATGATATTGCTGGGTCAAAGAGTATGCACTCAATATTCACTTTTATAAGATTTTGAGTTCCAAAATTCCTCCCTTCCCTCCCCAGCTCCCTCCCCAAGATGGCAAATCATTTGGAATAGGCTATACATGTACAGTCATATTAGACATATTTCCATATTAGTCATACTGTGAAAGAGGAATCAGAACAAGAGAGAAAAACCACAAGGAAGAAAAAAAGAAAATAGCATGCTTTTGTCTGCATTCAGAATCCTTAATTCTTTCTCTGGGTGTGGATAGCATTTTCTGTCATGAGTCTTATGCAGTTGACTTAGATCCTTGCATCGCTGAGAAGAGCTAAGTCTGTCAGTCAGTCATTGAACAATGTGGCTGTTACTGTGTTCTGCTCACTTCACTCTCCATCAGTTCATGTAAGTCTTTGAAAAAGAATGTCTTCAACCTTTACTGTGTTCCAAGCACTGAACAAAGTACTGGGGATACAAGTAGTAAAGTTTGACAGCCCCTGCTGTCAAGGAGCTTATATTCTGATAGGAGACAGCACATTCGGGAGGTTTCAGCTTCAAGTCCGATGGAAAGATTGCACAATATTGAGGGCACAGCGTCGAAGTAGAGGGCCATGCAGCATTTTTTTATGTGTCATTTCCATTAAGAAACCCATATCTTTCTAATGTTGAACCTTTTGACAGTGCCAAGGGCTTTAGGGAGAAGAGCTTTCTTTTCTGGGTCTCTAGAATCTGTGGTATGATGTGAGTGATTAGGAAAGCCTAGAAATAAAAAGGTATTGGGGGGGAGATCAAAGAGAAATATTTGAGGCAAATTCAGAATTGTGTTGCAATTGGACTACTGAACATTGTGGTTTCTCAATTCTGGGCAAAAGCTTTAAAGGATTTTCTCTGAAGAATTAAACAACAAACATGGCTTATTAATACTGATGGCAATAACATGTTAAATAATCTAATGAGAAGCATAATGTATCGTGGAAAATATCACCAAATTAAGATCCTATTTGTGAAAACGAAGAAAATTATCCTGAAATGAAAGCAATAAATATAAAGAGACAAGAATCTGTGATGTAGCAAACAAATAAAGAGAACATTAAGAAAAGTAGCACCATACTCCATGGTGTTCTTGTATCTTAATGAAAAAGTAGTCAGCATAAAACCAGGGCTTGAAGAAAAATTTCTCATGCTGAAAAGTAAAACAGTACTACATAATGTACTTTAGCATTAAATTAGAACCGTCCAATTGTCCTCCCTCTCTCCCCAGTTCTGGAAGTTTGGGCCAGCTGGGTCTAAGCTTTAGTGGATCTATTGAGCTATAAAGGCTCTGAGTCCTGTCCTTGAAGCAGATTACTTAGCAAAGATGAAAGTAATTCATTACCATAATGGTCAAAAATGCATTAAACCTGACCTGGTTAGATAAAGTAAAGCAGGAGTTGATAGAATTCCTTGAGAATCAGGGACTGCACTCATGGATATTCATCCCACTCTATCTGCATATCTCTCCCTCTCCACCTGCATTGGGCAAATTGAGTCTATTAAGTCTACATAAACATAGCACATTGAACTATCTGTAGTACCCATCCAATTGGTGGATTGTCAATGTACTTACCGTCCAATGGCATGTCACAGTCTAGGCAGTGGACATCCTCTCTCCATTTGGTGAATGTATGTATCCATAATAACTCATGATGACTCTTATTGGAGGGAGTACTTCAATGATGAAATCATGGCAGGGTGCAGTAGAAAGATCCCTAGATTTGGAGACAGTGAGTTGTGTTTGAATTATATCTCTACCACTTACCATTTTTCCTGTTTGCAGGTAAAGTAGTGATGTCAAGTCTTGGAATCAATCCCCTGTAACCTCCTAAAATGACCTTATGGCTACTCAGAAGAGACCAGCCTAGCAATTTAGATGTAAAAACGGTCAAGTGGATAAAGAACGTCTATTATCTGGATTCTGACAGGAAATTGGATAGGCAGTCACTGAGTTAGTCTATCAGGGCAGGTATTGGTTGGGAACTGCAGATGGATGATGAGATAACTTGATGTAAACTTATCAGACATTTTTTAGATGAAAGGAGAGAGGATGTGTTTAATTTGTTATCCTCCTCCCCACCAAAGATCAGAAACCTACTTTCTAACCCACTACTCGCACAATGCCCAGCACGTAGTAGGCACTTAAAAATATTAGTTGACTGACTTTCTCATTTTCCTATCTCACCCCACTCCCTGGGAAATAAGAACAATAAAACCTTTGTAACAAATTCAATCCTTGCATTTATTCTACCAAAAGCTGGTGTTTTTGTAAGAGGTTTCCTTTTCCTTTGTCTAACACAGTACAAATCTTACTCTGCAGCCCCTGGAAACCCTAAATCTTCCCACAGTTGGGCTATTACTGTGGTTAGAGACGACCTTCTGAGAGCTGGTAACTATGTAGCTCATTTCCTTGGGTTAGGCAAAGATGGAGGCTCGGTGGGTATTAGTGAGGTCGACCAAAGATGGGTCCACCCCTCTCTGTTGGAGTAAGTAGTCCATGTGGTTTGTCTATTACTCAACAAACCTTCTAATTAGATACATTTTGTTAGTGGCTTTGTCTGTTACATGAAATCTCGAAACTGACACAGAGGCATATAATTGAATAGGAGAAAGAAAGTAAGCCAGCTGGAGTGCAATTTGGAAATTATGAAATGCTTTTCCCAATGATTCCAAATTGCTCCCTGACATAAAATCCCATGCTTTCAATCCAAATGTTCTCCTGTGATTCTGTATGCCTGCCAATCACAGAAGAGTATGTTGCCTAGAAAGTACATATTGTCGATGACCCAAAGGGGAAAGAAAAAGCAGACAAGGAGATCATGGCATATTACCAACAATAACACACATGAAAAGTAGGGTAAGATGTATCAACAAAGATAAGAGTGACTAGAAAAGAAAGTGAGTTCCTCACAGAAGAGAGCAAAGGCAGGGTGATGCAGGGGAGAGTGGTGAACTTGGAGTCATTAGGTCTGAGTTCTCATCCTGGTTTTGTCATATGGGATATTTGTGCCCTTGAGTAAGGTATGATTTCTCTGGGTCTCAGTTTCTACATTTATAAAATGAAAGGGGTTCGAATCCACACTTGCTAAAGTCCTTCTCTTTGTCACATCCTGGACATTTCTTTGTGATGCTCTCACTTTATGTATCGTTCGTTGCTCAAGGACTGTCTAATTGGCTTATATTTGTATCCCCAGGTACAGTGCCTGGCACATGGTAGGAACTTAACACGATTTAAGATAAACTTGTTGAAGGATTGAGCTGTAGTCTTTATCTGTCTAAGGAGTATCAATCCTAAGAACATATGAGGAATTTACCTTCTACTGGGGTCTTGGAGTGCTAAAGTATATTTGCTGTAGGAACAGAGATTTAGATGGAGAGTCCATTTAGTCAAATCCTTTCATTTTACATATGATAAAAAAACCTGCATTCTTTCCATTGTATCATGCTGCCTCTTACTGGTTTGTCCCATAAAAATGAGGAAGGGTCCAAGGTACAACCTAGAGAAAACATCCACACTCAATGAAAGCATGGGAATTTCAGAACTAGTGTAGATAAGGGTTCCCCAGATTGCTTTGTAGTAAATGAGCCACTCTCCCAAATAAACATCATAAGGCATGAATGAAAGCAAAGAGCATCTAAACACTGCTCCTGCCCCTCCTTCCATAGGATGTACCTGCATCCCTGCTGTGTGCAGTGTGTACCTGGCCTGGATTTTTTTCTCTCTCCTACAGAGTTAAGAGGATTGAGATAAGGATGGCAGCTTATGTTTCTGTAGGACACCCTTGTAGCCAGGAGGGAGCTGTTCAGAGATTGCATTGCAGATCATCTTTGGGTGGCAGAGTAGCTTATGGTAATTGAAGCCTTTTTGAGTTTATTGATATAATTAACATTTTTTTTCTGTTCTTAACCTCAATTGACTTCACTGGAGAATCTGAGAAAAGCATCTTCTATAATGCTTTGGAAAAGGCAGAGGAACAGGTGTGGATACATGGAAGGACAATTCTCCCCCCCACCCCCGAATCCTTAGACACTGATGGACACTGAGACTAAAGAGAAAAATCTTATTTATGTTATAGTAGTTCTCCATCCAACCAACCAAAAAGTACTTATAAAGCACCCACTACATGTCAGGTACTGTGCTACCACAGGCATAACACTGGTACTCTGTTAGGTACTGGGATACAAAGACAGAAAGGAGATAGTCCTTTTCTGCAGGGATCTTAACATTTTTTTGAGGTCTTGGGATGTTAAATTTTACTCTACATGCTACACACATTTTAACCAGGTAGACTTTGTTTAACTATCAGAGGGAGACTAAAGGTCAAACTCATTGAATAAGTATTTCACGTCCCTTTCAGGACCTGACTTTACTCTGTACCACCTGTGATACTAAGCAAATCCTTTCACCTCCCTGGGCCTTAGTTTCTTCATCTTTAAAATGGGAGATTGGACCATATGTCTTTCTAGGGTCATTCTATCTCTAGATCAATGACTTTTTAATTTTAAGACTTTATTTATTTATCTACTAATTAAGTAATTACTTAATTTTGGCAGTCAACGACCATACATGGGAAGAAACACTCTGTCAGGGAGGAGTCATGATGCTGGGGAAGGTGTGCTGGATTTGGTATACTGCATTAAAATCCTGACTCTACAACTCGCTAGCAAATTACTTAACCTGATGTAGCCTCAGTTTCTTCATCTACAAAATTAAAAAGTTGTATTAGATGACCTCTGAGGTCTCTTCTATATCTATCAGCCTAAGAACCAACAGATGTTTATTAAATACCTACTATGTGCTAGGATTTCCTTTTTTTTTTTCAGAGCAAGCTCATTCCTCTGAGTCAATAAAAATATGTTCCTATTTCAAATACTGAACAGAAAGATGACTTGGATAAGTTTTGAATGTGGCTGCTTCAGGGAATTGTCCCCACTGATGTTGAGCTCACTACCTTATTTTCTTATCTGTTATCAGCTCCCTATCCTCCTGTATCAATCAACAAAACCCAGCTGAGTTATGACACCTCTTAATCTTCAGGGTTCTGGTTGTGTGCCTTCCCGGTATATTCTGGATACTTGGTTCCATTTTCTCTTCTTGCTAAGTAGGTTTTATTTCCAGCTTCCACCTGGTAACTCATTTGTAGATCCATGGTGAACAAGGTCTGGAAGGTGGAGACGTTTTTCACGAGCCCTGCAGGGAAGTCTCCTGCCTTGCACCAAGATTGAGCAAAACTATTGAATGTATTAATACTAAAGTGGTTGGATTTTTTTTTGATTTAGAATTTTTGACCATATCTCTTTGATCATACTTTTAAACTGCTTCACCTCTTTGGCATTCAATTCCTTCATATGGAAGATGATGAGATTCCATTAGAATCTTGGATTATTAACCTGAGGTCCATAGATTCCTTCCAGAGGGTTCAGAGAGATTTCCAAGTGTCTGTTAACTTGAATGGGAAAAACAACATCTTCATTTTCACTGCCTTCTAAAATTTAGTATTTCCTTCAATTATTTAAAACCATGGTGCTAAGAGAGGGTGTTTACTAAGGTTCCGGCTGGCTCTAAATCTGTCATTCTATGAATGTAAGCAAGAAACCAAAAATGAATCTATGACCTTTTGGATACAGGTTCTCATAGGGTGTGCCATGGTATGTGCTGAGAGTTTCCAGTGGCTGTGCCATGGATTATATGGAATTTATAGCAGCCATCAGACTGAATCTCCCAACATTCTCAAGGCATTTTATGCCTTGTGACCAAGAATAATATTGTACCATGGGCTAATGGTCTTCTAAGAGATCTTTAAACAATGCTCTCCTTCTGTCATTCCTAACTCTCTCAATGGAATTAGTTCACCTTTCTCTGTCATGGCAGATCTTCTGATGGAGGGTCTTTCTGATAGCTGTTCTTGTTCGGCTAACCAAAGGAAGCATTGAAGGAAAGCAGGGCTGGACACTCTGTTAGCTCATTCCTCCCTTCTGACTAAGCAACAGCCAAAACTATGTCCAGGGCATATCCTAGCTTTAATTACTGAGTCATAACAGGTCAGTGGCCACAAAAGTCAAGGGGCGTCATCTCCAAGGAAAGGGTCAGAGCAATGTTCTTAGCTTATTGTATATGAGTGGAGGGGACTAGAGCTGGGATTTCAAAGGTACAGGGAGCTCCTGCATGAGGAAACTCCTACTGTCAATTCAGCTTGGTTGTTTCTCTGTAATGCCTAGAACACTGAGAGCATAAGGGACTTGTTCAAGGTCACACAGCCAGTATGTGTCAGATTATCGCTCAGTCATTTTTCAGTCATGTTTGACTCTTCATGACTCCATTTGGGGTTTTCTCAAAGTGGTTTATCATTTCCTTCTCCATCCCATTTTACAGATGAGGAAACTGAGGCAAACAGGATTAAGTGACTTGCCCAGGTCACACAGCTACTGAGTGTCTGATGCCAGATTTGAACTTGGGAAAATGAGTCTTCCTGATTCCATGTCCAGTTCTCTATCCACTGTGCAACCCAGCTGCCTTGTATGGGTGAGAGGTAAGACTTAAACTCGGATCTTGCTGATTTGAGACCATTGCCTCTTTTGTGTTTATCTAGTTTAACATAAAAGGACTGGGCAGGACAAAGAAAAGAAAATAAGACCATAGATAAATGCAGTTTGATTTTTAAAAATTCTCTTTGAGAAACCAGGACCTAGAGTTTGAAGGTACCTTATTTTTTCCAACCCCTTAAATATGCAGATGAGGAAGCTGAACCCCAGAGAAATTAAATGACTTGCCCAAAGTCACCCACATAATAACAGAACTAGGATTTGAACTCAGATCTTCTGACTACAAGGCTAACCCTCTTTCTAGGGATTTTTCTGGATATTTTTTCTGCTTCCCTTAGAACAGAAGGTTGTACTGCTTGCCTTCTCAATTTGTGGAAGAGAGACTGGAGAGAGATAGAATGTGGAACTCCAAATTAAAAAAAAGAATATTCCAAATAAATTTAAAAAAAGAATGTTGGTATCATGTATAATTAACATAAATAATTACACATTTTTTCCTAAGTCTTACAAACCATAAATAATAGGTTATAAAAATTCATTTAAATAAAAATTGAATGTGCTCGGTAGAGTAGAAATCAGTCTCAACTTGGGGATTTTAGTGGATCTCACTCAAGGTTTATGTATCATTGCTTCACGACAGAGTCAAGGTGTTCACAGATGCTTGGATGGGCTTCAGGGTTCTGTCCCTTAAAGCAGCCATTGAGAGGGAAGTGTTTGATGGCTCATGATTCTAAAAGTAGATATATCCTGTATGCAGGAATTTTGGGGAAGCTGTTAAAGTAGACTTTTCCTTTGAACTGAGTTACATGGTTGACTTTATTTTTCTGTCAGGAATTTTTCTTCACATTCATAGAAATTGATGGAAATATACTCTGTCCTTTATATAATGGTGGAGATAATGTAACATAATGGTGGAGAGTAATTAAAGAAAACAATCTTTTCATTTGTGATTTGGGAAAATAGGGTGATAGAATCCTAGATTTGGAGCTGCAAAGGACCTTAGAGACCACCTCATCCCACTCCTTTATTTTACTGATGTGGAACCTGTAGAGGTTAAATAACTCATCCCACACCACACCAATAATAAATGGCAGAGCTGCCACTGGAACGTGGCTGATGCCATTTTGTTTCCATTGTACCATGCTACCTCCAGAGTTTCTCTGAAAAGTGTAAGTTAAGAGATATTAATGAGAGCAGGGACTCTTAAAACTTTGTGTCATGGCTCTTTTTGGCACTTTTGTTTTTATATACATAGGATAAAATACATAGGCTTACAAGGAAACCAATTCAACTGAAATAAAATTATCAAAATATTTTTTTTATTTATTTAACTTTTTACATTCATTTTCACAAAATTTTGGGTTCCAAATTTTCTCCCCTTTTATCCCCTCCCCCACCCCAATACCCTAAGCAATCTAATTTTCCCTATCTCCAATCTGCCCTCTCTTCTGTCATCCCTCCCTTCTCTTGTCTCCATTTTCTCTTTTCTCCTGTAGGGCCAGATGACTTTCTATTCCTCATTAACTATATGTCTTCTTTCCTAGTAGCAACAACAATACTAAACAGTTGTTCCTAAAACTTTGAGTTCCAAATTCTCCCCAACCCTCCCTCCCCACCCATTCCCTTTGGGAAGGCAGGCAATTCAATATAGGCCATATCTGTGTAATTTTGCAAATGACTCCCCTGATAGTCGTGTTGTGTAAGACTAACTGAATTACCCTCCATCCTATTCTGTCCCTCATTGTTTCTCTTCTGTCTTTTGATCCTGTCCCTCCCCGAGTGTTGACTTCAAATTGCTCCCTCCTCCCTTTGCCCTCCCTTCCATTATCCCCCCCCCTTGCTTATCTCCTTCTCCTCCACTTTCCTATACTGTAAGATAGGTTTTCATACCAAAATGAGTGTGCATTTTATTCCTTCCTTTAGTCAAATGTGATGAGGGTAAACTTCTTGTTTTTTTTTTCCTGAGCTCTCCTCTTTTTCCCTCCACTAAAAAGTCTCCTACTTGCCTCTTAAATGACATATAATTACCCCATTCCATTTCACCCTCTTTCCTCCCACTACATTTCTCTCTCACCATTTACCTTAATTTCTTTTAAGATATGGTCCCATCCTATTCAATTCACTCTGTGCTCACTGTCTCTGTATGTGTGTGCATGCGTGTACATGTGTGTGTGTGTGTTCCCACCAACTACTCAGATACTGAAAAGTTTTAAGAGTTACAAATATTGTCTTTCCATGTAGGAATGTAAACAGTTCACCTTTGGTAAGTCCCTTAAGACTTCTCTTTGCTGTTTCCTTTTTCATGCTTCTTCTCATCGTTGTGTCTGAAAGTCAAATTTTCTTTTCAGCTCTGGTCTTTTCATCAAGAATGATTGAAAGTCCTCTGTTTCATTGAAAGACCATATTTTCCCCTGAAGTATTATACTCAGTTTTGCTGGGTAGGTGATTCTTCGTTTGAGTCCTAGTTCCTTTGCCTTCTGGAATATCCTATTCCACGCCCTTCGATCCCTTAATGTAGAAGCTGCTAGATCTTGAGTTATCCTGATTATATTTCCACAGTACTGGAATTGTTTCTTTCTAGCTGCTTGCAAGATTTTCTCTTTGAGCTGGGAGTTCTGGAATTTGGCCACAATGTTCCTAGGAGTTTCTCTTTTTGGATCTCTTTCAGGTGGTGATCGATGGATTCTTTCAATACTTATTTTGCCCTCTGGTTGTAGAATGTCAGGGCAGTTTTCCTTGATAATTTCATGGAAGATGATGTCTAGGCTCTTTTTTTGATCATGACTTTCAGGTAGTCCCACAATTTTTAAATTGTCTCTCCTGGATCTATTTTCCAGGTCAGTTGTTTTTCCCATGAGATATTTCACATTCTCTTCCATTTTTTCATTCTTTTGGTTTTGTTTGGTGATTTCTTGGTTTCTTGTAAAGTCATTAGACTCCATCTGTTCCATTCTAATTTTGAGAGAACTATTAAATTCAATGAGCTTTTGAGCCTCTTTTTCCATTTGGCTAATTCTGCTTTTGAAAGCATTCTTCTCCTCATTGGCTTTTTGAACCTCTTTTGCCAATTGAGTGAGCCTATTTTTCAAGGTGTTATTTTCTTCAGCATTTTTTTGGGTCTCCTTTACCAAGGTATTGACCCGTTTTTCATACTTTTCTTGCATCTCTCTCATTTCTCTTCCCAGTTTTTCCTCTACCTGTCCAACTTGCTTTTCAAAATCCCAAAATCCTTTCTGAGCTCCTCCAAGGCCTGAGCCCATCAGACATCCCCCTGGGATGTCTGGGGTACCGAGGCCTCGCCCTCCACGTCTTTCCCTGATGGCAAGAATATGTCCCCCTCCTCGTCAGATCCGAAAGTCGGGATCATTTGCATTTGTTGGAAAAAACTCTCTATAGTCTTATTTTTCTTCCCTTTTCTAGGCATTTTCCCAGCCAGTTACTTGACTTCTGAGATTCCTGTCCACCTCCGCCTAGATCCGCCCACCTACTGCTTGGGGTCTGAGATTCAAATGTGCTCTCCGAGCTAATCAATGTGAGCTTTAGTTCTGGTGCTGGGGTGGGGGCAGGGCCACCTCCCAGGCCCGGCTTCCTCAGGGGCTTTATGCAGAGACCTTCAGTAACATATCGGGTGGGGGGGCCGCCTCCCAGGCTCAGCTCCCTCAGGTTGTTTATGCAGAGACCTTCAGTAATGAAGATCCTGCCTGCTGCTGGGGCAGTCCCGGGCTGCCGCGGCTGCGCTGCTGCTGCCTCTGCCGCCGCCCCGCCTCTGCCTCCGCCACTTCCTTCCCCCGTCTCTGCCTCCGCCGCTTCCTCCCAAGGGGGCCTGAGTCATGGAGACACTCCGGGCCCCTCCTCCAGCCCAGCCATCTCTCTCACTGACCTGTAGCTTCTGTGGGCGGAGGGACTTTCCCGGCTGCCGGAGCTTCCGTCCCTGAAGCCTGCTCGGGTCAGCTTCTCTGGGGCCGTGGCCAGGGCAGCACTGGGGTGGGGTCCGCTTTCCGGAGTGTGATGGACCCTGGGGACGGCTATCCAGGGTTCTCTGGAACGGAAATCTCTTCCACTCTGTTTCTGTACACCTTTCAGTGGTCCAGAAGTTATGGGGGTCTCTTTTTACATTAAGTCTATGGGCTGTGGTTTTGGAGCTTGTAAACCTGCATCCTTCTACTCCGCCATCTTGGCTCCACCCCCCCCAAAATATTTTTTAAAAATGCTATGCTTATGGGCCCTGGGTTAAGAACTCCTAAACTAGTCTATTTTTTTAAAAATATTTTTTAGTGAACAAGCATTTATTTTCTTTCCTTCCCATGTCCCTTCTCTCTTGATGAAAAAAGAAACAAAAGAAAAGATCTGAACAAACATGTATAGTGAAGCAAAGTAAATTCCTCCATGAGCCATGTCTAAAAGTTGATCTCATTTTGCACCCAGAGTCCCATCACTTCTCTGTTGGGAGGTGAGTAACGAGGAGTTTGTTGGCATGGAATTGCTCTCTTTTTAAGGAAAGTGGCAAGCATAGTTATATGTTTCTGAATAAGTTCCTATTTCCCCTGCATAAAAGCATAGAAATCTTTATGAAACATTTTTAAGAAATGTAGTATAAAAAATTGAAAAAGTCATTTTATTACAAAATCCTATGATAGTACTGCGCTGCTGAGGCGGTCATATTCACAGAGGCTTCCTTTGTGGATTCATTCTTCCTGGCAGCAAAACCAGAGCACAACATAAGAAACAACGAAGGTGAGGAATCCAGAGAATCATGGGAAGGCACCTGCTGTTCTCCAGAATTGAGTTCTCAAAATGTTACTCTCATTGGTCATGTTGCTGTCATTGCACACATATTCACCTAGTTTTGCTTTCTTGCTTGTCATTCGCTCATCAAGAGTCCTCACTCTGCGTGGTCTCAACATGCCTTGTATCTGCTAATGTGGGCACATTTTGTTTTCCCCTACAGAGAATGTATGCCCTGGAAAGGAAGGAACTCTTTCATTTTTTGTTTTGTCTCTGTATTTCCAGTGATTCAAATATGGTAGATATTTTTGTTTTCTGTCTGGACCTGCGATTATTGGGATAGGATCCTCCCGGTAAGGAGACTCTTTTTTACTAACGCAACTACCCCACAACTCATGATCTTAGAGTTGCCTGGGAGTATCTACTGAGGTTAGCAGCTAGGTGGCACAGTGGGTAGAGCACTGGATTGGAAATTAGAATCATCTTCATGAGTTCAAATCTGGCCTCAGACTCTTACTGGCTGTGTGACTCTGGGCTAGTCATTTCACTCAGTTTCCTCATCTGTCAAATGGGCTGGAGAGGGAAATGGAAAACTCCTAGCATTTTTGCCAAGAAAACCCAAAAATGGGGTCATGAAGAGTTAAACACAACTGAGACAACTTAAGAACAACAAAACTGGAGAGGTTAAGTGGCTTGGCTAGGGTCAAATAGTCAGTTTATATCAGAGACAGGAAGAATTTAGGATTGTTTCAAATTAAAATCTCCTTAATCCAGAGGTTGGCTCTCTACCCACTAGGCTGGAGATTCTCAAAATGTTGTCCAGAGATCCTGGAAACCTTTTCAAGAAATCCACAAGTTCAAAGCTATTTTCATAATACTAAGAAGATTTAATGCCTATATGGGAAATTCTGTCACATATGGGAGTACTATCCCTATGGTCTTTCTACCAAAAATGGGAGAGTAACTGGGCTTAGGATGATCAAAGCTAACCCCAGAGAAAAAGTCTGGGATTAATCCTCATGGAAATTGTTACCTCTCTGGTTCAGTCTATTAGCCCACCACCTGTTGTTCATTGAGTTTCTAGCTTAAAATAAACTGGCTCTGCTTGGATGCCCTGGTGGGATCAGATTGAGACACTTCTGGAGGACAGACGGCAAATATTTTCAGCTATTGATCTGATTAGTCTGTGAGTTTCTTGAGAGCAGTAATTGCCTTTTGCCTTTCTTTGTATCCTTGTCCCTTAGCACAGTGCCTGGCACATGGTAGGCACTTAAATATTTCTTAACTGACTGAAGAATACAGCCTACCTAATCTAAACCTGGAAGAAAATGATAGTTTTTCAAGGCTCACAACATTATATTACTGGACCTGGTCATGTGGATCCACCTGTGAGCAGAGCGAAATCTAGAATAAAATGCTCAGAAGTAAAGAACTGTCCAAGTTTTCCATGTCTGTGAATTACATTGGACTTAAGTGGTAACCAGAAAGGTATCCAGTTTGTCTTTGTATCACAGGAAGTTAGTTTTCTTTTTTTTCTAAATAGTATTTTCCCCCAATTATAGTAAAGACAATTTTTAACATTCATTTTTTAGAAATTTTTAGTTCCAATTTTTTCCCTCCCTCCCTTCGTCCCTATCCTCCTTCCTCCCTAAGATAGTAAACAAGTAGCTATAGGTTATATATGTGCAAATCATGTAAAATCTATTTTCATATTAGTCATTTTGTGAAAGAAGAAACAGACCAAAAGGAAAAAATATAGAAAAAATTGAAAAATTGTATGCTTTCATCTGCATTGAGACTCCATCAATTCTCTCTCTGGAGATGTTTAGCATTTTTCATTGTAAGTCCTTAGGAACTGTCTTGACTCACTGTATTGCTGAGAATAACTAAGTTATTCACAGCTAAACATTGCACAGTATTGTTGTACACTAGTATATAACATTCTCCTGGTTCAGGCAGAGGATTTTCAAAGGAAACTTTATACTTTGTGTTCCATGTGTTTTCCTTGGTATAGATGGGTATACCATAGACGGGTATGTTACCTTATTTCAGAAACTATTTTTATTGCTTCAGAATTTACCAGTCTATACAAATGACAATAACACTATAAGTGGACAGAATAATCATCACAAAACAACCAAAGATGAATGCTATGAAATTAAAAGAGCAAACTTGTTCTCAAAGAGATGAGAAGACATCCTTCCCCTACTACTTAGCAAGAACTTAGAGAGTTTACAGATATTGGACATTACATGTACTTTCAAGAGTTTTTTGATATATTGATTGGTTTTGCTGAATTTTTTCTCTTCTTGTTCTTTTTTCCCTTTAAAAAAATCTTTGTTATAAAGGAGGTATAGGAGAGATGAAAGAGAAAATCTTGGTTATGTAAAAACAAAAAAAATCAATAAAAATTCATTTTAAAAAAGAATCTACAAGTGACTGGTGAGCAGCTCCCCTTTGGCATGCACCTGATTCATCCAGCTCTCACCTGTGTTGCTTGTACAGTGGCCACACCCCGGTAAAATCATGTCAGTGGATAGTCTAAACCTTGTCGAGGGCAGCCAACAAACCTTAAACTTGTCAGTGAGTTAGGGGAATGCCTTTGCTAAGCACGTGAAGACTTCCTCCTGGGGAATGGGTGGATGGGAACAATTTGTCCCAATGGCCATTAAGACAGCTAAAGTGGACACCATGGTGCGCTTAGAGCTTGCTCAGATATCAATGACATCAAGGTCATCTATTGCATCCTTGCCCGTTACCAGTTGTCTTGCCACTAAACTCTGATGACTGGAGGAGACAGTAAGGCTGACAACTTTGTGCTCCTCTGCCTCACTTAAATCAGTTCAATCCAAGTCGCAGTGCTCTATGAGCAAAGCAGAATGGCAGTAGCTCAAAAGAAATGTGAGATGTGCACATTTAGGGATGCTTGCATTCCAAATGTTCATGGAGATTATTTGTGCCTGACCTGTGGTAGAGTCTTCTGAGCTCGAATGGGTCTGATCAGTGACAGTTGAGTGCACTGTACCTTGACTCCAACATAGTGATGCCATTTTGCCTTTCTGAGCATGAAGGACAATAACCAACCAACCAAAGCCAACTCGCTTTCAAGTCGAGACATCACTCAAAAGTGATGTCATTGGTCTTCTTGGGTAAACAAAGGACAAACAATTACAATTTGGGGAGTAAATTGCTTCTTCCTGATTTGATATTTGAGGGAGTTGATTTGTGATTTCATTGACACAGCCAGCTCTCTTGTGAGGACACTCCCCTCTATAATGCAGTGTGGCACCTTCTCTGCGCTTGTACGGTCAGAAAGCTGCTGAGAGCACAGAGGGCTAAAGTAACGTGCTCAGAGTCACACAGCCAGCAAGAGTGCAAGGGAGGCCTTGGAAGGTTTTCCTGGCTCCAGAGTTAGCTCTTTCTCCACTCTACTACGCCGCTTCTCATTGAGGCAAGTGATCGTACAGGATAAAGAACACTGATGCTTCTCTCCTTCATCCACTGCAGTCCTGAGTTCAGTTATTGTATAGTTTATCATGAAATGACCCTTCTGTTGCTAGTGGTGGGAACTGTCTTGTTATTCCTGGATGCGCCAAGTGTTTTTTCTATTAGTCTCAGAAACAGATCTGAAAGGGACCTTGGAGAGACTCATCAAATAATTTTTCAGATGAGGAAATCAGGGGCAAGTGAGGTCAGTGTGGGAAGGCTGGAGATTTACAAGAGGCAGTTCTGTGGGCCTGATCCAAGAAATTGTCTCCTGAGTCAGGGAGCCAATTTCTGATAAGTGATTTCTCCTAAGCAATTTTCCAGACTCTATAACATGTTACAGGTGGATAGGGCATTTGCACTGGGGATACAAATATAAGGAAACGATCCTTGAGGAGCTCATGTACAAATGTGAGAAGACGGCACAAAGAGGAGAGCTGGAAAGGCGTAGGAGTGCATCACATTCAGAGGGCACTGACTCCCTGTGCAGATACCCAGCAAGTGAGCCCACAGGCTGGCCATTCTGTGTACCCTGTGGATGCCATTATTGCTTCAGTCTTGTTTGTGTACATGCTGAGTCACAGAAATATAGCCAACATGAAATTCGGACCTCCGATCAACAAAGCAGCTTTTCAAGGGATGCTCTGCAAGGGACTGGGTCCTTTGCATGGACTGTGGATGTGGACTTGCTGTGGATGGCATTGTAAAGTGATTGCTTGGGACACAGAGTTAATCATCCTTGTTCTGTTAAATGCTAATGTAATTTGATATTCTTCTGTATAAATCTAGATGTCAAGGGTACCACCGCCATCTTAAGAGGAGGCTGCAAAATTCCAAACCCTAAGGAGAAATATAATAAGGATTTCAGAACTGATGAGCATTCTATCCTGAGAGTTGTAGTTCAGAAGGACAAGCATTTTCCTTTCAGCCCTCAGAGGGATTTGGGACTATGTCAACTTTGAGCTGGGAGACAGCATTGACTTAGGAGCCTGAGTTCCTAAAGGGATGCATGCAGTCTTTAAACCAAAGACTGAAAGAAAGGAGTGGGGGCCTCAAGACCTGAGCAGTCAGAGCAATAGGAAAGGATATCCCAAGTCCCACCCAGGACTTAAATGATTTGATTTGGAAAGATTTGGTGGCAAAGGGGCAACCTGTGGAAAGGAAGAAGCAAAAGGTGGTCCATCGCACTTTTCCTATGGGTATTTTCAAGTAGAAGACTCAAGTTTAAGGCATGAAGCATGTTCCCCTCCAAATTCTAACAAAAAGGTCTGTTCTTTCTCCAATTTCCCACTCCTTGCCTGTCTAGTAACAAGGATACACCTAAATTTAAATTAGGACAGTGAACCAAACATCTGCCTAAATGGTAGGCATTTTCCTAACTGGGAGCTCAGAGCTATCGTAATTTTGGTACTAGTTCTTTTGTGGCTAAGAACCCTATAAAGCATCAGTGCAGTGTTCTCCATGATCTGATAGGCCATTATATTTCCTCTAGACTAAAAAACAAACAAGCTAATTGTTGTAACTGGGTAGGTGTGTAGAGGTAGGGAGGAAATGGTGGTTGATCAACCAAGTGTATCCTACACAACATCCACAACCACTGATGTCACCAGTGTTATAAGTGCAAAACAGATTAAATAGACACTTAGGGCTTTTGTTTAGTACTGGAGTCTCCTTTACCTAGGGGTTGGACCAGAAAAATATAGCTTTTGGTTTTCTTTTTAATATAGAGCTAGATTAAACCCTGTCCAATGCTGTGACTGTGTTGGGCAGTGTGTGAAACATTCAGCCTTCTTTTCCCTACCTGTTCAAGGAAAGGATGGACATGAACTTTCTCCTCTTTTCTCTGGGCCCATAGCTGGTCACTACACAATTACACAATGCTTGGCTTTATTCCAGTGTCCTTTTTGTCATTGTGGTCAGTGTATTTTTCTGATTCTGGTAAGTTCACTCTGCGTCACTTCATATGAGTCTTCGCACATTTCTGTGAATTTCTCACCTTTATCACTTATAGCATTATACTATTATGTTATAGTTATAGATCATCTGTTCGGTTATTCTCCAATTGATGGGCATTCACTATGTTTCCAGGTTTGTTTGCTTGTTTTGCAATCACAAAAAAGTAGTTCTATGAATATCTTGCCATCTAGGGCCTCTTTCTTTGACCCCCTTTGGATACAGGCCGAATGGTGGGTCAAAAGGTATGACTAGTTTAGTGACTTTTCTCACATAATTGAAATTGTTTCCCAGAATGGTTGGATCGCTTCCCAGATTCGTCAACAAATATGTTTGTGTGGCTGTCTTGTGACAACTCCTCCAACGTTGTTTCCATCTTTTTGTAGTTGGATGTGATGTGAAACTTCAGAGTTGTTATAATTTGCTGTATGATTATTAGTGATGGAGTAACCTTTCATAATTTTTTTTTGATCATTTAAAATTCTTCTTTTGGAAATTGTTCACAGCAATCCTGGTCCAGAGATATGAGAAAACACCTAAGCCCCTTCTCTCCCCATTCTCTATATAGTTGATAAATGTGACCTTTATCAGAGAAACTTGTTGTAATCTCCCCTTCTCCCAATTTTCTGCTTTCCTTGTAATCTCGACTGATTGGTTTTGTTTATGCAAACTCTTTAATTTAACGTAATGAAAATTATCTATTTTACCTTCCATATTGCTTTCTGTCTCTTCTGCCCTTATCCATAGATCTGACAGGTAAGCTATCCCATGGTCCCTTAATTTGCTTGTGGTATCAACCTTTATGTCTAAATCATGTAATCTACTCTGCTTGCTGCTTCTTCTTTATGTGTGAATTGATCCCATTCATATTCCCAGTTACGATCACTGTGTCTTTCCCTCCATCCTACTTTCTCCCCCTTTTATCCTTCTCTCTCCCTCCCTTACTCTCTCTCTTCCTTCCTTGCTCTCTCTCTCCTTTCATCCTTTCCCTCCTCAAAAGTGTTTTCCTTCTATCAACCCCCTTCTTCTTTCCCCTCCCATTTCCTTATATGGCAAGATCAATTTCTATACCCAATTGTGTATGTGTGTTATTCTCTCTCTGAACCAATTTTGATGAGTGTAAGGCTCAAGTGTTGTCCATCCAACTGTCTTCCATTCCACAGTAAAAGCTTTGTTGGGCCTCTTTTATGTGAAATAATTTACCCCAATTTGCCTTTCCCTTCCCCCTTCTCCCAGGGTATCCTGCTTTCTCACCTCTTAATTTAATTTTTTATGTTATAGTCAACTCACTAGAGCCCTTCGTCTATGTGTATTCCTTCTAACTGCCCTGATAATGAGAAAATCCTTAGGAGTTGCAAGTATCATCTTCAGATGTAAGAATGTAAGCAGTTTAATTGTATTGAATCCCTTATGGTTTCTTTTTTCCTGTTTACCTTTTTATGCTTCTCTTGAGTATCATTTGAAAGTCAAATTTTCTATTCAGTTCTAGTCTTTTCATCAGGAATACTTGACAGTCCTCTATTTCATTAAATATTCATTTTTTCCCACTGAAGGATTATACTGAGTTTTTCTGTGTAGGTGATATTTGGATGTAATCCTAGATTCTTTGCTCTCTGGAATATCATATTCCAAGTCCTCTGCTTCTTTAATGTGAAAACTGCTAAATCTTGTCTGACTGACTTCAGGCCTTTTTCTCTATTCATTACACCTCCCAACTACTTGACTTTGGAGCTCTGGAATTTGGCTGTAATATTCTTGGGAGTTTTCACTTTGGGATCTCTTTTAGAAGGTAATTGGTGGATTCTTTTGATTTCCATTTTATCCTTTGAAACTAAGACATCAGAACTATTTTCCTTGATAATTTCTTGAAATATGAAGATTAGGCTCTTTGTTTTGAACACGGCTCTCAAGTAGTCAAACAATTTTAAAATTATCTCCCCTTAATCTATTTTCCAAGTTGGTTGTTTTTCCCAATAAGATATTCTACTTTTTCTTTTCTTTTTTCATTCTCTTGACTTTATATTATAGTCTCTTGATGTCTCTTAGATTTATTAGCTTCTAATTTCTAATTTCTTGCCCAAATCTAATTTCTAAGGAATGATTTTCTTCAGAAAGTTTTTAGCCAATTCTACTTTTTAAGGAGTTCTTCCCTTCAGTGGATTTTTGTGCCTTTTCTACCATATGACCTATTCTGTTTTGCTAAAGTATTATTTCTGCAGTATTTTTTGAGCCTCTACCAAGCTATTGGCTCTTTTTTCATGATTTTCATTCATCACTCTCATTACTTTTCCCAATTTTTCTTCTACCTCTCTTATTTGATTTTTAGAATTATTTTTGAGCTCTTCTGGGAATTCTTTCTGGGCCTGAGACCAATTCACATATTTTCCTTTGAGGCTTTGCATATCGCTGTTTTGACATTGTTGCCTTTTTCTGGGTTTGTGTTTTGATTCTTTCCTGTCACCATAGTAGCTTTCTATGGTCAAGTTCTTTTTTTTGTTGTTTGCTCATTTTTTGAGTCTATTTCTTGATTCTGAGCTTTATGTTAAATATGAGCTCTGCTCCCTAAGTGAAGGAGCACTGTTCCAAGTTTCAGGTTTTTTGTGCTGCTAATTTCAGAGCTAGTCTTGGGGGTCTGTAAGTTTTCAGTTCTTCCAAGGTAGTATGATCTAAGGAGAGGTGGGGGTCTCTGCTCTCCTGGCCTGTACTGTGATCTGTGAGTGGCCACAAGTACTCTTTTCTGTCCTGGAATTGTGTCTGTGGTGCACACTCCTGCTACTGCTCCTCCTTATTCTGGGACTGGGACCCAGAACCACATATAGGCAATACAACAAAGTCCTGCTTACAGTGCCAGCAAAGGGGTCCCTTGTAGTTTCCTTTTTATCAGTGGTCTGATCCCCTTTTCATCTGTGGCCTGAGAGCTCCAGAGGCCTCTGACACCAATTCAGTTACTCTCAAGGCTGGTTGCCAGGGCTATCTATGCTGGGGTATAACTTCCAGTGGACTGTGCTCCACTGTCACCTCAGTATCAATCTTCTAAGTTGTCTTGGGCTGGAAAATTATTTTACCTTGTCCTTTTGTTGGTTCTGCCACTTCTGTGTTCATTTTGAAGAATCATTTTAATGTTGTTTGGAGGGGAATTTGTGAGAGTGCAGGTGAGTCCTTGCCTTTACTCTGCCATCTTGGCTCCATCCTTGGGATTCAGTTTTGTTTCATTTTGTTTTGTTTGTTTTGGTGATTGTTGTTCTCTATATTTACATTGTTGTAGTGTGTGTATGTAAACATACACGTATATGGATATATATACACACATATGAATTAAAAATATTTATATATAGTCTTATTCTATGCAGTTATGAACATGACTCAGAGAAGGGGTCCATAGGCTTCACCTATGGTTGTCAGAGGGGTCCAGGACATGCACAAAAAAGATGGTAGCCCCTGGAGTAGACCATGGGCAATACAGGTGATCCCTGTAAGCTAAAGCGGGATCAGAAGATTTTCTACATTTAGTCTTTGAATATCTGATGGAGTTAAATTGAATGAGAACTTTCTTAACACTTATTTTGAATACTTGATTTTCTTCCATGAACTGGTGGTCTTATTGTTGTAACTCTGAATCCACAAATTAACTTTGTTAATGTCACTATTTTTGTTATATTGATTTGGTCCACCCGTCAGCAATGACCATCCCATTGATTATTTATCTTCTATTTTTGTAAAGAATGTTTTGCTATTACAATTATGTAAGTCTTGAATGTGTCTTGGTAGATTGACTCTCAGATATTTTGTGTAATTTGTAGTTATCTTAAATTGGACATCTCTTTCTACAATGTGGGATTTTAGCACCATGTTGTATATCCAACTCTCACCAAAACATGCCAGTGATTCACTGTGGTGTGGAGGAGATCCTGGGGTTTGAAAAGCTGTGCCAGAGGAATGCAAGCTCGGGTGGTCCTTCGCTCTATCAAACTCTCTGCATCATGTGAGAACCTCTGATACAAGGGTTGTATCCACTGCCTTCTGTTCACTCTTTACCTCTTTGTTGGGTAGTTCTTTAGGCAAAGACTTCCCTCAGATGCCTGCCCCGTAGTTGGGCAGGAGAGATGGGTGACACTCCAAAGCTTCCTTGTCTTGTCTGGAGACACTTGAATTGCTTCTTTTTACAAGTCCTTCTGGGAATCAATCTAATTACTCAAGAATATGGCTAGCTCTAACGCAGTGTCAAATAAGGGACCATATTCTGGATATTTTACTTGTCCTGTATTTCCTGCTGACCCCTGTCCTCAGAAGCTTGTCCAGAAATCAGAGACATCACATGTTTTTCTTTTGTGGAGTGAATCTTTGTCTTCAATATCACATTGGATCAGGGAGAAAATTTCAGACTGATAACCCCTCTCCCTAGTACCAAAATCATACATCTCACATCCCTTATTAGTACTTTCCATAAATCTGGAGTCTCATCAGAACCTCTGGGTTTTTCTTCTGGTTGTCCTTTGGGGCCCATGAGTTTCTTTGGGGTGAACTGGGCAGGTTTATTAAAATTTTGTGGGGCTTCTTCCCTATAGCATTCAGGGCAAGGGGCTGGGGATGGTGCCAAACACTCAGCCTGTGTTTCTGAACATGGTAGGAAGGAGGAAATGCTAAAATTTTTTTGGGGGAAAGTCCCCCCAGTTAGTCAGTACTGTTGCCCCATGAGGGGACTTTGATGGATTTCCAATATTTAAAAAATAAACACTATGGGAGTGCTAAGTCTTGTTACTTTTACTGACTCAGAGGGGACGAGGTCAGCAAAATAATAAATCCCATTTCCTGCTTTGCCTTGTGTGATTTTTGTCAATGTTCCAGTTCAAGTAGTGACCAGCCTTGAATCTCCAGAGGCTTCAAACATGAAACCATGAAACTGGAGGTGGTGTGGCCTCAAGCCGCAGTCTTGAGCAATACTGGTACTTCCCATAGGACTGATTTATTTTCTTCCTGCCTGACCTGCTGAACTTTTGCTTTTATCACAGGGTGGGATTTGCATGTGATAGAAATAGGGCTTCAGAACTTTAATGACAAATTATTTTTGCCTTTTAGTAGAACTACTCAAAGAGTATCTTAGGGATCCATCAACTTCCATATTTCTTTTTCCATAAAATCAATTCAGCCATGCTTCCTACTTAGGAGCACACCTCACCCCCAGGAGTGTTGCTGCCTGAGTGTCATGGTTTTCTTCAGGTTCATAAATTTTCTCCGATCATAATGATGATCATAGTAACTCCCCCCCACCCACCAGTTGGACCTGTGATTTCGTCAACATCAGGACGCTTGGTGTGGAAGTTTTCTCTACTAATGCAGATTGGTTCTTTTCTCTAACTTCATACCAAATCGGAGATTTTGAGCTGGAAGGAACCATGAAGTTCATCTAGTTCAACTTCCTGATTTTATGGAGAAGGGTACTGAGGCTGAGAAAGAAACTAATGCTCTGAGAATGTTGACTAGGATGAAGAGAGGTTGTGGTTCACTCAAGATCACACGGCCAGAATGTGTCAGAAACAGGACTTGAACTTGGGTTGTTCTTATTCCAAGGCTGGCTCTCTGTTCATCAATGTATACTGCTTCTGCATAATAATAGTCACCATCACTTACATGACATCAAGCACAGTAGGACTTTGTATCCTAATATTATGAGAAAGATAAGATGATATTAATAATGATATTGTTTACAAAGCTTTTTTCTCATAACCTCATAACATTATAAACATTATCTCCATTTTGTTGCAGTTCAGTCATCTCAGTTGTCTAACTCTTTGTGACCCTGGTTGCGGTTTTCTTGGCAGAGATACTGGAGTCCTTTGCCATTTCCTTCTCCACCTCATTTTACAGATGAGGAAACTGAGGCAAACAGTGTTAAATGACTTGCCCAGGGTGACACAGCTAGTAAGTGTCCGAGGCCAGATTTGAACTCAGGAAGTGAGCCTTCCTGATTTCAGGTCCATCCATTGTGCCACCTGTTCCATTTTACAAATGAGGAAATTGAGACTTCACAAGGTAAAGTGACACATTCAAAGTCAATAACTACTAATAGAAGCTCCTTGAGGAGAGGTACTGATTTTCATTTTTGTCTCTGTTTGCCCTGTGCCTGGTATATAGTAAGTAATTACTAAGTGCTCATTGAAAACAATGAATCATCAGAGGCAGAAGAAACTCATGTCCTGATGACAAGGCTCATATTCTTTCCCGTGCACCATATTTCATTTTATTTTGAAATGAATACACCAAAAAAATCATTTCATGACTATATTTAATTCCCTTGTATTTTTTATTAGGAAAAAAAGATTTTGTAATTGAAAATTCATTTCAAAAAAGGAAAGAAGAAAAAAAAACCCTGTGTATTAAAGAAAGGAAAAGTAGCATTGAATCATGGGACAAAAAAAGAAAAAATAGACCAGTGTAATTGATCTGTGTGTTGAAATGACAAAACCATGCAGTCTCAATCTCTGCCACTGACTCTTAATTTCTCTTATACGTAGCTGTACTCTCTACTTTTGTTGGCCAAACTAAAGTCAAGGGCATGATTGAGAGAGCTGAAAGGTTAAGCTACTTGCCCAGGATCACTCAACCAATGGGGACAGAGACAAGACTCAAACCCAGATCTTCCTTAGTAGTCCGGCATTCTATCTGCTGGACCATCTCTTAAATACTCCCCACATACAAAGTCAATGCAAAATAACTGGAAGACTGGAAGAAAGAACTAAGGACCAGGGGATCAGGAAAGGCTTCATGGGAGACCTTAGGTGTACCTTAGAACCATTCATGATGAACGCCACCCTTCATTCCCTTCCCTGCCGAGATTCTAAATTTCAACATCAGGTCTCAGTAGTAGTCAGGCTGTGGAATTCCCCTGAGGCCTTCTTACCTTGAAGCTTTCTCATCTTGGAATATCCTCCCACTATGCTGGCTCCCTCTTCCATTGGTGAGTCCCTCCCATTGCCTCTATCTTGAGGAGAGGATGACCAGTCTTCATTCCCCTGCCAATTAGTCTTCAAGACCATACCCAGTATGAAACTTCTTTTCCCCTCTTTTAGCGGCCCTATGTGGGTTATCTTCCCCCATTAGAATATAAGCAACTTTAGGGCAGAGGCTGTCTTTCTTTTTGTTTGTATTTTTATCCCAGGCACTTAGCCCAGGCCCTGGCACATACATAGTTAGCTCTCAATAAAGAATTCATTGTTTGCCTGTCTTTCAGAGCGTGAGAGCGTGGCACCAAAGGAATTTCATTTTTTTTTTTTAAAAAGCAAACATTTACTGACTACTCAGTCATAACAGGCATCATTAATTTTTTAAAGTTTACAAATAAATTTTACTTTAAAAATACAAACTTAAAAAGTGAGACACAAAATACATTTGTTTTTTGAGTCAGAGAATCCCTGGGAACATCAAGTGCCATATATGTCCAAGCAGAAGGCTTGGAAATCAATCAGTAACACCATGTTGTTGATTTCCTATGTCAATTACCATGATATCTTATATTCTCCTATTTCCTTTTTTTTCTTGGGAAAAGACTTTTTTGAAAGAGTCTAATACAGATATTCTTAATCTGGTTATCTGTGAATGTGTTGATTTAAAAAAAAATAATTTGATATTTGTATTTCAGTATGGTTGGTTTCCTATGTAATCCAATGTATTTTATTTTATGCATTTAAAAACGTGATTCTGAGAAGGGATCCAAACTGGCTTCTCCAGACTGGCTACCAAAAGGGGCCATGAGCCCTCCCCCACAAAAAAGGTCTAGTAGAAGATTCAAGAAATGTTAAGAAAGTCCATTGTAATTTAACTCATCAAATATTCAAAAAGCAAATGTAGGAATGGTGCATTTCTTTTTTTATTTCTTTGGGAAGCCTCCCTAGACTACTCTAGATTATAAGGGTTTCATATATAAATTATGGGTCTACATTGGTAAACCAATGAAATTATAGGTCTGGACCAAATGAATACACTTTATAAAAGACATTTTTCATAGAAATCCTACAAAGTAGACAGTATAAGGATTTTTATCCACATCTTCATGATGAGGAGACAAATGGGCTCTGTGAGGCAAACCAATTCCCCTGTGGTCACACAGCTCCTAAATGTCCAGGTAAGGATTTGAACTCAATTCTCTTGACTCAAATTCAGAAGTCTCTCTACTTTGCCAACCTGTTTTTCATGTCTAGTAATGGTGTCATACATTAAAAAACAAAACAAAACAAAACAGTGAGTGCAAAGGGGATTGGTTCTGGAGCAGCAATGTGTTGGTTGATATTTAACAACCAACTCTCCTGGAAAACATGTAAGCAGGACAAACCGTCTGTGTTATTAACGTTTTCCTCATTACTTTCTTAAATCTAGGTAATCAACAAGTTGATAAATTAAGATATGATTTGTAGACTTTGCCAGTTTCTGGGATATAAGGCTCACACTGAAACTTTAACCATTGACTCTCATACTGTTTGGGTAGACTCCTGAGCACTCTGGGGTCTGGAGTCAGAGAACCTGGGTTCAGATCCCTCCTTTCTTACTCTCTGTGTGACCTTGGCCAGATCACCAAAACTCTTCTTGGGTCTTAGTTTCCTCATCTCTAAAATGAGGAGGTAGATAGTTGTACTACATGGTCTCTGAGGTTCACTTCTGATGGATTCATGATTCCATGCAATTTCCTGTTTCTGAGGATCCCAGCAATGTAATCCTCATTTAAGAATGACCTCGGAATGGACAAAGTTATACCCTGTGTACTACCACTGCCTTTTCTAGCACCTTCTCCAGTCGTGATGCGGTTCATCTTTTGTTCTTGAGGAGGACCATGACACCAGGGACATGATGCCATGACTTACAAGTGAATTGGATTTAAGTGAGGCAGGGCTGTGCAGTCACCAGCCTCACTTTCTCCCCAATCTGGGTCCAGATATAGATCAGAATGACTGGAGATGGCCCTTACCTCTGGGGTAAGGAAGAGAAAGTTCAGATCAAGTTCAGTATGGTTTATTTTCCTTCCTACTCCCCAATGAGGAACTTTGGCTGAACTCACAATTCCCCGCCAACCCCAAAGGGTCACAAGTTTGGTGCCCATAGTAAACCACTGCCATAGGGAAGCTTTGGCCTTGCACTTATCCTCTTTCTCCTTCTTCCCTTGGAGTGGAAAGGAGAGAACAGAGCAGGATATATCAAAGTGAGGTCACCAAGGAGACCCAAGAAGAGTAGTCCTGTCATTGTTTATCAAGACATGTGTGAGAGTGGTCAGGGGAGGGAGGGAAAGAGGAAGGAAGGCACAGACCAGATGACTCACCTCCCACTCCTCTGCCTGAGCCCCCGCTGCTGCTGCCCAGGGAGCCTCTGGGAAGGCATTTGCTTCTTAGCAGGGAGGGGGTCTGTAAACTTGTTTTTAATAAATATTTTGATAACTGAATTTCACTCTAGTTGGTTTCTTTTGCATTTTAATGCATTTTATTTTATGCATTTACATGCATAAATTTTATGCATGAAAGATTCATCTGGGGAGGGGCTGCATAAGATGGTAGCAGGGGTCCAGGACACAAAACAGTTAAGAGCCGCTGTTTTAGAGCATCTGAGTGGAAGGGAAGAAGCTGGGGAAAACAAGATGAGCAGTCTTTTTTTTATTATACTGAGTTAGGGAAGTGCTTGTTTTATTCCACAAATTAAAAAGAAAATAAATATAACATAAGAAAAGCAAAAGGAGCTCATGAAAGCTGGCCCTAGGATAGGCTCTTATGCGGAGCTAGTAAGGGTCCTCCCCGCCTGTCCCCCAACTCCCCCCCTCCTATTTCAGAATGTCTCCACTTGAGTTCATTATCTGGTCTGAAAATTAATGAGTAATTAGTGAGCATTAGTGCTTAGGGAGACAGCTAGGGGGCATGGAGCATAGAGTTCTGGACTTTGAGTCAGAGTCCTGAGTTGCAATCTTGTCTCAAACTCTTGAGACCCTGGCAGGTCACTTAACCTCTCATTGTCTTGGTTTCTTCGTCTGTAAAATGGGGATAAGAGCAGTACCTCCTTCCCAGGGGCAACACATGAGATAATAAATAATGTGCTATGTATGGAAATGCTGGATATTTTCATTTGGTTTAACAAGCATCCTCTTTTATAGATAGAAATACTTGGTTGCAGGCTAAAGATAAGCAGAACTGTAGGTTGGGTGGGGCAGCTGGGTAGGGGACCAGTAATAGTCCAAGTGAATTATTTGACTTGGATCAGTTCCCTTCCAGTACCAACTGGGACCCTCCTTTCTTACTGTAGAGCAGAGGGACCCTGGGAAGGGATGGCTATGTGCACAATGGGAGGTGGGAGACTGTGGGAGAGAGAAAACCATTTCTTTTCTCTTCTCCCCCCTTCCCCTGCCCTCTCCTTCTCATGCTTCCACCCTTCTACTTCTTTTATTTCTTCTCCTTCCTTTTTCTCTTCCTGATTCTTCTATAAGGAGACTCATTTATTCTCTTTATACCCTCATCTTTCTCCATCCTCCTTTTTAAATTTCTCTCTTCCTCCTGAACCAGACATCTCACTATTTCCCATCTGTCTTCAAGATGTCATCATGCCCTGATACCTCCCCCTCCCCTGCCAACCCTCTCCTTTGTTTTGGCTTCTTTTTATCTTATCATTCCTAGCCCCCCATGACTGTGAGCTCCTAGGAAGGCAGGGGTTGGATTATACCTTCTTTTGTCTCCACAATCTTAGGGATTATGCCATACTTTAAGTATGCTTGTGATACTTCCTGGTACACAGAAGGTGCAGACACGACCTACCCCTGGAACTCATTCAGCTGGGGGAGACATGAGGGTACCTGGGTTTTAGAGAGAACCCTGTGGAAGCTGAGAGACTGATGGCCTCCCCTTACATGGGATCAGAGCGGGGAGAGTCGAAGCTGGAAGACCAGACTAGAGGCTGGTACAATATTCCAGTCAAGAGGTGATGAGAGCCTCAGCTAAGGCTGCGGGTAGATCAGTGGAGAGATGTGGACACACACAAGACATGCTACACGCAGAAAAGTGTAGGACTTTAAAAATTTTAAATTATGAGAGTAAAAGAAAAACAGAGAGTCGTCATGGGTGGTCTTCAGCCTGCCCTTGCCTAATTCCACTTAATTGCATCATTTTATTCTGTTGAAGAATATATTTGTTGGAGTAAATCTTATTTCTCATTAATTCCTGTCATTGACTCCATGGTCTGGTGTTCCTTATTCTCAGACTGAGGCTACCGGATAGTTCTGGGACAACATAGGAGAAAATGACCTTTCCTTTCCCAGGCCTGGGATGCCAGCCCCCAGCCCACTTTCTGTCAGGTTGTGCCCTCTGAATGCTTAAGCACATACATTTCAAACCACACTTCCAGGTTCCGAATGACCACAAGAAATCCGTCTCACAGGGAGAAGCCTGGTAGTAGGGGAGGCTTACACCTAGGTTTCAGGCCTGAGTGACTGGACTAGAGTGTAATGAAGTATTTTGTATGATTATAATGGGCAGCTGGGTATTGCAGTGGATAGAAATCTTCCTAATCCAGTCTCAGATTGGTTGGTTGGCTGTTGCCCTTCATCCTCGAAGAGGACCGAAATGATGTCACTATGATAAAGGGAAGTTTCAGCGTGTCCTACTGTGGCTGACCAATACGAGGTCGGAATGGTGGGGCACAGATAGTCTGTGTGAGTATTTGGGGTGGATACTTCAAATTTGTGCATCCTGGGTTTACTTTGTGCTATCTCAGTTCTGCTTTGCTTATAGAGCACAGCACTCTTTCTGATGCGGGCACGCCATGCTGGTAGTCCTGTGCCAGTGTCTCTCATGTTGCACAGTCAGATCCATAGTTCTTGAGAGAGACCTTGAGAGTGTCCTTGTATCGCTTCTTCTGACCATCATGTGATCACCTGTCCCATGTGAGTTCTCCATAAAATAGTCTTTTTGGCAAGTGTACGTTTTGTGTATGTATCCAGCCTCAGTTACTTACTAACTGGGTGACCCTGGGCAAGTCACTTAACCCTGTTTGCCTCGGTTTTCTTATCTTTAAAATGAGCTGGAGAGGTAAATGGCAAACCACTCATATCTCTGTCAAGAAAACCCAAGTAAGGTCACAAATGACCGAACAGCAACAATGATTTATGGTTAATGTTTTGTTACCTTTCTTTTACTCATGCCTGTCATCTGTTATTTATTAACAGGTGCTCTTTAAAATCAGGGGTGTGTGTGTATGTGTGTTTGTGTGTATGTATGTGGATGTGTGTTTGTGTGTATGTGTGTTTGTGTGTATGTATGTGGATGTGTGTTTGTATGTGTGTATATATGTGTGTTTGTGTATATGTGTATGTATCTGTGTATGTATGTTTGTGTGTATGTGCTTGTGTGTATATGTGTGCATGTGTATGTGTGCGTGTGTGCATTTGTGTGTGTATGTATGTGTGCATGTATGTGTATGAGTGTGTATTTTTGTGTGTATGTGTGCATTGATCTGAATGTGGCTGGAGAGGATTACGAAGCTCATATTCTTATTTTGAAAACATAAAGTGAAGTGCTCAGATGTATCTGAGAAGAAAGCATGTTAATCCTCTAAACTATGAAAGCTTAAGACTCCCAGCCAAGCAGGATGTTTTTGAAGAAGATAATCATATTTCGAAGTTACCAAATGTGTTTCTTCCTGTATTTGGCTAGGGAGTGCTTCCCTTTACCAGAAAGTGTATTTATTGTATCCAGTCAAGCCCAGTCGATGGTTCAGGTTGAATGGCGCCTTCTTGAACTATTAGTCAACAGGACCGCTCCCTCTTGGCTCTCCTCTGGGGGCATTTGTTCTTGCTTTCCAGTTGACATGGCATTCACTGTCCCAGGGATTGCTCCACACCATCCTTGTGCTTGGCAGTTTCCTCCAGACCTTTTGTGTTGAGTTGGTTGATTTTGGCCTGAAGCACCTGCCCATTTGTTATAATAAACTCTTTATTTACCATCTAATTAGGGATATTGAGTCTGAATATTCTAGGCTTAAAGTAAAATACTCATGTTTTCCCCTCTGTGATCATGAATGTTCTTAGGCACAGTAGGGGTTATAGTGGAAAGAGCACTGTATTCAGGGTCACACGTTCTGGGTTCAAGTTTCATCTTTGCATTACTAGTTGTGTGGTCCTGGACAAGTCACTTAATATCTCTGAATCTCAGTTTCCTCATCTGTAAAATGAAGATAATAGCTCCTCCCTCGGAAGATTGTGAGCTTCAAATGAGATATCTGTAAAGCATTGTAAAATCTTGAAGTGCTGTAGAGATTTCTTTTCTGGGGCTTTTAACATTCTGTGTGTGGGTAGCAGGGTAGCCCTGGGGCAGCCCATCTGATTTTCCACACTCTTGACCTATTCTCTAAATCTTGCCAAATCTCACCATTTCTGCCTCCATCGCCCTTTCCTATCTGACTTCTTCTCTCCACTCACACAGCTAACTGCCTAGGGACCTCTTCACCTCTTACCTACATTCCAGCCTCATAATTGGTCTCTGAGCCTCAAGTCTCTCCTTACTCTGTCTATCCTGCCCCCCAATGGCAGTAGTTTTCCTTAAGGAAAGAGCTGACCAGATGATTCCCCCCACCTGGGCTAACTCCAGTGTCATCTATGACCTGTAGAATAAAATGCAAACTCTTTATGTGTAGATTTAAAAGCCCTACCCCAGCCTACCTTCCCAGACTCAGTGGGCATTACTTCTTCCACACTCTGTATTCTAGCTAAACTAATCTTCTCTCTGTTTAGCACCAATTCAATCTCATTTAGAACATGTATATTAAAGACCTGATAGGTGCAAAACATTGTGTCATGCATGTCATCCATATTATCCACATGGATAATAACACACCAAGCAGCTTTCAGCAGGCTAAAGTGTAATTTGGTACTTGCCAGAGTAGCTATAATGCAAGGCAAAGCAAATGAAGAGAAGTGTATAGGGAAAGTGGAAAGTTGTAGGAGAAGTGGGAGGGTGTAGAGATAGATCACTGCCAAATGGAGGAAGTCAGGGAAGGCTTTCTGGGGCAGGTGACCCTTGACTGGTCTTGGAGGAAGGGAAGATTTCAACAGGTGGAGCTGTATGTCCCAAGCCAGAATGAGTGCCCTGGAACAGCCTTGCTCCAGAGGATAGGTTCTCTAGCTGGGATGTTTTGGGTGATCTGATGGCACTGAAGAAGTGTGGTACGGAGAAAAGAGCCCAGGGTTCAAATTCTGCCTCTGATGCTGACTACATGTGCATGCTTGGCCTCCGTTGCCTCATTTGTAAAATGAGGAGGTTGGCTTGGCTAGCCCCTGTTGTCCCTTCTAGCACTAAATCTGTGATGCTACGATTAAGAAGAATTAAAAAAGATGAATGAAGGTTTGGAATGCTCCCTTTTCTCACCTCTGCCTCTGGAACCTCCAACTCCCTCCAAGCCCAGCTCAAGCAGAGTCTCCTACTAGAGGAGATTAATACTGTTCATGCTTGGGCAGTATTTGATGTTCCTCAACCCCCAAATGGCTTTTTGTTTATCTTTTATTTTGTTGTATTTGTTTATCTATGTACATATTGCTTCATCCAGTGGTAAATTAGTTCCCTGAGGGCAGGACACATTTTCTTTCTATCCTCTATCCTCAGTGATGCACACAGTACTTGGCACAGAATGGCACTTAACAAAGGCTTGTTGGATCTAGCTGAATTTGTTCTTATACTTTGGGAAATAACACCTCAGTACTGGCCTTGGAGAATTCCCAAGATTCTTTATAAATATTTTATTTCTGAATTACGGAGTTAATGCCAATGGAAGATAGCTCTTGCCAGACTTCCAGGACTACCTGACTCAGAGGATTCCCAGTGTTGTCAAGGCCAAACAATCCTTGGGGCAAATCAACCTCTTTGCTCCACGGGAAAGAAAGAAGTCTTCCTTCTAGTGTAGACTTTGCTTGCAAAATCCCTCAGTGGCCCTCAGAGGCCTTTCCGTTATTCCTTGCCTCCCTGCCTTAAGGCGTGCTACAGCTGTCCCCTGCGTGGAGCATTGGCATTAGGGTGGGTTCTGGATTTCACAAGTAAAGGGTGGGGGAACAGAGCTGATGTGAAGCCAGCCACAGGGATGGATGAATCTGGAATTAAAGGTTAGACTAGTTCCTCTCTCAAGGTCCCCTCTAGCCACATGAGTCTATAATTAAATAGCAAGAAAATAATTGCTCTGAGGAAAGGTTAAAAGAGCTAAGTTTGTAGTTCAGAAAGCAGTCAGTCGGCCCCTAGCCCGGAAAGTCTCTGAATCCAAATGTCATCAATTAGCAATGGAACATCACATTTTTGTTCTGTTGAAAGAGAAAAAACACCATGGAGGAGTTAAAGCCTAACTTTAGCATCACTAATTATTACTTCATTGCTTAAGATCCCACAGTCCCTGAGAGTCTGACATTTTTTACTATAAAGAAATAAGGATTATCTGCAGATATCTACATCTATCCTTTTATCTTTCCATTCATTGGGATGAAGTGGTTTCTCAAAGGTTCTATATGTACCAAAATAGTTATAGTGGTACTTTTTGTGGTGGCCAAAAAGAAAAAAGGAAGCATTAGACATGATGCTTGCAACGTAAACCAAAAGAAGATGAAAACCAAGCTATTTTTGTTTGGTCATTTTGGTTTTGTCTGACCCTTCATGAGCCCATTTGAAGTTTTCTGGCAGATACTGGAGTGGTTTGCCATTTCCTTCTCCAGCTCATTTTAGAGTTGTATGTCCTTGAAGAGGACCATGACATCAGGAAGGCAATGCCATGACTTGCAAGTGGTTTGGATTTAAGTGAGGAAAGGCTGTACTGATGACAAATTGAGGGAAATAGGGTTCAGTGACTTGCCCTGGGTCACACAGTTTGTAAGTATTTGAAGCTGGATTTTAACTCAGGAAGATAGTCTTCCTGACTCCAGCTTGGCACTCTGTCCACTGTGCCACAGAGCTGCCCCAAACTAAGCCATAGATTGAGTAATTGATAGATTGACCAATGTGGCCCCAGTGAATGAATGAAGGAACGAACACCTCTCTCTCTTTTCAGGAATGAGGAGTGGGAAATGTCACATATGGAAAATTACACACATTGTCAAATGGCCACTCTCTGCTTGGTTGGACTTAACTTATTTTTTATAAGTTTAAATTTTAAGTTTTATATATAAATATACTTTATAAATAAAATTTATATGAATATAAACTTTATATCTTTGTAAATAAGTAGGAGCCATTATCCATGGATTGCAGGGAGGTATTTTTGGAAAAGATTACGTTAGAAAAGCAACAAACATCAAACTTGTGTTAAAAATAAAAATTAAATTGATTGAAACAAAGAAGCTTCTTTTCTCTTTAAAGCCAGCTTTTCCACCTACACTCTGGATCCTTCCTACCCATTCTGGGAAATAGCTCCTGCCATCATCCTCTTCCTCTGTAGCACCGTCAGTTTCTTGGTCTTCACCAGGGTTCTCCATTTCCAGCCTCAAACGTCTCCACTTCAAACATGCCCACCTCTCTAAGTTACTCCAAACCCTTCGCTTGACTCTGACATTTCTATGTTCAGTATGGTCACTCTCACTTTCCTTTCCCTCAGAAATTTGTTGAGTGGGTGGTCTCCACCCCTTCCCTCTATTTCCTATCTCCCCCTGCTCCATCCAATCACACTTCGGTTCCCTCCACTTTACTCAAACTGTTTTTGGAACAGTTTTCTTCCAATTCTTTATTCTCTTTGCCTCAGCGGAGTGGCATTTCCTTGTTTTCCTCCATCTCTGAATGTCCCATATAGGTCTTCTTCCAACGTCTAACTGTGGATTTCTATCCTCGGCTTTTTGCTCTTTGTCCTTTTTATAAGAGGCAGTGTAGTTTAGTGTCAAGAGTGCTGAATGAGTGGAAAAGGAGTAATGTCCCTTTCTTAACCATGGTAGGGAGATAACTTTTTTCGGCTATTCAAGAACTCGGACAAGCTAAGTGGAGCAAGAAGATTGGGAAATTTCACAATTCACTTAACCCCTCACTGCCTCAGTTTCCTCATCTACAAAATAGAAATAAAAAGAGTATCCACTCCACAGGAATGTTAGGAGACCCAAATGAGATAATTATGCAAAGTGCTGTACGAACTTTGTTTTTTAAGTGCTGCATAAATATTTCATTATCTTTCCCTCCAGGAGGTCCAGTCACTACCAAGGTTTCAATTGCCACATCTGTGTGAATGCCACTCACATCTGCGTCCCCAGCCCTGATTCTACACCTCAACTTTAATCCTGTGTTTCTGGGTTGATACAGGACATCTCTACTTGTAAATTCCACTTTCTAACTTCTACTGAACAAGTTCAAGACTAGTCATCATTTTCTGCTACAAAGTAGCGGTCTTTCCTGCTACCCCATTTCTGTTAGCATCGCCAGCATTCTTCCAAGAGTCTTGATTATAAGTCCTGGAATCCTCTCTGACGTTTTTTCTTTTCTTCATCTCTCCCATTCATCATTCTTCAAGTTTTGTTACTGTATCCTTGAAACTCCCCCCTCCCCCTTTCCAAATCTCCTTTCCTCTAATAAGCCTGGATAAGGACCTCATCACCTCACACCTAGATTACTGCAACAGCCTCGTAGGAGTTCTGACTCTAGACTCCTCCAGTACCAATCTGTCCTGCACACCCCTGTCAAATAGTCTTCCTGAAACACCTACCTCATCGTGTTACAGTCTCCCAGAGGAAAAGACATATCCTAGCCTCTGGCGATACACTATACTGCCTAGGAGGGAGACAGCTCTTTGCACACTTGTCACAGCTGGCGGGCTCTTCTGTAGTGGTAGCCAAGAAAAGAGAGACTTTCTGACTCATCATACTCACCAACCATTATCCTACCATTTTATCTGGTTTGCCTGGGAACACATGATTCAATAAGACTAGCCCTAGGGTATATTTAGAGTGGCTTTGAAGGCTTAAAGAATGGTAAAGATAGGAGTGGGGAGAAGGGCTGGTCCTAGGAATATAGATTTTGAACTGGAAGGAAGCCTAGAGGGAATTTATTCCACCTTTTCCATTTTACACATGAGGAAACTGAGGCCCAGGTAGCTTTTTCATTCTAACTTGCCCTCAACGTCATGACTCAGGAAGAGCTTTCTCAATCCCTCGGACTCCATCTTTCTCCTTCTTTTCCACAGACATTGCTGACTTCACTCTAGTGACTAAGGAACGATACATCCCTTTTAGTAGGAGCCCTCAAAGCCGACCTGCTCCTTCATTCTCTAGTTATAGTTTGAAGTTTTTCTGTTTAACTTTTTATTTTCTCTGCAATGAAATTAAAATTTACAGCTCCTGTTTGCCTTTGTTTTCAGGTTTTTACACATAAATGCATCCAGTGTATAGAATGTATGTATGTACACACGTGTGTGTATATGTGTGTGTGTGGGGAAGTGAATGAAATTCAAGAATAAGGGGGAAGGAGTGACCATTTGCCTTGTATAAATAATAGTATTTTCTTAGTTGTGTCCATGTGATTTTCCCCCAATAGAACATAAGCTCTTTGAGGACAAGGATTGCTTCATTGTTGTCTTTGTAGCTCCAGTACCTGGCACATAAATAGTTCCTTAATAAATGTTTATTGATAGATCAAAACTATGTCCTGCTGGGTTAAAAAAAGTCTATGTATAGACCAGTGGAAGAGAACAGATGAACAGATATTGAACAGAATGAATATCCCTAAAACTGTGCCGGATAAATTCACAGAAAATAGAAACCAGGGAAAGTATTCATTGACCAAATGTACTTGGGGAAATTGGTTGGCAATTTGGGGGGAAAGAGATTTAGCCTTATGTAATATGCCATTGTGTGGGATAAAAAGATCCTTATTCAAAATCTTAAATAAATAAAGAGGCTTCTCAATAAGAACAGAAAGAAAAAGATTTATTAAAATTCTTGAGAAAGGGACGTCCTTCCACCAGGTTGGGGAACTGGTGGAGGGAGACAACTTATAGCAACTGAAGCACAATTTTTATACCCTAACCAGAGAATCCCACCTCCCCACTATCCCACCTCTCCATTGGCTGGGAGGCGGGCTCACAATCTAAGCACGAAAAACTAGGCAAACCCTGGGAAATCTTCATCTATCCCAACACAATTACCTCATCTAATATTTAACTTAACTGCTGATGTGGCTTTAGAAAAGAGGGGAGGGGGAGAAGCAGAAGCTGGTAGTGTTGATGTGGCAACAGTACAACAAACAATGGGGAGATTTGAGTAACTTCTAAGTTTCGGCTACAGCCCACAGCACTTTCACAAAGAAAGCTGGTAGCTGGTAAGGGGGGGAACCAACTGACCGTCCACAAGCCCTGGATACTCGAAACTCAGATACCAAGGAGATAGGTCTTATGAAAGAGAAATTTTATTTAGAAAATCCAATATTCCCCATATTTTTATTATGAAAAGTCTTCACAATCTCCTCATCTCACTCACCATAATGAATTCCAGATGGATGTCTTAAAAAGAAAAAGAACTAGTAGTCTTCAAGCTCCTTGAGGACAAGGACTGTTTCTCTCTTTTGTTTTTTACCCCCAGCACCTAAAATGGTCCCTTGAACACAGTAGGTGCTTAATAAGTGTTTGTGAAGTTGTATTGGACCAGGACAAAAAAGGAAAGAAAATGGAATCATGTATTTATCTTAATTGTGGAGGAAGGATAACTTTTTTCCTATTCAATAAATAAAAGGGTAAGATGGATATATTGAATATATTAAAATAGAACATTTGTAAATGTAACAGAACATTTATAAAAATAATTTTATGATAAATATTCACAGTAATAATTAAATTTTATAGTATAATTAAAATGAAAACGTTAACAGATGAAAATTTGTATGGTAAATATGACAGATAAAACATTTGTCACCTAAAATACGTAAGGAACTATTCAAAGTTTCCCAACTCCCAATGGATCAATAGCTTATATAAAGTTGTTATTGCCTCCCCCATTGGACCGTAAACTTCTTGGTGGCAGAGAACATTGTTTTTGCCTTCCTTTGTATCCTTAGCACTTAGCACGGTGCCTGACAAATAGAAGGTGCTTAATAAATGCTTATTGATGGTGCTCATTGTTAGTGATAATAAATGGTCAAAGGATATGAACAGATAATTTCAAAAATAAGAAACAAATTATTAATAGTCACTTGAAAATTCAAGCTCATTAATCATTAAAGAGATGTTAGGATAACACTTTAAACATATCAAGTTGGCAAAAGGAATTCAAATAAATGAAACTTAATGCTGGTGGAGTTGGGGAGAAATGGGAGAGCTCATTTATTGCTGGTTGAACATAGAGTTTTTTTGGCACATAATTTAAAGGTAATTAGAAGAAATTACAGATGTAATTATTTCCTTTGAATCAATAATTCCCATTGTTGGGAATGTATTCTGATAGGGTTATTAAAAAAAAGAACTAACTTCATAGTGGAATTGTTTGTAACTACATAAAGACTGGAAACATCTGAAATGTCCCCCAATAGAGAACTGACTAGAGGCACACTAACATATCGAAAATACGATCATGAAATTAACACTGATAACCAGGAGAGCTACATGGAAATCCGTAAATAATAATAACAATAATGAAATAAAGTTGATCTAGAAATGCAGAATCAAAAGAACAGAGAATACTGTAATTAAGACCATGTAAGAAGAAAAGTGGAAGAGAACGAATGGTTAAAGATCGTTGATGGACAACCAGAGGAACTAATCCTAACCCTAGCTGAGAAGTTGTTACAATATTTTATGCATTGAAACGAGCTAAATTTAAGGAGTTACAAACCAAGTTCAAATAGTAATATTAATATTCAATATTAAACTTTTAATAAATCATTAGTAAGAAGCAAATGAAGTTATTTCAGCAAAACCTTGATGAAAGATTCTTAACAGTCACATGTTCCCTTTCTAAAAAATCCTTGAAGCCCAAATCCTAAAAGACAAAATAGACAAACATATGATTTTTAAAAAATTATGCACATAAATCAGTGTAGTTGTCATCACAAGAAAAGATGAGAATTAGAAAACTTTCTTTGCATTAAATATCTGTGACAAAATACTGACATTCAAAAAAGGTAGAGCACAATCCCAGGTATATGAGATTAAGGCCTATTCTCCAACAGAATTAGAAAACCACCTTTTCATTAACTATCTATGACAAAATTCTGACATTCAAAATCGAACACACTCCCAGGTATATGAGAGTAAGACCCATTCTCCAGCCAACCAGCTGACTAAACTGAGTGAATGAGTTGTTGAATAAACTATTTTTATTTTATTCACTGTTACAGTTAAACTCTCATTAAAAGAAGTAGAAACTATCAACAATCACTCAAATATTCAAAATCATTAATAATCAGAGAAAGTTCTTGCTGTGTGAACTTGGGCAGGATACAACCTCTCTAGTCCTCCAATTCTGATGGTAAAATGATGGCATTGAATTAAATTACCTAGCAGTTGCCCTCCATTTTTAAATCTATGACAATCACCCTTGAAATGCGAATGAAAATAACCTTGACATACCATCTAAAGCCCTTTAAGCTACCAAAGACGATAAAATATGGAAAAACTCATTAGTAGAAGGGTTGTGCAAAGACAGATTTGCTAATTCACTACTGTGGGTTTGTGAATTGGTTCAACCAGTCTGAAAAACAAATCTGGAGTTACTCAAGAAAAATTACTGAATGATTCAGTCCTTTTGATCCAGAGGTTCTAAAGAAGCCAGAGACAGAAAGAAAAGATCCAGACATTTTCACATGTTCATAGATGCATTATTCATAACAACAGAGAATTGGAAAGTAAATATTCCCAACTGTGGAGGAATGGCTAAATTCTGGTATAAGAGTGGAATGGAATGTTACTGCATAATAAGGAATGATGAATATGAAGAATTCAGAGAAACGTGGACAGATTTGTATGAAATTGCATAGAGTGAAAAAACAATATACACGTGATGTACATAAGTAAACACTGTCAGACAACACAATTTAGTGTTAGGCAATGCTAATACTGTATTGCTAGAGGCAATGCAGTCGTTTGGTCAATAAGCATTTATTAAGTGCCTACCATATTCTGGGCCCTGGGGATAAAACTAGGAAAAATGGAAGACAGTCTCTGCTCTCCAGGAGTTTACTATCTACTGGAGGAAGACAAAACTTACAAAAAGGAAGCTTGAAAAAAGGGGAGACACCTGAGGCAGGGGCATGATGGACAAGTAAGTCAGAGGAGCCCCACGATGGTGCATCCAGGAGAGAAATGAGTAGATGCTTGAGCTGACGTCTCTCTTTAAATAGAAATTTGTCGTTGTTCAGTTGTGTCTGACTCTTCGTGACCCCAAGGGTTTTCCTGGTGGAGATATTGTAGTGGTTTGTTATTTCCTTCTCCAGTAGATTAAGGCAAACAGAGGTTAAGTGACTTGATCAGGGTCACACCATTAATGAGTATCTGAGGATGGATTTGAACTTCAGTCTTCCTGACTCTAGGCCCAGCCACTCTGTGCTCTGAGTCACCTACATGCCATGATGGGATATCTGAGCTGAGTTCTCTCCTTAAATGGAGGTTTGGAAGTCATGGCCCCACCCTCCCACTGATCAGGTAGAGTACCAGATCTTAGAGGATGATGAAGTCATCCCAATAATGAACTTTCTGGGTCCTGATAGAGGAGTCAGTCAAGAACTCGCAAAGTAGGGCAACCAAGAGAGAAATGAGATGTCTGGCCATATCATCCCTCCTTCCTGTTAGTAACAGATAAACAAATCAGGTTTTGGTACTTTTTGTTTTTGGAGGGGGGAAGAGAGAAGTACAAAGAGGTTTGTTTGAGTATTTGTTTAGAGAAATCTGTGGCATTAAAACAAATTTATTATTTTTTAACATGTAGGATTGCAATTGTTAAAAAAGTACTCAAAAAACCACATGCAGGAATTTCATTAAGATGGCTGAGGAGGTGGTATGAGTAACCCCAGTTTCCCTGTAGGATCTCTTTGCAGCACCAAATGGGCCAGATAATGTAAAAGAGGAATGAATGAAAAAGAAAGGAAAGGAAGAGAAATCCTCATGGGTAAAACTAGGAGAGAGAGATTGAAGCCCGGAGTAACCAAAAAAGGAATAAATATTAGGGGGCAAAAGAAATCTCCCCCACTCCATGTGATTCAGTGGACATACTGCTGTGCTCTTTTTGGATAGAACTCATAGATGAGAGGTTGTGGTCAGGTGAGAGTATTCTGATTCCCATATGGCATTTGACACGCTTTCTCATGATCTACTTGTGTACCAACTCCCTACCAACTCTCTTCAGGTGAAAGCTCATCACTTGGTGATATTGCAGAGGGAATTCATGGTCAGGTATGGATTGGATTAGATGACCTCCCGGATCTTTTTCAACTCTGAAATTCTGTGATTGTGTGACTTTGTACTCAGAGTGTTGATTAAGGAGCTATCATGTAATCCATTTCCTTTACTTTACAAATAGGGGAACTGAGTCTCAGAAGTCAGGTGGCTTCTTTAAGGTCATGTAGTTAAAAAGTAGCAGAGCAAGGATTTAAACCTAGTTCCCCAGATTCTCCAAAACCAGTATTCATTCCACTTTATTAGTGGAAACTTGTAGAAATGTCTCTTTACTCTATCCTTAGGCCCATCTAATACGACATTTTTAATTATTTCTTTACTATTTATTCCTTTATTATTAGTATTGATGAGGACATAAAAGGTATGTTTGTCAGATTTTCAAATGGCACAAATTTGACTGAGATACCTAATGCTTGGATGATAAATTAGAATACAGAAAGACTTTTTATAGTCTAGATCAAGGGTCAGTAAACTTTCAGCTCCAGGACAGTATCATTGGTGTGGGCTGGATTAGACTTGAAGGCCATGGTTTGCTAATCCCTGAGGATGGTCTCAAACCAAGTTGAAATTGAATAAACCAACAAAAATATCCCACTTTTTTTGTTTAAAGAAAACATAATTACATGAGGAAAAGATGAAAAACACCTAATTTTATAGCAATTCAGATGAAGAAGACACCAGGTTTTAGCTGACCTCAAACACAATATGAGCAAACATTATGACAAAGGATAATTAAAAGAGGGAACACAAACTTGGGCTATGCGCACATGGTATAGTCTTGAGCAGAAGATCAATGGTTCTGCCATTTGCAGGATGTTTGATTATATCTGGAGTACCATATCTACTACTGGAAGACTCTAGAGTACATGGTAGCCATCTTTGAAGGGTTGTCATATAGAAGAGGAATGACGTTCTGTGTTGCCACAGAAAGATAGCCCTAGAGCTACGAGTCAAAATTCTTGTTAGTTTTGTCTTCCTGGAATTATAATAGAAGAGGTTCTAATCCCCATCCTATATAAAAGACTTTCCAGGACAGACATCACCACCAACTTCCAAGGAATAGGGACTAGACCTGCTATTTCATTAGTATGGGGAATTCCCAGATGATGGGAACTCACTTTACCAATGTAGGTTGATACCTTCTCTGCTTCTTATAGTCTTAGAGAGTATTCTAGGTAACTGAGGGGTTAAATGGCTAGCCTGGGGTCACACAGCCAATAGATGGTAATTGAACCTGGGTGTTTTAGATTCCAAGGCAAGCTTTCTTTCCTCTGTGGCTAGGCCAGGATAGCTTTCACAAATCTGTCCCTAACCTTTCCTAATGAAGACACAATTTCCAGACTATTGACTAGCCAGTGCACACTCCTCTATTTGAACTCTAATATGTCAAGTTCCTCTTAAGGCATCGAATCCAGAACAGGATATATTACTTCCCATGTGAGCAAAGCCCCCTTGACTCAGAAGCAACACTTCTATTACTGCAGCTTGTCTTTATTCTTTTCAACTAAACCTCCTGCTCTTTATTTCATGAATTGTTGCCAGGTTAGGTCTCCCCCTTGCCGTAAAGGGAAGGCAGATTTGGGCTCAGTATAAATGTGACCTATGACCTCTCAGCTTTGTGCTTTCAGGGGTTAAGACAAATCTTGGAGCTGCCACAAAAGAGCACTCTGTCTTTGTTTGGTTATAGCCCTAATCAGTATTTATTCTAGGAAAATCTCTGAATATTGCAGCTTTCTTTCTCAACTCAGATTCACACCTTTCAAATTGCAGATTAAACAAAGGAGAAGGGAAGAAGTATTTCTTAAGTGCTTAGCATATACCAGGCACTGTGCTAAGAACTTTACAAATATTATCTCATTCGATGAATTCCCACATGTAAGAAATATATGTTTAGTTTTTAATACACATGAACAAAAGTACCTGCAGCTCTTGCACAAGCACTCAAGGTAGCAAATGCATATTTGGTACAGGACAACTTTTTTTTCTCCACACAGAAAATGCAGAAGACTAGAAGGAAACAGAGAATCCTATTTAAAAAAAAAAAGGCAAAAAAGCCCCACATAAACATACAAGATACAAAATCCTCTGTTTAACTTTTAAAGCCTTTTATAATCTGACCCCTTATCTTTCCTGCCTTCTTATACCTTATTCTCCTCCACATTCTCTGGGATCCCAAGACAAATGGTCTCCTTGTTGTTACTACCACAAGACATTCCACCTCCTGACTCAGTGCTTTTTCACTAGCTGTTCTCCATACCTATAACATTTTCCTTCATCTCTGCCCCTTGGCTTCTTGTAATAAATCTCAGCTGAAGTCCCACCTATACTGCAAGAAGTTTTTCTCAGTCCTCATTAATCTTAGTGCCTTTCTCTGAGATTATTTCTAATTTATCTTGTCTGTATCTTGTGTGAACATAGTTGTTTGCATTTTGTCTCCCCAGTTGGAGGAAGGACCCCTCTCTGTGGGCCCCTTGAGAACAGGCACTATTTTTTTGCCTTTCTTTGTATCCCTAGAGCTTAGCTCAGTGTCATTCAGCACTCAATAAATGCTTGCCTTGACATAAAAGGACTCATCACATATGCTAGACAATTAACACAGTTCTCCTTCCTCTTTGCTGGGTTCCATTTTCCCAAAGGTCTTAACATCCATTTCATGTTTTGGAGTCATCTTAGGAGGATCAGTGGAGCAATGACAACGTTCTGCCTAGTAGTTTTCATCCACAGGGTCCTCCACAGACAATCCCTTCCAGACTTAGAGTGCCACACTGTGGTTTAGACTGATCCCAGAAAGGAAACAATCTAAGGCTGCAAGGGAGACAACTCCTTTCCCATTGGACCTTTGGTGTCTGAACAACTCAACTGGAGTGCAAAGTCTAGCTCACTTATTCCTTCATATTATAGTTTCTGTCCCTTTGTCTTTGTCTCACCCAGCATTGGGAACTACAGGCATGATTTTCTCTCCTCAAGATGTAGGCTGCCTAGGAGTTTCCTCTTCTCCAGATAGGAGAGCACATCCCTGAATATTGAAATTAAGATTTCTCATGGGGAAGACTCTAAGGCTAGTGCTACCCAGAAAATGCACCGTTTTTGCTAGATGTCTGTATTTTGGGATCATACTGCCTCGAAAGCATCCTCTTCTCTAATTGGGAGGCAGGGGTTTGGGACCAACAATGTATGATCATGTGAGCATATCTGTGTCAGCTAAGTATGTCCTTAAAGCCACCATCAAAGGTTCCTGGATAGGAGGGGAGAATCTTTCCTTCCCCCCCATATGCTACATTCTCAGGATCTTTCCAGAATAAAGGTCAAGAGGAAAGTCAGAAAGAGCCACGAGGAGCTTGTGGGGTCTTTTTTATAGGTTGTAACAGGAAATTCACCCTCTACAAACAGCCATGGGGGGCAGCTAGGTGGTGCAGTAAATGGAGTACTGTGTGTGGAGTCAGGAAGACCTGAGTTCAAATCCAACCTCAGATGCTTCCTACTTGTGTGACCCTGGACAAGTCACTTAAACACTGTTTGTGGCAATTTTTCCTTTGTAAAATGGGGACGCACTGGAGAAGGATATGCCAAATCACTCCAGAATCTTTGCCTAAGAAAGAGGAGTCAGACACAACTGAACAACCACCACCACCAACATCCATCTTTGCAAGAATGTAAGCCAGTCAGCTCAATCTGTGACCATCCCTAGTCACTGAACCCCGTCACCACCCCCTACTAAGGTTCTTAACGTCTTTTGTATTGTGACCTTTCTGTCAGTCTAGTGAAGCCTATGGACCCTTTCTTAAAATAATGTGTTTAGATGTATAAAATGAAATATATAGGATTACAAAGGAAATCAAGAATACTGAAATAGAGTTATATACATATATGTATATATGAGTGTATGTAAGAGATGTAATCAAAAGATGCACAAAAAAATCAAAGGTCTACCTTGCTTTATGTTCATCCTTGAATATCCTTTTACATTGAAAATGTAAATAAATAATAAAAAATGTAAATAAGAAAATAAGTAATAAATAAAAACGTAAATTATAAAAATAAAATTACATTTTACGTTGAAAATTCCACAGAAAGGCTCATTGCCTGGTTAGCACCCCTGCATAAGCGACAATTTTCTAAGAATTAGAATTGCCCCATCATGGAGCTAATGACTTACCTATGAGGTAGTGAGTTCTCTGTCACTGGAAATGTTCAAGTGGAGGCTGGGTGAAAAGTTGTTAGGAATAGTATATATGGAATTTCTGTGTTTGTGGGAAGATTGAATCGACTTCAATGAACATTTACTAAGCTATATATTTAATGAAACCAGGACTCGTGCAAAATTGGCAATGGTGACATCCTGCCAAACCATCTGATCAAATTCAGTTTTATTTGATCAGATGGTTGGTGCTGTGTACGCAAAATATCCTAGAAGGATCCTAGAAGGATGCCCAGAGGCATCATTAATGTGAAGAAAGAAACTACTTTTTGAGCCTGCCTTCTTCCCCTCGGATCTCAGGTGGAATTTACCTCCAGAGGCCTCCCATGTCATAAACATAAGATTTCTTTTTAATGTCTTGAGAACTGATACTGGAGGATGACCTGCGAATGTTTTTTCCTGTTTTTTTCTTCTATTTTCTAACATTTGTAGGATTCCTGATATAACCTCAAAAATCATGATCTGTTGCTCTTTTTTTCTGATACCAAGTTCTCAACCTCCACACCTCATTTAGGTTACAGAAGTGTCAGTAACAATAACAAAAGACAGCATTTATAGAGCACTTTAGTTTTATGTAGGTTATCTCATTTGATTTATTTTGCCTGCACACAATAGGGCCTTGATAACATTTGGTGAGTCAAATTTAATTTTAAATGCCTTTTCTCATGAGTGAAAGATGAACTAATTTTTTTTGGGGGGGAGAGGGTTATATTTTAAAGGGGGATTTTTTCAATTAAATAAATATGACCTGTACGATAGAATGAGCAGCCAAAGTCGAAAAGGTCTGCAGAGGGTGGAATGGATTATTAATAGGAGAGGCTTATGAAAAATATGAAACGGGCTAGATGGTCGAAGGTTTGTCATGGTCCCAGGCTAGTCTCTTTGCCCTGAAGTCATATTATGAGCTGGTGGCTGACTTCACCTGCGATGGTGATAATCGAAGAGATCTGAGCTTTGAAAGCTAATCGTTGTTTCCCAGGACTGTTTACTATCCCAAATGCTCTGAGGCCTTGATTGATCAGAGCAATGCAAAAAAGGGAGGCCATGAGCATTGGGATTTTATAGCCCCTATAAAGCACCAGGCTCACTTTTTGCCCCATTTCCCGCTGTTAAACTGAACGTTTGGAATCATCTGGCACTTTAAGTGCTGTGATTTATGGGAAGGCCGCAATTGCGTGTGCAATAAAGGCTCCTGAATATGGGTTTTAAGCGTAATCTGCTGTATTTATTTGTGACATAAACAGTTACCTGCAATCCACTGCAATCTTAGATTTAACTCTCGTATTAGGGACATTATGTTTCAGACGCGGCAAGGTCATGATCAAGGTGAATACTCTGCCGAAGAAGATTAAAGCTGAAATAGCAAAGATATTTTTAATGTAAAGAAATGGCTGTTTCCTCTTTGTGTGTATCCCTGATTAATCATGTCTTTCCTGTTAAATCCTAATGTGAATTGTTCTGTTTGCTAACACATAGACAGTTTGCACTTGGGTGGTACAATTCAATCAACACCAGAATGACTTCAATATGAACCAGCATGAAGGTTTGCCAATTCAAAACAGTTTCTTAATAGTAATCTATGTTTTGCACTTACTAGACCATATTAAGAAATAAAGAATTGCTGTTCTTCAACCATTTACAAACACGGGTCCCAGTGTTGGTCTTAATGTGGGAGCGTCATCCGACAGATGTGTTGAGACACTTCTGGAAGATCTTGAACTTCACTGTTGATGTTCTTGCTATAGATGAAACAAGGAGACACAAGGGAATTACAGGGAATTGAAAGAGGAGTCACAGATTCTTTTCAGGAGGCAAAACAAGGAATTGGTTTTATTGTGGAACAAAAGGAAGCAAGAAACATTGTTTTGTAGGACAGTCCTCAAGATGAGCATAAGCAGGGACCACCATGACAGTAATGGTGGCTTCTATGCCAAGATATGTGGAGAAAGTCTATGGGGAACATTATAACATTCACCAAACGAAGTCAACAAACACTTGGAAACCATTGACTTCCATGTGAAGGTTGACCCAGGGAAGGGAAGTGAAAAATACATTGGAAGATAGGGTTTGGGATGAAGAAATGAAAGCAAAGAAAGACTTGTAGAAAAGTCAAAAGATTTTGGCCTGTCCATCTTTCATCAAGATGGGAGTTGGAAGGTACTTGAGATGGCAAGTGCTGAACAATGATCACAAAAAAATGAAATTGAGTCAATTTCACAGATAGGAAATGGCTGATTACTCACCTAATGGTAATTTGAGTTGTCTGTTTCAACTGGATCATTGATTAAAGCAAAGATAATGATCAAAGCAGAAGAAAGGATGAAGACAAGAAGAATGTATGCAGTTATAAGAGTCCTAAACTGACCGGTTTAAAGAAATAATTGGAACTGGAAGCAAGGTGGATGCCCACCAATTGGTGAATAGCCGAACAGTTGTGGTCCATGAATATAATGGGATTTTACTATGCTGTAAGAAATTATAATGATTAATATATGGGGAGACTTATGTGAACCAGGAATATATGTATGTACACATATATGTATATACACACATATAGATACAATATATAACACAAATACATACATATGTGTATACACACATACATGTAAACAATAGAAGCTATGAAATTAGAATGATAAAACTTGACTTCAAAGTGCCCATATTTTAACAGGAGGAGGCAAATTGTAAAGAGCTAGGTCCATTCAAGAAATGTACTGGAGCAGATGAAAGATAATCTCACAGGAGAAGGCATTGGCAGCTGGGGGGATGAGAACAGACCTCCTGGAGAAGATGGAATTAGGGTTGAGTCTTGAAGCAAGTCAGAGAAGTAAAGAGTCAGAGGGGAGGAGGGAGAACTTTCCAGTATGAGGGATGGACAATGCAAAGGTATGGATATGGGGGATGAGATATCCTGTGCCAGGCCAATAAAGCTGGATTGTGGAATGTAGAGAGGGGAGTCATATATAAGAAGACTGGAAAGAAAGGAAGGGGCTATATTGGAAAGAGATTTAAGTGCTAAACAGAGAATTTTATTTTGATTTAGGAGGTAAAAATGAGCCGCTGGAATTTGTTGAGATATGGTAAAGGTGGAAATGACAAGATTTGGCAATGGAGTGGGTATGTGACCAGGAGAATGACAAGGGAAAGGTGACATCAAGGGTGCGAGTGTCAGTGCATGGGAGGACAGTGTCACCCTCAGCAGCAATGGGACAGTTAGGAGATGGGAACATGTGGGTAGAAAGAGAACGAGATCCGTTTTGAAGTTTCAGATGCTTATGGGACATCCAGTTTGAGATGTCCAACAAACTGTTGGTGAGATGAGACAGATGCTTAGGAGAGAATCTTAGTTTAGTTACGTATATAGAACTGGGCATCATCCGTATGGACATGATAACTGAATTCAAGGGAGTTAACGATAATGTGTCTTTTATTCTATCCACATTCTTTGGAGAAGTGAGGGATTATGGGCATACTATAGCATAATTACCACATAACGTCAGACTAATAGGTTGATCAGGTTTGCTGAACCTTAGGTGCCATGGCACAAACCCCATTTTATCATCACCCACTGCCCACTCTGGTGCCCCTACCTCCCTCAACCCTGCTCCCTAGGGTCCCACTGACTGAGTGCCCTTCCTACTTTTTCACCACTCTGGGATGCTTTCCCCATAGTTTACAAACTTGATTTCATGAAAACATTCCCATTCTTACTCCTTCCATCTTCTGACACTGAGATCTAGATGCCTTCTGGTGACACGCCTCCTCGGCTATAATTTCCAAGACTGGTTGCACTTTCATTTAATATCTAAGACTTACTGGTTGATGTAGGAGAGTCTGAACACTGTTTGCTCCTCATGGCTACTTCCAGACCTTCCTTCTATGACTATTGTCCAGCAACCTCTTCTCCTTTGATGTCCACACTGCAAACTTATCCTTTTCATGACATTTCAAATATCCATTACTTTCTCTCCATTCACAGAGCCGCCATCTTGGTGCAGAGCCTGGAATATTGCAATAGCCCAATAGTTGTGTAGCTTGTCTTAAGGCTCTCACCACTTCAATATATCCTCCACTCACATGCCAAAGTGATCTTCCCAAAGTGCAAATTTAACCATATCATCCCTTTGTTCAATAAACTCCAGTGTGTTCCTATTACCTTCAGGATCAAATATAAAAGCCTCTATTTGACTTTTAAAGCCCTTCACAACCTTTCTCCTTTCTAGGCTTTTTAGATTTACTTCCCTTCATGTATTCCATGATCCAGCTATACTGGCTGTTCCTAGTGACTATTCCATTTCCCAATGCCTTGTGGAATTCCATTTCCAAAGGCCTTGGCTGTGTCTCACACCTGTCATGCCCTCCCTTTCCCCCTCTGCCTTTTTCAAGACTCAGTTCAAATCCAATATTTGGCAAGATGCCTTTCCTAGACCCTGAACTGCTAATGCCTTCCCTCTGATGTTACCTTACAGTCTCTCTCTCTCTCTCTCTCTCTCTCTCTCTCTCTCTCTCTCTCACATGTACAGAGTTATTTGGTTCCCCAATTAAAACTCCTAGCAGCTGAAGACTGTCCTTTTGCCTTTCTTTGTGTCGCCAGTGCTTAGCATCGTGCCTGCACACAGTGAGCACTTAATAAATGCTTGTTGACTCACTGACTGACACAGAGGTTGTGGAGATAGAAACTGGAAGATCAGTGAGCTAATTGGGTGTGTGGGATGAAGAAGGGTGAAGAACTGAGGGCAATGGCAAGGTGACATGCCTGGGAGTTGGGAGGGATTTTCAACAGAAATAGTGAGGTCTGGAAGAGGGGAAACTTTGGGGAAAGGATGAGTTCTGTTTTGGGATATGCTGAGTTTGAGATCTCTCTGGGCCATCCAGTTTGGAATATCCAGTTAAGTACCTGGTGTTGTGTGACTGGAGCTCAGGGAGGAGATTGGGGCAGGTTAGAGATACTTGTGTGTGTATACACATATATGTATATATACACACATGTTTGTATTTACAAAAATATGTTTGTAGATACATATCGCTATCTGGATATATGCAATCTGTCTATCCATCTCCTTCTGTCCATTTTCTTACGTATCCTGTCTTATTATCTATCTTTCTTTCTTTCTATCTATCTATCTGGAAGTGATCTACACAGAGATGATAGTCAAACCCATGGAAGCTGATGAGGTGAGAGAGAGAGAGAGAGAGAGAGACAGACAGACAGACAGACAGAGAGGCAGACTAGGACACTGTGGGGAATACCCACAGTTAGGGGCATGATATTGAAAATGGACCTGCAGAGGAGACTGGGGAGTGGGTTGATAGGTAGGAGGAAAACCAGGAGTGCCAAAGCCCCAGAGTATCCAGGAGGAGAGTGATCAGGTAAGGCCAATACAGCAGCTAAGTCAAAAAGAAAGGATTGGAAAAAGACCACAAGATTTGCCTATGAAGTGGTGAAATTAGGGATAGCTGTTACAATTGAGTAAAGGGCTTGGAAGCCAGATTGCTAAGGATTGTAGAGAAGGGCAAAGATCTTTGCTCAGGGAATTCCTGAATCTCTAGCTGACACCCCTCCTAGGGGGTATTCCTTACTTTTAAGAGAAAGCCTTGACTGAGGAATGACCTAAATGGAACACCCGTGGCAGAGATCCATAGAAGACAACTGAACAGAATTTGACTGAGCATGGTGGAAGCAGTCACCTGGCAATTCTACGTGGCATGTGGGGAGATTCAATATGGTGTGTGACAGTAAATCAGGAGAGGGAATGACATCTTCCAGAGAAGCCTACTCTGTAGAGTTGCACATACCAGAAGTCCAGGGGTCCTGGCTTCCTCATATGTCTGCCTCTCTGGGGGCTCCCATTGGCCGTACAAAAGTCACACCTTTCCTCCCTTGACCTATCTCCAGGTCCTCTCTGACTTTATGTATAAAAATTGTTCTACATGGGTACACACTCAATGTTCTCTTGGACAATCATCTCCCTCTGCTTATGTCGTACTTAAGTCATAGGATTGTCCGTGACAAAAAATGTGCCAAGCTTGGGTAGAATCAAGGCTGTGCTGCTCACGGAAGTGTTGGAATTGTGTGAATGCTTTTGCAAATCGGGGATGAGATGGTCAGGGGGCATTAGGCCAAAAAGAGGATGATTTACATGGATGTACTTTAATTTCAGATTGTGATTACTAATAAGCTTTAATTTTGTACTCAAACGTTATGGCAAGAGATCTGCTTTAAAAAAATGAATTTTTAAAAGGATTTTATCCATTAGCTGATTTAGCATCTTAGATCATAATGGGGTGATGCCCACTTAAATACATGACTCAATCCTGCTAATATCTTGCTTTTGCAGAGAGTTCCAAGTTTCCTGAGCTTGCTCATATTACGTTATTCTTACAGCAAGCCCAGGTAGCAGCTGGGGCAGGCGTTATCCCATGATATAGATGAAGGCCATGGAAAGAGCATGACCTGTCCAGAGGTACAGGAAAAGCTAATATTAAGGCTGGGGCTAGAACCCGGGTCTACTGACGTTTTGTTTAGTGCTTTTCCTATGAAATAACAATTTTCATTCAGCCTTGGCAATTTACAGATCTTTATAAAACCCAGGAGGTGGTTAGTACAACTAATGCCACACTCATTTATAGATGAAGAAACTAAGGCTCAGAGAAGTTAATTAATTTGTCTACTATCACACATCAAGTTCTTGTCAGAGCTGGGTATACCACAAGCTCTGTCCAGATTACAGAGCCAGAGCTCATTTACTTAACATTGAATTTCCTTCTGTTTAACGTGTGTGCACTGGGAATTAATGAAGGTGGCAGTGGTCTCGATGTTGTAGTGTATAGAATGGGATTGGCTTGGTACCAGCAAATCAGGGCTGCAAATATGCAGTCATCTGAACAATCGGAGGTTCCTACTGAACCTCATATGTAAAGTAAGAGAACTCAATGATCTCTGCCATTTTCCCAGCTCTAGTTTTAGAAGCAGATTGATTTTCTGTGACAGCTAACTCCAAGTGGAGGCCCTCAAGGTGTCTCTTAGGCACAAGAAACAGAAGTCAGTTTTGATGGGAACAGTGGGCCAGCTCAATGAGGATGGCGTCAGTTGGCAGAGGTGGGTGGGATATCTGGTAATTAGGGGTCCTGGATGTAGAGCTGGGCAGAAGCAGGGAGTGGTCTAGAGAGAGCCCTGGGGAATGGGAGGAGGCTAGAAACAAAACTTTGCCTGACTTGCTTTTTTTTCCCACAGGCCATTCTGTAGAGAATTATTTAATGGAAAAATAAGGCTTCACTTTAGAAAGTCTCCAGCAAACAGGACTCTTTGCTCTCTGTCTGTGGGCTTTTATAACTCGTTTAAAATGAGCTCACATTAGATAAGATTATCTAATCTCAAATACATTGGAAATAAGGGCTAGAAGGCAGGCGGTTTGAAAAAACAGACCCTTTTTTGGAGGGAAGGAGAGAAAAAGAAAAGCTATTTTCTGGGCAGCTCAGAGAGGAAAGACACCTTGGAAGCGTCTGGTACCTGCCCAGAGCCCAGAGAGAGCCGACCATTGCCATAGCTCCGACAGCAACGAAGCAACCGTTAGAATCCGATTCTCTCACCCCACCCCTGCTCCAAATTCTGTATTCTTTTCATGCAACCGTACCAATTCTAGGCTCGATTTCATTACTTAAGAATTTTTTAAAATAACAAAAATATTTTTATTTAAGTCTTTTGTTTTTATGCTTTGCAGTTATTTTCAGATGTGTGTTCTCTCATCACTACCATCACTCTCTCTTAAGAGTCCTCCCCCATAATAAATCACAACCATTTATGACATGGCCACTCTGTGCCAGGCTCTGTGTTGGGTGTTGGAGCCTCAGTGAAAAACTCCTGACCTCAATGTGTATGCTCTGTTGGGAGGAAAAAGAAAACCAGGAACATGTCCACGTGGGGAGCAGCTCGATGGCTCGGCGGACAGAACGCTAGCATTGGAGTCAGGAGGCCTCATCTTCCCGAGTTCAAATCTGGCCTCAGATACTTCCTAGTCTTGTGACTCTGAGCAAGTCAGTTAATCCGGTTTGCCTCAGTTTCCTCATCTGTCAAATGAGCTGGAGAAGGAAATGGTATACTACTCTATATATTTGCCAAGCAATGTGACTCCAAATGGGGTCATGAGGGGTCTGACAGGACTGAAATGACTGGACAGTGACAACAGTGTAAATGAGGGAGTAGTGCCTTGGCTAAAAGGGCTCCGTGCAGATATCAATGAGATGGTTGACTGACTGTAAAGATGTAAAGAGCCTGTAAAGGCTCTACTGGCCCTCACTCTGCACATGCATATCACACTCTTGCTGCTTCCTCCACTAGAAGGTAAGCTCCCTGACAGCAGAGCTTGTTTCCTTATCGTTGTAGCTCTGGGGCCTCCTGGCACCTGGTAGCTACTGAGTAAATACTTTTTGATTGATTCCGTCTGCGCCCCAATTCCTTTATGCCAAGTAAGCACCTTTCTCTAATGGAACGAAAAGGAACAAGATCATTGTTGTTCGGTGATGTCTGACTCTCCATGACCCCATTTGGGGTTTTCTTGCCAGAGATACCAGAGTACTTTGCCATTTCCTTCTCCAGCCCATTTTAGAGATGAGGAAACTGAAGCAAACAGGGTTCAGTGACTTGCCCAAGGTCACATAACTAGTAAGTATCTGAGGCTGGATTTGAATTCAAGTCTTCCTGACTCCAGGTCCTGAACTCTATCCACTGTGGCCACCTAGCTGCCCTACTCATTTGGCGTATTAGATGAGCAAAAATTAGACATGGGCTGTAAGGCTTTAAGTAATGATTGTAGCCTGGGTTTGAGGAGTCTTAGACTTGTGTGCTTTGTGGAGAACATGGGGGGAGGGAAGAAAAAGAAGGGGAGGAAGAGAGAGGAGGATTTCTTTTTATTTCCCTCCCTTTCTCCATGGCCATGGAACTTTGAAGAGGAGCTACTTAGGTAGTAGGAGATACTGCCTCTGGGGGGAAATAACTTACTCGTGCAATTGATTTATTTTTCTGATGATTTGGACGCAAACTCCTCTCCCAATTCTCTCTTCTTTCTGTAATAATTCAGTTCCCTAATAGGAATACAAGTCTATATTTTACAAGCTTTAATAAGCCTAGAACGAGCCTAGAACTCATTTGTCTGCATTGTGTCACATTTCTAAACCCCTTCCTTCTGTGCCTTAAAACCTACATTTTATAAAATGGACCTCACTGAATGTAAAACCCTGAGGATAAAGCCAGATGGGAGTTGGAAATTCTAATTTTTTTATAATAATAAAATAATGACTAACATTTATATAGCACTATGTGCCAGGCAGTCTGCTAAGTACTTTACAATTATCGTCTCATATGATCCTTATAACAGACCTGGGAAGTAATACAGAAACCCTGCAAGTGATACCTGGGACCTGAAGGGTCAGGTGGGGGCACTGGGGGCTTCTAGGAAGTGAATTCATGCCTATTATTTATATGACGTGCTCAGAACCTGACACTCTGATTCATACAAACTGGGCTATAGCTTTCAAAATTACATCATTCATTCATTCATTCATTTATTTTTTTGTAACATTCTTTTAAAAAATAATTTGAGTTACAAATTCTCTCCCTCCTGCCTGCCCTCTCCAATCCATTGAGATGGTAATCAATATGATATCAATTATACATGTCAAATCATGCAAAACATATTTCCATTTTAGACATGTTGCTAAAAAAAGAGAAAGAAATATAAAGAAAAAAGTATGCTTCAATGAGCATTTAGAGTACAGCATTTCTCTCTCTGGAGGTGGATGGCATTTTTCATGAATTCCGTGGAATTTTCTTGGATCATTGGATCAGAGTAGCTCAGTTTTTTATAGTTGATCGTCATATAATATTGCTATTACAGTGTTCTCCTGGTTCTGTTCACTTCACTTTGCATCAGTTCATATAGGTCTTCCCCGGTTTTTCTGAAACCACCCCACTCATCATTTCCTATAGTTCAATAGTATTCCATTACATTCATATACCACAACTTGATCAGCTATTCCCCAATTGATGGACATTCCCTCAATTTCTAATTCTTTGCCACCACAGAAAGAGCTGCTATAAATATTTTTGTTCATGTGGGTCCTTTTCCCTTTTCTTTGATCTCTTGTAATGATGTTGCTTGGTCAAAGAGAATGCACAGTGTTATTACCCATTGCGCATAGTTTCAAATTGTTTTCCAGAAAGGTTGGGCCAGTTCACAGCTCCACCAACTGCATTAGTGTCCCAACTTTTCTATATCTTCTCAAGCATTTGTCATTTTCCTCTTTCGCCATGTTAACCAATTTGATAGGTGCAAAGTGGCACCCCAGAATTGTTTTATTTTTTCATGTGACTGTTGATTCTTTTGATCTCTTCTTCTAAAAACTTCCTGTTTATATCCTTTGACCATTTATTAATTATGGAATGACTATTATTTTTATAAATCTGGCTTACTTTCTTATATATTTGGGAAATGTGGTCTTACCTGAGAAACTTGCTGTGAAAAATTTCCCTCCAAATTAGGTTAAATTTTGAAGGCTTCTTTCCAGAATCTCTTTGGCTCATTCTCCCAGTGTTTGCCTGGGGAACTAAGGTCTATACCTTATTATTAATGTGTGTTGTGAAATATATAAATTATTAATATACAAAAGATAAATTATGAATAGATAAATAATTATTGTCTAATGTTAATTACACATTAATTACCAATAATAAAACCTAAGTTTTCACCTGGGAACATCAGAATTTAGTTTGTACCTAAGAGTCCCAAACAAAATAAAACAGGTCCTCAGCTCCCATGAAAGTATTCAGGCTAACAAGGTATCTGATGAAGGACAGGTTTTATTCAACCCAAGAGAAAGTACAAAGGACTATACCTGAGTCCATAACCAGTTAAGTAACACAGGGTAAGCTTTCAGCTTCACTAAGGGCATCTATTACTCTGAATGGACTTCCTGCATGGAGACAGAATTCTGGGAAGGCAAAGTGGGTCCTTTTTCTTCCTGGATCTGTAGTCAGTATCATCCCCAGTACAGTACCAGCAAAGTGACAAGGTTTTTCTGAAAGAGGCAAATGTATATGGAAAATCATGTCAATAGCAGCGAAATGTCCTGGAACTGAGTCTCTGTGTTCGTACAAGGCTTCTGAGTGGATCATTCTCTGTTCATGACATCATCTGTTTGGAGCTGGTTAGGTTAGAGCTGCAGGACGCATGGATTTTTTTTTTTGCTTCCTAGGTTTCAGCAAATCATTGTTCTGCAACATGACTGGTTCAAACTTTTTGGAGACGTCCTGAGTAAGAAAGATTGTCAGATGAAGTGGCCCAACCTCAACCATTTGTTGTGACACTTTTGGTTCAATTTAGTGTTTTTCAGAATTGAGTGTTAGCCCATGCCTGTCATCTCTGCTTCTGGGACTGCTGAGGCTGGTGAACCCTTTCTACGCCAGACTTCTGAGCTGCAGCAAGGCTAAAGCAGACTGAGTTTCCCCCTACATTGGGCATCAGTATGGTGAGTCCCTGAGGGCAGAGTCATGAAACTGCCTAAGGAACTGCTAACTGGCCCAGGTTGGAAACAGAACAGGCCAAAGCTTCCAAGCCTTTTAGGAGGAGGATTGGGCAGGTGAGTGATAGCTGCACATCCATCCTGGGCACAATATTGATACCAAGTCTTGGATGTGGAGGCCTTTACTTACTTTCAATCATATAATCACATTCCTAAAAAATAGGCTAACATGGGTGGAGAGTGAGCTTGGGAATGTTGGCACGCTGCCCGGGCCCCACTTCTTGCACAATGGTCACTGCTGAGCAGGTTATCTAACAACCTTGGATCTAGACCTTGATGATGTTAGACAAGCCTCTTGGAGGAGGAAGGTGAGGAGTTCTGGCCTAGAACTTTTGTTGCTGAAGAGGAGTGGGATGAGGGACATTTAAGAGATTTGGGAAGAGTCTGTTTTCAGTAGCCTTTAGACTATTTTAGAAAGAAAAATTCTAGAAAGCCTTCTCCAGCCAAGAAGATAGCGTGTACCTGAGCAGGATGTTTCTTCCACAAGTCCATTAGAGGATGTAAAGCCTATTAAAAGATCTACATTGGGCAATCAATGTTGCATTAGTCTATGTCTGAAACTTCTCTTCTAGTTACTGATTGACTTATAGAGAGGACATATCTTTGTGCTCATAGTGCATATTGAGAGGGGGTGGAAAACTGAAGGTTTCCATGGCTTGCATTTAAGGAGACAGAGATCCGAGGTAATATGGAAGGAACCTGAGGTGATTGTTATGTGGGTACATGTATAAGGATGAGTTCAAGCTGGGCTTGGATCCCACCTGTGTGATCCAGGGTAAATCACCTGAGTCTAGCCTCAGTTTCCTCATCTGCAAAATGAAAGGATTACCTCTTTAGCTTAGGGAGGCGAATCTGCCAATGACAGAAATGATTCCAGCTTGGTGGCCCTAGCAGAACTTACACAGCCTTTGAGAATTTAGGGTCCTCCATTCCATGATGTGTCCTCAGAGTAGGATTTCAGTCCTAAACAACCCCCCACCCAACTACTACCACTAACAACACCAAAAAAAATTAAGCTAGGCCATTTAAACAAAACATTTGTAATTGAAATACAATCTGCCTTTCACAGCAGTGGGAACACCACACAGCAGTGTAACCTCTAATCTGTGACATCAGTCAGCTCATGGTATAGTGGCTAAAGAGCTGGCTTTGGAGCTAGGAGGACGAGATCAAGTTCTGCTTCTGATCCCTCCTGGCTGTGTGGCTCTGGGCAAGTCACTCAGTCTCTCTGTGTCCCAGGCACCTCTCCAAGCTGCAGAATTGCCAACTATCATTGATGAAGAGGGTTTCCACATCAGGAGTTCTGAGGAGTACCCCTTCCCACAATGAAATAACAGGTTCTGGTTTTTAAGAAGCAATCAGCTTTTGTAAGCACAAGGGAATAATACTATGTTAAAAAAAACAACAGCTATCTGATGCAAAATGATTTGTTAAGAGAATTCTTTGTTTTTACATGCTTCCAGAAGAACAAATTCGGAATCTTTCAGCACTCTCTTCCAATGACAATCTTCTTTGAACATCAAAGTTGTTAGGAATTAATTTAAAGAACAAGGTTCCGAAGGGCATAATAAGAGAGGGCTTGTGAAGGCTAAACCAGAAGCCCTATACCTTTCAAGTCAAGAGATGCCACTAAATGCCAAAGTAATTGTTCCCTCCCCCTCCTCCCTTAGGTGGATGTGAGTCCTCACACTGGCTCTTCTGACAGCTGGAGGAAGTTTCATTAAAGGGGGAGAAAAGGCTAAGCCTTTAACATTTATAGAAATCAGACACCATGTGCTTATGTTCAGTTCACATCACTCGTAAATCTTGTTCTAAATTTAACCGACCTTTGTTACCAGATCAAAACGAAAAACACACTTTGGTTCCTATTGGACACACTGGATTGATTTCCTTTGTCCTTACAAATTGCTCTCTCCCCTTATGAGTATCATTCTTGAGGTTTTCAGAAAGGCCACTGCTTGGGGAAATGCATGCGTATTTTATCTTAAGACTCCAGGAGGTGGTCTTTTAAGAAAGCTGTTGTCTTCAACTATGGGAGCACAAGGGCCAAATTAATAAAAGGCTTCTGCCGATGTCTCCGAGACTGAGTAGGGCTAGAGTGACATCCTCTGGCAAAACAACCTTAGTGATTCTCACTTGTTTCTTTTGCTGATTCTCCAAATAGGAAGGGAGAAGAGGCTTTCCTAAGAGGGGTGCTTATCTCCACACCCATGTTTCCATATCAAGGAAGTAATTGATTGCTGTAAGTCTCTTTCTTAGGGTTCTTGGAACTGTGAATGTCTCGGTGGCATTTTTAGAGGTTGGTACAATGTTGGAGCTGTAAAGGGACTTTAGAGGTTATCTAGTCTAACGCTCTCATTTTGCAGATGAGGAAACTGAGGCCGCGAAGGTTTCAAGGAATTGTCTAAGGTCACAGAAGTAATGCAGTTATCACAGAAAAAATGTGAAAAAAATCAGCCTAGGAGTGCTTTCTGTAAACTTAACACACTTGGAGGGCCAAGATGCTTAACCTCAAGAAAGATGTGAAACTTCTGTTTTCAAACACAAGATCAAAACTTCTTCCTTTCAAGCTCAGGCTGGAGCCAGGAGAAGCTTGCCTGACTCTCCAAGGATGGAATTCAGCCAAGACCACACACTAACCTTTTTTCTACATTCCTTGGTCTCACTTTGAAGGTCTCTTCTTTATAATCTGCTTTCAACAAAAGTAAAGCTAATTTTTTTGAAGGTATCTATATGAACCCCTGAAAAGTAAGAAAACATAGCAGAAAGGAGTCTCCCAATAGCTGAGACCTCTTGCATTGAGCCATGGCCTGGGCTGGGGGATCTCTGGGATCTGCCTCCCAAGGAGGCTCTGATTTCTCACTGCTCAGAGACTGGAGCTTCAGCCTTGATTTCAACACTCTACTAACTCTCCTCAGAGATACTTTGGATACTTGCTCACAGTCTCCTTTAAGCATCATCTTTGTCTCATAGCCCCCTTTCCCCTCTTAATTTGTTGATGCCTACACTGCTGATGGGATGTATCTGTGTAGGAGCAAGTGGCAAATTGTGTTCAATAAATATGTCTGACACACAGTAATAATGATGATGAAGGTGATACTACTAATAATCAATTACTGCCTTTAGAGATGAACTGTTTCCTACTTAGCTAGGGTAGGGTGACTGGAGCTTTGCACCATGGTATGGGTTTTAGAGGGAACAGAAAGCACTTTCAGTCCTTCAGTGTATCCATATATTAGATCAGCATCTACTCAGTAAAAATAAAGACCTGAACCAGGAAGATATCAGATAGAAGGACAGAGTGCATTTAGGATGGTGTTCTTTGGGGTATTTGTCCAAGATACAATTTGTGTTACTTGTCTCTCAACAAAAACCAAACACCATCAAGCAAAAACCTAGTTATGACTCTATAGTCTCTAAAAACAAAATCTTATTGATTGGAGAAGTTGGTTGTGTGTAGTAAGAAGAAGTAGGCAACAGAACAATTTATGTAAAATAGGATAAAAGATAAAAACAGGAAAATAGCAAGCATTCAAAGGAATGGGAATCCACTCTGGTCCTGGGCCTTTGATACTACTGTTGACCTAGCACCCACTGTATGGGAGTGGGGCACAGTGGTTAAATAAATGTCTCTCAGAGGACCAGAAAAAGTGATCCTCCTTAGCAGTCTGTGGGTCTCCAAGGCTCTGCAGCCACTGCCACCATTTGGAAGGGGTGAGGAGCAAAGCGGGGGAGGGAACAGTGACCCTATTTTGAGTACAGTCCTTTTTCTCTGGGCACAGTAACAATACTGTATGTCTGGATATAGCGGATAGTGGTGTTTCACAGGGGAAAGGAAAACCCTCAAAGTTGGTCAATTGCATGGAGTTGGAGAAGCTTCCATCTTCCTCTTCCTCCCTCTTTTTCCACCACTTTCTTCCCGTCCTTGCAAGACTTTTTGTTGAGACTTTGTGTTGAGACACAGCCTTCTGAGATCCGTCTCTTATCGGGAATACTTGTGGTAAGACAAGATCAGGACTATTGACATTCTGACCTCCAATGGTTGTCCAGAATAACCGTCATCCTCACTGTCAGTGAGTCTGGCCAGGCTACGCTTAGGAAGGTTGGGATTCCCGACTGCAGTCTGCACAAACTATGGTTAGTTGGAGGGTAGCCATGAAGTCAGGCTCCCAGCGGAGCTGAGCCAGGAGGTGGCTGTGAGACGCTGGGACTCCCTGGTATCGGATCTCGGACTGCTGGGAAGGACTGACCAATGACCAGAAGCCTTAAGAGAGCAGCTCCAATCTAGGACAAGACCCGTGGGCCAGGACCAGCTTCTAAATAGCCAGGACTTCAAACATGGCTTTTCTGTGAGCAGAATGAATTCACTCCCAACGAGTTGTGAGAGCAGCTGGTGGGTGAGAGCGCCAGTGTCCGCAAGTCAGAAGAAAGAAGGACTGAAAGTTGACCATGTGCAGCCAGAGGCGCTGGTATGCGGTCCTGGGCCAGATGCCCAGATGTCCCCATATGGCTAGATGCCCCCTCCACTCAGATGCCCCTATGACTAGATTCCTCACATGCCCAGATGCCCCTACAGGGTTAGATGATGACCCTATAGCCAGATTCCCGACATGCCCAGATGCCCACACGGCCAGATGCCCGCTGTCATCTCCCCTTGGGTCGGCGTCATTAAGGAGGCTGTGACTCCCAAACAGAACTCTCAGGCTCGGTCCTGCTGATGAGGCTGCTCAGTGAATACTTCCCAACAGTAAAGGCAGGAAGTGGCATTTATTAAGCGCCTACGTGTGCCGGGTCTCCCCATGACGCACGTGTGATGGCGGGGTCAGAGCTGAAAGGGCCGGCCAGGCAGAGGCTGCCGGGCCCGGGACGGGACGAGCCGGGGGTCCAGTGGGCCGGGGCAGGGGTCCAGAGGGCCGGGCTGGGGGTCCAGAGGGCCGGGGCGGGGGTCCAGCGGGCCGGGCTGGGGGTCCAGCGGGCCGGGCTGGGGGTCCAGAGGGCCGGGGCGGGGGTCCAGAGGGCCGGGGCGGGGGTCCAGAGGGCCGGGCTGGGGGTCCAGCGGGCCCGGGCGGGGGTCCAGCGGGCCGGGCTGGGGGTCCAGAGGGCCGGGCTGGGGGTCCAGAGGGCCGGGGCGGGGGTCCAGAGGGCCGGGCTGGGGGTCCAGCGGGCCCGGGCGGGGGTCCAGCGGGGCCGGGGCGGGACGGGCCGGGGGTGCAGCGGGCCGGGCTGGGGTCCAACGGGCCCGGGCGGGGGTCCAGCGGGGCCGGGGGTGCAGCGGGCCGGGCGGGGGTCCAGGGGGCCTCGGCTGCCCCGGGTGACCTCGCAGCCTGCCTCGTCGTCTCGGAGAACGCCCGAAGGCTGGCCCCAAATAAAAGACGTGGGCATTATTCTAGGGGTACCGAGCGGCTGCGCCCCGAGAGGAAGGGGGACCCCAGCCCGCTCCGGTGCCCCCTCCCCTCCGGGGATCGGCCCCCTCTTCTGACTGGCCCTCGGCCCCAGGCTTGTCCGCTTGGGTCTCCTCCCGGGCAGGCGCCGCTTCTTCCCTTTCTGGGTATTGGTAACGCATGGTGGGCGCTGAGCGCACGTTTACGGATTTGAACGTCAGACAAGGGAACAACAAACAGTAATGGACTGAAGTCGATCTTCACGGAGTGTGAGGCCGAGGCCCAGGCACGTGACTTGTCGGGCCGCTGCGGCTCCTCCGCGGGGCTCCAGGGGGCGCTGTGACGCGGCGCCGCTCCGCCCGGGACTCCGCCCCTCGTGACGCCCAGGCTCACGTGAGACGCTTCGGCACGTGACCGAAACCCGAGCTGTGCCAGGCGTCATGTGACGGGAGGTGACAGCGGCTGCCGGGCCATGGCAGAGGAGGGCGATGGGGAGCGAGCTCTGCTGGCGGCGGAGCCGGAGCCGGAGCTCCCGGAGGTCCCGGAGCCCGGGGCCGGGGCCCAGGCCGAGGCCGGCTGCGGGGCCGGGGCCTCCCTGCTGTCCGCGCTCTGCGACCCGGCGCACCTGGCGCACCGGCTGGTGGCGCTGGCCTTCATGTGCTTCCTGGGCTTCGGTGAGTGGGCCGGGCTCCCGGAAGGACCGGGGGGAGGTCCGGGAGGTCCGGGGCCTGCCGCGACCGACCGGGCAGCGGACAAAGGGGGCTCCTTGCGGGGCAGGTTCTGGGCCCTCCAGCCTCCTCCCTTTCCTCCTCCGGGAGCCTTGGCAGGCCGGGGAGGGGGCCGGAGATGCGGGGCCCCGGGGCGGGGCGGGGGCGGTCCGGAGGGGACGACCCCGGCTCTGTGTGTCCCGAGCCTGGGGCCCCCGAGGAATCAGCCCAGACTCCCGGACTGGCAGCGTCCGGAGGGGCCGCTCGGGGGGTCCCGGGCCGGGGGACGGAGGGAACCTGGGGACCCAGCCCCCTTTCCCTAAGCCACACCCGGCCTGCGTGCCTCGACTTCACTCCCCGGCACCCCCTCTGCCTGCCTCCCACTCCGTGCCGCCCGGTGCGTCCGGCGGGCTCCTCCGAGGCTTCAGCGGCGCTTTTGCTCCTCTTCCCAGGCAGCTACTTCTGCTACGACAACCCGGCCGCCCTGCAGACCCAGGTCCAAGAGGTGAGTTTCCGTGCTCGAGGCCCAAGTGACCGTAAAGAGAGGCAAAGGTGCCTGGAGCCTCCGAGAACGAAGATGAAGTCTGCGGACCCCTTACCTTGGGGAGGGCGTGGTTTATCTCCTGGGAAACCACGGGACGAGCTAAACTTACGGGAAATGTCCTACCGGACCGCCAGCCTGTTTGGGGAGGGGGCAGATGGTCTGGGATGTGGTCCGAGTGTTCAGTAGAGGAACCTGCCTGGACTAACAGCGCAGGGAGCCCCTGGGTGTGTCGTCTCTGCCTCTTGCAGTTGTGCCTGGGGCAGGGGGAGCACAGCCTAGGCCAGGCCTGCCCACCTGCTGCCCACCTGCTGCTGCCCAGGCCCGAGGGCTAGCCCTAGGATTTCAGGTGCGTGCAGAGCCCGAGGGCCGAAGGTTGTGCCTGCCTGGCATCGCAGGTGCTGGAATTTGCTGTTGTCCGGTGCCTATGCCATATGTGACTCAGGCATGGGCTACATGTAGGGACTGCTCTTCACCCTTCGGGTGGCATTTGTTAGGCCTTGTTTAAGATGATAATATCTTAGCAGAGACTCTGATTTCAAGGTAAGGAGCCAGGAATGCCAGAGAACCCAGCTGGAATTTGAGACCAGACCCTGGGCCTCCCAGTCAAGTGTTCTTTTCCTTTGACCACATTTGATCTGGAGAACTGAGAGAGGGAGAGGGAGACAGAGAGAGAGAGCGCGAGGGAAAGTGGGAGTGGGAGTGGATGTGGGAAAAGTCCTCCCTGGGCAGTGGAGAACTTTTGTGGAGCTTTTCCTTGAGGGGCTGGTGGGGAGGAAGGATAGAGTTGTGGCATGTTTTGCAAATACCTTTTCCAGAGATTTTGGGTAGGTAATTGCAAAACATTTTATGTGGATTTTCCAGATTGTGAGGGTACCGCACCCAAAACTCCTGTGGGATGGGGGAATGGGTGAATAACCGTACACACATATGTGTATATATATACATGTATGGAAACACGTGTGTATGTATATGTATGTCTGATTTAATTCTCACAACAACCCTATGAAATAGGTGCTGTTAGTAGGCTCACTTTACAGATCAGGAAACTGAGGCAGAGAGAATAAGTGACTTGCCCAGGGTCACTTAGCTAGTCAGTGTCTGAGGCAGTAATTGAACACAATTCTCTGTGCTGCTTCATTTCCTCTCCTATCTTTTTATTGGTTACACTTTTGCCAGTCATTTGTAATTTTCCTGACACATTTTAATATTTCATTTGCTATTTGTCTCTTGCAAGTTTAAGTGAAGTAAAATGATTGTTTTCTGTTTTTCCTCAGATTATTTATATTTTTAATGGAAATTTTATTTTGCGTAGGAAAGATGTAACTTCACTTGTAACTGGAATGCCTTGGGGAGAAATGTTTCTCTTATACAGAAAAGAAATGGAGTTTCTTCTCCCCAGAGATCTGGGTGTGGCCTGCTTGTTGCTAGGTTGTAGTCTAAAATATAACTGATGATGATTTTTTGCCTGTTTTCCATCTAGGATATGCAGGTCCACACTGCAGCCTTCATGCTTCTGTACTCCTGGTACTCTTGGCCCAATGTGATTCTTTGTTTCTTTGGTGGCTTTTTGATAGATCGAGTGTTTGGAATCCGGTAAGTCTGCAGTGGTAGCACGCTTGGGGGTAGTAGCAGTTTCGAAGGATGGGATTCAGGCTTTTTTGAAAAGTCCTCAGGGCTGTATTCAGACTATTTGTCTGGAATGGGTTTTGAGTCTTTACTGTTAATATCCTAAAGTAGTTTGAGGTAAATTTATGCTCAGTTTTATTCTTGCAGCAATTAGCCTCACTCACTTAGTGAACAGATTATGCAGCATGTGCTTTGTCTAGGGAGATGGCTGACTTTTTCCTTGTATATTAACTTTTTATTGAGTAGTATTTATACTTCTGCCAGAAGATGAGCAAGGGAAGGTGAGAACATGAAATTCCAATCAACTGACTTTGCCAATTTTTAGATTTGGCCAGAATTTTGGGAGAAGGTTGATTTTATTTACCAGAATTTCTTTTAACCTATATTTTTGAACTTTATTTGTGTTGACGAATAAGCTTGATAATCCAGCACTGGCTCTGGTTAGAGCCACAGGTCAGCATAACCTGGCATTTCAGTGTCAGTGACATTTTAGTCAGTGTGTGACTATTGCAAAGTAAAAACTTTGAAGTTTCATCTCATAATATTGTTTAAGAAGTTAAAGTGAATTAAATTAAAATTTTCCATTCTTGAATCCTTCAGAATTTTCTGGAGAAATTTTGCCTTCCCCATAGCAAATCTGCCTCTATATTAAAATAAGTAGTGTTTCTTTGATAAAGTGAAGAGATTGTCAGTAGTGAAAATTGAACTGAATTTTGTAGAAGTCTTGGTTTTTGGATTATAGTAATTTGTTCTCAACTCTGTCTTTCTAGGTGGGGCTCCATTATATTTAGCTTCATTGTTTGTATTGGACAGGTAAGGAGGACTTGTCGAGGCTCTGGAATTCTTACCTGAACCAAGGAATTTTTAAAATGTCTTGAATACTTCTTTGCCCAGCCAGATGTGAGCTATAGATACAGAACCTTAGGTAGTTGATGTGAGTTATTTATATGGCCTTCAGTTTGAGTAGAATTAGTCTGATATTTTGACATTTAAATTATTGTAGCAAGTTTCATTGGGTCAGCAGGGCCTGCCTAAGGATTGGGCTCTGTGTGAGTCAGAAAGACCAGAGTTTGCTATTTGCCTTTGATACTAATTGTGTTACTTTGACTCTCCACCTCAGGGAATTTCCTCCCGCTAAGATGATTGTGATAGACACTTGTGTTCCTGTAGAGGTTGGGGCATTTGATCATTCTGTGTGTTGCAGGTGGCCACCCTATACTTGTTCATAGAGTACTAAAGAATTTTTGTATTACAGGTCATTTTTGCCATGGGTGCAATAGTTAATGCTTTTTGGCTGATGCAGTTGGGCAGATTTGTATTTGGGTAAGTTAGAGATCATTTCCTTTATTTCTTACTGGCTAATTATAATTTCCTGCTGTCAGTTTATTTAAAAAGTTTTCCTTTTTTATCTTTGTCAGTTTCTTTTCCTTTGAATTATATAAAACACATGAAACCTACCTACCCTTACTAAAGACTAAGAAGGAAACACAATACCTGTAAATCCCTCTCTTTTTTTCCTTAAAGAGTAGATGAAGGATTGATATGTGTACTCATCATATGGGGTATGAACATAAAGAAAATCTTTGGAGTTCTTGGCATACCCCCTCTCCCCCAACCTGGTTGCAGTTAGCCATCTTTTCTTCTTAGAGATTTTATTGTATTTTCAGAGGGCAGGAAGATATTAAGCCTCATTTGGAAACCCAAGCCATTTGATTCTAGCCTGGTCATGCACTGAGGTCTCATTCACATACAGGGATATTTGGCAAAGGGCTCCATCCTAAGTACTGAGGGTCCTTATGTTCCAAGACCAATGGAGGGATCAGTTGAGTTCGCATTTTTAAAAACCTGTGTATATCAAGCACTGGCAAAGGAGGTGGGGGAGGAGTGCTCAACACCCACTACATGCAAAGACCTGTTCAGGAGTACACAGACAAAAAAACTGGAACAGAACCTGCCCTCACAGAGCTTATATTTTGCTTCAGATATGCCTTTGTCCATATGTAATAAAGAAGAGGATTTTGCCAGCGTGGGAAATGGTGTGTGCACCATCTTATCTGTGACTTCATAGAAAGTGGCTTGATGCACAGAGAGGGACTAGCCTGGGACTACAGGGTTAGGGGTTGAGGGTAGGATTTAGACTCAGGTGTTCCTGACCCCTAGCACTATACTCATGTGCTCAGCTGCTTTTCTGCAACACAGAATTAAATACAAAAAAACTGGAGAAGCACATGGTACTCTATGTGGAGGGAGCATTAGGAAAGGCTTCCATAAGGAGGGGACCTGAGCACTGAGTTCAGGGGGTAGTGAGTAACCAGAACATGTAATAGGGGTGGAGATTAATGAGGGAGGAATGGGACGAGACAGCCCGTGGGTTTGCTAGGCCAGTACTACAAGTGAGGCAGATAATAAGTGACCACAGAGCAATCCTGAGATTAGGTGAAGGAGTGAGATAATGGTGTAGGAGGGAATGTGGGGGGAAGACGTTTAAAGTAAATGACAATTCTTTATGTGGAGTCAGTTAGGATGGGTGTTTTGAGATCATTAAAGTTGGATGAGACTTCTGAGTCATTTCACAGATAAGGAAACTGAGGCCCTGTGAGAAGTGACCTGCTTAAGGTAACTCAGGCAGTGAGTATGTTTCAGTGAATACAGAAATCTTAGGACAGTGTATGATGTATTAAGGGTCCCCTGCTTTTTTTGATGAGTCCATCTGTTCTTTCCTGAAGCTGTACAACATGGGAAGAACAGATTCACTGACATGCAAGGCTTGCTGATGAACCCCTGGGGTGCAGGGGTGGGCACTTTGGGGGAGATGCTCTAACCTTGGGCCACATTTCTTACTAGCGTCTCAGATGCTGGAGAGGCCTAATGTTGAATAGATCGTCATCAGAACACTATTACATGAAGTCTGATTATAATAAAGTAGATCTCTAGGAATGTTGCTACTTGCCTGTGCCCATAATAAGTGTCTGCTGGGTGGATGTGTGTCATTTCTTAGGCTAATTTGTAGAGATTCAGGTGCCAGCAGTGCATTAGGGAAGGCCAAACAGTGTCCATGGAAGCCACTACATTTGGCCCTTTGAACAAGAAAGAAAAAAGGGAAGAAGGAAGGAGGAGAGAGAAGAATGTTAAAGGGGCTGGCCAGAGGAGGTTGGTAGCAAAGACCAGTGCAGGTGATTGAGGTGAAGAGTGAGCTGGTTCGGCCAGTAACGTGGAAGGTGTGCATTGCAAAACAAAGTAAATGACAGTTGCTTAATAGCAGGAACACTTCAGTGATGCAGGGACAGGACGTTTCATTTCTGTGTGTTGCTGTGACCAGCCTTCTACCAGTGATCCTTTTTTGTGGTCTGGTCTTTGGGGGATGGTTCTACAGGCTTAGAGACTCTGTCTTAAGAGCCAGTGGTTGTCTCCATGATGAGACATAGGAGGAACTCGTTGGAGCGGGACTTGCCATTTGGGTTGCTAGTGGCAAAGGACAGAAGTGACAGATTGGAGAGAGGACTACGACAAGTGAAGGCCTGGGAGGGATGATGGGATTGTTGAGGAGTTGGAGTAGTGAGAAGTCAAGAGAGGGGAATCCCCGGGAGTGTCGGAGGAGCAATTTTCCACTGTGCTTTTTTGGTCCTGCATCACTGTTTCCCGTCAGTTTCCAAGGCCCATCTTCTATCCTTCTGGGTCAGTACTTCTAGTTTTGGCCCTCATTCTTCTCATTATTCCTGGATTATTACAGTGGCTTCCTAAGTGTTCTGTTCCCAGTCTCTCCTTCTCCAATTTATCCTTCACACCCCTGCCCCATTAATCTTCCTAATACACAAGTCCCATCATTTTTCTGCTGAAGAGTCATCATTAGGTCCCTGTTACTGTTCAAAAGACACCTATGTTCCTCAGCCTGGTTTTTAAAATGATTCTCTCTATAACAGAGGTGTTGAACTGGGCCAGCCAAACTCTCCAGGGCAGAACTAGATGAAAGTGTAATTAGGGAATGTTTAACAAAATAAGTAAAAATACAACACAACATAGATAATATTCACTTGTGGTGCCCCTCTGCACAGTCTCTCTCTTTGAAGTGGACCGCACTGCTGCCAGCCTGCACGCTGCCCTTCTAGCTGCCCCCCGTCTTGTTTCCTACCTTCTTGTTCTGCTCTCACACTAGCAGCCCTGTTCATAATTATCTTCTGTTACATCTCTGCCTTTTTGGAATCTGTGTCTTCTAAGAAGTCTTCTTTGAGATCCACCCTGTTCCCCTTTCCTCCTCAAATCACTCCTGCACCCATACGAATGTTTCTAATGCAGTTAGGTTGTGATTTGTGGCCAGTGTAAGTGGTTGTTTACATTAGCCTTCCCCACTCCCATTCATCTTTGTATACCTAATGAGATGCATTGCATAGAGTTGACACATGATAAATATTGAATTGAATGATTGACTTGCGTTTTCTTTTTTTAGGATTGGTGGGGAGTCCTTAGCAGTTGCTCAAAATACCTATGCTGTGAGTTGGTTTAAGGGCAAAGAATTAAACCTGGTATTTGGACTGCAGCTTAGCATGGCTAGAATTGTGAGTAGGACAATACGCTTCTGATCTATTGAATGTTTCAATGACAGCGTCTCACACACTTTTTGTTCTGACTAGGCTGTGTTGCTCAAGCAGACTAGACAGTAAAGAACTAGTTTTAGTGTCTTGCATTTTTATTTAGGGTTTTATAGATAACACACAGAGAGAGAGAGAGAGACAGGGAAAGAGAGGGAGAGAGAGAGAACGAATTTTTTAATGAGTAAAGCTAGTAAATCAAAACACTTCAATTTTTGTTTTGTTTTTTAAGTGTTCTACACACAAACATACATGAAGCTATTAACAGTTGGACTATGAGGAGTTTCTTCAGAACTTCTCAGTACTTTAAGTAGTTACTTTCTATAGATGCTTAACCATTTTTCAGATAGATAAAGCATCGTACAGCATCAAGCTGCGCGGTGTCAGAGGGACCTTCCAGGCTATCCTGTTTGTTACAGGAATTCCCCTGATGACATTTCTGACTTAATTGTCTAATCATTGTTGGATGAGAAGTTTTCTGTTTTTGTGGTTTTATTCATTTTTAACAACTATTTTTAAAAATTTAATTAAAAATTTTTTTAGCTTTTACCTATTTTATTTTCCCTAGCTACATGCAAAAGCAATTTTAACATTTGTTTTTAAAACTTTGAGTTCCATATTCTCTCCCTCCATCGCCTCTTCCCACCTCTATTAAGAAGGCAAGCAATTTGATACATAGGTTATACATGTGCAGTCATACAAAACATCTCCATAATAGTTAGATTGTGAAAGAAAACATAGCCAAAAAAACAACTCAAGAAAAATGAAGTAAAAATATGTTTCGTTGTCTCTTTAGACACCATCAGTTCTTTCTCTGGGGATGGATAGCATTTTTCGTGCTAAGTCCTTCAGAGCTGTCTTGGATTATTGTACCGTTGGGAGTAGCTAAGTCATTCCCAATGATCACCTCACAATATTGCTGTTACTTTGTATCCAGTACATTTCACTTTGGGTCTGCCCATGCAAGTTGTCCCAGGTTTGCCTGAGAGCGTTCTGCTCATTATTCCTGATGGCACAGTAGTGTTCCCTCAGAATCACATACAGTTTGCTCAGCCATTCCTCAGTTGATGGCCTTTCCCTCAGCTTCTAATGCTTCACCGCCAGAAAAGAGCTGCTTGTAAATATTTTTGTCTATATAGGTCCTTTTCCTTTTTGCTTTTTATCTCTTGTGGGAAACAGACCTAGTAGTGGTATTGTTGGATCAAAGGGCATGCATGGTTTTCTATCCCTTTGGGCATAGTTCCAAATTGCTCAGCAGAATGGTTGCATCAGTTCACAGCACCACCAACAGTACATTAAAGTTTCATTTTTCCTACATCCTTTCCAACATTTGTCATTCCCTTTTTCTGTCCTATTACTTGATCTAAAAGGTATAAGGTAGTGCCTCAGAATTGTTTTAATTTGCATTTTCCCAATCAATTAGAGCATTTTTTTAGATGATAGTAGATAGTTTTGATTACTTCATCTGAAGACTAATCATGTCTTTTGAATATTTACCAATTGGGGAATGGCTCTTATTTTAATAAATTTGATTCAATTCTATATTTGTTTGAGAAATGAGGCCTTTATCAGAAGCTTGCTTAAAATTTTTTCACAGTTGCTACTGCTAACCATATTTCCCTCTGTTCTATTCCTCCCCACCCCCGCTGTTTATTTTCTCTCCTTTCTTTTCACTACATCCCTCCTTAAGTGTTTTGCTTCTGACCGACCCCTCTCCCAATCTGCTCTCCCTTCTCTTGTTACTGCCCCCCATATGCTTCTCTTATCCCCTTCCCCTCTATTTTCCTATAGGATAAGATAGATTTCTATACCCAGTGGTGTGTGTATGTTATTCCCTCTTTGAGCCAGTTCACTTCCCCTCTTCCCCTTGGTTTTCTAGGCCCTCTTGATCTCCTGCTACCTGGCTTCCAATGGCTCTGGGGCTATCAAATAGTACATAATCCCTGGAAATCTCTTTTTGAGACCTCATTTCCCTGAATCGTTCCTGAGACTAGATGATTTCCCGGCCCTTGACCCTTTCCAAATTAGTATTTCTCGTCATTGGAGTGCTCAACACTGATTGCCCTCTGTCCCCCTTTCAGCTGATTCTGGCCAGTTAGTCCCTTGGAGTCCTGGAGATGCACTAGCCCCTTCCTTGGAGTGGACATGATTTGGGAGGCCTGCTCAAAGCACCCTGGGCTTTTTGGGCAGCTGGGTTGGGCTCCCCCGTGTTATTTTGCTTCTAGTTAACGAGGCCTAGGTCTCTCAGCTCAGCCAGGTAGTCCCCATCCACCCTGTGCTTTTCTGTAGTCGAATTAGAAAATGTCAGTGTTGGACTTTAATTTGTTCCCCAATCAGAGCAGTGATAAAAAAAAGAGGAAACGCATAAAGCCCATAAACACTTAAAATGATGGAGCCTCCCCGTGGATGGACTGGGAACTTGTCAGTTGAACTTTTCAAAAGTCAGCGATGGCAGATGAAAGCTAGGCCACTGGATGGGAGGACACAGGTCATGAAAGTTGTCGCTGTTCTCTAAGCAGCAACACGGCGTTGGTTAGGCTCAGCGACTGGCCGGGTGGGCTGTGAGAGTAGATGGTGGGAGAAGGGAAAGTGGCCTTTACTTTGTTTTGCCAAGGAGGATGGTTCTTGGATTGGAGGCAGGAGAAATGATGGGTAAGATGCTGAAAAGAGAGGCTGTACTGACTCTTCATGGGTTTATGCCCCCAGTCCCACAGACTCTGTCCTGAGAACTGGATGTAATTGATGAGCCACAGTTGGGAATTATTGAAAGATGGTGGGGAGTTGGGGTGGCAGGGATACTGCAGGATTGGAGAAGGGCACATGTCACCATAGTTTTCAACAAGAGAATGCAGTCTGCATCCTGTGGGCTGGTAAGTGGAATTTTTTTTTTCTGGCAAAATTCTAGAACTTGTCCAAGGGAAGGCTAGTGAACATGGCTTCATGGAAGCTAGTTCATGCCAGGATGCCCTCATTTTCTTTTTGATAGGGTTACTAGGTGAGATCAGGGTAAGGCCACAGAGGGAGTTTCCCAAGATCTTAGCAATGGCTATAGCAGAGTGTCTTGTGGTATCCTTGTGGATGTGATGGAAAGATCTGAACTGCATGGCAGAAATTAGGTGTGTTTGAAGCTGGTTGAATGAAGAGACCCAGAGAATCGTTTTTAATGGCTTGGTATTGACTTGGAAGAAGAGCTAATGGAATGTCCCAGGGACCTGGGTTTGGCCCTATGCTGTTAAACTTTAGTATGAGATACTGAGATAAAGCAGGAGAGTGGCTTGTCAGGTTTTAGATGATACAAAAGTTGTAACATGATGGTCATGTGCCCAAAAGATCTTGTTGGGCTAGCCAGGTCTGCTCAACTTGTCGCCTGCCAAAGGATTTTGGGTGGCCCATGAAGAATGTAGAGAAAAATCAAGGTGTGCAGGCCTGGGTTACATTCTGGGACCTGGTCTAATAAGATGAAATTGAATAGAGTTAATTCTGAAGTCTTTTACTCCTGGAAAAAAAATCAGCTTCACATGCGGAAGTTTGACGTGGTGGCCGAGAGGCCAGCGCAGTTGTTGGCTTCACGAGCAGCCTCCTGTCCAAGCCTAGGGAGGTGATGGTCCTGTGGGACCCTGCCCTGGGGCCCACGCTTTAGGAAATTAAGCCACTAGCATCGGGAGATGATGCTCTGGGGGAAGTACTCAAGATGTACTCGCACGAGGTATCCTGGAAGAGCAGGGTCTTGAGGCCCTGTGTTCTGCTCTAAGGCCCCTGGAGGAGGACTCGGTTCTGCTCAGCTCCCCAGGGCAGAGCTGCCTTCACTGGGTGGCATTGCAGCATCTCATTGAAGGTCGATGTGAGGAAAGATCTTCAGAAATTTGAGTGGTTTCCTGTGCCTCAGATTCCCTCTCGTTGGGACTGAGGACCTTCTGGCTCCTTGTGATCTTGGTACCTTTTCCACCACACTTCTCTTTGTCTGTAGTTTTATAATTTTATTGAGATCCTTGCTGCTTTTCCTTAAGCTTTAGTTTAAGGGCCCCTTGTTGAGGCTGGTCATTTTCTTTCTAATCATGAGCTTCCCCAGTATTTATAGAAAAAGCAGAAACCAAGCCAAATTCCTTCTCGAATACTAATCAGCGTCTCAGAAGCTGCCTCACGTGCCTCCTGCCAGCTCCCCCAAGCCCTTCTCAGGAAGTCAGGGCCTCAGCTCAGGGAGGAAATCATGGGTGAGGAAGAGACCTCAGAAGTCATGTAGATGAGCTACTGTTGTGTAAAGGAGGAAATCGGCCCCAGAGTAGAAAGGGCATGAGAACCATCAAGTAGTTGAAGTCCTGGGTATGGAACCCAGTGGCCACGCACACAGGACTGGCACTTTCCTGACTATTTCTTTCCTTTCTTCCTGAATTGGCCTTAATGTCCTTATTTCAGTAGAAGTAGGCATTGATTTGGCAGTCTTGGCAGACTGTGTGGCACCTTTTTTGTACCCTCGTGCAAGAGGGTACTCCCTGGATTTAAGGCAGGCTCAGGGGCTTCTGTAGAAGGCAGCTAGGTGGCTCAGTGGGTAGGAGGTGAAGCCTGGAGTTAGGAAGACCTGAGTTCAAATCCAGTCTCTGACCCTTAACCAGCTGTGTGACCTTGAGCAAGTCACTTTACCTCTGTTTGTCCCAGTTTCCTCATCCGTAAAATGAGCTGGAGAAGAAAATGTCAAACCAGTCCATTGTTTTTGCCAAGAAAAAAAAACCCCAAATGGGATCATGGAGAGTTGGACAGAACTGAAGTGATTTAACAACAGCATCCGGGCCCTCTGTACCCTCTGTGTGTGTGTGTATGTCTGTGTATGTCTCTGTGTGTTTCTCTGTGTATGTCTGTGTGTATGTGTACACACATACATGTGGTTTTTTTGAGGGGTGGTAAATTCCAGCTAGCACAGTGTTTACAGTGCTGGGCCTGGAGTCAGGAAGACTCATCTTAATGAGTTCAAATCTAGCCTCAGACACTTACTAGTTGCATGATCCGGGCAAGTCACTTAACCCTGTTTGCCTCAGAGTTTCTCACCTGTAAAATGAGCTGGAGAAGAAAATGTCAAACCACTCCAGTGTCTTTGCCAAGAAAAAACCCCCAAATGGGATCATGGAGAGTTGGAGATGACTGAATCTCATTTCTTTCTCCAGTACTGATAGTGCAGAGCAGAGGTATCTAATATCTTCCTGGAATAATTAGTAAAATAAGTAAGTCTGCAAGAAAGCAGAGAGCTAAATTCCCCTCATAAAACTCCATGGCCTGTGGCCCAGCCTGAGTCCTTGGGCAGGGTTTGGTGACCCTTCTCTCCCCATCTGGGTGGACTCTCCTGACCCTGGGTTCCTTTTCTCTGGGTTAGGGTCATTCTTCTGTCCTCTGGCCGTAAAGATTTAGTGGCCTCTTTCCTTGAAATCCTTTTCCCTCTGCCCTCTTCCAGTGTGACTGCTGTGATGTGCTCAGCCTCTCTAGAGTGGAGGGCATAGCCATTCCTAGGACCCTCTTGTTTTCACTCAGAGAGATCGGCTTGGGTTTCTAACAGACATGTTTGGTGGCTGCCTCAGGCAAGGACATGGACCAAGCGAGTATCCCCTCATGCATGGCAGCAGCTTTCTCAGCATCTGTGCCCCTGAGGTCCCTTATAGATTCCCCTTCAGAAAACTCTTGTGGTCCCCCCAGCCAAACGTGCCTCTTGTTGGGTTGCTGCTTATCTAGGGACTCTTGAGAATAGTATCTGTTGTCCAGCCATCTGGGCTAGTCCTAATTATTTCATGTGTATCTGAAGACATGGTTATGTTAATGATGGATAACATGTAGTGCAACATGTAGACAAATGGGAGGAGAGGGATCTTGTGTTCAGATGTACTGGTGGTGCCTGAGGATGGGGGATTGCCCAGCCTGTGAGTTCTGAGTGATTGGGTGTCCATGCCATGTTTGACATTATCCATGCCATGTTTGACATTAACATGTATGGTGGACCCTGGGAGAGGATGGTTAGCCATGGTTGGAAACAGTGGCATGACCTGTGCCTGGGAGTTACCCCTGTCTCAATGAGAGAAGGAGGGCCAGTCTTTAAAGAAAAAAAGGATACGGCTGGTATAGTGTCAAAACTTGTTTGGACACATGTGAGCGGCCTTTCACTGTAGACTCCTTGAATGCATTCTTTGATTGGGAGCGAGAGCAGTAGTTTCTGTTGTGGGATTTGTGGCCAGGGGTCAAAATTGAGGGTGGATGGCTTGGTCTTGTCCTTTGGAGCCTCCAATCTCAGCCGCTATATTGAAGGAGGATTTGTGTAAGGCAAAGATACAGTTGTAGTGTACGTGTATCATGTGAGCAGTGATAATACTTTGTAGCGGGCTCACTGCTCTCATGATTTTACATCTTAATTCTTTTCATCCCAATGAAAAAATGACGATAAGTTTTTAATAGAGTTGCTTCTTTTGTGATGCATTTCTGTCATTCAGAAATGATAGCCCCACTATTTACTCATAGTTATTTGTAAATACAAACTCAGCGTCCCATTAGAAAGTGGCTTTTCCTGTGGTTGCTCAGTGCTAGCCCCTCTTCTCCTGGGTGGAGGGGTTCGTTTTTCTCTTCCAGCCCATTTCGCAGCATCAGTGTTTATGAAAGGAAGCCCAACTTCATCAGGTGCAGGCTGACTTGTCGCTTATGCTGTTCGATAATCATATTGGGTTTTAGCACCAGAAGCAGAGCCATCGAATACTTACTGTTTGTTTCATTCAGAGGGTTTTAAACAACCCCCTCATATGAATATTTCCTCTGTGATGCAGTATGAACATTTGTCATTTGCTTGTTTCGATTGTGAGGATGGGCCGGGGGAACTTTTGTCAATAACCTTTAGAAAAGACCTAGAATAAAGTATTTTTTTTATTTTTTTTATTTTTCATCCTCCCCAAACTTACCCCTCTAAAATGTGTTTGGGAAAGAAATTGAAAATATTGACCACTTCCTTTACAGTTTAGCAGAAGCTTAATTTACTCCCATATCCTTTTTTGTATCTTAAAAGCTAGTATGACTAAAGACTCCAATTTACTTCTTTTTGTCTTTTAGGGGAGTACAGTAAACCTGAATGTTATGGGATGGCTGTATTCCAAGGTAGAGGGTTTCTTTGGTTTCCCTGGTCACACAACACTTGGCGTCACACTTATGATTGGTTAGTGAATCTTTGTCACTTCAAGAGTATAGTAGAAGGGGAGGTGTTGGGACATCAACAGATCCAAGGTTTATCCTGCACCTACTGCTTCCTTGCTGGGTGACCAGAGGGAAGGCAGGTCAGCTCTCTGAATGACCTTTGTTTCCTCATCTGCAAAGTGGAGCTAGTAATCCTGACTTTGTCTTGCTTATGGGGCTTCCTCAAAGTGAGAGATGGTGTTTTCAGTATGTCCTTCAGTGAGCTTAAGGAGCTCCAGAGAGAGAGGGGCATAGCCTGGGGAGGGGGTATATACAGTGAAGGACTTCCTTTGGGGATCAGTGTTTTTCACTTTCTAATGAGATGACACGACAGACTGACTGTGTGCTCTCCTCAGTTGATAACTGTTTTCTCCAGCCTCAAATAGTGTAGGATTTTTGGCAGCAAAGGGAAGTATTGAGATGGACAGCCATGCTGATATGTTAAATTAAACCTCCTAAAGAATTTGCTAAGAGGAGTAATCCTAAGGAGGCATGCAGAGCTTGGATGTTACTCTGTCACTAAACCTCTGAAAAGCATCTTGCTCTCCCATGTAGATTTCCAGTTAGAGATGCTTTGGGATCTAGCAGCTCTTTCAAAAGCAAAGCCCTTTGGGACAGTTGACCCTCATTCATTCCTTTACTTCAATCACTTTAATAAAACTTCAGAATCTAGCTCTCCCTGCTGTGCTTAAGTAATGGCATTTGATTGGAGGTAGAAGGCAGGTCTAGGCTGGCTGGATATTTTCTGTAGAGTAGTGAGGACTGTTATTGGGGCAGCTGACTGGGGAGGTGAGTTCAGAGGTGGCCAGAGAAAGGTAATAGCTTTGCCTTTTCTCACATTGTCAGTCATCAGTAAAAATTAAGGGATTGGGATCAGTTGGCTTTAAGCCTGAGACTTCTCTGATGAAACCTACTAGTCTGTAGCAGCCCTCTGGTGCCTCCTGCCCCGCCCCAATGCCAGATTCAGCAGGGCTTCCCTGGCCCCTTCATTTTGTCTATTCGGATCCTTCTAGAATGATAGGGAGCATCCTGTTGAAAGGACAGTGGTGATTCCCCCAGATCCCAGGGTTTCCTTTATGAAAGTCTACCCCAGCTTTTAGGCACTTCATAATCTAGTTTGCAGATTTAAATTCTTAACTTTTATTTCAGGGAGTATAACGTGTGTGTTTTCACTAATCTGCGCATTGATTCTTGGCTACTTGGACTGGAGAGCAGAACGAATCCTTCATAAAGAACAGGGAAAAACTGGTAAACCTTTAGCCCTGCATTTGAGGATTGTAAATTGAGGTTTTTGGGGAGAGATTGCTTAGTGGGCTGCCCAGATAGGGGCTTAATAAATGATGGGGATTTTTGTTTTCACTTCTGAAATCTATTTCCTGTTGTGTGAATTTGGACATTGATGTTTTTCTTTGAAACTTGATGGGAAACATTATTGTTAAGTCTTGTGTTTCTTGGAAAAAAATATTTGCAAAAAAATCATTGCGAAGGAGAGTAACCTCTCTTGAACATTTCAACTTCTCAGATGGCCTGCATGCATTTGGATCACTGGCTTAGAGATGGCTTAACTTCACATGAAACTCAGTTAAATTGTGAAAGAAGTAAAATCCCAATGGTAGATGATTGCAGACTCTCTCTGTTCTTGCTCCTCCAGGTGAAGTGATCAGATTGACAGACATGAAGGACTTCTCGCTGTCCTTGTGGCTCATATTCGTGATTTGTGCGTGTTACTATGTGGCCGTGTTTCCTTTTATTGGACTTGGCAAGTAAGCATCTTGGCCTCCTTGTGGGAGAGCCATGCCCTCTGTTTGTGCTCCTGAATCGCATGCACATGTTTGATGTGTAGGTGATTTTGTTAGCCCTGGGTTAATATTTGTAGGTAATTTTGAGAAAACCCTTTGTAATAGTATCTGGCATAATTGATTCTGTTTAGATCTAAATTTCAAGCTTAGTATGTTTCTTCTATAGCTAGGAAGTCTACTGAGTTCAGCATTAATTAAATTAAACACCTTATTGTCATGGGCCTACTTTGTCCAGTGCTCTAGAGTGCAAAGATGAGCCAAAATGCCCTCCCTTCCCCCTTCCGGAAACTTCTAATGGATAGGGAGCCTGCTGTCTTGAAGCCACACATGACCTTTTTAGATCCTTAAGGGTGACCTTTTGACTGATAAAGACCACACTTAAGGATCTTGAAGGCCACATGTGGCCTCGAGGCCTCAGGTCCCCCACCCCTGTAACAGCCCTTTCCCATTAAATGGCCCCCACATGACTGCCATGGGCCAGAAGGGAGTGAGTTCCAAAGCGAATCACAGAGAAAATACTGTGAGAAAGTTGAAATTGACAGCACTTTAAGCCAGACTGGGAGCAGGGAAGATGGACTGGCCTGGCTGGACATTGGTTTGACCAGACCTGCAGCTTCTTGGTCCTGTCCAGTCTCCCTCGAGTTTCTCTCACATCCTTATTTATGTGAACAGAACAGCTTTTGGCCTTGTGACTCTTGCATTTACATAATGGTTTAAAATAATTTCCTACAAAGATTGGCATCGTTATGAAATGCAGAACTCAATTAGTGCAGTCCTTTGACTGTTAAATTCTTGTTTCCTAAAAATTTGCTTCTAATGTTTTAGAAGGGGTTAGGGAATCGAGAGGAGTTTGTTTAATTCAGATCATTAGGTGTCACCCAAGTTTAGCCTATAGATTTCAAAATTCAATAGGCTGCAAAGACAGCCTCATTTTAAGTCAGTTTAGGAGCAGAGGCTCATGGAGTTTGAGATGGGAGGAGCTGTGGAGGCCTTGGCATGAGGGCCTGGGAGCCGACCCAATGCCTCATGGGTAGTGGGAAGGGGCAGCAGTAGTCATTGGTGTTCCTCTGGTGCCCCCTACCTCACAAATATGAGAAAACATGTTGTTTTCATAGTCTGCCTTGTTTGACAAATGGAGTCTTTTCTAAAAAATGCTGTTTTTCATTTCTCTTTTCCCAATCCCTTTCAATTTTAGGGTCTTCCTTATGGGGAAATTTAAAGTATCAGAACAAGAAGCAAGTGCAATTAACAGGTATTGACTCAATCAAACATTTATTCATGCCTAATGTTGGTTGTTGTGGGGGTTCCAAGAGAAGCATGAAAAACATGGGAGCATTTATTGCTTTTTTAGACATCCAGTGGTAGTGAGGGCTGAGGTAATCCAGCTGCCTGGGGCTACCTGTAAAGCTTTGTGGCCCTGGGGGGAGAGGCGTGTGTGAGCGTGAGCCCCATGTGTATGTTTTCTGTGATGGGCTTGGGGGGTGCGGAAGAACTCCTAATGTGTCTGTGCTTGCTTGGAGATTAGCCGAAGTGAAGGTGGCTTTGTTTAACCTGGAGTAAGAAGTTCTTTTATTGTCTTGGGTTCATTTGGGCCTTTCTTTCTCCTGTTCTGTTAGTATCGTGTACGTCATCTCAGCTCCTCTGTCTCCCATCTTCGGGCTGATGGTGGACAAAACAGGCTGGAACATCTTCTGGGTTCTGTGTGCGGTCCTGGCCACCATGGCTTCCCACACGATGCTGGCCTTTACCTTCTGGAATCCATGGATTGCAATGGTAACGTGAGCCCTGGGAGTGTGCTTTCTGATTTCTGTAAGAACCTTGAAAATTCTGGGTCAGACTGAGCTCAATAGGCAGCAGAAGACCTGCCCAGCAGGCTTATGTTACCTGATTGCTGCTGAGGCCTCACCTCAGCAGACTGGCCTTTTCCTCTTCTCTGCTGATGATCAGACTCCCCATGGAGGCTTTTTCCACATCGTGTCACATCTCCCATGCTGTCCCTTCTCTCTCAGCTGAGGAGATTGCTTCATACTTTATTGAGAAATGAGAGACAATTTGTCATGAGCTCCTCCTCCTCCCTTTTCTAAGTCTTGGTAAGTCCAGTGCCTGGCACAGTGTTTGACCCATGGGGCCTTCATGAATGTCCATCAGGTGCTTTTTGCTTCCATGTAAAATGTATAATATTGAAATGTAAAATTTTCTTTTGTACATATTGACCCAGCTAAGGATATATTCCAAAGAATAATTGCTGACTGGCCAGATGACCCAATGGTCACAGGGCTGGTCCTGGAGTCAAGAAGACCTGAGTTCAGATCAGGCCGCTTACTGACTGTAGGACCCTGGGCAGGTCATTTAACTACTGCCTTAGTTTCCTCCTCTGCAAAAATGGGAATAATAGCCCCTACTTCCCATGGTTGTCGTGGAGATCAAATGAGATAATCACTGTTAAGCACTTAGCACAGTGCCTGCCACACATGGCCGTTAGCCACCACCACCACCGTCATCGTTGTCATTAGCTGGAGTGAAGGGGAGAGAGATAGCTTAACCTTCTGGAGGCTTCCATCCTTGCCTTGTTGTAAGAAGCTCGTAAAAGTCATGGGATGCAGTTCGAAAGAGCGTCTTAATTATTCTCAGTGAGTCCAAATGAGAATCTTTGACTTTTAGAAAGGGCTTTTGTGTGAATTCAAGCATTTTCAGGAGAAGGCTGCAGTGTTGGATTTCTGAAATATTAAGAGAGTAGCGTAGTTAATCTTAAGTCCACTGTGTGGGCCTCCACTCAGATAGTGAAAGCTGCCTTAAAAGGTTGCTTTTTGAAGTTAGGTTGAAAATTAAATTTTTTTTCATTTAAGAATCTTATTTAGATGAAAAGAAGACTCCATTCCATTTTTTGTTTTTGTGTTTAGGAAGAACTGGTGTAATTGTCCTTTCCTGGTTATGTCAGGACTTGTCACTTGGTTAGAGCCTGTTGCTGGTAATTCCCACATAGCTTCGGCCTCCATGTAGATCCATCAGCTCTTCTTACTGCTTAGCTACAAGCTTAACTGCAGACCTCAGTCAGCCCCTTTGTGGTGTTTTTGGACATGGTCATGAAGCTTGAGAATGTCAAAGCTTGAGAATGTCAAAGCAAGTCCATCGTACTGTTAAGAAGTCGCAGTTCCTGCATTGCTAACAGTGAAGGTCTAAGGGAGTAACAGGTCTTTATGGTGTGTTCTCACCTGATTTTTAATGTGGATTAAGAGTCTCAAATTGTTTTATATATGATGTCTTTAAATGTGAATTTTTAAACCTCATTTGGCCTTTAGCCTTGTTTTTTCTGGTTTGGAAACATGCCACAAAGGAAACAAATGCCTTTTTGAGTGTCTGCTTTAAAGATGTTTTTTTTCCATTGCTGTTTCCTGTAGTGTCTCCTTGGAGTTTCCTATTCCCTTCTTGCCTGTGCATTGTGGCCAATGGTCGCCTTTGTTATTCCTGAACATCAGCTGGGGACTGCGTATGGCTTGTAAGTATCTGTAGTGTGGGGCTGCTCAAAGGTTTTCGGGGCCCTGGGGGTGTACTTTTGTTTGTGATATGGAAGCTAGGCCTTATCTGATTCCTCTGATGGCTCACGACTTAGATGTGTAGCAGATAGGAAGAAAACTCTCTCTTGCCACACAAATCCCAACTGAACGTGGCCATGGCGCAGGACGTTCTGGAGACTGGGAGGTGAAGTCACATTGTTCTCTGAGAAGCCATGTGCCTGGAGGAGAGCAGTGGCCAGCCAGCTCTAGGTCAGATCCATCGATCAGGGCCTCCCTCTCCCTGATGGCAGAGCTCTCAAAGTAGCATGTCTCATCGGAGATGCCTGGGGTTTCTGAGCCGTCCTATCTCTTCACTGGCCTTTGCCCCACCATTTTGGTGGAATTGATGGGATGAGGCTAAGTTAGGTAATGCTTTGGCAGCCCTCTCTCCAGTTAATTAAAGATTTCACAGGCTTAAGTCTTGGTTCTGTGGGCTCTTGTCAAAGGGAAGCTAAGTTAGTGTAAATGTTTTAGGCATCATGGAATTTTTATTACTTATTATCAACGTTCTACAATTGCTACCATATAACTTAGATCTTTTTCCCTCCCTCCCCCTTTTACCTTTCCCTTTCCCTCTCTGAGACAGCATACAGTTTTATATAGGTTCTGCACATACATTCCTATTAAATACATTTTCACCATAGTCATGTTGCATAGAAGAATTAAAATGAATGGGAGAAATCATATAACAAACCAAGATGTAATACTAAAGAAAATGATCTGCTACATTCTGCAATTGAATTTCATAGTTCTTTCTCTGGATGTGGAAGGCAGTTTTCCTTAAAAGACCATTGGAAATTTTTTAGGTCCTTGCATTTCTATAAAGTTCTAAGTCTACCAGAAAAAATCCTCACACACTGTGGTTATTGCTGTGTACAAAGTTCTCCTGGTTCTGCTCCTTTCACTCAGCATCAAAAACTTCTCAGTTTAATATAATCAAAATTATCCATTTTGCACTTCATAATCTCTTGTTCAGTCAAAAATTCTTCCCTTCTCTATAAATTTGATAAATACACTATTCCTTGCTCCACTAATTTGTTTGTCGTATCAGTCAAATGGGTACCTAGATTATGTATCCATTTGGACTTTATTCTTGTGTACGGTGTTAGGCATTGATCCATGCCTAGCGTCTGCCACACTGTTACCCAGTTTTCCCAGCAATTTTTGTCAAACAGTGAGTTCTTATCCCAGAAGCTAGGGTCCCTGGGTTTATCAAACAGTAGATTGCTATATTCGTTGACCATCATGTAGTTTTTAAAGGCTGCCTAATTAACCAGTTATTTACCAAGTGTAAGTGCATGGGAATGTGCCGATGGAAGTTAGCTCTAGTTAATGCCATGCTGGTGAATGGCAGACACCAGCCTGTGATTAGCATCTGGCATCCCCCTATCTCCGCCTCCCCACCTATCCTCAGATCTGTCCTCAGAGGATGCAGTTTGACAGGGATCTTGTGGTCTATGCTGCACCTTTGTAGGGACCACCTGGGTCTTGAAGTCTTGTGATAACATTAAAGATTCCATTGTTGTAACTTGGCCTGAATTTGTTTAGGAGTTTGCCATTGAGAGTTTGGAGAAATTGTTACTTATTGACATAGGTGAATCATTTTGTGGCTTGACTATCCAAGCATGAATTCTTGAAATGGCAAGTGATAAGTCTTCATTCATTTTAGATCTAGTGAGGCAGGCTATAAAGGGGAACGGAGGCTGATGATGATGTTCGATGAAAACAGCAGTGATGTTGGGAGTCACTGTTTTTCCCCACCTGAGCAGGATGACTAGCGCTGTACTTCACCTTGGTCTGAGCTGGCCTGGCCTGCGGAGAAGGTTTGAAAGAGGCTGGGGTGCAGAGTTAGAAGGGAGTTAGAAGCCTGGTGGGAGCCAGGGGAGTTGCTGACTGTCCCTGGTCATTTTGTTTCCAACATCATGGAGGGCTTTGTGGTGGTGAGAGAAGGAGGCAGGCCCCTTTGTATAGAAAGTCCCCAGCAAGGGAAGGCTGAGGATTCTTGGCAGGCTCGTCCCCTGTGCAGACTGGAAAAGCTTCCAGTAGACAGTGTCCCCCAGTAGGGAGAAGTGGAGACCCCATGAGGACTGGGGCTCAGTTAAATTAGCCACCAATACCCTGACTCTGTTTGACACCTGGATCCTTAGATGCTAAGCAGTCCCCCCAGATGACCCTGACCTGTGTCCACACGGTCCTTTCAGCCTTCCTTTACCTGGTGGGCTCCAGGAAGCTTGACATTTTCCTGCATGTGAACCCTCTTGGTGAGGAGGATTGAGCCTCTGTTTTCTGACCACACAGTTGTGGTTGGACTGCTCCCTTCTTCAGGTCCTGTGTTGTCATCTTTCTGGGAGGGCCAAGAACCTGCAGCCTTCCAGAAAGCCAGGCCCAGACCCCGTCCTTGGGGCCAGCATCTCTTCACTCATTTGCCCTGCGCCATCGACCCCACACTTAGCGCGTGTTCCAGTCACTGATGTTCATTCTGACTGTCCTGACTCATCAGGGAAGAGATGAAGTTATAGTCGGCATTCTCTGTTTAAGAAAGTGAGAAATGGAAATCTTTCTCAAAGTATAATTCTTGGAAAAAACCTTCAAGATGTTGTTAATCCCCCATGGTGATTGTTCATTCGTTCAGTTGTGTCAACTCTTCGTGACACGATAGGCTCATCCATGGCCTTTTCTTGGCAGAGTCGCTGGAGTGGTTTGCTGCTTCCTTCTCTGCTGTATCCCCATTTTACAGATGAGGGACTGAGGCAGAGGGGGTTACACAGCTAGTGAGTGTCTGAGGTCAAGTTTGAACTCAGGACTTGGTGACTGCAAGCCCAGTGCTCTATCCACTGTACCCCCTAGCTGCTCCTTACTAATCACAGCTCTCCTTAAAACATAGTTACACAGGATTTTGAATTCTAGAGGTCTTACTGTATTGTGAAATTTGATGAAAGGTGTTTGTAAAAAAGACATTTTTAAAAGGAGTGCCTTTCAGTTTAACACACATTTGAATGCTGACTCTATATGTACCTCCTTAACCAGGATATGTCCTAGCACCACCAGGAAGTAGAAAAGGTGGCCTGGCCACCCTCCCTTCATAGAGTGTCTGTCCCTGTCCACACTTATCTGAGGAGCAATCTAAGGAGCGGAGCCCATCCTGCAGTCCCTCTCGTGTCCTAGGGCCTTCCTCCCTGCAGTCACCAATGCCAGGTGCAGACCAGCCTCCAGGAGGGTAGGGCGTCCAGAGCAGAGCCTGGTGTGCAGCCAGGCTGTATGCAGGAAGCGGTATGAAGACCCTGTGGTGAGGAGATAAGTGGAAGTAGTTTACTATTGATTGTCAGGCTCCTTTACTTCATAAACATTTCATTCGTGTGTCAGTAGATGTCCATGTTGGTAATCTTGCACAAAAATATTACCTTTGCAGCCCCTGGGTAGAAACTTACATATCTGAATTCTTGTTTAGCATGCAGTCCATCCAGAATCTGGGCCTGGCTGTGATGTCGATTGTTGCTGGTGAAATACTGGATCTTTGGGGGTACTTCTTTTTGGAAATATTCTTCATTGCCTGTGTTTCTGGTAAGTACTTGATAATGAATATTTTTGGAGTCTTTTTTGGTCTCCTGATAAGTGAGGGAAGGTTTCTTTTGTTTCTGAGGCCAAACTATAGGAAATGATCCGATAAATGTAGTGAGATTTGTATGCTTCAGTAGGATGTGGTGGAAAATGTACCTTTTGGGGGATGGTTTGGAGACCTGAGATCTAGTCCATTGGTGGACTTTCCTCTGTGATTTGGGGTACAACTTTTTTAGTTTAAAAAGAAACTATAGTTTTCAGACCCTGCCACCATCGTCCTAAACTTCCAATTAGTATACCATGGCTCAAAGATTCTTAGTGTGGCCTGGCAGTAGTTCTTGGTAAAATACCAAAAAGACACAGTGGCAGGACTTAGTAAGGGTGCAGGTGGTGGCAGAGGGCGTCTTGGAGCTTTGCCATTTCTAACGTTCCCCTTGGCTCCTTGGGAAGAGGAACGGTGAACTCCAGGTTTGCTTTGGGATTATAGGCATAACTGTGCTGCAACATTTTCTTAAAAGACCTTTCCCTTCTCTTGTTTTTGTCTTAGTCTCATTTTTAGCTGTGGTTTTGCTGTACGTGGTGGATTGTACTCGAGGTAAGGTTTCAGTGTAAATGAGCTGCTCTCTTAATTCTGGGTGAAAATGGGGCGTGGGGAAGGGAGATTTCTTTAGGACTAATTCGGTATTCCATATCCCAGTGGCAGAAGTACATTGAATGCAGTCTTGGCTTGTAAATCTGTCCAGTGGTTTTCATAATTTGTCCTACTAATTGTTTTGTGAATTTTGAATGTCATTCTGAAGGAGATATGCAAACCCGAGGCATTTCTGTAATAGGAGACTTGAAAACCTTGGGTGCTGCTGTGGATGAGGATTCTTTTTCTTCCCCATAGTTTCTTCTGTCTTAGTTTTTGTATGTATATTGCTAGAAGTTATATGCTAGTGTTTTTGGATACTGTATTGTGTGTAATGCCTCCCCTGAAATGTCAGTGCTTCTGTTCATTGCTTAATAAGTCCCCTGGAATATATCATTTTCTTACCAGACGTTGCCACCCTGGGGGTAGGGGAAGTATTAGGGCATGTGTAATACTTCTAAAAAGTTACTTTCTTTTCTGTCACCTTTTCATTTTGATTGTCACATCAAATAGGGGCACGTTTCCATCCCAGCTTAAACAAAGTGCTAGTTTGTTTCATGTTCTTCATTTAAGTCATTTCACTCCCTAAAGATTCTTCATGGGGGCTGACTGTATTTAACATATGTTAATGGACTTGATTTTATATGTTCCAATTCAGTCTTACAAAAGAATACTTAAATACACATGTCTATACACACTTTAGCCATAGACCAACTTTCTTCTTACACACACACACATACACACACACACACACACACACACACACACACACACTCTCACACACACTCTCACACTCTCACTCTCTCTCACACATACATACACATATAAACAATCTTTTGTAGGGTTCAATACATAACTATGCTTACATATGTATAGATACATAGATGTATACACATGTGTATGTGTTTGATATAATGAAAACGACTTTGAATTTGGAGTTAGCCCTGCCTTCACGGCCTGCCCTACCACTCTCTAGCTGGGTTGTAATGAGGAACAGGTGCCTCCTGAGGTGGTGGTGGGCTCAACAGATCTGCTGTCTTGGGAGTTCTGGTCTGTGCATATTACAAGCTTTCTCTTGTTTCTTGGGTGTGAGCATTGACCTGACGGAGGATCTTCTTCTCCCTTCTTGTGCTGTAGGAGGTACCCTTAATTATACTGCCAGACAAAGGCTAGAGCTATCTACGGTGACTCACACCAAGTAAGTGTTTGAAGGCAGGAAGTTCTATTAATAATTGGCTGTGGGACTGATTAACTTTCATGCCAACTTGGTGAAGACCCTCTTTCCCATTGTGACATGAATGGGGGAGACTGTGTGATTTCTGAGGTCCTGCTTTCCTGCTCTGATTTGGATGCACAGTATCCCATGATTGTACCCATATCTGTAATCATTCATTTTTCCTCGAGATAGAATGAATTTCATTCTTTGTAGTGTTCCTACCTTACATACCCACCTCCTCTTCTTTATGACGGGGAGGAAAAGGCTACAGTCCTAGACTGCCAACTTTCTCTGTGTCTTCTGGTGACTTTCTCAGTGCTTCAGGGGTAAAAAGAAGGCATTTGGTTTTATTCAAGACATTGCTACACGACGTCCGCATCTTATGTAACGTTCTTTAGTTGATGTTAAAATGCCTTAAGATATCTCAACCTAAAATTTAGGGTTCTTTTGTTTAGCTTGGCCTACTGAAACCATTAGAAAAGTTCTGTTTCTGACTGAAAATTCATTTGATTTGGATTTAATCTTGAACAATGATCTAAAAGGGCCAGGCCCCACATAGACTTCATGCTTCAAGGTCTGTATTTCTTTTAACATTGTAATATTACTCAGCTATCTTTGGAGGAGTAAAGAAATTTCAGTTAGCTTGTAGAACATTTCATTTTAACCCTTTAAGATTTGTAACCTTGTTTCATGGGTTGTTAGTCTTCAGGGGGCCAGCCCATGTGTGATGGGCCTGTCTGATTTAGCAAGGCTGCGCCTTGGAAAGCAGGCATGATCTCTTGTTGGGACTGGCCTTGAATGAAGCCTCTCTAGCAGCTAGAACAACATGCCAGATGGTAGGGTCATTTCCAGTCAGTTTTGATTGGTGCCCCTCTGCTCTTCCTAATATGCTGTGGCAATGGGTTCAGTTTGACACTTTGCTGCCCAGGAGAGAGTAAGTCCTGCCTAGGCTCCTCAGTAGGATGATGCTGTAGTGCAGACAGACACCAAACAAGGAATGGGGGCGGGCACGATGGCCGTCACTTCCCAGAGTCTTCGTTCCCTCTTCTGTGTGGGAGGCAATATTGTAACAGGAGAGAAGTGTGTATGGCATTGATTATGGTAATACTTTCTTGAAGAGGTAGCTGAGCAGCAAATGCAGCCTGGGGATTGAGTTTACAACAGTCCGCAGGCCCAAAACAGAATTGTTCCAGAGCCCTCCACTGCCCCAGTGGGAGATCCTGTCTTTATGTGCATTGGGCGTTTGGCCCTCGCAGAGCCAGACTGTATTGGACGCCACCGAGATGCAGGCTCTGTGTGCTTTTTGTGACCCTTCCTATGAGTCTGTTTTTTCCTCATCACTCATTTTCATGTGTCTCTGCAGATGAATCCGAAGAGCAGTCGTCACCAGAAAGTCAGCTGCGTCCTGTGCTTGAGAGAGCCGGACACTGGGGAAGGAGCGATTGGGAAGCAGTTGATGGTTGGAAGGGGGAGGTGGCCCTGTGGGAGTCACTTCTACTGTGTGCTTAACAGCTCATTTCCAAAGTTCTTTTCTCCAAGTACATTTCTGTAAGAGGATGCGTTATCTTAGATCATGTCTTTTCTATGGTTTGTTGCAAAGGGGTTCCCCCTAACTGATTGCTAATAATTTATTAGTGTCCAAGTCCAGCCTAGTGCTCTGGAGATCTTGCTGCACTTTGCTGGGGCAGTAAAGAAAAGGGGGCAAGATGGGCTCTGCTGAGGGGCTTTTTACTAGGTCATCTCATTTTGGTATTTTCTAAATCTGTAAATTTGAGTAGGTTACCTTTTTTAAAACCAAAATCAAACAATCCAGCACCCCCCAACCAGCCAAAAGAAACTTCAAGTTTTATATCAAATAAACTGGAGTGTAATCTGAGGTGTAGATTTGCTTCTATTTTTGTATGCAACTACAAGCTTTTTTTATTTGGGGAAAATTCAGTAATAATCGTGACTAGGTCTCCGTAGCTAGGTAGAGCTGTTTTTCAATTTCTTAACCTCCGTTTATCTCAGAGTAGTTCTGTTGGCAAAATATTTTTTACATTTCTTGTTATGACTGAAGCATGTATGAATTAAGGTGATGATTTTATACCTTTACCCAAGTAGATAAAAAATTACAAAGGAAAAATCTATTCTTACTTTTATTTTAATAAATGTCTAGCATTTATTTTTATCTTTATTCCATGAATAAAAGCATTTGCGGTCTTATTTACAAATTAATAGGCGAGTCAAAATAAAGAAAATGTGAACAAGTTACAACCAAAATGTCTCCCCAGACTAGTAACATTTCTATTTTTTAGCTTCTGGAGAAAGAAGAAATAAAGCCATTCTTTTAAAAAAAAATGGATTAGGATGAGGTGGAATCCAGGTTGGTGTACATTTTTCTAATCTGCTCTTCGATCCTACTTTATTGTAATGTCCTATTACAATTAAATGAGCGTTCCCAGTCCCAGAATTTGAGCGTTGGGAGGATCTTAGTGGCTGCATGGACCAGCCAAACACAAAAACAGTCTCTGCTGTAACATCCCTCACAGGTAGCTGTCTGGCCTCTCTGAAGCCAAACTATTCTACTCCAGGACAGTCCCAACTGTTAGATTGCTTTTCTTAACATTGGAGGCTAAATCTGCCTCTCTGGGACCACATGGACAAGTCCTGTTCTGTCCTCTGCAGGATAGCCCTTCACCTTCTCCTGAAGATAACCTGAGTGTTATTTAATCCTGGCTAAACCGATATCCCCCGATGTCATGGACTCAAGGCCCTGTGTCATCCTAGTTACTCTCCTGTGGGCATTGTCCAGGTTATCCATGCCCTTCTGAAACTGTGGTGCCCAGTATTGGAGATGAGGTCTGCAGAGAGCGGTGTACGGTGGGCCAGTCACTTCCCTAGTCCTGAGAGCTCTGCCCCCTCCCTCCAAGTGCACCCAAGATCACTGACCTTGGTCAGGCTGTGGTACCATGCTTCTGGCCCATAGCTTGTAGTCCTTTGAGCTCATCTTCAGGGTGATCTTCAGGATACTACTTGTCTTGTTGTGCCTTCCCAATCTTATCCTTGTGAAAAAGGAACTGGAACCCCTCTTCTCCACCAGCCTTCAGTTTCATATATGCAGGGAAGTTTGTCTGAATAAGTTGGATTTTGTTTCACCTTTATATAAAATTTTTTTAAAAATATTTTTTCCCCTACCTACATGTAAAAACAATTTTTAACATTCAGGTTTTTTTAAAGTTCCAAATTCTATCACTCTTCCCCACCCCATCCCTAAGACAGGAAGCAGTCTGGTACAGGCATACATTTGTAGTCATGTAAAACATTTCCATATTAATCATTTTGTGCAAGAAAACTCAAAGAAAGAAAGAAAATATGCTTGGGTCTGTATTCAGACAACATCAATTCTTCCTTGGGAGGTGGGTGGCATTTGTCGTGGTGAGTCCTTCAGGATTGTCTTGGATCGTGGTTTTGCTGAGAATCGCTAAGGCATGTACAGTCCTTTGTACAATGCTGCTCTTACTGTTTACAATGTCTTTCTGGTTTTGTTCACTTCGCATCAGTTCATGTAAGTCTCACAGTTTTTGGGTGAAACCATCCTGCTCATCATTCCTTATTTTACAGTAGCGTTCTGTCACAGTCACATACCACAACTTGGTCAGCCATTCCCTAATTTATGGGCACCCCCTTCATTTGCAATTCCTTGCCACCATGAGAAGAGCTGTTATAATCATTGTTACATATAGGTCCTTTTCCTTTTCTTTGATCTCTGGAGTAAAGCCCTAGCAGTGATATTTCTGGATCAAATGCACAGTTTTCTGGCCCTTGGGGATAGTTCCAGATTGTTCTCCAGAGTGACTGGATTTATTCACAACTCTACTGACTCTGCAGTAGTGTCCCAGTTTTCCCACATCCCCTCTGACATTTGCCATGTTCCTTCTTTGTCATATTAATAAGCCAGTTTTTTTTTTTAAAGCCAGATTTTACCAATATCCATCAGTACTTACCCTGCAACAAGAGCCTTAGAGAGTTGTTTTTACCCTGCAACAAGAGCCTTAGAGAGTTGTTTAGGGCAACAATTTTTCATCGAAAGAAAGAATTACAAGGAATGCCTACATGTAGGATGTATTCTGCAAACTACTGTGAGCTCTTGACAAGCAATGAAACCATAATTGGAATTCTTCAAATCATACCATCCCTCCTCTCTTCCTTTCTCTTTCCTCTCTCCTTCACCCTTCTCATTTCCTTCTCCCTCTTCCTCCATTTTTCCTTTTGCCCTCTCCCCTCCCTCTCCCCTCTCTTCTCTTTCCACCTTTCCCTCACCCTCTTTTTGCCTCCTCTCCCCCTTCCTCCTTTTCCTCTCTCTTCCTCTTCCCCCCTTTCCTCCCACTTCCCTTTCCTTCCTTCTCTCCCTCCTCTCTTCCTCTCCCTCTTCTCTCCCTCCCCATCCTCAACTTTCCATTAAGGTGGTTTGACTCATCTGTAATTTGCAGTTTAAGGGGATGCTTGAGGGGCACCATCATGAATTCCAGTACTTTGGTGTTCAAAGTTATTTCCTACAATAACTTAAGCTGCTAATTTGTAGCTTGACTATTGAATTCTTAGGTTTTGACTGGGAAATTGAAAACCTTGAATGTTGTCAGCAGTTTTCTCCATCTCTCATAGTATGGGGTCAGGCTCTGGAGAGTTAGATCTGAAGGCATTTGGGGCAGGACCTGCTGGGATTCAGCTGAACCAGTTGTGTGGGATTGCACTGGAACCCTCAGAAAAGCAAGAAGTAAATTGTCCATCTTCCTCACAGTTATCTCTGATCTACCAGAATGTTTCAATCACTTCTCCATTAAGACATTTCCTGAAGTCAAGCCATCAGAACAGAGCTGTGACAAGGGTAGAACAGTCAGGGCACTGACTGCAGGGGTGTGTATCCTCTGGTCTCTCCAACTCTGTGATAACTACCCTCCCAGACTTAACCCTGGGCCACCTGAAACTTTTGTGGCCCTTTTCCAGGGCTTCCTTTCTCCCATTCCCGTACTCTGTTGCCTGCTTGCCAGTTTCCTCTGGAGGAATCGGTGGCAATGCAAGGAGTACATGGGGGATAGACTGGATTGTTAGAACCCCTTCTGGTGGGATTGTACCAAGGGTGGATCATACTGCCCTTTTCCCTTTCCTGATTAAATTACTTTGCTCTGGGTACAAGAATTCCTGGTTATGACTGTCAGAGGTCCGTCTCCACAGGGCTTGGACCTGCCCATTTGTGGCTGTGTCCTTCCCCAGGCCTCCTAGCTCTCCTGGCAGGCCCTTTCCTCACTTATTTGGCCTCAGTTCCTGGACCAGCCTAATTCTGTTGCTTCCACCAGACAGGAAGAAGAGTACTGGGTTTAAGCAGCTGTTGAGGCCCACAAGAGGTCGCCATGCCTTGTAAGCCACGCTGACCCCCTTCAGCAGGGGGCAGTTGTTGGTGGCATAGAGCCGGACGAAGAAGTAGGCAAAGCGTGTGATGTGGAAAGGCCCAAAGCAGAGTGTGAAGAGGCCACACACCACGAGGATGGTGCGCACAGACTTGGCTCGGGTGGCCATGCCCAGCTCAGTGTGGGACTCCATGGGTTTCACCAGGCTCCTGATCATTAGCGAATAGCAGATGAGGATGATCAGAAAGGGCAGGACAAAGCCCGAGAAAGTCAGAATCGTCCCGTAGACAAAGAAGTGGCCAAAGACATTGGGCCGGCTCATGTCGTAACAGGTGATCTGACCGTTGATAAACCCCGTCTCAGCAAAGGCCAATGTGGGCAGCGCCTGCAGGATGACCAGAATCCATGTAGCACCTGTTCCTAGGAGGGCCAGTCTCCGAGTCCGGTAGGCCAAGGACTGGATAGGGTAACACACGCCCAGGAAGCGGTGCACACTGATGCATGTTAGCAGCAGGATGCTGCCGTAGAGGTTAGCGTAAAACAGGAACCGTACCAGCCGGCAGAAGATCTCACCGAAGGGCCACCGGTCCATCAGTGAGTAGTTGATGATGAGGAAGGGCAGGGTAGCAATGTAGAGCAGGTCAGCCACCATCAGGTTTGAGAGATATATGGTGCTACACGTCCAGCGCTTGGTGCGGCACCAGGAGAGCCAGAGAACGATGCTGTTGAGAGGCAGCCCCAGCACAAAAACGATGCTGTAGGTCACAGGAAGGTAGATCCTCTTGTAGCTCTCAGTTATGTGGCACGGCTCTTCTTCCAAGGAGATGTTGGCCTCTAAGCCTCCAGCATCTTCCATGGTGGCCCTTTCTGCACCTGCCCCTTGTGGGAAAGCAAATGGGAAATGGAGGATTTTCATCATGTTTGCCACAATCATCTGTTCAAAGGGGTGTCTGCAAAGTAAATCAGTGCTTCCAAAGCCTTGCTGAGAACCTCTGTAAAGAGGTGACATTATTGACATAATGTACTATAGTCACGGTATAGAGGGGACCTGCTGGCCTGAGGGGACCATCACCATTACTTGGAACCCACCCAGCCAATTGGGAAGTGAGCATCTCCTGGGTGAATTTTTTTGTAGCTACTTTTATTTTCTTTGAGTTGGTGTGATGGTGTTTATCTGAATGAACTTTTTCCATTTTATAGCACAGATGAGGATGCCAATTGAAAAAGTGATGGACTCTATAGAGAATGCACAGGACTAGTGGCTTGGCTGCCATTAAACCTATATAATTCCTAAAGACCATTTCTTTACTACTGTCTATTTCATCTCTTATTGGAGAAAGGAAATAGTAAACTAAGTATTAATATAAACAATTATTTTTTATGTGAGGCAGCTAAGTGGCACAGTGGATAGAGCACTGGGCTGGGCATCAGGAAGGCTCATCTTCCTGAGTTCAGTTCTGTCCTCAGACACTCAGCTAGTAAGTCACTTAATCCTGTTTGTCTCAGTTTCCTCATAGTTAAAATGAGCTAGAGAAGAAAATGGCAAACCACTTCGGTATCTTTGCCAAGAAAACCCCAAACGGATCACAAAGAATCAGATGTGACCGAAGCAAATGAACAACAACAAATTATTTTTATACCACACCTGAGTTTTTGTCAGTTTAGGGAGTCCTGGGATGGATTGCTTCCTTTGCCAAAGCAGATTGGCCCATCTTCCACTACATGTACACTTAGCTGCTGGAGGTACTGCCCAGGGACTTGAGCACTATTCTTCTTGACTCCAGGTCCAGCTTTCTTCACTTTAGAACTGGGAGGGATTCGTTAGGTTGTAAATGGCAGAAGAAAGATTTGAACACAAGACCTCTGACTCCAATCCAGCACCCTTCCCTGAAAGGGAAGCTGTTAAGGAGTTTTCTCCAGACACCAGACTTTCCTCAGATGAGGGATCTCCCTCTGTCAACTTGTTTGCTCTTTTACTTCAGGGTGGATTGTGGTTTTCAGGTCAGGGACCAAATGCTTGACAATTCCAGATGCTTTCAGACTGATCCAAGGATCCCCAGCCCAAGTCCTGAGTTGGCTGAAATCGTTTGTGGTGAGGCAGGAGGGCATCACCCATAGGTAAAGCCAGTTGTGGAGGGCTTCTGCATCCTCAGGAGGCCCAAGGAGTGAGTTTGGGCTCAGGCCACTGCAAACCACTTCTGCATGGCACAGCAGCCTACCCCTCAAGCCTGGGGCTAGGGTCTGCCCAGGCCTTTATGAAGGGCTTGTTTGAATGGTGAAGGGCATTTGCTTGTTCACCGTGTCGACATCTGGAGCATGAAAGGAAACAAATCTGAGTGGGATGCCAGGTGCTTTTACTTGGTGTAGAATAAACAGATTCAAATGGGGATAAAGCTTTAATTAAAGCACATCCTCCCCTTTATCCCCTTTGGTCATGCAAGAAGTGTGTCCTAAGTATGTAAAACCCTTCTCTAAGCCCATGTCCCTGCTCCCAAGGCTCTCAACATTCTATTTTAGGTGACGGAGAGAAAGGAATAAGTACTGAGTGCCCACTATGTGCCAGGCACTTGATGATAGCTAGTATTTATATCATTGTCCAAGGGTGACGTAGGACTTTTAAGTTCCCTCATCCGAGCCACAAAACAACCCTTGGGGTTAGGTGCTTCTATTAACCCCATTTTACAGAGAAGGAAACTGAGAGTCGAATGTTTCCCTTACACCATATTGCAGCCATGGTGCCAATGGCATGCACATATGTAAGCAAATAGAAAATACAAAGTTGTCACCTTTCAGAAGGAGAATCAGACATGCAGTCAATTATGGGCTATTTATTGGGCACCAATAGTGCACCCAGTTCTGTGGGGCATAGAGTTGACTTAGTTCCTACCCTCAAGCCAATTACCATTGCATTGGGGTGGGTGGGTGAGGGACTAATAGCTCAAATTATTTGGCCTGTGTGAGTTCACAAAACCCTTGGAAGACAATTATACCCATTTTGCAGATGAGAAAATGGGTTGGGAGTGGGCGTAAATGACTTACAATAAGTGACAGGAGCTTCAGGCTTTTCCTAGCATAAGAAGGCTAGCTGGCACACTGGAAACAATGGGGAGCAAAGGTTCTGGGTTGCTATTGGCAAGGGGAGCCCCTTTAACCAGTGCAAATCTCAGTAGCTGAGTCGTGTGGAGCAGCTAGGGGCAAAAGGAGCCACTCAGCATGTGTCCAAGGGGGGCCTGGGACCTCCAGGTCTTTGTCAGTCCTTTGTCAGCCATGAGGACCCTTTTCCCTGTGGTGTGCCCCCAGAGGACAGCATAGACACTGATGAAGTGCTAGATTGTGTGGGTTGAGGGTTGATGAGTGGAGTAGAAGGTAGTTTTGGGAAGTCCAAGTTTGAATCGAGGCTCTAACCCTTACTAGCTTTGAGACTGGACAAACCATTTTAGCTTCTCTGGGCCTCAGTGTCCTCATCTGTAAAATGGGGCTGACAACCGAACCGACCTCCCAGGGTAGCTGTGAGGGTCAGACGGGTAATAATGAAACATGAGCCGATGTGTTCATTGTTAAAGTGCTCTGCAAACACGAGCTGTTTTCACATTGAAAGATTCAAAGCAAAAGAATCTTAGAGGTGTCCATTTCTTTTATGTTTTCACTGGCTTTAAAATAATGAAGTGACTAAAGGTCTAGCCCAGGGCCAAATGCTTCCTTCACCATTAAGGCCTGCCCTTAATCGTTTAGGGACAGTAGGATATTTTCTGTTTCTTGTCCCATTCGGAGTCGTAAACCAGCACCGGGCCCATGGGGCTCTGCTCCAGGTGCGGACGTTGGGGATGGTGCACACCCCCACCCTCAGGTCCTCCGATAGCCCTTTTCCTTTATTTTACTACTCCCTTTCCCTATACTCAGTGCCTTCCTCCGACCCTCCCCAGCTGAATTTGCCTCGTGTTTTTGCCTAGTTAAGCACTGGTCGGTTCTCGTCAGTCTCTTCTAAGAAAATGGATTTATCCATCACGGGTTTGAATTATAGCCATTTTTCCAAAGGGAGTAAGGGCTGCTGAGGGCTGGGTAGGCAGAATGTTGATTTAATTACTTTAATCCCCTGGGAGCCTGTTTTTGATTGGTTGGGTCCATTTTAGGTGTTTGCCAACATGGGCTGCAGCTCAGATCTCAGAAAACGTGGGCTGCCAGAGTGCGGTATCTGATCAGTAAACACAGCTCCTCTGTGTCGTGCAGGAGAAAAAAGGAAGTGGAGACTTAGCTCTGCTTGATAGAGGAAAGCAGATTACCAGGTAATTATGGGAGCAGCTGTTTGCTCAGAGCAGAAGTGGATAGCCACAGAAAGGGCTTTCAGAAGGGAATTCATAGTGAGCTTGTAGTGGATACAATGTCCAACCAGGAGCCCTGGATTCAAATGCTGCCCAGACTCACTAGTTGTGGCTCTGTGGATGAATCACCCACAAAGCCACAGTTTTCTCATCTTTCCAATGGAGATAATACACTGCTTATTTCACTGGGTTCCTAAGAAGAAAATAATTTTCAAACTTTTAAAAGGGTTATTTTTGAAGGTTTACAAAATTTGGGGGATGGCAATTGTATGAAGTACGTAGTACAGAAGTATTGTTTACCCCCATTATACAGATGAGGGGAGAAAAGGCTCAGGAAAGAAGTCACTTGCCCATCGTTATGCTACCGGTGGGAGTGAGTAGTGGGGTTTGAACCCACTAACCCCAACTCCAGATACAGTGTGCCTTCCCACTATTTGTAAATGGAATGGTCCAAAGGGCACTCAGCCAAAGCTGAAACCAGAGAGATGCTTATGGCAAATATGACCAAGGAAAGGAATTCGGCTACAAGATCACTGACCCTATTAAAGGGGCAGTAGTGGTGACACAATTCTATCATTAATTTTAATATGATGCTGTGGCTGTGAGTCGATTTGTTAACATCTGCATGCCCACAGGCTAAGGCTTCTTTTAAAGGGAAGGAAACAATTTGAACCTTAACCGTCAACACACATCAGGGTTTGCCTACATATTTCCTTTGGTGGCCTCCAATAGGATGGAAGCTCCTTGCAGGGAGGGATTTTTTCCCCTCTTTGTATTCCTGGCATCTAGCACAGGGCCTTGTGCAGATACCATTTATCAAGGTACTTGATAAATGCTTATTGGATTGGTTAAAAATAGAAATCTCAAGCACTTTCACCCAGAGTCCCTAGTGTTGGGGAATTTCCCAGCCCAGACATCTTGCGATCCTCTTGAAGAGTAATTCCTCCCACCGTGGTCTATTTGACTGGAGGTCAGTGGGTCAAGACGAAAGGCTAGAGAAAAGTGTAATTCACATCAGGTAATGGACAAGTGGACTAGAGTTAGAAATTCCACAGAACAGAAGTATCTGTCATCTACTTCTACCTGTCTATCTATCTCTTCCATCGATTTATCATCCATTTATCTATCTGTATCTATCATCCTTCCATCTATCATCCAATTATCTATAGCTGTCTGTCTACCTACCTACCTACCTACCTTCCTACCTACCTACGTATCCATCTATACATCCATCATCTATTCACCCATCCATCTATGTATCTATCATCCATCCATCATCCAATTATCTATTTAACATTTATCTACTTATTTATCATGTGTCTACTTATCTATCCACCTATATACCAGTCAGTGCTTTTTTATGTTCAAGCCCCAACCCCTTCACCACCACAGCAACTCACAACTATAACTAAATCCCAAGTAGTACAAATAATGAATCCCATATGGTGGTTACATTTCAATTCATGCTGTATATTTTCATTGGGTTGGAACCAGTGACAACATTTCATACAATTATGACTTCAGATGTGAATTAGGATACATGGAAGCATTTCTCATTTGCAGGAATCTCAACTCCCAAGGAACATCTTTGTCTCTTTAACAGACAAAGGGAAGGATTGTAGGCATTGATCGCTCACAGGTAGAACTTCATGCTGCTCTAGGAAATGCTGACTTTTTGTGCACAGGAACAATCACACAAACCACAGGTAGGTCGCAAGACTCTGTGGAAATCATGTGAGATGCTGGAACTCGAGGGCCAGCTGCCATTTTCCTCCCTTATCTCTGTCTTACTTTTGTATGTTACCAATACCACATCTTACCCTCAGAGTAACTTTTTGCCCATTGGATCTCCTGGCCTCCCTTGGTGAAACCCACAGCAGAACACCATTCTATCCATCTACCCTTTCTCATTCCAAACCAGCATCCCCTGTGTTTTTTCTCTGGAAAAACAAAGTGGCCAAAAGAAAGTATTGTTCACACTTTGGACACATACCTAGATGGCCACCCAATTAGTCCAGAATGACTGGGCTAATGTGTGTGAGGACAAAGAAGTGGACTAGAACTGAGCTAAAGAGAAGATGAGGTGGGAATCTTATTTAGGGAACTGAGAAGGGTTTTCAGTGATTGAGGTGCTCACTGTTACAAAGCTCCATTCAGTAACAACGTTGTAGGAGGGCTACCAATGTCCATCCAAGTATTAGAAAAGAGTTCCCTGTTTTTCAAATATTCCCTTTTGTAAATTCTTCTGCCCCTTCCATGATATTTGAATACAACTGTGGAGCATCCCTCTTTAAAGCATTTGTTCAATCTCCAGACTATCTATACAACCCGCATTTGGAAAACCTTTTCCATCTGCTAAAGGAATGCAGTAAGAATGCTAAACTTCTTCATAAGGGTAATGGATGATTAGAGTCAGATTGGTTGGGATCTACTGTGGCTTCTGGAATGCCGACCAGTGAGGTTCTCAGGTCCGGGGCCCTTCATAGCAACCCTTGGCCCTAGGGTCTCAATGATTATTCCACATTCTACAAGCTTGACTGTCCTGATTTTAGCTTAGGTTTTGGTTAGGGGGCAGGAGCATCTCCTGCATCACCTTTTAAAAGGGCTTGTCTTTCAAATGAAGCTCCAGGAAATGTTGGTGTCGTGTGTCCAGCCAGCCACTGGATGGCAGTGAAGGCCCACACAGCATATCGATTTCTTTTCCTGCTGGTAACGGAAGGTACCGTTGACTTTGTGTTTATTCAAATACATCAAATGATAATACCTTATATTTATTTACTGCTTTACATTTTAAAAAGTGCTTCTATATTAAATGAAATACAGGAAGCTCTGTGACCCTTTCCCCCATGGACATCCTGTATATGACTTCATGGATAAATCTGAGGGAGTTTCTTGATCTTATCAAGCTTGAATGACTTGTGCAGGGTCACTTCGCTGGTGGGTGTCAGAGACAGGATTTGAACCCATATCTTCCTGATTCCTAGTCATGCCCTCTGCCCGCCTCACATCATGCCACTTATGGGCTATAATGTAAAGAAGAATAAGAAGTTTTCTCTACCCACAGTATATGAAATAAATCATGACTTCATCTGGGCAGTTAGGTGGCACAGTGGATAGGGCACTGAGTTCATATCTGACTTCAGACACTTACTGGTTATGCGATCCTGGGCAAGTAACTGAACCATGTTTGCCTCAGTTTCTTCATTTGTAAAAAATGAGTTAAGAGAAGGAGATGGTAAGCCCCTCCTGTACAGGTCACAAAAAATTCCAACACGCTGGTAAATGACTAAAAAATAACAGGGGAAGCACGTTTATTTACCACTTTCTGGCTTCGCGCATGACCACTTGATCCTTACAACAGCCCTGTGTGGTAGGAATGTAAACATTCCTACCAACATTTTACAAATGAGGAAACTGAGGCATAGGCTTGCTCAAGGTCACAAAGATGGTAAGGAGTCGAGCTGAGACTGTCACCTGAGTCTTTGGACTCCAAGTCAAGCAACTTTTTCATTACTTCAATTGATTATAGTCACTCCATTAGTTAAAAAAAGCATTCCTTATTAAAATGTAAATTAATCCAGAAAGATTAAGCCAGGGCTTTTTGACCTTTTTAATATTTAGGACCCTTTGACAGCCTAGTTAAACTAGGCTTCTCCAAATAATGTTTTTGATTCCCTTCTCAAAATAATATTTTTAAATGAACAAAATAAAATTGAGGATTATGAAGGAAATCAATTCTACTGAAATATAGGTCATCTGTCTGTCTCTCCATCCATCCATCCATCCATCCATCCATCCATCCATCCATCCATCCATCCATCCATCCATCCATTCATCCATCCATCTGTCTGTCTGTCTCTGTCTGCCTATTGCCAAAAACAAGTTTATAGATCCCAGGTTAAGATCCCCTCAGATTAAACCATTATTAGATAGAATCAATGACTTAGAATTGGGAAAGACTTCACTGGTCATTGAGTTGAAGCCCCTCATTTTTCAGATGAGGAAACTAGGGCCCAGAGAAGTGAAATGATTTGCCCAAGGTCACCGAGGCAGTAAATCCTCCAACTCCCATTCCAATAGTCTTTCTCTTGCCTCACCACTAAGACCTTAGAGTGAATTAATTTATTAGATTTTTAATGTTAGCTTCAGGAATTAATGTATGGAACAATTTCTGTTGATAAGGATCTGATTTGATCGGCAGCTTCAAATTAGCGTAAACATGATGAATGATGGGAAAAGATCACAGGGATGGACATTGTGTTGGCATGACAGATAAGGTGACCGGAGGTACAGAATTTATGTTAATCTAAAGAAAAAAATGTCATTCATTCCATTTTAATTTGTCATAAAAACTGTTTGATACTATTTTCCTCTTTTCCCTACCTTCCATAAATTGGCTTTGCAATGGGAATTTCTATTTTTAACTTCTTGAAGGAAAAGCCTGTGGGGCTGGGAGGGAAAAGAGTCATTTTCAGTCCGGTTGATTGGAGAGTTCTGCTGTTAACATCTCCACGAGCCCCTCTTTGTCACTGATGAGCTGTGACCTTGTGAAGAAGCTTCTTCTCCCAAAACCTCAGTTTCCTCATCTGTACTTTTGCTACTTCCCTCCCAGAGTTTCTGAGAGATGATTGCTTTGTAAAAGAGAAGTGGCCTGTTGTAGTGGAAAGAGTCCTCCATATTTGGTTTTAGTCTCTGACCCTTACTATGGGACCATGGGAGGGTCACTTAACTCTCTAATCCTTAGTTTCCTCATCTGTAAAGTGAGGATGGTAATATATGTAATTCCTATTTGGCAGGGTTGTTGTAAGGATCAAGTGAGGTCATTTATATAAAACTCTTTTGAACCATAAAGTTCTAGATATTGTTGTTGGGTAATTTTCAAGTCATGTCTGATTCTTCATAACCCATTTTGGGATTTTCTCAACAAACATACTGGAGTGGTTTGCCATTTCTTTCTCCAGCTCATTTTACAGATGCAGAAACTGAGGCAAACAGATTAAGTGACTTGCCTAGAGTCACGAAACTAGTAAGTGTATGAGGCTGGATTTGAACTCAGGATCGTGGGATTACTGAGTTAGCCCTAGAAGACTTCCTTACTGGATGCCCCGAACAGTGACTTGCCCAAGTTTATAAAGGAGTAAGTAAGTGCAGGGTTGAGAGTTGAATCTGGGTCTTTTCAATTGGGATTCTGTACCCTTTCCACTGAACCCTGTTGCCCTCTCCAGTGTCTCAATGCCTGGCATGTATTCAGGAGGCCCTTAATTTATGCTTACTGAGTCTAATTGAACTGGATGGTGGTCCTCCCACCAAGACCAATGAAATCCTTCAAGTGTTATCATTAATGTTATCTGTAGGTACCTGATAGCCCAGGAGATGCCCCAATCCCAAATAGAAATGCTTCAAAAATGCAATCTCTACTTCTACTCATTTAGAGTTTTGAATGATATAGCTAGCTCCAAATGCCTCAGAGAGAAGTGCTTTTCCTTAAAACCTATAGATTAGGGAGTGTGGTATAGTGGAGAGAGCCATGAAATTCAGATGCAATCCCAGCTCTACCATCTCTGTATCTCCTTTGAGTCATTTCACTTAGAATTCTGGGCCTCAATTTCCTCACCTGTAAAATGGGGGAGGTTGAGTTGGATGACCTCTGAGGTTCCTTCTACCTCTAAATCTCTGACCTTATGATCACTGATAGTTTTGGACAATGAAAGAAATCACAACAAAATCTTCCACCAGGTATGGGGCTCCTGCCTTGGTCATTAAAGTTATTGAGAGAATATTGGGGAAGGGGACAGTCATCCTGGGGACACCTGCTTCAGGGCTTCCTCTATGTCTTTGCAGTGGGATTTCAGGCTCTCCTACCCACCCTACCAGATATACTCTTCTACTTTCTTAAGAGAATATGCCAGTTCCTTTCCTCCCGTAATGCAGTATCAATGCTTGATTTTATGACTGTGAGCTGCGGAGAGATTCTGTTTGGTCTCTAAAATCCTTGAATAACAGATGGAGACAGCAAATATTCTAACTTGGAACTTGAGGTGGAGAGTGAATTCATTTACTGTATATTAGTGGACATTTTGGTCCTGAAATAATTTGTCCTTATGTAACCCATGGAGCTCAATGGTCTTCTTAATGATGGAGTGCCATGTGCATTTTGGGGCAATGTGATCGAGTGGGTGTCACTGTACTTGAATGCTGGGCATATCCCTTAACTCAGCCCCCGAGGATCCAGCCCCCTGGGTTGTAATCTTTCTTGGCAAAGGGAGTTTTGGGGGGATTTTCTTCGTTCAGATGAAATCCTAGATCTTTTGATTTTCACCAACCAAGGAATATCCAAGTTAGAAGGGCTCATGGTGGCTGGTGGGTCTACTCCATATTCAAAAAAGAATCTCTTCTTGATAATATTTATCAATGATAATATTTAACATTTGTATTGTGCTTTAAGGTCAGCAAAGCCCTTATGTATATTAACTCACTTGGTAAGACACCATGTCTGCTAAGAGATTACAACTTCTCTTTGAACAACTCTGGTATAAGAAGGAACCCACTGTGGCACTGTGCCCCACTGTGACAGCCCACTACACTTTGGGATGGCTCTTGTTATTAGGAAAAATTTCCCTGATATCAAACCGACTTTTGCTTCCACGTACCCATTTCCCCTAGATCTAGCACTTGAGACCAGAAAGAGGCAATCAAATGTATGCAGCCCTTGGATACTTGAAGACAATGATGACATCCCATCCTGAGTCTCCTCTTTGTTAACCATTCCCGGTTCCTTCAACTTATCTTCATGTGGCACAGAGTAGAAGCTCATTCCAAAACAACAAAGTGGATTGGAATGGGGGAGGGATGGTAGTATTTTATTACACGCAAAACTGACACTTAAAAAAATGAAAACAGGAACCCCACAGAAACATTAACATAGAGGAAGAAAGGTTTCATGTTCAGTAAAACACCTCAGAATTAATGTCTCTAAGAGGGCAGTGGTGAAATATGAAGGAAAGGTGTGGAGCTGTAAGAAGTTTCTTTTAAATACAAGACTCAAGCATGAATGTCTTCACTGATTTATTTTCATGCCAATACGTCCTGACATAAATACAGTGATCTATAATGCATCGACTATAAAAGTCAACATTATTTTTTAAGCTGACTCAGGGAAAAAAAATTCTTATTGTTAGGGTTGAGAAACATGTATATATATATATATATGCATACACATATGTGCACATACATAATACATATTTATAATGTATATGTACATTCATATACATAAGTTAGAGTATAGTAACAATATAAATATATATTTGTGTGTATGTGTATATCAATAGAGAGTACAATATGCGTATATATACACATTTTAAAATATATGTGTATATGTTTATATGGATACATGCTTATATCAAACACATACACACACTGTATGTACACACACTAGCTTGTTGACAAATTTGCCTCACTTTCTCTCACCATCTTGTGCTCTGACAGAACTTGGAGCTGGCCTTGTGGATGTGTGCTGGTGTAGAACATCATCCCCACTGAATTCAGTCTCTATCCCTCCCCCTAGTGCTCTGGTGCTGCTGTGAAGGATGATGGGTGCACACAGTACTTTCCAGGACTGAGTAAAGGCATAAAGCTAGTTGATCACAACCTACTACCTCCTGAAGACAACACAGTGTGCTCAACTCCTCTGAGTAGGTACTTGCAGGGAAAGAAAATATCTTCTCATTTTTCTCCGCATCCTTATTCATCAAAACCACATATATAGAATTCACCCTTAGCTTAAAAGTGTGAATGAAGAAGGAAAATGCTCTTAAAGTCAACAACAATTTCACATCAGGGCCCCAAAAGTGAGACAACGAGTACAAGCCCATCCTTTACACCAAAGGGTGAATTTCCTAGATCTCATACCCCACATCATTAATCCCATGATAGCTTCAAAAGTCAGGAAGAGAGTGAGATTCTCTGGGATTGTGGTGACTTTTGAAAATACTGAAAATTCATAATCAAAGGTCAAACATAAAACTGGTCTTTAAGATACTTAGTATCTAGGTCCCTTTAATTTCCCCAATAGTTTGTTATCACATATTCCTGGAATTAGAATGATAAAGAATACATCGAATCTTGCCACCTGTTTCAACCATCTACGACATCCTCCTCTTGCTCTTCCCTTCCATATATAGGTCTTAGATCTAAGAAATGCTATCTCGTTTGGCAGCTTCCTTCAAAGCTCAGTGCAAAAGCCCGTTGCACAGCTCTCCCTCACTCAGATCAGAGTCAACTGCAAGTCATGTCATCATCTTGATGTCATGGTCCTCTTGGAGAAAGAAGGACAAACTCAGCAACAAAAAAATGTCAGGTTCCACCAATACTTTTCTGGTCCCCCTACCTCTCCCTATGTTGGATGTGATGTTCCAGCACAGAATGATAGCTGCATTTCTGGTATCCCCTGACAGAATGTAAGGCAGAGGGTGTTGTTTGCATCTTTGTGTGCCAAGCACCCACCATAAAGCACTGATGAGAACAGGTGAATAATAAGTGATTGTTGATTGACAGGAAGGAGTCAAGGGAGCTGTTATTATCCTTTTTTCTCCCAGCTGAGGGATCAGAGGTTAAGTGGATTTATTCAGATTCCTGAACTAGAAAGCTGTCCAGCTCCTCTGACTCTCCCCTGCCCTTCCTACCTGCCCAGTCACTTTTCAGATGAGGAAACTGAGGCCCCGAGAGGATTGAGATTTTCTAGTTCAGTGATTTTCCCATTATATCATTCATTCTTCTTATTTCTGCTTTGCTGTGACTTAAGAAATTTATGCAGGATGATAAAACAATTATATTCCTAGAAAAATATAATATCTGTTATAGAGAATCATCTGTTTTCTTCCATCCACTTCAGTATTGAGTGCGCACTGTTGTCTAGTATGAAGTACTATATATACTAAGTGAAGCGGATAAAGAGATGAAAGTGACCAGGTCTGTGCCCTCAGGAAGCATATGCTAGAATGAGGTGGGATGGGGGAGGTGACCACATACAAAGATAAGTAGGATGGTACCAAAATGATTAGCTACGGTTATGGTTTGATACTTCTCTGTGGGCCTTCCCTCCACTAAGGCAATTCTCAGTCCTCTTTCCCTTTCTCATTCTGGAGGATTCTTTTCTTAATCTTCCCAGAAATCCTTCAGAAAGCACAAGCCCCATCTGCTGGAGGCTATCCTTTGGTGCTTTCAACAAAATGGATAAAAATACATCACTGACTAGGATATTATTAATGTTAATAGTATGCTTCATGGCTTTGAATCAGGGAGTACTATAATCTCCAAAGAATCAAAATTGCTGGTTACCCAAATGTGGGTGTAAATATACGACAACGTTTTGCCAACATACAATTGGGCAGAAGAAGGGTTAGTATAAAATCTATCATTGTGGAAATGTATGACTGGAAAATAAAGTGGGCTGGTGAGTGAGAGATAACAGATGGACCTCCTATACTCTGCAGTGGGGGTAACCATCACTTTGGGTGGTCCTCCTGTGCCCTGCCCTGGGGATTATCAGCACATTGGGGGATCTTCCTGTGCCTATCCATCAGGGCTACCAGCACATTGGGTTGATCCCCTATGGATGACTTTGAGGGTGTGGATAAGGCTGCATAATTAGCATTGTTGGAGGAAGTGCTCCTATCGATGGGATCATAGCTCCATCATTATTAGATGTCATGAAATTGTTCAAAGAGCACTGATCTTAGAATCTGGAAAGAACTGAGTCTGAATTCCGGCTCTGATACTTAACTTGTTCTGGGACATGGGGAAAGTCAATTAACCTCACTGGGCCTGAATTTCCTCGTCTTTAAAGTGGAATTAATAATGATAGCACAACCCAAATCATAGGTTGTTTTGAGGAAAGTTCTGTGTAAACCTCAAAGCACTATATGAACATGAATTATTGTTTTTGTAATATTCCAACTCTTAGGGCTTCATGAAGGTGACCCTGACTTTTTGAAGACTGTGCCATTGGAGTGAAAAACCTGGTAATTCCACTTGACTTATAAAAAGTCTGGTGGAAAGCCTAGTGTTGGACGTCACCACCAGGCCAGCCTGCATCCAGGTGAAGAGGCTCATTGCTACTCAACAGCCAACCAACTAAGCAGCCAGTCAGAATGTATGTAATGCTTACTCAGCACCAGGCACCATGCTAATTAGGCATCATGACTCAAAGGCATAAATGAAATAGTCTTTACTCTCAAGGGGCTTACTTATACCCTGAAGACTGGCCATGGAAACTCCTAAAGCAAACTCATCTGCTTCAGGGAGGTAGCACCCATCTGGTTGAAGTCCGAGCTCTTTTGAAATACTGAAGACTTACTCATTTGTTAGTAAATGGCATTCATGTCAAGAATTTGGTATCTCAGTAATTTTTTGGGATATTTACATGCCCTGGAAAGGGCCAGGAGGATCCTCTTCTCTTCTGTGTACAACTTTGACAAATTGTAACCTCCCATGTCCTGGGATCTTGTTGGCCCTTGGCCACTGACTCAAGTGTCTAGCTTCAACCATAGGTGGGGCACTTAGGTCACTCTGGAGGTCTGAATCAAGAGATCCCTGGGGAAGGTGGAAGTGCCAGATAGAGGGCAGTTGTCTGGACATCAGTGTTTTATGGGGTTGGGGGCTTTTCTTGAGATAAACAAAAGCATTGTTCATGCTCTGACCACCCTACATTTCCAGGATGATTATACATCCATTTCCTTCACTCTTGGCTGTTCCTTGTACACAATGTCACATCCCTCACCTCAGGCTCTAGTTTATATTTACAGACTTATTTCACAATACTTCCCTTTAAGTTGTCTGTTCCAGCCAAACTGGCTATTTCTCCTACACAAAATTCATTCTGTTTCTCACCTCAGTACCTTTGACTAGGCTGATCCCTACACCTGGAATGCCCTCCCTCTTCATCTCTGTTTCTTTCAATTTCTAGCTTCCTTCAAGGTCTAGTTCAGATGTCCCCTCTGCTTACTCCAGTGCTACAAAGTGTCCTTCTCCCCAGATACTTAGCATATATTCTGGATAGTGTGTATTTTATATGTACTTTGTTTCCACTTATCTCTGTTTTTGTTTCCTCCCAATAGGATATAGGCTCCTTGAGGATAGAGACTAGTTTTTAACTTTGTAACCCTATAAATCACTCCTTCAATCAGCATTTTCGGCTCTTGCAGACAATCCTTGCCTTCAAGGAGATGGTGCTGGCACAGTGTCTGCAAGTTGGGTGAACGCTTAATCAATGGGATTGATCAAACATGAGAATTTCTTTTCAATTTTGCATTTGCCCTGACAAACAAAGGTGGGATCATTTTTTCTTCCAATGGCCACAGACATGTTATTTATTGCTTTTATATATTTTTGGAGGTTTTTCTTTGTATTCTCCATTTTTTCCCTCTTTCTTTTCTCATCTTTTTGATACATATTTTCTCTTCGATATTTTCTTGCAGCTCTTCTGCTACTTGGTCTTAGGGGTTTTCTTCATTTGATTAATTCTTTCTTCATTTTTAAGGTGTCACAGGAGATAGGAGACTTGTTTCCCCACTTGTCTTCTTTCTCATTCTTTACCTCATATAGTCACTCTATGTGCTGGTGTTTTTATGCTGGGGGTCCAGGAACTTGTTTTTTTAAAAAATATTTTGACATTTAAAAACTCTATTTCAATAGAATTAACTTCCTTTGTAATCTATTTTATGAATTTAAAAGCATTATTCAGAAAAGAGGTCCTGGATGGTCAGAGGGGACCAGGACTTAAACATATCTGCTGTTTCTGGTTTCTTTCACTGTTGTATTGCTAACCCTCTTTGCTTTGTTCATTTTCATTTTTGCTGGGTTACTTAGTTGTCTTCTATTTGGTAATTTCCTTTTTTGTAATGTGTGTAAGGCTTCATCTCCTTCTCCTGGTCCTTTCACGCTAACATCTTGGATCAGGCCATTATCGCAGCTTAGCAATAAGGTGGAAATCGGTGTCTGTCAGTCTTTCAGTTATCGAATATTTAATCGGAAGTTTCCAACTGATTAGGAGACGTGGTTCTGGTATTTATAGACAAAAAAAAAAAAAGAAAAAGGAAAAAAGAAAAAACCTATGTCTGCCCTCAAGGATCATGTATTCTATCATGGGAAGCAACATGAACACTGACAGGATATTAGGGACTGGACTGTAATTTTATTGTTACTGAGAACTTCTGGGAGAGGGACCTCACCCTCCCCACATGAATGGGGAATTCCTCATTCTTGCCCCCTGCCCCAGCAACTGGCACCTACCCCCATCCCCTTAAAATTAAATTTAATTTCCTTTGTATATGTTATGTATGCTTGCTTACTGTATGCCTCTTAAAAGGTAGCCCTGACTTAGTGGACGGAGACTTGGCTTCAGATCCAGGAAAATCTGTGTTGAATCCAGCTTCTGACTCAGGCTGACTCAGTGATCCCAAACAAAGTTGTTAACCTCAGTGCTTTGGCCAGAGATGTCAAACATGGGGGTCTTCAAACAGCATGGGAAGAATGGGAGGGGGAATTCCTGCAGAAGGATCTAACTTACATTATTAGGGAGTAGCCTAGAGCATTGAGGTCAAACAATGAAAACCATTCATACCTCAGAAATTGGCTGTAAGGATCCTTGCCAATGGCCTATTGACTCAGAATACCACAAATTAACATTATCTGTGTGTTATCGTATTGTTATTTGTTTTGTTAAATATTTTCCAATACATTTTAATCTAGTTTTAGTGTTGTGCTGCAGCAATTCCCCCTCCCATTCTTTGACATGTTTGACATCTCTGGCCAAAGCACTGAGGTTAACAACTTTGTTTGGGATCACTGAGTCAGCCTGAGTCAGAAACTGGATTCAACCCAGATTTTCCTGGATCTGAAGCCAAGTCTCTGTCCACTAAGTCAGGGCTACCTTTTAAGAGGCATACAGTAAGCAAGCATACATAACATATACAAAGGAAATTAAATTTAATTTTAAGGGGATGGGGGTAGGTGCTAGTTGCTGGGGCAGGGGGCAAGAATGAGGAAAAGCCTCATGTGAAAGGTGGCATTCAAGCTAAACCTTGAAGAAACCTAGCAATTTTTTTAATTTTAATTTTTCATTTTTAACACAGTTGATAACAGATAAAACAATTCAAACTTTTGGTCAGGTGATACATCTTTTTCAAGCATTTACAATATGCACCACAAAAGAAATTTTTTTTTTTAAACATTAATCAACTGAGGCACAGATAATATTTATGTTGCTAACTTTGCAAGCTCTTGACCTAATTGTCTCCACAGTGTTACTAAGAATTAAAGGACCCTAACTTACTGTTCTTGGTCTAAAGTCCTATGCCTAATTGCTTAATTTTAGACTTAACCTCACATGTTCCCCTATCAATAATCTATAATTGAATAGATCTGGTATTAAGCTTACAAACCTTTTGACTGTAGGAAATTGCCACCAAGAGTAGGGATATTGCAGGGATATAATATCTCCCCAACTTCATGTCATTTCCAGGCAGGATTAGATTGTCCACTTGCATTCAGTCAGGCTTAAAGTCTGCCAGGTGTCAGTGGGGAAATTGAGTCAGGAGAATCCTACTCAGCCCAGGCTGAACAGCTGCTCTGCCACCCTTCCTATGAGATCACCTTTTGCAGTTCATACCAGCATAACACCAGCTTACTGGCATCATGCATTGGAGGCTCAGACAGTCTTTCTTGCTTTCCATACCTGGAGTTAGACTCAGAAGAAGTCAATAGTCCCATAGCATCTAAAAATAGCAAGTTTCAATAACCAGGTTTCAAATATGATTGTAATTTCACTTTGGTTAAGGAACATCTTTTGAGGCAAGTCTTAAGTGGCTTACATGCCTCTCTATACATGTTCTAGTTCCTGATTAAATGACAATCATAAAATCAAATTTACCATTAAACCTTAACTTTTCCATCAAAGCCAAATTTTACCTGAGGTTACCTTCCTCTAGGAAATTTAGACTGAAATTCTTTCCCCCAAACTAAAGATGTCACTGATTTATTCTCAGTAATTAATTCAGTCACTTGTTTTAATACTAATTGCTTTTACCTCACTTTGTAACCTGTCCAATTTTTCTCCCCATCACTCCCTTCCCCCTGCTTCCTAATATCTTGCATTCTGATTACTCCTTCCCTCAACGTACCCTCCCTTTTATCACACCCCACCCTTCCCTTATCCTCATCTTCTCTTTTTTCTTGTAGGGCAAGATAAATTTCTATACCTCATTCCCTGCAGTTCTTATTTCCCAATTATATGCAATAAAAATTCTCATCATTCATTTCTAATACTTTGAATTCCAACTTCTCTCCCTCCCCACCTCCCTCCCCAGCCCCACTGAGAAGGGAAGCAATTCAATACAGACTAAATATGTGTTCTTTTGCAAAAGACTTCCATAATAATCATGTTGTGTAATACTAATTATATTGCCCTCTGTCCTACTCTATCCCCCCTTATTTTTTTCCCCGCAATTGACCTTGTTGCTTCTCAAAAGTGTTTATTTCTAGTAACTGCCTTCTCCCATTTGCCCTACCTTCTAATATCCCCCTCACCCCACTTATCATCTTCTTTCCTACTTTCCTGTGGTGTCATATAAATTTTCATATTATATTTAGTGAGCGTGTTATTCTCTCCTTCAGCCACATGTGTAGAGAGTAGCTTCATTTTCCCCCTCTCCCCTTCTCCCTTTTCTCCTCCATTGAATAAGATTTTTCATATCTCTTTTATGAGTTATAGCTTGCCCCATTCCATTTCCATCTTCCTCTTCCCAGAATTTTCCTCCTTCACCCCTTAATTTTTATTTTATTTTATTTTTTGTGTGTGGATATCATCTCTTCTGATATAACACACCCTGTACTCTCTATCTATATATGTGTATGTGTGTGTGTGTGTATGTATGTATGTACAATCTCTTCATCCACCCAAATACTGAGAAAAGATTCAAGAGTTAAAAATATTTTCTTTCCATGTAGTAATATAAACAATTCAACTTTAGTGAGTCTTTTATGATTTTCTTTCCTGTTTACCTTTTCATGCTTCTCTTGATTCTTGTCTTAGAAAGTCAAATTTTTCTATACAGATCTGGTGTTTTCCTTAATATGAATGATTGAAAGTCATCTATATCATTGAATGACCATTTTTTTCCTTGAAGTATTATATTCATATTTGCTGGGTAGGTGATTCTTGGTTTCAGTTCCAGTTCCTTTGACCTCTGAAATATCTTATTCCAAGCCCTTTGATCCCTTAATTTTGAAGGTGCCAGATCCTGTGTTAGCTTGATTGTATTTCCACAGTACTCAAATTATTTCTTTCTAGCTGTTTGCAGTATTTTCTCCTTGATCTGGGAACTCTGAAATTTGGCCACAATATTCCTAGGAGTTTCTCTTTTTGGGTCTCTTTCAGGAGGTGATCGGTGAATTCTTTCAGCATTTATTTTGCCCTCTGATTCTAGAACATCAGAGCAGTTTTCCTTGATAATTTCATGTAAGATAATGTCTAGGCTCTTTTTTTGATCATGGCTTTCAGATAGTCCTGTAGTTTTAAAATTGTTTCTCCTGGATCTATTTTCCAGGTCAGTTGTTTTTCCAATGAGATGTTTCACATTATCTTCTATTTTTTCAAATTTTAGTACTGCTATTTCTTGGTTTAACTCATATCATTCATTTCCCTGAACTCAATTCTCTCTTACAACAAATTATTTTGCTCAGTGAGCTTTTGAACCTTCTCCTCCATTTGGCTAATTCTGCTTTTTAAAACTTTCTCCTCATTGGCTTTTTGGACCTTTTTTTCCAGTTGAGTTAGTCTCTTTTTAAAGTTCTTATTTTCCTCAGAATTTTTTGGTTGTCCTTTAGTAAGCTGCTATCTTGTTTTTTAAGGTCTTCTATTGCCTGAGTCCAATTTAAGTTCCCTTTGGAGACCCTGGAGGCACAGGCCTTGACTTCCTCTGACAGTATACCTTGTTCCTCCTCATCCAAAAGGATGGGGAGAAACACCTGTTTCCCAAGAAAGTAACCTTCTATGGTTTTATATTTTTTTCCCTTTTTTGGGCATTTTCCAAGCCAATTACTTGACTTCTGAGTTTCCTCTCCACAACCACCTGGCCTCCAGTTCTGCCAAGCCACCACTGGGGGCTGAGATTCAGATGAGCTGCTCCAAAGCCTCAGGGGTTTTAGGCAGGGGTGGGGGTGCTATTCAGTGTGAGATTAAGATCAGCTTCTCAGGAGGGTGTAGGGCCACCACATAGGGCTCAGTTCCCTTAGGGGGTTTATGATGAAATCTTCAACATTGGATGTGGGCTACTGTCTAATTTGGGAGCTCCATCCTCTGCTGCCACTACTGCTGCCTCCTGAGGAGACTTGAGTTATGGGGACACTCTACTTCTCTCTTGGCCAGCTGAAAGACCCTGTCACTGACCTTTGGCACCTGTGGGTTGAGGGATCTGCACTACCACTGGAGATCCTGTCCCTGAAATCTACTCAGATCTGCTCCTTTCAGTGCCATGTGACCAAGGCAAGGCTGGGCTCTGCTCCCTATCCAGTGAAGGATGGACCTTTCCTGTCGGTCTTTCAGATCTCTCCGGGATAGAAATCTCCTCCACTCCGTTGTTCTGTGGCTTTTGCTGCTCTAGAATTTGTTGCGAGTTCTTCTTTACAGGTATTTTATGGGTTATGGGATAAGAGCTAGCATATGTGTGTCTTTCTACTCTGCCATCTTGGCCCCTCCTCCTTGAAACCTAGCAATTCTAAGAGGATTTGGGGGTGGGTACATTCTGAGCATATTGGCCAGCCTGTGCAAGGTATGGAAGAAGGAAATATCTTAAACTCAGGAGATTAGTTATTAAAGTAGCCCTGATACCTCATTGGGAGATGTTTCCATGTTATCAGGAAGACAGTTCCATAACTGGACCATGAAGGCAATATTTGAAACAGAATCCCACATCCTTAACATTGATTGTTGGGCATCTTTTCTGTATTGTGCATATGACTGAAGGGCTTCCATTCTTGATGGTGTCATATATAGTCCCAGGCACAGTCATGACTCATCAGGCCTCTAGGCTCTAAGGTATGAACGAAATTGCCTTCATAAATTATGGAGGCCTGACAAAGAAGTGATACATTTTCCAAATCACATCAGCTCTTCAGAGTAAAGGTTGCTCTGTGGAGATAATTAAAGAAAATCAATGACTGTTGAGTGATAGATATTTGACTTGAAAACACATTCTCTGGGTGGTCTCAGACAGAGTGTCGCCCAATCTTCAAGATGACTAACCCCTTGAGAAGGGATGAAGGGGTGGGGAAGGAATGTTCTTGTGTCACTGAGTGGGGTCCCAAAACCCACCTTGGAATTCTTGCCCAACCTTTGGCAGTGGCCTTTGTAGCTAAGAGCATGCGACCTATGGACAGCTCCCCACCTCCCACCAGTCACTTGTGAGGGGGCTGGTGAGAATTAATTCACTGATGTTGGTCAGGTATGTGGGAGCTGAAAAAACCAATAACACCCCTTTCCAGTTTCATTATTGATTCATTCTCATTCCTTGTGGTTAATATAAAATTCTGGAGGTTATGTATAAGATAATGGCTTAGGGTTGAATAAACAGTGACTGAGGAAGTCTGTGCTTGCCTTCCCCCTTCCCCCTAGGAGAATGAGAATGAGAAAAGGCCTGAGGTTTGATTGGAGAACAGCAAAAAGGCTCTGTGGTTCAGAGGGACCCTGTCAGCTGTTAGTCTGTTCTTTTCAGTTCTTGAGGAAGGCTTCTCCTCACTCCCTCAATAGCAGCTGGGTGTCCCGCTGGGCCCACTGACTGCTTTATATTATGCAAGGCTCAGATTGTTCAAAATCTTATCTTGTGGATAATTCTGTTTTTTAAATAAGAGTCAGAGTTCCATTTGCATGAATATCAACAGCCCCTGGGATGTGTATCTGTGATCCATACCCACATCTGGAGGGCAGGGCTGCTCAGTGATTACTAAGCAAGGGACTCATTTCAAAATTTCGTGTGTTTGTGTGTGTGTAGGGAATAAATCCTTAATTAGTCCAATTCACTTGAATTTGACAGATATATATATATATATATATGTATATATATATATATATATATATATATAAAACACCTACCATGTCACTCATCTGGTGTCACTCACCAGAGAGACAGAGACCAAAGTGAAAAAAGGTTGTCCTCTCTTAACTCTCAGGGGGATGCCTTGTTCTTTACTGGTCTAGTCTCCAATGGCATGGTCATTGTAGCGTTGGGGGATGTGAAGCCCTGTCTCCCTGATCAATCTCCCCCTCCCTCCCCAGTGGTGCCTTTGGAGTAGGATTCTGCCTCCCAAGGTACCTTGAGGCTTAACAGCTTCTGCTGCTGGAACTCTTTCTCTGGCACACCTGGGCCCAGGGGTGTTCCAGCTTCTTTCAAACCCAATCCGTTTCATGGGTAACATCCCCTGATTTCATGGAATGATTATGAAATGCGGCAGTCCTCCCAAATGCCCTCCAGGGAGCTAGGGGGTGCAATGGATGGAGTGATGGACCTGGAGTCAGTAAGACCTGGGTTCAAATCCTGCTTCTGTTGCTTGCTACCTGTGTGACTTTGAGCAAGTCATCATTATCTCTTTGGGCCTCCATTTTCTCATCTGTAAAATGAAGGAAGCTGGGCTGAATGACTCTGTTTCAATTCTAAACCTAAGAGCCCAAGACAAGCCTAAATAAGATCCCCTTGGGCAGCACAAGATCCACTTGTGCAGTGGATGGAGTTCATGGCCTGGAGTCAGCAAGAGCTGACTGCAAATCCAGCCTGAGATACTTCCTAGCTGTGTGACCCTGGGCAAGTCATTTAACCCCATTTGCCTCTGTTTCCTCATATGCAAAATGAATTGGATAAGGAAATGGCAAACTACTCCAGTATCTCAGCCAAGAAAACCCCAAATGGAGTCACTGAGAGTTGGACACAACTGAACTACAACAACCAAGGCCCCAAGCCACTGAGCTTCTGTTTGTAAAGGGCCATGTTTCCGTTTACAATGCCCTCCACAGACCTCAAAGTGACATGTAAGTGGAGACACTTGTTTGCTTCCTCTGGAATTTCATCAGGGTTTCATTTCTTCAACTTCGTTTTTACCAGTGCCCATGTGGACCTTAATCTAGGGCACTCTGGGTGCCATATTTCAGTTTTATTCTGTCTATAAATACAGGTTGAACAGAGAGCTCCGATTTGCTGTCTGAGGGTTCAGTTCCCCTTAAGAATCTGTACATAGTAATAAGGACTTGGTTAATTGGAAACTGACTCCAGAGAAGAGACAGATTTCATTCCAGATGGCCTGACATCTCCTTCACTGGTGGGTGATGGTGGCTCTGAGGTTTGTCACTACAGAGGGGAAAGTCTTGATTTCCATTGGATTTCTCCATGGTTCACTTCATTCTTTGAATTTTCTTTCATTTCCCGATTTCAGGGAAGAGGTCATTCTTGTTGCCTTCTCTCTGGGAGGTGGTTGGGGCTGGCTTTCCAGGCTGTGATATCTTTGCTGCCCAGGGTCTACTTTGGACAGTTGCTGCCCAATGCTCTGTTGTAACAAGGCAGGCCCAGGAATCCCAGCCTCTCTATCCCTCTGCTCTACTCAGATCATGTCTGGAGTACTGTATTCATTTTTGGGAGCCATTGGTTAAATGGGGCTGCTTAGCTTGGAGTGAAGGTCTAGGGGGTTCAGCATAACCATCCTCTTGTGCTTGAAGGGATATCCCAAGGATAAGCAATTAGACTTATTCAGCTTGGTCTCAGAGTGCAGAGCCAGAACAACTGAACTAAATTTAGATTTGATATTTGGGAAAATATACCAGTCCTAGACAGCGAGGTGGTTCAGTGACCAGGGTGCTGGATTCTAATCTTTGACTGCAGAGAGTTTACATTCAACTTGGAAAACATGAGATTTAAGCAAAATAGAATTTGAAGATGCAGATACCACAAACAAATGGAGAATCAAGAAAGGCCTCCTCTCTTGATAGGAGGTGATATGGCCGCTGAGCCTTCAAGTAAGCTTAAGATTTTGAGTGGCAGAGGTGAGCAGGTGAGGGCATTCTGAGAGTGGGGAACAGCCTGTACAAAGGTCCAGAGGCAAGAGATGGAATTCTGAGTTCCCAAAACAGAAAGGAAATTAGTTTCTTAGGAATGGAGTATATCTGATAGGGAAAGATTTAAAATAAGTAGATAATAAAGCCATGGTAAAAAACACTTTAAATATCAGGCTAAGGAGTTTGTATTTTACCCTGGGGACAATAGGGAGCAAGGGAATATTCTTGATCAGGTGAGTGACATGGTCAGACCTGAGCTTTAGGGAGATTTTTTTGGCTGTTGTATGGAGGGAGGATGCATTGGGTAGAAAGCATTAAGACGGGCACATTCACTTTTACCTTTTGTCATGTGTTTCTGCATCTCTAATATCTAAACTGTGATGTTAAATTGATCAATTTAAGGATCTAAATGGCTTTGAACATTGTATTTAAATGTGCTTGTAGGAGTTTGGGCTCACTTTATTTTATGCACTTATACTTTGGGTCTCTTAAACTGAATTAAGCAAATTTATGCCCACATAATATGAGTTAATGTTTTTGATGGAAAGGTCCTGACTCTAGGTCGGTTTGTTTGTTGTTTAAGGATCACTGGCTTCCATTTCCCTCTTCCTCATTTATTGGATGAATAATCTTGAGTGTGTGGCTTCTATCAAGAGGAAACACAACATTTCCCAACCAGAATTCACTCTCTTTCCTCTTACCCATTCTCATTCTAGACTTGGCTGTTTCTGCTGTGGGTGCCATATTTCTTTTAGTCATTCCTGAAACTCTTCCTGACCCTTTCCTCATCCTTCCCCCACATATCCCGTCCCTCCCCAACATCCCTTACCTGTCTTTCCTCTCTACTCACATGACCACCATTCTAATTGAGACCCTCACCCGCTCTCATCTGGGCTATTGCAATATCCTCCCAGTTTGTGACTCTAGTCATGCCCCTCTTCAATCCATCCCTCCACACAGCTGTCAAACTGACCGTGTCACTTCTCTGCTCAAAAGTCTTCAGTGGCTCCTAGAGTCCCTAGTCTAAAATGCAAGCTCCTTAGCCTCTCATTTAAAGTCCTTCACAATCTGGCTTCTAGCTTCCTCGACAGACTAGCCTATTAGTAGTTCTCCAAATTTTGCATATGTCTCCCTTCTCTGTGCCTTTGCATGGATTATTTCTGATGCCTGGAATATGTCTTCTTCACCTCCCACTTGTTGGAATCCCAAGCTTCCCTTAAGGCTCAGGTGAGACTCAGGAGCCGACACTTGGGTGAAGCTTTCTAAGGAACCCCTGGTAGTTACTGACATTCTTCTATCAAAGTTATCTATGGACAGCGGCATTTCCCAGGAGAATGTAAGTTTCCTGAAAGCAGAGTCTGAGTCACTTTTTGCCATTTTGTATCTGTAGTACCAAGCTTTGTACATAACAGGCCATTGGTAAATGTTTGTTGGGTTGCATTGAATGGGATCTCACAGCTATTCCCCTCTATTTTTTGGCAGAATGGAAGAAGGGGTTGGGGAATATATTTTGACTGGCTTGAGGAAACACAACCTGGAGCCTGTTTACTCTCCTCATCATTTTTTGCTTGTTGCCATGGTACTGGAAAGGTTAATGAGAAGATTTCTGTAAGGGCTCTTTGGAGTCTTTTGGAGAAGGGTATATGGTTAATTAAAAATATAACATTCGCTCATGTCTACTCATGTTCTGTCTTCCTCTTGTCCTTCTTTTCTGTCTGTCTTCCTCCCTCCTGTCTTGCTCACCTGCCTTCTATCTTTCTTCTCTTGAATCTAAATAACAAAGGGTAATTTTTAGTAACTTGAAATAATACACTTCAGCCTTCACTCTGGGTTGGAGGACATGTAACTGAGATGCAGAATACATAACACGGGAGGCAAATGTTAGCCCCTGAATGCTAAGCTACCCAGAAACCTATCACAAATGTCAATTTCTTTCTGTCATTTCCTTGTTGTTACTAATATTCCCATTTCTCATTTATCCACCGTGACATTCCAGTTTATGTCTCCTTTTATGATTCAAAGCAGTTAGAACTGGCACTCCCTCCCCCTTGATTTATTAGCAGTAAAGCAAAACATGAAAGGAAACGAAACCTTCATATTTTTGTATTTTTTCCTGGTGTCATAGCATGGGGTTGATTACAGAGCTTATTTTTACTATATGAATCTGCTCAATTAATATCAATCTTTTGAGAGTGTGGAGAGGCAGCAGAATATAGCAGAAAGAACTCCAGGATGAGGGTTAAGGAGCTGGGTTCAGATCTGGCATCTGCTGCCTTCTTCTGCCTGTGTGATCTTGGGTAAGCCTGAGTTTCATGCTCTGTGAGGTAGGTCCCTTTCAGCTCTGATGGACTGTGGTTTTTATGTGCTCACTTTGGAATTCACGGGAGGAACTAGGTACCATAGAAGACCCAGATGTTGTGAACTTAGGATATAACTAGTCTGCAGACCAACTTGTATTTTTTTTTATGTTGGATACTGAGGTTCTGTGTACCACCAGTCTCTCTGCTTCTGGATGGAATGATTAGTGCTGGAAAGGGGACTTATTCAGGGGAGACCATTAGATTGGGGCAGAGCTATTGCATATTTCCTTGAAGCTATGGATTCCCCTTCCAAAGGAAGCTTTCTTTCTGAATCCCCCCTTTTTTTTAAAACTGCCTTTTATTAATATTTTTTCTTTGTTTTGGGCCTGGGGATAGATACTTAATGAGTCTGGATACATTTAGAAAGCATGGAGTAGTGGAAAGAATTCTGAATTTGTATTCAGAAGACTTGATTTCAAATCTTCATTCTTTCACTAGACCTGTATGACCTTCCAGGTCCACAAGTATAAGATGGGGTGCTACAACATGTATAACATGTTGTAGCATTCATAAAGTATATAACATGTTATAACAACATAGTATGTATACAGCATATTTTAGCACAGATAACATACGGAACATATTATAGTATGCACATTTATGACATGTTATAGAATGTATACTATATACAACATATATGCCATCACATGTATACAATGCATAGCATGAATAACATGTGTAATATATTATAGCATGTATAACCTTAACAATGTAGCTTATTTAGTGGTGTGCCAGTAAATATTGAACAACTGGGTTTCAAGTAAAAATGTGTTCAGGACAGACTTATAAATTTAGTCTGCATCATTACCATTTTCTTCATCACTTTCTTAAGTCTAGAAATCACCAAAACAATAAATCAATCCCTGACTTTGTAGCATTTGCTGATTTAGGTATAAGTTCTCACATTGCAAATTTAACAATTGGCTCTCAAGAGCTCATTTGAGCTCACTCCAGTCAACCCCTGAATTTATCTGATAAGGATCTGGAGGTTTTGGCAGACTACAAAGTCAAGATGAGTCAGCAATATGTTTCAGCAGCCAAAAATGCCAATGGGATCTTGGGCTGTGTTGAGAAGCTAATTTCTAGGAATAAGGAGACGACAGTCTTGTTCAGTTCTGCTCTAGTCAGATCATCTCTATGATAATATGTTCAGTGCTAGATGGCACCATTTTAGGCAGGATAGGGATAAGCTACAGGACATCCAAGATGATGAAGGAACTTCAGCCCATGTCACCGTATTAGTGAAGGAACTGTGTCTGTTTAGGCTGGAGAAAAGCAGACTCAGGGGATTATGATAGCTGTCATCAAGTCTCTGAAGGTCTTCACTGGGGACTGATTGGTCTGGCTGCATTGGGCCCCAGAGAACAGAGCTAGGAACCAAGGGTGGAAGGTGTGAAGAGAAGAATTAAGCCTGGTTATCCAGGAAGCTGTATTCCCAATTGGAGCTGTCCTAATATGCACTGTGCTGCCTTAGGAGGTAGTGAGTTTCCCTTCATGCAGAAGTTTAAATGCCAATTTATTGGGTATGGTATAGTGGGGAGGATACCTTTTGGGGTATGAGTTTGGTTGGAAGGCCTCTGAGGTTCCTTCCAGCTCCCAAAGTCTGTGGTGTCTATTCACCTTTTTAAAAGAGAGGGCTGGACGAACTAACCAGTGGTATATCCTTTGGGCTCTAGATACTATGAACGTTGGCAAATTTCTTAGACTTGGAGACCCCCAGTTACGGGGTAGGGGACAGAAAGGATAAGATTTTGATGTCCCCAGTTACAAGACAATGGAGCAGAACAGGTAAAGTTTTGGGAACGTTGGTTGAAGGGCAGTGTGGCTGAGTGGGTAGTACTGATATTTGACCTCAGTAAAACTTCCCATGGTTCTGAGCTTTGGGACCATAGGTTTAATTTTTCTGAGCTTCAGTTTCCTCATCTGTGAAATGGGAATAATGGTTGTAGTAATTAACTCAGTGTTGTTAGGAGGCTCAAATATAAGTTAATGCAAATAAAACATTTGTGATCTTTAAAATCCTATGTGAATAAAGGTAAAGCTTTTACTATAAAACTAAAGAAGAAATAATATTCTTTTTAAATTGGGCTTTATAGCGAATTTATTCTTTTTTTCTATTAGAACAGATTGATATAGAAAAACAGAGAGGCAGTTAGGTGGCACAATGGAAAGAGCGGCATCAGGAAGATTTGAATTCGAATCCTGTCTTGCATCCTTAGTGACTGTGTGACCTGGGGTAAGTTACTTACTCTTTCTCAGTCCCAGTTTCTCATTTGCAAAATGGGAATAATATTAGCTCCTATATCCCAGGGTTGCTCTGCGGCTCGGCTGAGATAACAGTGCTTTGAAAACCTCCAAGGGCTGTCTCAATAGTAGCTGTTACTATCCTATGAGGACATGGTGTGTTGTTTTGTGTGCCCACATAGTTCTGTCTTGATGCGCCTGACAAAGTAGGCCCGAATAGAGGGAGGTTTCTTTAGAGACATTCTCCTCTCCTCAGAGAAAGGGGGCTGTGCTAGAATAGAACCATCTGTCCCTCCAAATAGTGTTACTCTGGGGGAATTTTTAGGGTCAAGCTGAGCCCCTCATCACTATTTTTTAATAGGGGAAGGTGTGCCCAAGCTACCATATCTAAGCTTGACTTATTTCCCTTCAAATGCCAGTAACACAAGGAATATGTATCACATAGCAAAGAAACCATTTTTGCCAAAGAATGTAGAGTGAATGACATCCCCACTTGCAATGAGGTAGCTCAGTGTGGCAGAGAGAGACAGAGAGGGGGGGGGGAGAGAGACAGACAAACAGACAGAGAGAGACAAAGAGAGACAGAGACAGAGAGACAGAGACAAAGAGAGAGACAGAGAGATAGAGCTAGAGAGAGATAGAGACAGAGAGAGAGACAGACAGAGAGCGAGATACAGAGGGAGAGAGAGACAAAGAGAGACAGAGACAGAGAGACAGAGAGAGAGAGAGAGAGAGAGAGAGAGAGAGAGAGAGAGAGAGAGAGAGAGAGAGAGAGAAGAAAAGAGAAGAAAAAGAAGAGGGGAGGAGAGGAGAGGAGACAAAAGAAGAGAGGAGTCCTAGATCTCACCCAAGGAGAAATTTCCTGAAATCTCTACTGGAGATAAGAACATTATTCAAGTGCCACATTCTGTACTTGTCAGCTTCTTCTAAGTCTTTCTCTTCGTACAGGGACCTGACAACCATCTAAAACTGCTCATTTTTGGAACTCACCTCTTCTAAACTCCTATTAGCTCCACCCTTTATGTAGTCTCAGAGCACTGAATAATTAATCTGTACCCACAAAGAAATGGACTTGAGCTGTAGGCTATGTTTTTATTTAGTTTAATTTTCAATAAAATAGATTGATATAAAAAACCAGAAAAAGCCAAGTTACTTGCCTCAAGTTGTACAGCCAACGGGAAGCCAAGATGGAATAGAACCCAAACTCTGGAATCCTAAAAGCCACATTAAGAAACATTTTTAACACTTGATCACATTGATTATTTCCACAGGATATAACTCTGGGATTAAATGCTAATTTTATTTGACTTACATAAAAGGAAATTATTACTGCAGTTACTTTTAAAGAGCTCTTTGGGTTTGCAGGGAGTATCTGAATTAACAGTAAATTGAGCGTCATTACATATTAATGGGGTCCAGCTGATTTATCGAAGGATTTTTTTTTTGGCAATTAGCCACTCTGCACTGGGTCTTATGTTTAGCTATTACATTTTCACTACTGAGTGCAAGAACAGGGATGAGTAGCTTGAGCCAATGAAGAGTCTGCATGTCAATGTAATAGGGCCTTGCATCATTTTAATGGTGAGTTATGATCTGTCTTGAAGGATATTTGGACACACTTAATATCTCTTGGATGACAACCATCGGGGAAATAAATGAAAGTACATATTGTCATTGAACTCCAAAAGAAAAAAATCTCCCCTCAGTCATAAGGTAGTCAACACCACATGAATCTTCTTGGGTTTTTTCTTTCTTTCCTTTTAATTCTATAATTGCTTTCAGCTTCCATGGCACTTAGAGACTGAATTGCTTGAGTTGAAACGTGGTGTGGAAAGTTATAGCCAATGGTATTTATTTGTGAGAGTCACTTTGGGGTGCCTAATTTGTACTCGAGAGCAAGATTTTCTGCTCAGCTTGCAAAACGTTGTAATAAAAATTGGTGATTGATGTTGATGATCAGATTAAATGGCTGGGCCAGGGTGACCAACGTAATAAATTACAGCAGCCCCTAAGTTGTGATTGGCCACTGGAGATTATTCTAAGCACCACATTTTTTTTTAATGAGACAATATATTTCAAACCTTTATAGTATCAAATCCTAAAGTTTATTGAAACTGTGTTTAAAATATCATTCCACCATGTTTTAATAAGGGGGTAATATGGTCTGGTTTTGCTTACCAAAGCATGCAATTGAAGGAGAAAACAAATTAAAATACTTTTATGTCAGGAACTAAGCATCAGAAAACCTTGGCTGGATTCTAGGGTTTAGTGAGTTCATGGAGATTGGAGGATTCATGGTTGGGTGAAAGTGTGTGCCTTTATAGAGAAGGTCTCCCTATATGGGGCATACTGTTCTTTGGTCTTCTTGGATTGCATGTGTCTGTTGTATTATTGGAGTGCCTTGGAAGGAGGTTATGCAAATTACCAGGCATTATCGGAGCAGTGCAAGGATACTGCCTGCCCCTTGTGACAAAGTTATCCCTCATGGCTTTCTCAGAGACTTCAGCTGAGCAGGGCAATCCCTTGGCTGAGGGAAAACACTGAAGTTGGTTGGATATACTCATCCCTGGAAGCTCATCCCTGTTTTGTTCAGGTAGAGAACCAAGGAGTGGTATGGAAGAAGGCTTTCATTTATGGCCATGAACTCCTCCAGATAGGCATTGTAGCCCTCTAGTATGATGTTTAACATGGCACTTATAGATCCTTTCTCTCTAGGGGGCTCGCTCACCTTAACCTGTTTTCATACTGGCAGGCCTTTTCCTCCTTTCTCTTTCCTCTAGAGTGGGGGCCCCATCCAGACTTGAACCACATAGCCATTGTACAGGCTTCTGTCTCAGGTTCTTAGTGATAACCATGGTTCGTGTGCTTTGTGGGATACATTCCCACTGTAGTCCTTGAGCCCCCATTGGTGTTTCCTATTTATAGAAAGTCAGTCATCATGATACCATTAAGTCTTTGTTTCAAATAAGTTTTTACAAAGGGACATTTACTGAGAAAGTATAGCAAGGGCAGAAGTATAAAAACATCTTCCCCAAACTTGGAAAACACTTTCCCTTCTCTACACTAACTTCATCTCTGGGCAGAGTGAACTAAAATTTGAAGTTGCTATAAAATTGTTCCCAGACACAGTTCACTTCTGGTTTTGTTATGTCACTGTAATATTTGTCTAGTCTTCTGGGTTGAGCTTCTGGTAAGATGAGTCAAAGAAGTTGCCCCTCAGAGCTGACTCCTCAGTAACCTGTGCTACTATTGGCAGCTGTGGCTGAGGGGACCTTTCATGGCTTTTCCAACTTTTTTAAACCTCACAGAGTTAAAACCTGGTATATTTAGTCTCTGATGTTCATACACTTGAAATCATAAAAGAATAAACACAGCTGAAAAAAAGCAGAGATGTCATGCATTTATGTTTACATAGAAGCCTGGTGGAGGAGGACAGTATCCACTGCTGCTGCCTCTCCCTCAATCAGAAGACTCATAGTATTTTTTCTTTTTCCTCACTGGGAAGCTGCCAGGGAAGATATCTCACTAACACTTAAACATAAAGCATTTACCTAATGATAAGGCAAAAATAAGAATAATTATAACATTTAGTCATTAGGAGGCAAAGGCAGAAATAATGATAACCTATGATAAATAGAAGAGAAGAGCAGAAATAATTAAAACATCACTGTAGCCCATAAATATGCTTTGGGTGGATTCCCCCACCCCCAAATCCATTTTCAGGACAGGTCTCCAAAGTAAGGCTACTTATTCTCCACCTAGGAGTTCAAGAGGTGACTCTGAAGGCTTGGGAGTTATCTATTTCTATTACTTATGAGCCCCCATCCACTTTGTTCTTGAATATCATTCACCAAATTACTATCCCTCCAATATCAGCTAACCATTGATTAATGCCCAAATGTCCATTAAACTGATGATCTCTTCTTAGTATCAATTGACCAATTAATATCAATGAACTTTCCCAAAGAATTATTTACTGATATATATATATTCATATTTTATATATGTATATTATATATAGGGAAGAGAGGGAAGGTAAGAAAGGAGGGGGAGAAAGAATGTTTCTGTTCAGCCTTTCACATAGCTGAGATAGCCTTTCTGTCTCAGCAGACAGTTAAAAGAATATTTCATCACCATGTAGTAAGCCAAAAAAAAAAGTCAGAAAGTACCTATACATATTCTGAATGGGGATATGGCAAGTGCCCTTCATTTTGTGTTATCATGAATTTTTGGAAACAGGGTTAGAAGCTTCCACTTGTATATGAAGTAGGCAGAGACTCTGTTCATGTTCTAACATGGGAGCCTTATTGGTCAGCCCCTCCTTTACATCACAGGTCACTCATAAAACTGGGTTCCACTATCCAACCAATACCTGCCTTGTACTTGGGGGAGAGTGAGCTTATACACATAGAAACCTAGTGGAAATACTCATGTGTCTGAGTATCTAATAACTGAACTGAAGGCATGGATACTTTTGGTTCCTTTGGCAATAGTTTGCACCACATGTAATTACTTCTCTGCTTCCTTTTCCCTTTCTGGTTCTTATTACTTTCCTGCTGGGCAAAGGTATTCTTTTTCTGCTTCTGAGTTGATAGAGCAGTGGTAAACTCTTTTTACTCAAAGCCACCCTTAACAGGGCAGTGAGAAAAAGTGTTACTCATTAGTAAAAGTGTTACTTGGTTATAAGCAGTTTCCTTTAGGAGGAGAACTCCCAGACACCTTAGATCAGCAAATTAACATGAGATTCTCTTTAATTGGCTTTAAGCCTCTTCCCCTAGCAAAACATAGCTCTTAGCAAAAGGGCTTTGAGTCCTGTCTTTCTCTCTCTGTTTACTGCCTCTTGAACCAGTGGAAGCAGTAGAGGGCAATGAGGCACCCTTGAGAGGTTGGCCTTCTTCCGGGTTGTACAAGAGCAGTAAGCCCAGGATTGAGCTCTGTACCAATGAGCTTCTGGCAACGACTTCAGTCTTTCTCCAGTCTCATTATGTAACTCTACAATCCTGCCAAACTGGGGCATTGTCTCATTCTTTGTACTTGTGTCTTCTGCATCTAGAAGAGCGCATGCCATGCAGTAGTCACATGATAAATATGTGTTGGTTCATTGATTGTCTTGATATGTGAGGAGCATATGAAACTCCCGGTATATGGAATAGGTGGTTTATTTTTTATCTTTATGATGCCATCAGATCCTCATCATTTTGATTGGCATCTCTCATCTTCCCAACAGCTCAGTGAGTTCATGGTTCACTCTGACCACACAGTCTCCATTGCAATTTCCTATGCTCTCAAGAAAACATCACATGCCCTGGACCTTTCTGCCCACAACCCCAATCAAAACTTGTTTCACGTTCTATTTCCTGTTAGCTTAAGAAAATTGTTAATGGGTGATAATGGCTTTGCAGTATTTGATGTTTATTAGGACTTTAGAAATCTTATTTTGCAAGCTCACCACTCAAGAGGCTGTTTTTTGCTCATAGGCACTTTGCCTCCAATTAGGCGATGCTGCCACCAGGTGAGTGGTGGTTCCTTGGTTATGGCCGTTAATGGTCTGAAGAGCTAGGTTTCAGGGTTAATGGAGAGAATACTAAGGTTTCCTACTCAATTATTCCCTTTTTTTTAATAATTAAAAAGAACTCTTAAATAGGTTTGCATTCAGCTATTTTAATAAAGACTGTTGTTTGTGGTTAGTGCTTATTAAAATTCGTTGAATGAATGAAAGTAATGTTTAAAGAAATCAACATTTTGGTACAACCTGATTACATTTTTTCCTTGAGAAGTAGTGAGATACAGAGAGCAAAAGATCTGAAGTGAGAAGAGCTGGGTTTGAGCCTGCTTCAAAGCATCCACTTGGGACTGTGAGTTCAAAGCCTCCATTACCCCATCTGTAAAATAGGTATAATGAGAACTCCAGTACATATTATAGGGTTTTCATCAGGGAACTACTTGGTAAGCCTTAATATGTCATAGAATTGTGAAATACTTACAGAATTGAGCATAATTTCTTTTTTTTTTTTGCTGAACACTACTTAATCTCACTAAAAATTTTCCAGGCTCAGATGGAAACTTTCTTTCTAACTGAATCTTTAAAAATGATTTTTTTAATCATTTAGATTATCAATTAGAGAATTTTGAAGGGTCTGGTGCTTCACAGCAGATTGCTATGGAGCCCTCTTCTATCTTCCTGCTGCTTGACATCTATGGGTGCTTTAGCTTAATGAATTGCCCTGTGTGATTGCCCTTTGCTGAAAGAGGAGCCTCACAAGTGAACTTATTCTATTGCTGAAGTAATTGAAGCAATTGCCCCATAAGTTAATTCTTTCCCTTTCAAGGCTCTTTCCCCCTCTTCCACAAAGCAGAAGAGAGAACAAATATAATAAAAATGTTGGTATGGGAGATATCCTGTAACTGTTCCTCCCAATCAGGAGAGACTCTTCCCCTTCCAGCAGAGATTCCCAGCTGCTAGGTGTTTCTTACAACTTGTTGGTAATTTAAATCCATTAATTGGCAGAATGGTAGGGAGAAGGAGGAGAAGGATTTGAACTGAGCAATAAGGAGGAAGGAAACCATGGAGGTGATTTTGGAGGGGTTAAGAACAATCGGTATTGAATTTGGGGATAGGAAATGTCAGACTTATTGAGGAAAAATTGAAGAATGACTTGAGATGAAAGAGAACTCAGCCTGAAGGAAGAGAAGGATTGAGAAGAAGACTGCTTCTTCTCAATGGTCAGAAAGGTAAGAAAAGGTAAACAGAACACACTGGTCAGACACAGTAACAGGGTAGTAAGTGAAGAGGACTGAAGGAAGTCTGTCAAGTGATAAGAGCTGCTAGAGAGGGTCTCAGGGTGTTAAGAGAGTAAGTTGTAATCAGCCACAAACATCTTAAAAGACACGGATTGAGAATCTCAGCAGACCAAGGACAATTTTCCAGTGACCTGCATCCAATATGTAATATTTGTATTTTGGTTATAGCCAAATAGTTGCTACATATTCTCTCATGGCAGGTGGATTTTCCTTTGCTCAAAGAGAAGGAAAAGTGACTTCAAAGGGACATTTAGGTGGTGGAGTGTTTAGAGAACTGGACTTTGGGTCAGAAGACCTGAGTTCAAATGCAGTCTCAGCTGCTTCTTGGCTGTGTGACCCTGGACAAGTTACTTAACCTCTGCCCCTCAGCTTCCTCATCTGTAAAATGGGGATGATAATAGTATCTATATCTCAGGGTTGTTGTGAAGACCAAATGAGATAATATTCATAAAGTGCCCTGCAAATCTATAAATGCTAGCTATTGCCAGTGCCACTATGAATGCTTCTTCAAATTCCAAGTTACCAGGGACAAGGAAAACTGGAAGAGTGTGGGTGGTTCATTTTGAAAATAAAGGAGTAAAAACAATCTGAAGGGGGAGTGAGAGGAATACAGAATATATTTCATCCAGAAAATGAAGGAAGAAAGAAGAACCACAGAACCCTTGGGCTGAAATAAAAACAAACAACTCGGAGGCCACTCTCTGAAGAGAAGGGAACTGGTTGCTCTGAAGAAAGACCAGCTACTTTGTCTCTAAGGAATAATAAGATGAATCCAGTGGAGGGATCAGGTGAAGTTCATCCATTAATGGATGCAGAACGGAACAAGAGGAAAGGCATGGTGGTTGTACCCTCCCTGAGGAAGAGTACAGAGCCAGCTATTTGTTGGCGTGGTAACAATAATGGAGAAGATATGACAGTCAGTCTCTTACTATCAGTCAGAATGTATTGCTCCTGCTCACATCTGGGAGCTCACTTAGGCATTAATGATATTGTCCGAAGAAATCTGGAAAGCGGTGAAAAAGATGATGAAATCTTGGGCGAGAAATTGAAGACTATTAGGGCAGAGATGATGTTTTTGTTCCTGTTTCTTGTTGAGGGTAAGAGATGCACAAAGGAAAAGCAGATTTGGGAAGTGAACAGTTGTTGAGAAGGTGGTATGGGAAAAGGCACTGGATTTTTAGACCACTCCTTAAAATAAAGGCATGATTGACTCCTGATCAGGAATGGAGATAGGGCTGCATCTGTTTAGAGTTCGTCCAAGGCTGTTCTAGGTAAACAGGGCAATGATAACTGGCACAGCAAAGGCTGAATTCATTGGTTTTTATTGTTGATTTTCTCTGGCATTGAAAATGACTATTTGAATGGAAAAGATAATACAAAAATGGCTAATAGAGAGTTGATGCTGGAGACAAGTAAGGAGTTAGAAAGTGCCTACCTGCATTTAATGAATTAAATCTATCTGGCCCAAATGAATTCTAACCTCTGATACTGAATGAACAGGCAGATGTGAATGCTGAATTACTGTCAGTGATATTTGAAATAGCATAGAAAATGAAGAACCAGGTGCCTACTGTCTTGATTTTCAAAAAAATAGAAGGGGATGAAATGATTAACTATATGGTTAGTGCCAACATAGTTTCATGAAGATCAAGTTATATCAGGCTAATGTTATCTTTTCCCCTTGAACAGTTACAAAATTGTGAGATCAAGGGAATGTTTTAACAAATGGTAACTTAGATTTTAGAGAACCTTTGATATTCTCTCATGCCATTTTTAAAGGGAAGGATGGAGACCTGTGGCCTAGGTGGTAAACTAATTAGGCGAACTTGGGCAGGGCTGAATGGTCTCACTCAAGGAGTTCTTACTATTGGTTTGATGTCAGATTTGAAGTAGGTCTCCAGTGAAGTTCCAAGGAGATGTGCAATTTGGTCTTGCACCATTCAATATCTTTATCAATCCCTTAAAGTCACATTTGACCACCAAGTGGTGTTGGTGGCCCCTCATCGGCTCCTGTTGAGCAGAAAATCATTTGAGCTCAGTGTTGGAGCAATAACAACAGTCAATGATACATGAGGATAAGAAAACAACACATAATAAAATATTGAGTGGATTAAAACCTAGGGCCTGGAAATCCTAAATGAGTGTAGAGGATTGATCCAAACACAGTACTTCTAGGAAATGCAAGCTTGAATTTTAGTTTTCCATTGCTTCTCCCCTTTGAGTAGGCAAAGGAGAGCCCACCTGATGCTCATGGTGTGAAACTCGGGATCTGCTGTGTGCTGTGCAAATGCACATGTCAACATGAGGGTTGGCTCTTGGCTATAGACACTGGCAGGGACCTATAGTCAGTTCTGGTCCTATCCTATGACTGAACAAGGTAAGTGGACTCAAAAAGTTAGCCCCTCCCTGAAGCAATATTGCCATTAATGCATTGATGTTCCTCTCTTTGATCTTGAGAGTGGACGTGTCTTCTGAAACTGTCTCATATCACCTTTTTTAGTCATCCATTCCATTGTTTTCCATATTAGGCAGAAAGCCTTGCTGCAGTGGGGTAGAGTGAAGGGGTAGACCACAGAGATGGTGAGCTTATCAAATATTCAGATGATGTAAAGTTGGAAGGGATAACAATCAGGATCTACAAAGATCTTGACTCTAATAAGATAGAATTCAATAGGGATGAACACCCTTTCAAAACACTAACTTCCCAAACATAGGATGAGGAGGCATAATGAAAAAGAAATTTGTCTGGAAAAAAGTCTGATGAACTGGAAACCCAGTGTGAATGAAAAGCATAGTATGGCAATCAGAAAAGCAAAGTGGTCTTGGGCTGTGTTGAGTCACAGTCTTTAGAAATAAGAAACTGTGTGGAAATGAGGAGTTGAGGTAGATACACTGCAGAAGTCAGATGGAAAAAAGCATTAGATTTAACATTCTTGGACTTAGAGAGGAGAATTAGGAGGTGTACTTGGAAGTTGTAGAAATTCGGGTCAATGAGTCTTCATTAAGTATCTGCTATGGTACAGTCTTGGAGCCAAGTGCTGGGGGTAGAAAGAAAGGTAAAGATGTTCCCTCCACGCAAAGAGCTTATGGTCTAATGGAGATGACGGTGATAATAATAGCTAGTATGTATTTACCACCTTCTGTGTGCCAGGCACCATGTCATGAGCTTTACATATATTATTTCATCTGAGCCTCATGACAACCCTGGGCTGTGGGTGCTATTATCATTCCCATTTTATAGATGAGGAAATGGAGGCAAGTAGAGGTTGAGTGACTTGCTTGGGGTCACATATCTATTAGGGGTCTGAGGCTGGATTTGGACTCTGGTCTTCCTGACTAGGCTCAGCAGAAGTCTAGAATGTTCTCATCTTGGAGACAAAGGTAAACAAGATTTACACACACATATACACACATGTATATATATGTATAAATATATACATACATATCTATGTAAAATCAAGGGGAGGTAGCCTCAGAGCAAAGGTACTTGCAGTTCCCACCAAGAGAAGCATCTTGTAGAAGGTGAGATTTCAGGCTCTAGCATTAAGGGTGACTGGGAAAGGTTTTTTTGTGGGGCATGCATTGAAGTCAATGGTTAAGATTCCTTTCAGCTCTGAAATTTCTAAGATTCTGAGAAATTAACTATTTCCCTGAAGTTTTAACTCACAAGTTAGATTCATGTATAAACTGTTTTCTCTTTTTTTCTTAAAGGGCTCATATTCCTTCCCAGTTCCAAACTCAGGCTTACTGGAACATAAACTTTCACATTTCAAACAGATTTTAAACAGAAGTTGCGGAGGTTTGGAAACAGAGAGATAAAGTAGTCTTGCCGTAATGTGTGATAGCTCCCAGATATTGTATTTGCATTTTAACAGAATCTTCAAAGATGTGTCTAAAGAGTGACTAAGACTGACATCCTCCAGCATCCCGCAGGCTGCTCAAGAAGCCCCCTTGTTCCTCAGGTCACACCAGGTAGGCAGATGTTGACTGGACCTATTAACTTCGGCAGAACTTCATTCCCTTGGAGGCTTCAGAACCTGAATGTGATGAGGATTGAGAGTTGTGTCAGGATGATACAGGAAGCCAGGTGTTCCAAGGAAGCCAGAGGCCTTTGGGTGATAGGATTCAGAACTAAAAGGGGTTTTAAGAGCTATCTAGGCCACCATTCAACAGAATAGGAAAGTGGGACTTTCAGAGACTCAGGAACAATGATAGCAAATTGACTTGCCTCCTGTGACTTCAAAATTACTGCTCTTCCCAGGAAGGAATATTAATTAGGTGAAGGGGCCCAAGGACCAGAGGGCTCTGACCGATGGCCTCACTAAATCATGGCAGAAGAGGCAGTGTGATGGAGGAAGCAGAGGGTTGGTCTTGGAATCGGGAAGACCTGGGTTTCTCTCAAGGAGTCCCAGGTATAGAGTTTCCAAGCTCTATCTCCACCCAAAAAACAAAGCAAAACGAAACCAAAACCCAAGACACAAGACAAAACAAGATCCAAAGAGCCCAAGCAACCTGTGAACATCACCTAGAAACAAATGAGTCTGTCCAGTGCATTTGCACTTCCAGGTTTGCGAGCAAAGTGCAGGCTGGAGGCATCCAAGGGCCACTTCAATCTGGTACAACTCTATCTACCTTTCCATCATAATCCCATCTGATGCTTCTCCTCACACACTGCCTGATAAAACGGACCATTCTTTGCCTGCCAGTCATGCTCTGAGCTTTCCTCTCTCTGTGCCCTTACCCACACTGTTCCCTGTGCTTGGAATATCATCTTTTCCCCTCTTCATTTGCTGAGTTCTTATCTACTTAAAAAAACCAGAAACGCCCTCTCTTCCTAGCTTTGTTTGATTTCCAGGTCTGACCCAGCAATTTGAGAGTTAAAAAAAGAACTAGCAAACATTCTGTTGTGTGCTAGCTCTTAGTAACTCAAAGACAAAGAGCCCTCAAGGAACTCATACTTAATTCTCCAGTGTCCTTATGTAATGTTGTTTGTTGGCTATTTTTTAACGGGGGAATATTGTTTTTTCATTTCACTTAGCCCATATGTGTTAGCGGCAGAATGGGAACCTGAAACTTCTTAACTGAGACCCACCCTTTTGCCACCAAGCCAGATTGTGTCTTATGTGACAACAGCCCCCATATTTACAGAGAGCTTTAAGGTCTACATGTGTTGTCTCGGTTGATAGATCATGGGCTTCAGATTCAGGGACATCTGGGTTCAAGGCCACCAGTGGTGTGGACCGGCTTGTGTGACCCTGGACATCTTTCTAAGATTAGCAGAGAAAGTGCCGACTCCTTCCTCCACCCTGGTGCAGCCCCTCATCACCTCACTCCTTGATGATTCCCATAGCTGCTGGTGGGTCTGCCTGTCTCAAGTCTCTCTCCATTCAGTCACTAACTTGATTTTCCTAAAATGCAGATGTGACCGTGGAACTCAGTACTCAATAGACTCCAATGGCTTCCTGGTGCCTCCAGGAGCAAATCCAAAAAGCTCTGATTGGCATTCAAAGCTCTGGCCCTTGCCTACCTTTCCAGTCTTCTTATGCCTTACTCCCTGATACATACTCTTTGATCCAGTAACACTGACTGCATGGTATAATTTGGTGGGGCTGATTCTGCCCCACACCAAGTGAAAGAATTGAACTGGGTGTTTGGGTGATGGCTGAGCTTATTTCTTCCTAATAAGCTAATCGTTCTTCATGATTCATACATAGTCCTGAGAGTAGAGTGAATGGAAAATGTGGAGAGTAATTAAATCACTATGTTGTTTCAGTAATTATCATTCATCGCCCTGAGTGCCACCATCCGAGAGCACTGGTTGATTCTTGGAGGGTAAACAATTTCACAATTTGCATGTTTTTGTTGAGCTCAGTTTCCTCATCTGTTTTTAAAATTTTTTTATAATTTATTTATTTTTCAGTTCTTAACATTCACTTCCACAAGACATTGCATTCAAAATTTTCTCCCCATTTCTCCCCAGTCCCCACCCCAGGACAGCGTGCACCCCATCCACCCCTTCCTCCAGTTTGTCCTCCCTTCTATCACCCACCCTTCTTTCATCCCCCTTCCCTTCTATTTTCCTGTAGGGCAAAATAGATTTCTATACTCCATTGCCTGTATAGCTTAATTTCCAGCTGCATGTTAAAATAATTTTTAACATTCATTCTTAAAGCATTGAGTTCCATATTCTTTCCCTCTCTCCCCACCCACCCTCATTGAGAAAACAAGCAATTCAATATAGGTCATACATGTGTAACAATGCAAAGCACTTCCATAATAGTTATGTTGTAAAAGACTAACCACAGTTCCCTCTGTCCTATCCTGCCCTTCATTTATTGCATTCTCTCCCTTGACCTGTCTTCTCACAATGGTGATTGTTTCTGATTATCCCTTTCTCCAATTTGCTGTCCCTTCGATTATCTTCCCTCTCCTATCCCCTTCCTGCCTTCCTGCAGGGTAAAATACATTTCCATATTCAGTTGAGTGTGTGTTATTTCCTCCTTAAGCCAATTTCCATGAGAGTAATGCTCTATTATTTCCTTTCATCTCCCCCATTTCCCCCTCCATTGTAGAAGCTCTTTCTTCCCCCTTGTATATGAGGTGATTTGCTACATTCTATTTCTCCATTTCTCTTACTCCTAGTACATTCCATTCATAGTAAATTTTATTTTTTTAGGTATTCTCCCTTCATATTCAGCTCATCCAGTGCCTTCTATGTATATATACATATATATATAAATATATACATACACATATGCACATACACACATATACATACCTACACATATATAATATACACATACATACATACCCATACATACCTACATATATATGTATATATATTCCCTCTAACTGCCCTAATACTGAAAAAGGTCTCATGAGTTACAAATAGCATCTTTCCTTGTAGGAATGTAAACAGTTCAACTTTACTGACTTCCTTCCTTCTTTCCTGTTCACCTTTTCATGTTTCTCTTGATTCTTTTATTTGAAAGTCAAATTTTCTATTCAGCTCTGGTCTTTTCAACAGGAATGCTTGGAAGTCCTCTATTTCATTGAAATTCCATTTTCCCCTGAAGTATTATCCTCAGTTTTGCTGAGTAGGTGATGCTTGGTTTTAATCCTATCTTCTTTGATCTCTGGAATATCATATTTCAAGCCCTTTGATTCCTTAGTGTAGAAGCTGCTAAATCCTGTGTTATCCTGGAATTGTTTATTTCTGGCTGCTTGTAATATTTTCTCCTTGACCTGGGAACTCTAGAATTTGGCTACAATATTCCTAGGAATTTTCCTTTTTGGATCTCTTTCAGGAGGTGATTGGTGAATTCTTTCCATTTCTATTTCTGGTTCTAGAATATCAGGGCAGTTTTTCTTGATAATTTCTTGGAAGATGATGTCTAGGATCTTTTTTTTTGATCATGGTTTTCAGGTAGATCAATAATTTTAAAATTATCTCTCCTGGATCTATTTTTTTCAGGTCATTTGTTTTTCCAATGAGATGTTTCACATTGTCTTCTTTTTTTTCATTCTTTTGGTTTTATTTTATAATTTCCTAGTTTCTCATAATGTCATTAGCTTCCATCTGCTTCATTCTAATTTTTAAAGAACTATTTTCTTCAGTGAGCTTTTGAACCTCCTTTTCCATATGGCAAATTCTGCTTTTTAAAGCATTCATCTCCTCATTGACTTTTTGGACTTCTTTTGCCATTTGGGTTGTTATTTTAAAGGTTTTTTAAACATTAAAGGTGTTATTTTCTTCAGCATTTTTGGATCTCCTTTATCAAGTTGTTGACTCACTTTTCATGATTTTTTTGCATCACTCTCATTTCTCTTCCCAATTTTTCCTCCATCTCTCTTACTTGATTTTCAAAATCTCTTTTGAGCTCTTCCATGGCCTGAAACCTTAGCTTATTTATTAGAGGTTTTGGATGTAGGAGCCTTACTTTTATATCTTCCTCTGATGGTGTACTTTGTTGTTCCTTATCTGAAAGGATGGAAGAAAATACCTTTTCACCAATAAAGTAATCTTCTATAGCCTTATTTTTTTCCTTTTTTGGACATTTTCCCAGTCAATTGCTTGACTTTTGAGTCCTTTGTCAAGTGGAGGGTATACTCTAGGTACTTGTAAGTTCTCGGTTCCTCCAAGGTGGCACATTCAAGGGAGAGGAGTTCACTCCTTTCTGTTCTGGAACTGTGAGTAGGATTCCCTTTCCAGAGCCTCCACTAGTTCCATCATGCCAGTGCTCCTTCTCACCCCAGGACTGCCAGTCAGGACTGAAACCCAGATGGGTTGCTCGATTCCCCCAGGGTCTTTATGCTGAGGGCTCCAAAAGTTGATCCTACTGCCACAGTGACTGGGGCACTGGGGTTGGGGCCGGGGCTGGGGTCAGACCACATACTCTGTCATTTTGTGGCTTCTGCTACTCTAGAATTTATTTAGTCATTTTCTACAGGTATTTTATGAGCTATGTGGGGGGAGAGCTATAGCAGGTCCATCTTTCTACTCTGTCATCCTTGGCTCCACAGCCCACAATTTGCATTTCATAATTCGATTTCTATCCAATAGATTCAAAAATATGAGATGCTGTACTCCCTCCCCCCGCTTTTTAAAAAAGTAACTGTAAAATTCTTAAGCAAATTTTTAGAGTCATTGGGTAACTTCAGTCCCACATTACCCATTGCCTATTGGACATTTTAATCCAGGAGACCTCTTAAACTCAATGTATCAAAAACTGTGTTCACTATTTTTCCTCCTAAAACCTTCCTTCCTCAAACTGACCTGTTTCTGTTGGAAGAATTGCTAAAACCTTGCATTTCTATATTACAACATCTGACCCCTGACCCTTCACCAGTTATACATACTGTATTTGTATATAATATTTATTAGAATTGTAAGCTCCTTGTGAATGTGGATTATTTTATCAGTGCCTAGCAGACACCTGGCATCGGAAGACCTGGGTTCAAATCTTGGTCCTGCCAATTACTGACTGCGTGACCTTGGGTGAATTACCTTACTTTCTTGTTAAGTGATGGGATCAGGAATGTACTTTTCTGGGCTTCAGTTTCCTCATGTGTAAAATGAGGGGGGTGGCACAACTTCTGAGGTTCCTTGTTCCTCTGGATTTGTGATCCCATGACCTTCTGCATTTCCACATCCACTCAGCAGGAGGGCCAGGGATGAATTTGTACATGACGACCTCAGTCATCATCCCTTCAAATGAAAAAGGATGCTATTCAGAGTGGTGCTATGAATCTTTGTTCTTACAAAGGGCAATCATGGATTTCTGGAGTTGATGTCACATATAAGTTCATTGAAATGAACTATCTTTTCATTTGATGACTTTTGGCATCCTTCAAGGACAGGATACCCAAAGTAAGCTCAGTTGGGATGAGGCAGATAGATGCTAGAAGGGCCACATCTGGTCACACTTAGCTCCTCTCTTGCCTCTCCACGATTTTGGTGCCCTCAAGGTCAAGGACCTAGATTTCTTTCTCTGTGACTTCGAGTGAATCATGTAGACCTCAGTTTTCTCACTTGTAAAATATGGAACCCAGACTAGATAACTTCAAAGTTCCTTTGAGTTCTGTTTTTTTTGGATACCTCTATCCCCTTTATCTAGCTCGATGTTTAACTTTGGGGCAACTAGGTGGCGCTGCAGCAGATAGGGCACCAGGTCCTGGAGTCAGGAAGACTCATCTTACTGAGTTCAAATCCAGCCTCAGACACTTACTGACTGTGTGACCCTGGGCAAGTCATTTCACCCTGTTTGCCTCAGTTTCCTCATTTTCAAAATGATCTGGAGAAGGAAATAGTGAATCACTCCGGCACCTCTGCCAAGAAAACCTCAAATGGGGTCATGAAGAGTTGGACATGACTGAAACAACTTAGCAGCAATAACAACAAACCCAAGTTGAACTTGAAAAATATCTTAAGATTTTAGAGTTAGGAATGATTGTGAAATGAGGTGGTCACAGATGCTAGATTTGAAGTTATGGGGTCAGAACTGACATTCCACCACTGCCATCTCCAGGTTTAGCCTTTGCTAATTTACTCAGCTTCTCTGGAATTCAGATTCTTCCCCTGCACACAAACAGGAGGTGTCACTACTTGACAAGTTTAGCAAATCACTCAGCATTTACTGAGCACTTACTGTATACCAGACACTATGTTAAGCCCTGGGAGTTTTAGGGCTCTTTTGGTCCTTTTCTTCCACCATAGGAATGGGGGAAGGATAGATATTTTCCAGACCACATCTTCCTCCTCCCACTTGGGACACAGGAGATATGACTTTCCTTTTGTTCCTGTCTCCTTTGCTCCTGGCTTTAATGTCTGGAGCATCCATGAGTCCTACTCTCTTAAGTCATTACTCTCTTGGCTTAGGAGTTCGTGATCCCACATCACATGGTCTGTCTAGCTCCACTATTAAGAGCTTATAAGAATTATCAATAGAATCCAAACCTGAAGATTCTCTCCTACTTGACTCAGCCCCAAAATAAGGAAGAAATCTTCAACTTTGGACAGAAGTTTGAACCTCCGACTCATTTTAGGTCTGTGAATCCCAAGTTTATCATTGACTTTTTGCCCTGGATTTTCTTCCCACCTCCTCTACCAGTTTGTACACAATGAACAGATGTCAGCCACAGATCGCTTATGATTGGTCACAGTTTATGGAAGACAAAATCAGGAAAGTGGAGTAGCTGTAAAAAAGAGAGTGCCTTATTACTACAGAGAAGAGAGTTAAAGCTTTACTGACTTTCTTACATTGATCCCAAGGAGAGGCTACTTCCAGCCGTGCCAAGCTATTCTGGCCAACTTGATTACAGCCCTTTGTTCTGGAGAGTGGGGGTCCTGGCTGCTGGGGCCAGGACCAACACACACACACACACAGAACCTATAAAGGCTGAACACCTTCTTTCTTTCTCCCTGTGACTACCTTTGAGCCAATGGCAGGGCTTCAACCTTGGACATCAAGGAGGAAACTACAGTCTCTCTCTGGGTGGGAAGAGACAATTGTGTGTCTGGGACTACAGTTTCTACATTCTAAATGTGAATTTACCAATTTCTAATAATCTAATTGATAAATGTGAATTGGACTCTTACTCAGCCTTTCTCTCTGACTGCTGAGAAATCCATTGAAACCTAGTTTTATAGATATCATGAGGGTTAGATTAAACAGATTTTAAGGTCATGTCTAATTCTCAATCTAGGAACTATGGCTTATCCTCTCCCTTTACAGATGAGGAAACTGAGGCCTGGTGAGATTAAGTGATTTGATTAAAGTGATGCAGGTTGTAACTAAGGCTGACATGTAGCTCTTACTATGTGCCAGATGTTGTGCTCAGTTCTTTATAATGATTATTTCATTTTATCCTCACAAAACAGCCCTAAGATGTAGGCGATATATTATTGCTCCCATTTTACAGATGAGGAAACTGAGGCAAACAGAGGAGGTTCACTGACTTGCCCAATGTCACAAATCTAACATCTGAGGCAAGATTTGAACTTGGGTCTTCCTGATTTGGCTAGGTGCTCTTTCCACTGCACCACCCAGCTGCCCCATTGAATGAGTCAGGAATTTAACCCTTGTGTTTGGATTCCAGACACAGTGTATGCTCTCCTATATCACATCACTCACTTTAGTAGTTACCTCCTTTCAAATATGTTGTATGAAGAAATTAGACTTGTAAAATATTCCGAGAGGGGCAGCTAGGTGGAGCAGTGCTTTCACTATCAGGAAGACCTGAGTTCAAATTCAGTTTCAGACACTTGCTAACAATGTGGCCCTGGGCAAGTCACTTAACCCTGCTTACCTCCGTTTCCTCATCTGTAAAATGAGCTGGAAAAGGACATGGCAAACCATTCCAATATCTTTGCCAAGAAAAGTCCAAATGGGGTCATGGAGAGTCAAACACAACAGAAAATGCCTCAACTACAAAATGTTCAGAGGTTGACTTAAAACAGAAAATTTGCCACATTTGATCAGCTGCATGCAATGTTGGCACCTCTTTGATTTTTTTCCCATCTTCCTTCCTAGAACTAGCAGCACCTGAAGAGAGGGAGGGAAAGAGGGAGAGAGGAAGTGTGAGTGATGTAAGGGCAAGAATTAACAGAAAAGTTCACAGAGACAAGTTTGGAGGATGCCTTCCTGCCTCATTTAAAAATCAGTCTTTAAAATCAAACTTTTTCAGCAGAAAGAGTTCAAAACAGCTAGTGCCTATGATCCGGGGGCAAAGAGTCGGGGGAAAAGCTTTGAACCCACACCTTAAATTGGTAAAAGGTCCCTTGAAGGTTTCTGTTCACAGCTGACATGAAGTGTGAGCTCCAGGATAAAATGCAAGAGATAATTTTGTCAAGAGCAGCTCAGAGCATTTCCCGATGAACTCTCTCAAGACCCTCTCCAGAAAAGTGCTCACAATCATGAAATCTTACAGAGAAGATTCTAAAACTCATGGCATCGAGTGAAAAGACAGAACTGGGAACTTTAACCTGTGAATAATTTCAGGCTCTTAGTCTTTTAGAGGTTAGAAGTCAAACAGTCTTTACCTCATCAGTCAAGAGCTGAATGAGAAAGTCATTATAGATAATGATGAAGTCTTGCATTAGAAATAATGTATCAGAAATGCGCAAGACAAGGATGAGAGAGCAGAAGTTTCCTTTCCTGGAAATTACTGGGACAAAAAACCCAATTCAGATCCTGGGATACCCAACTCCTGTCCTCCTCCATTAAATAAAGTCAGCAATTATGGTCAAATGACAATATCTTTTATTTTTAACTTAAAAAATGTAACGTTAAAGCCATTTTTTATATCACATATTTTATATCACATTCCCATTTCTCTTGTAGCAAACCCAGCTAACAAACTGACTGCTTCTGAAGGTTTGTGCAACATTTTGCCATGGAGTTTCCCATCCATCCAAGCACATCAATCATCACACTTATTAAGGAGGTGTAGTTCTTCATTTTGTTCCCAGGTCCAACGCTGACCATCACAATTACATTGGTTAACTTTGTTTCCAAACCTTATTTCCAACCTTATTTTCAATTAGGTTATTAAAGTTATTATGTATATATTACTTTCTGGTTGTTTGCTTCACTTTCAATCAATTTCATTTGTCTTCTCACATTTCTATGAATCCATCATATTTTTGCCTCTTATGATGCAATGATTCCCCATAGCTGTTTTTATGTTGTTTTGTTTTTTATTTTTTAATTTTTGTAGTTAATTTGGGTATTTCTTTCATTCTTTTTTTAATATAAATTATTTATTTAACTTTTTACATTCATTTTCACAAAATTTTGGGTTCCAAATTTTCTCCCCATTTGTCCCCTCCCCCCACCCCAGTACACCAAGCATTCTAACTTTCCCTATCACCAATCTGCCCTCTCTTCTATCATCCCTTCTCTTGTCCACATCTTCTCTTTTGTCCTGTAGGGCCAGATGACTTTCTATTCCCCATTAATTGTATGTCTTATTTCCTAGTAGCAAGAACAATACTCAACAGTTGTTCCTAAAACTTTGACTTCCAACTTCTCCCCATCCCTCCTTCCCCACCCATTCCCTTTGGGAAGGCAGGCAATTCAATATAGGTCCTATCTTTATAGTTTTGCAAATGACTTCGATAATAGTCGTGATGTGTAAGACTAACTGTATTTCCCTCCAACCTATCCTGCCCCCCATTGTTTCTCTTCTCTCTTTTGATCCTGTCCCTCCCCAAGAGTGTTGACTTCAAATTGCTCCCCCCTCCCTTTACCCTTCCTTCCATCTTCCCCCCCAACCCTGCTTACCTCCTTTTCTCGCACTTTCTTGTATTGTAAGAGAGGTTTTCATACCAAAAAGAGTGTGCATTTTATTCCTTCCTTTAGTCGAATGTGATAAGAGTAAACTTCATGTTTTTTTTCTCAGCTCTCCTCTTTTCCCCTCCACTAAAAAGTCTCCTGCTTGCCTCTTCTGAGAGATAATTTGCCCCAATCCATTTCACCCTCTCTCCTCCTAATACATTTCTCTTATACATTTACCTTAATTTTTTAAAGATATGATCCCATCCTATTCAATTCACTCTGTGCTCTGTCTCTGTGTGTGTGTGCATGTGTGTATGTGCATGTGTCAGTGTGTGTGTGTGTAATCCCACCAACTACCCAGATACTGAAAAGTTTCAAGAGTTACAAATATTGTCTTTCCATGTAGGAATGTAAACAGTTCAACTTTAGTAAGTCCCTTATGACTTCTCTTTGCTGTTTACTTTTTCATTCTTCTTCTCATTCTTGTGTTTGAAAAGTCAAATTTTCTTTTCAGCTCTGGTCTTTTCATCAAGAATGCTTGAAAGTCCTCTGTTTCACTGAAAGACCATTTTTTCCCCTGAAGTATTATATTCAGTTTTGCTGGGTCGGTGATTCTTGGTTTGAGTCCTAGTTCCTTTGACTTCTGGAATATACTATTCCACTCCCTTCAATCTCTTAATGTAGAAGCTGCTAGATCTTGTGTTATCCTGATTGTATTTCCACAATACTGGAATTGTTTCTTTCTAGCTGCTTGAAATATTTTCTCCTTGACCTGGGAATTCTGGAATTTGGCCACAATGTTCCTAGGAGTTTCTCTTTTTAGATCTCTTTCAGGAGGTGATTGGTGGATTCCTTGAATACTTATTTTGCCCTCTGGTTCTAGAATATCAGGGTAGTTTTCCTTGATAGTTTCATGAAAGATGATATCTAAGCTCTTTTTTTGATCATGGCTTTCAGGTAGTCCCATAACTTTCAAGTTGTCTCTCCTGGATCTATTTTCCAAGTCAGTTGTTTTTCCAGTGAGATATTTCACATTATCTTCCATTTTTTCATTCTTTTGTTTTTGTTTTATGATTTCTTGGTTTCTCAGAAAGTCATTAGCCTCCATCTGTTCCATTCTAATTTTGAGAGAACTATTATCTTCAGTGAGCTTGTGAACCTCTTTTTCCATTTGGCTAATTCTGCTTTTGAAAGCATTCTTCTCCTCATTGGCTTTTTGAACCTCTTATGCCAATTGAGTTAGCCTATTTTTCAAGGTGTTATTTTCTTCAGCATTTTCTTGGTTCTCCTTGAACGAGGTATTGACCCATTTTTCATGCTTTTCTTGCATCTCATTTCTCTTCCCAGTTTTTCCTCCACCTGTCTAACTTGATTTTTGAAATCCTTTTTGAGCTCTTCCATGTCCTGAGCCCATTGGATATCTATTTTGGATGTTTGGGATACAGAGGCCTTGACTTCTATGTCTTTCCCTGATGGTAAGCATTGTTCTTCCTCATCAGAAAGGAAGGGAGGAAACATCTGTTCACCAAGAAAGTAACCTTCTATGGTCTTACTTTTTTTCCCCTTTTCTGGGCATTTTCCCAGCCAGTTACTTGACTTTTGAGATTCCTCTCCACCCCCACCTCACTAGTGCTTGGGGTCTGAGATTCAAATGCTGCTTCCCAGCCTCAGGGTTTTTGGCGGCTGGCGGGGCTGCTATTCAGAGTGAGATTAAATTGAGATTCTCAGGTCGGGACAGGGCCACCTCACAGGGCTCAGTTCCCTCAGGGGGTTTATGTGGAGACCTTCAGTAATGGTCCCTAGGTCCTGTCTGCTTTGGGAGCCCCTGTCTGCTGCTTCCCCCACCGCTTCCTCCCGAGGGGGACCTGAATTATAGAGATACCCTGCTCCCTTCTTGGTCAGCCCAGAAACCTCTCTCACTGACCTGTAGCTCCTGTGGGTGGAGGGACCTTCACGGCCACCAGAGATTCCATCCCTGAAGCCTGCTCAGATCCGCTCCTCTTGGAGCCGCATGGCCAAGGCAGGACGGGGCTCTGCTCCATGTCTGGGGTGCGACGGACCTTTGGGGTCGGTTTTTCAGGGCTCTCTGGAACAGAAATCTCCTCCACTCTGTTGCTGCATGGCTTACACTGCTCTAGAATTTGTTGGGAGTTCCTCTTTACAGGTACTATAGGCTGTGGGTTCAGAGCTAGCAAATGTGAATCTTTCTACTCCACCATCTTGGCTCCTCTCCCCCCATAGCTGTTTTAAAACCACAATTTTCCAACAAATACTTAAAGTAAGAGATGTGATCTGTGTGATTAGGGACTGAAGGACACTTAGACACTTTTGCCTAGAGTCAAGAGTTACCCAGTGAAGTCTTTCTCTGATGGCTCTTTGTGGTGTTCCCGTAAAGTTGGGCCTTTGAAAGCCTAGGACAGTATGAGGACTGTTAGGTTCCAAAATCTAAGAGCTGAAAGGTTCCCCAGAAGCACTTAATGCTAACCCCAAACTAACCAGTTGTTCCTTCTACAACATCTCCAACAGGTGGTCAGCCAGTGTTTGCCTCAAGACTTCCAGTGATGGAGAACCCACTATCTACAGAAGCAGTCCTTTCTATTTGAGAAGTTACTTGGAAATTTTTCCTGCCATCAGCTTCTAACCATTGTGCTTTATACTTCCTCCTAGAAACAAGCAGAGCAAATTTAACTTCTACCACAGGACAAAGTTTCAAGTATTGGAAAACCGTCATATCATCTTAGAGGTAGACTACACATTGTTAGGATCATCGACCAAACCTCAAATGGCATAATCACGTCTTTTGCCTTTCTATTCATCCCCTTCTGGCTATGTTCCAGCTTGTCAGTGTCTTTGAAAAAGGTTGGGGTATAGGCCCAGTGAATGACCATGGTCTGCAGACAAGCATGGCAAAATTTCAGCCAAGTGGCTACCTTTTCTTTTTCCCCTTCTCCTTTCTGAAACCCATTCAGGAAAACTACCTACTAGGTTAAAGAAGGGTAGCAATTGGTAGGTGGTATGTTGGTAGAAGAATTGATCATACATTTCAGATTCAAAATCTTGAAGTCATTAAATTTATCAGGTGTACAGACTGTGGCTACCTGGCATGGTTCTCAGTTTCCCATAACTCTTTTTGTGTTGCCTCTCTCACCCCAATTTACACTCATGCTAACAGATTCAGGTTTTTTTGTTTTTTGTTTTGCTAGATATGGGACTGGACATAGGTGGCCATAGAACTCAATCTCAAGGTCTTAGGAATTACTCTGAAGTGGAGGATAGACATATTGACACTCACACCCAGAGCTACTGAGCTCCCACAGGTGGGTTTTACATTTTTCCATTTTTAATATTGCATTTTTCCTCAATTACATGTAAAAATAATTTTTAACGTTCTTTTTTTTAAATATTTGAGTTTTGAGTTCCAAATTCTATTTCTCCTTCTGTGTCCCCTCTTTTCTCCCTGAGACAGTAAACAATCTGATGTAGGTTATATATGTGCAATCATGTAACACATTTCCATATGAGTCATTTTTGTGGAAAAAATTCGAACAAAACAGAGAGAAACAAAAGGAAAAGAAAGAAAAATAGAATGCTTCAGTCTATATTCAGATGCCATCAGTTCTTTCTCTGGAGGTAGATACTATGTTTTATCATGAGTCTTTTGGGATTGTCTTGAATCATTATATTGTGGAGAAGAGCAAAGTCATTCACAGCTGTTCTTTGTACAACATTGTTGTACAATGTCCCCCTGGTTCTACTCACTTTACTCTGTATCAGTTCATATAAGTCTTTCTGGGTTTTTCTGAAATTCTCCTTGTTTTCTATTTACACAGGTCAGATACAGTAACACAGTTAACAAATATTAAACCTTTACTTTATTGGACAATGCTGTTCATTTAAAATCAATCTTTAAAACTGAACTTTTTCAATAGAAAGAATCCAGTCATTAGTTCCTGTAATTGAGGGGCAAAGAGAGGGGAAACAGAGCCTATACCTTAAACCAGTAAGAGCTATTTTGTAGATTTCTTTTCCTAGAGACAACAGAAGCAAGAATAATTATAGCATAACATTTACTAAATTGCAAGAAAATTCAGAAATAAACGAAACATAAAAGTCTGCCCATAAACCTGTACCACACCCTCCCACCAATGCTCACAGTATCCATTGGGAAAGAGGTAGCAGAAACTCACAGAAAGCTGATAGTAAGCATGAGTAGGAAAACCTTTGTACCCAGGGCAACTCGAGACTCTGGAATATAGGTCTGGAAGTCTGTGCTATCTTTAAGGTGTGGTCTGCATTATATATGATCTGCTAGGCAAGATTCTTTCCTTTTTTGAGTTTCTTCTTTACTTCTGGATAAGGAAGGCTAAATAAGGCTATTTCTTGGTTATTCTTGGGATGCTGAAGGAGTGCTAAACTCTTTAAGCAAATAGCAGCTTCAAACCTGAATCTTAAGAGCTTCCTAGGTCTTTATCCTTGGCGAATCACTGAGGCAGAATGACACACTTTCAGTCAAAAGCAAGTTCCCTTCAGTCCTGGGATCTGTAAACCATTTAGGTTGTATTCTGTGAAGCAACAGAGCTTCCTCCAATCAGATCCATTCCATGCATCCACAGCTGTGCCTCTCCGTCCGCTGTGTCCAGCTCATGTTGCACTCTTAGCTCTCTAAGTAGCTTCTGTCACTGACTTCTCTGTCACTGGTTTCTCTGCTATCCAGCTTCTTCAGTCATTGACTCCTGATATTATTATCTGGCTCCCAATTACTCATACCAAAGCTTCATGTGTAGTGACCCATCTCTGAGATTGAGAAATCCAAAATCTACATTTCTGTCAGATGTAACATATTATATAGTAGTCTCAGTGAAACAAAAACAAACCAGCAGTAAACTTTCAAGTCCTAAAATGTCATAAGTAAATTGTTGTCGTTTAGTGTTTTTCAGTTGTTTCTCACTCTTCATGACCCCATTTGGTGTTTTCTTGGCAAAGATACTAGAGTGGCTTGCCACTTACTTTTCCAGCTTGTTTTACAGGTGAGGAAATTGAGGTAAACAAGGTTAAGTGACTTAGCCAGGGTCACACTGCTAGTAAGTGTATGAGGAAATAAATTAGCTGCTGGAAAACAATGCACTCCAGCCATCCGTCAGTACTTTTCCCTGAGCTAAGGACTGCTTTCTCTCAGGTCCTTACTACTTGTTTATTTCCTCAAGCTGCTTTTCTCTGAAAGTCCCACACCATTGTCCTTTTCTTGCCCTTTTAAGTTAAAAAAAATGTCCACAAAAGAGAGGTACATTACCTTCCAGAAGTCTTACAGACATAACCTAAGCATGGATCGGGAAAAATAAAAAGATACAGATAAACAATACAGAATATCTTCTGCGGTCATTTGACTCGTTTTCCAGTTCTTAACTCTTTTAACAGAAACATATTTCTTTGTGGCTGTGTTCAAGTGTGCATTAGGTATTGTAAACATTGAAATCATACTGCATGCTGGATCCATCAACCACAGCCACATCCAAGGACAAACTAGAATTATCTGAAGAGCAGCCTTCAAGGTTAGACAATAGCTTATTATCTTTCCTCCACCCAAAAGCACTTCAGCTAACTAGCCTGGTAAATACTGCATGCATTCCGCAAAGGAGATTTTTTTTTATTTTTGCAAGAAAAAAAACCTTTTTGTTTTTGTGACTGGAAACCCCCCTGGAATGATCATCTTCCTATGGAAGGCATGCGATTATAGCATAACTGAATGATACTGACGCTGATCCAAGACTGACATTGGGAACAGAGAATGGGAACTGAAACATGCTGTTTTGGGGCCAATTTGATTTTTGAGAAAAAAGTCTTTGTGACCAGTGAAGGCTAATCTTCCACTTTTTCTAGAGTTGTTATCTTTGTGACTTGCTGAAGCCTCAAAAAAATATCTTGGGTAAATTCACCAAGTAGAGGTATTAGGTTCTAGAGACCATGGTAAATCTAGGCATTTAGAGCAGAAAGAGAGCTAAATCCTGGGGAAAGTTGGATGCTAAAGATCTACTGGATTCATAGGAAACAAGAAAACAGAAAATTCCACTATATCTAAAAACTCATTTTCTATGTCACGGTAGAGTGGAAAGTGATGGATTTGGAGTCAAAAGGACCCAGATGCACATCCCAGCTCTGTTACTTTGCTATCTGCATGTGTAACCTTGAGCAAATTGCTTTATTCCCCTCAGGCCTCAATTTCCTCATTTGTAAAGGGAATAGAAGATGACTAAGTGATCTTGGTTCCTTCTATCCCATAATCTATGGTCTTTCAGCCTTGCCCCCCACCACTCATCTGATGCAGCTAATAAGCCTGAGGTCCATCTTGTCTTTTTTCCTTCATGCACAGTTCTGATGTTAGTGAGCACAGTTTGCCTTGCTAGACTGAAAGGTTCTTGGACCCATGTAATGTCAAGCTGTCAATGTAAGGGTGTAGCTGTCAGTCAGCCTTTAATATCTGGGTTCAAATCCCACCTCAGATACCAAGTATGTGACTCTGAGTCACTCCTTATTTAACGTCTGTCCTAATTTCTTCAACTATAAAATGATGGATTTTCCTTTGATGCATTTTAAGATCCCTTTTAGTTCTAAATCTATAAGCCCTTGATGACAAAAATAAATAAAGCATTTACATAGTGATTACTATGTGCCAGATACTGTGCCTTTTACAAATATTACCTCATTGGATCCTCACAACAACCCTGAGACATGGGTGCTATTGTTTTTATTATCCCCGTTTTCCAGTTGAGGAAACTGAGGCAAGGTGACTTGTCCAGGGTCAAACAACTGGTTAGTGTCTGAGGTCAGATTTGAACTCAGGCCTTCTTGAATCCAGGCTCAGTGACCTCTATCCCCAGCACCACCAACTGCCTCTTTTTGAGTGTTAAATGTGGGGTGAAGACTAGAGAGACTACAATTTCAATCCTGGTGGTGAGACCTGTTGGCTCCATCACTTTGTCTAATTCTCAGTTTCTTTATACAATCAGAATCACTTCCTGCTTCAGAGGAGTAGGGTGAAAAAATGTTCTGTAAATCTGAAGTGCTGTCAGAATGTGTGCCGCTATTGTCAACAGTAATCAACATTTACATGTGAATTTAAGGTCTGCAAGAGGAACAGCATGGTGTAGTGGATGGTGCGCTAGTCTTAGAGTTAGGAAGATCTGGGTTCAAGTCCTGCTCCTGACATATATTGGCTATGTGGCCATGAGAATGTTACTTAACATTCCATTTCCTTGACCCTCAACCCCTCTTATTGGGCAACTCTGATACTATAAGTTACATGTTTTTAATCTGCAATAGTAGAAGCTATTTCCATATTAGGAATTCCCTACACTGGTTGTAATCATAGGTTTAGACAAAAAAAAGGGATGTATCATTTATACACATGATTTCACTTGAGCCTCAGAATAACCAGTGGCCAAACAGCCGTCGATTTTTAGAGATATGCTGTCTAACGATATGCACAAAAATATTTATAGCAGTTCTATTCATAGTTGTAAACACCTGGAAACTAAGTGGAGGGAGAGGTCCTCCTCCTGGGTAATGAATGATGTCTGGATATCATTGAATTTTGTTGTGCCCATAAGAAATGATGAAATGCAAATCTTTGACATAACAGGAAGATTTTTATGAATTGATGCAGGGCAATGAGAGCAGAATTAAAGAACCACTTTATGCAATGATGACAACATTGAAAGACTTTTGAATTCTGATCAATGCAATGAGAAATCTTCAGTCTGAAAGACTGGAGATGACACACACCACTTGTCTCTTGCCGGAGAGGTGATGACCTTAAATTGCAGACAAGACACCTACATTTCTGGGCATGGCCAGTATGGGGACTTGTTTTGCTGGACTGTACAAGCTTATGATGAAAGTTTTACTTTATTTTAGTTCAATTGGGGGGCAGTGAGGGACAGATTATAAATGTCTGCAAAGTAATTTAGAGAATATTCATCTTCGGATTCAGCTATCATGGAAGCTTTGGCTATGATGTTTAGAAAGTTTTCTATTTCAGATGTTAACTGTTGGGTGTCATCCGACCAAGGTCTCATGTACAAAGCCAAGAGTGCCTCTCTGTTGGGCTTCAGGGGATTCAAAAACCACATGTTTCATCTAGTCAAGAAGATATTCAGTCCTTTAAAAATTAGAGCAAAAGACTTGAGGTTTGCGTTTCTCTTGATGCATGTCCTAAGCTTTATAGAATATATTTAAAAATAGGGGTCTTATTAATGGTATTTCAGCACTAGAATGTTTTTCTCTCTTATAAATGATGGACTTGGGAATGAGAGCTGGAAGCAGAAGGGCAAATAGTCTGCCCAAGACTGGGTACATGCAGGAGGTCTCTGTAAAATGTAGTCAGAATTCCGTAACAAAATCTAGTTCCCTTCCAAGTTTAATGCAAGACTCCTGTCTATGTTAGTTTTTTTCTCATGACCCTTAGCGAATTCTCCCCAAATTATTGTGTGTTTCTTTTGTATATAGGTAGCACTCAGTCCTAACTCTTCTCCAGTTAGGCCAGCTACATCTCTCCCTCAGGATTCAGTGGGTTCCCCTGAGGTGTTAGGGAATCTTTTCCTAATTGTATTGACAGTTATTCATTCCAGGGACCAACACTGCTTCCATTAACCCATTAGCATTATTTAGGTTTTAGGAAGTGGTAATTACTTTGAGGATCTAGCCAGAACAGAAGTACAAACATTTCCCTCCAGTTTCTTGGGGGCACCCTCTACCCTTACCACCTCAGTCTCTGGGGAGAATAGACTCAAATTTAATGAGGTTTCTGTCTAGCACTGGTCTTGCTGAATTCCTGTCCCAATGATGAGTCTTTGGCTCGGTTGTTATTGGGTTGGGTTCTGAAGGCTGTTCTTCAGTCATCATTTCTGGCTTGGCTGCAAAGCCTAGCACAAACTCTTCTTTCAGGTCTCCTGGTGGTTTGCCCTCCTGACCTTTAAAAACTCATAAAGTTGTGACTTCCAATCTCTTTGTCCTACAGTGAAAAGAAAAGTGCAGCCAGGGCAAGTGCTGAGGCCGTTATGCATTGCTCACATGTTGACCTTGAATGGGAAGGGTCCAAGATCCCTCCCCTTACGGCATTGTCTCTTTTCTTTCACTGGAAAACGCAGACAAGCATGAAGAAATAACCCAAGGAGAAGGAAGAGATAAATGCATTTACTACAAAACAAATATACTTTCCTTCAAAATTGAATGTATTTAGAAAAATTAGGAGATTGCCAACCCAAAAGAAAATAGGAATACTAAGGGGATGGAGGGCCCCTTTTCCAGTGACTAGAGTAGCATGGGTCCAGACACCTGGATAGGAGATGGAAATGAGGTTTCCACTTAGTCACAGCATTAATAATGGAGTTACTGAGGCTTTGTTCAAATCTGAATGATTCATTAACTTGGCAGCCAGAAGAAAGAAATGGATATGAAAGCAGGAAGGTGTGAGTTTGAATCCTGCCTCAGACACTTGGGACAAGTCACTCAAACCTTTCTCAGGCTCAGTTCCTTCATTTATAATGGCTCTTACCTTACAGGGTTTATGTGAATATCCAAAGGGAACATATCTAAACTGCATTGCAAACCTCACAGTGCGATTGTTTTTATTATTGAAATATTATGCCTTTGTCCTCCATTTCTGGGCTTATCTTCTTTCTTCCATCTTCTGACCTGTGACTCAGAACCCTCTCCCTCTCCCCATTCAAATCCTTCAAGGATAGCCAGTGAGACAGAATGAATGGAGCTCTGGAATGAAGCTAGATGTTCTAGGTCCAAATCTTGGTTCCGTTACTTACCATTGGGTTGAGTTTTCTGAACCTGTTTCTTTGCCTGTAAATTCCAAAGAGCTGGGGTTAGATGATCTTTCCAGTCTCTCTTGGTTTCATTCTTTTGATTAATTGCTCACATCCAGTCTTTCCTCTAGAGATTCTTCTTCGATACGTGGATCTCCCCATAATCTCACTGATATAGGATTTGCCTTCATAGTACAGATTACCATTCAACAACTTGACTTGTGTGCCTTCATGTACTGCTTGATGTCTCTCCAGGTCCCCAACTAAATCTTATAAATTGGGAAAGGGGAGGATGTCTATTAGCATGCTGGTTCTTTTCTTTAATTCTCTTGATATTATGTTGATGCTAAAGGACTGTCCACAAATTATGGATATAACTGGCCCATTTCCTTTTCTGGTCATGTATCTCTGTAATGCATGATATTATTCGGATGTGTGCTATTTCTGATGTAGCTACATCTCCCTAATATTTATCTCTTTGATATATGATATCTCTATGGCATTTAAAAAAGGTTCAAGAGATGTGATTTCTGAATAATTTAATCATTTTACTAATAAGGATAGTATGTTAACTAATAACATAATGGCCATTTGTCCATCTCTCTTAGCCCAAAGACTTTTAATGGTGATGGGCTTACAATTTATATGCCCTTCAAAGAGTAGGTGTTCTTGAGGGTGGCTGTCAACTCTGATTGGTTAACAATTAATAAGAAAATGAATATTATAAGAGGGTGGGCTGTATTACAATGAGGATCTTAGGGTACAACTTGGATCATCCAAATCTTGGTCAAATAGATCTATCAATTTCCATGTCACGTATCTGACAAAAGGGAGGACCCATATTTTCCCAGACCTGTCTAAGCAAACCCAACAGACAGAAATGTACTCATTAACCTAAACTTAGAATGTCTGTTACTGTTTGATCAGATCTTGGTCTGGGTATTTCTTTGAAAAAAATTTCCCACACTGGTTGATTTCTGGATGAGGACATAGTAGGAAAGGGAAAATTTTTGTTTCTGATACAACAGTTATTAAGTACAAGAGAGAAACAATTATTTTTCATATCTCTCTGATGTATGATGCCCACAACTTCATTCTTCCTGAGTCATTCTTTGTTGGGTACATGGCACAGTGGCCTCACACCTGCCATATGCTTCTCTACTGCCCTTTACTTCAGATCCTGTGGTATTCAATGACTCAAAACCACTTAGCATTTTTTTTTTCAACCAAGACTGGGATGTCATCAGTCACAGGCAGACTTCTTACCCATGCAGATCAGCAATGCTTCTGTTCTAGAAAGCCTCAGAGAGTGGCCTGGGGGCACAAAATCAGCATGAGTCAGGGGCTAGGCTTGAATTCATGTCTTTCTGACTCCAAAGTCATTGTATTATACTTGTCTCTCCTCTAGCATTGCCAGAAGAATATTGATGCCTTAATTTGGAAGAAAATATGAGGCCAGGTGGCATGGTGGATAACCAGGAAAATCCAGGTTCTAACCCTCTCTCTGATATTTATGAGCAGGGCACCCTTCAGCTAATCATTCAGCCTCTCTGAGACTTTACCTCATCTGTAAAACGAGGAGGTAAATACCTAGACCTCCTACTTCCTAGGGCTATTGTGAGACTCAATGAAGATAACGCATTGTGGAACTCTCTAGAGCACACTAGAAATACCAGTTATTATCGGTGTTGTTAAAAGCATCAAACATTCCCAAGTGTATTTCATCATCCTCTCTTTCTTCATATTCAATTCTGGGGCAAGTTCATTGTCTAATCACAGTACCCATCCCACATTACGTATTAATAAACACTTCTTGACATGACTTTTGGATTCTTTCCTTGGCACCTTCCACATCAGTGGGAGACAATTTTGATTAAACTTCTCCCTATTCTATGCCTTGCTCACTATTAATGGTCAGGACATATCTGTTTTTCCCTTTTCAAGGATTTTTGTATGATCTTGACATGTTCATCAGAGGTATCTTATTGGGAGAACAGGCTTTAAGGTGGTGCTATGCTGTACTCAGTCAAATGCTTTTTTCAGCAAATAATTATTACTGTGTGATCTCCGGTATCCTCACCTTTCAGTCATTTGTGTGATTGGAAAGATGAGATCTGGAAAACAAATGCCTTTTCCTTCAAGAAGCCTCCTGTTGTGTTGTTTCAGATTTTTGTCATACAGGGAACCCCAAATCTGGGGTTTGTGAAATGTAGTTTGTGAAAGTTTCCCTCCCCTGAGGTGAAAGTAATCTCTTCTTTCTCAAAGTGTTTTGCCTGGACCCTGTCTTCTGAGTTGCCCTCCACTGAGAGATTCTTCTAGGTGATGGGCAATTTATCTTTGTTGGAAAACATTGGATCTCATGTCCAGAGCATAGCATTGTCACCCAAAGTCCATCTTTGAAGGAACCTGTGTTTTGGCTCTAAAGAAGGGCAGGAATTGTTCATGGACTGTGTGCAGACTCTTACAGAATACAGACATCACCCATATACCCCTGACTCCCTCCCTCAGGATATCACGAGGCAGGGCTTCACAAGACTAACATAGAGGCAAACAGGAAAGAAACTTTAGCCCAACATAGAGAAGCCTCTACATATTTCCTGGAGTCTCATTTGGTTACTTACCTTCCATGCCATCAACCTCACCAAACATAGACCAGTTGGACCATCCTGCACTAACATTAGTAGCAATGCCAGTTGTGCTTAAATGTAGTTTCTCTTCCCCAACCCTAGGACAGGTGAAAGCTTGGAGACTCCCATTCTCATCTCTGCTGCCGCTATGATCCCTGTACTGGCCCTCCTCTTTCATGTCATATTTCTTGGTGATTCAGGCACCATTAGATTCTAAGCTCATTGACAGCGGTGTCCACATCATCTTCCTAGTGCTGAATGAGGTACCTTACACCTAGCAAACCTCTCCTAAGTGTTTGCTGAGTTTAGTTGAATGCAGTACAGGAGGTATTATTTTGCCACAAGCCATGGAGGTGAGCTGATGAATGAACTTAGCTAGGAGAGCTGGAAAGGAGTGTGGACATGAGCTCTCTCCACAAGCAGGCCCTTCCTTCTAAGTACTCAGGGAGCTGATTTTCCTTATATGTGGAAAGGTTCCAAGTGAATTGGACTGGCAAGGACGGAATGCACAGAGCCCCTCCCCCATTGGATGCACATTGCTTTTCAAACAGAAAACTGAACATCATTTCCTCTAAGAAGTCTCCTGTGTGTTGCTGAGTTTGCTTTTGGACTTTGAAAGGTACAAGGGGACCCCAAATCTGTGCAATTTTTCTTTTATTTCTCAGGTTCTTCATTTAGCCATTACTAAAAAACATAATTTTAGGGGATAACACACATTAAAATGGGCTATAATTCTAGGTCCTAAATAGTCATTGTTTAATTTTCCTTACTTTCTTACCCTCTCCATTTTTTATTTTAACACCTGCACACTCTCTGTCCTTTTCTCTTCTTTCTCTCACTGTCTTTTGCTATGCCTCTTATTTTACCTGACTTTTTAATCTCTCCTCCTCGAGTCCACTTTCATCTCTAATCTCCTTCTTTTCTTTAAGGGTTCTCTGTCTTGTCTGTCAATCTGTCTCTCTCTTCTTCTTTTATCTCTCTCATCAGCTTATGAGCTTTTGAAGACCAAGGACTATGTTTTAGTATCTTTCTTTGTAATCTCAGGACTTAGAACAGTGCCTAGCACATAGCAGATACATAATAAGTGTTTGTTGAAGACACTTCTTTTTATCCTCCCCTATTCCCCTTTCTCCTTTATTTTTCCCATCTCTTTCCGTTGCGTAATTTCTCCACTTTTGTGTCTCTCCCATGTATATGTCTCTTCCAGAATGTGGTGGGGCTTTCTTTCCCCTTGTGTGGTGTCTCTCTCTCCCCCTGTGTGGTGTCTCTCTCTCCCCTTGTGTGGTGTCTCTCTCTCCCCCTGTGCGGTGTCTCTCTCTCTCCCTGTGTGGTGTCTCTCTCTCCCCCTGGGTGGTGTCTCTCTCTCCCTCTGTGCGGTGTCTCTCTCTCCCCCTGGGTGGTGTCTCTCTCTTCCCCTTTGTGGTGTCTCTCTCTCCCGCTGTGTGGTGTCTCGATGTTTGTGTCTCTTCCCCTCTGTATCTTTCTCTCCCTGTATAGTGGGTGCCTCTATCTTCCCCATGTAACATGTCTCTCTCTCTCTCTCTCTCTCTCTCTCTCTCTCTTTCTCTCTTTCTCTTCCCCCCTTGTCTCTCTGCCCTTCCTCAGTTTTATACTGATACATGATGCCACCATGGAGAAGGATCCCTAGTAAATGTGGTGAGACTATAAAGGTTCTGCTTCCATAAACACCCCAAGCAAACACATCTAATTATTTTATAACCAGAACTCTTATTAAGCATCTGAAATTCACTGGAGAGCAGATGGATAAAAAGAAACTCATCACCCAGAATGAGGCGGGAGTAGGCAAAGTTTAGAGGGAAGGATTGCGATTCATGGCATCTTTTCCTTCCCAGTCCTTGCCTCCTCTCTTCTCTCCTCCACAACACCCACAAGCATTGTTTTTAGTTTGTTTTTTTGGATAAATCTTCGCTGCCATCTCAAACAGATGAGCCTATGGAAATGGTTCAGGGAGGCCTTTTATGTTGTTTACATTTTTTATTTACATAATTGTCCCAGCTGTTGCAGGTATCCTTACCTATTATTACATATGACTTTTCCCCCCATAGGCAAGAACATCTGTCTAATTAACTCACTCCAAATATTTTATCAGGGAGCTGCCAAAAATAAAATAAAAAGAACCCCCTCCCAACCAGCTTAAGTCATTTCTAATCATTTACTCACACAATGCTAATTACCCACAGTGCAGAAGAATCACTACAAAAAACCATAGAAGGTTAGAAGGGATGATGAGTGAGTTCTTGTATTTGAAAAGCGATATTTCCTTGAGTAAACTGGAAGATGTGTGTATGGTTAGGGGACTTACTGGTCCCAACCCTTGTAGTCAGTAAACCTTACTGGGTACCAGTTTCCTCTGTAGGAAATGGTGGCCTCAGCGCTTGAGGCTTCGTCATCTCTGCAGTCACCGCTGGGGGATTCGGCTGCTGCTCTGCCCCCTTATTTTGGCACCTCTATAAGAAGCAGGAAACGGCAAACACAGCATTTTGTGAGTCTGGGCATTTTTATCAGCATCCAGGAAGGGTTTCATTATAGTTCAGCATATTAAATGCATTGTACCCGACTTCAGTGACTACAGTGCTCACTTGTGAGCCAGAGTTTAATTTTAAAAATCTCGCCAATATCCCAAATCCTGTTTAGGTGGGCGATAACATTTACTTCATGATTTGCAGCTTCATTGGACTGAAGCAAAGAGCATCTTAGTGTTGTTGAGGGTTCCCTCTGCTTTGTAACCTGTATTCATCTGTGCCTTTTGGATGCCTACTTGATGGATTTTGCATAAAAATTTTGGGACACTCTCTGCAGTACGAGAATGACAAAACTTCTTTCACACCTCAGTCCAACTGGCTGCTTTTTAAAATTTCACTGTGTTTTATTTCATTTTATTTTTTCAATTAATATTTATTTTCTTTCCCTCCCCTCCCCAATTGAAAAAAGGATAAAGGATAAAGATTTTGTAACAAATATGCATAATCAAGGAAAATAAATTCTTGCATTAGGGGCCATGTCCAAAAGTGGGGGGTCCCCTTCATCATTGGTTTTGGTGCATTTCAGGAGGCAGAAGAGTCCATCACTAAGAAGAAGATGTAGAAAACGGTGGAAAAGGACCCTATTATGTGCTTCTCATAGGATTGCACTCATTTAGAACTTGAAGAGACCACCTGATCTCTCATTTTTATAGATGAAGAATTGGATCTCTAAGAAGCTAACTGATTGGTTTAGGTCCCTATCGATTGTGTGTGGGAGAGTTGCCATTCAAATTCAGGTCCCTCAGCTATAAATTCCATCATCCTCTTTGTATTGTATCACTGTGGGAAACAAGGGTGACTTTGTTTAGGGTTTGAAAAAACAGAACATTTATTTTAAAAATATATATATCTCAGATATGTGGACTACATGGCACCTACACAAAAATTGATCATGTATTAGGGCACAAAAACCTCATAATCAAATACAGAAATATTAAATGCATTCCTTTCAGATCATGACAATAAAAACTACATGTAATAAAGAGCCATGGAAAGATAGATAAAAAATTAATTGGAAGCTAAATAATCTAATTCTAAAGAATGAATGGGTCAAACAACAAATCATAGAACAGTCGATAATTTTGTCAAAGAGAATGACAATAATGAGACAACATACCATAAAATTTATGGGATGCAGGCAAAGCAGTACTTAGAGGAAATTTTATATCTCTAAATGCTTACATGAATAAAATAAAGAATAGACCAGTGAATTAGGCATTCAATTAAAAAAAGCTAGAAAAAGAGCAAATTAAAAATCCCTGATTAAATACCAAATTAGAAATTCTGAAAATCAAAGGAGAGATTAATAAAATTGAAAGAAAACTATTGAACTAATAAAACTAAGAGCTGATTTTATGAAAAAAAAAACCCCAATAAAATAGACAAAACTTTGGTTAATTTGATTAAAAAAAGAAAGAAGAAAACCAAAGTGCTAGTATCAAAAATGAAAAGGGTGAATTCGCCAACAGAGGAAATTAAAGCAATAATTAGGAGCTAATAATAATTAGCAATAATTTTGCTCAACCAAATGCCAATAAATCTGACAATCTAAGTGAAATGAATATTTACAAAAGTGTAAATTTACAAAAAAAAACAGAAGAGGAAATAAAATATTTAAATATTCCTCTTTTTGGAAAAGAAATTGAACAAGTCAGCAATGAATTCCCTAAGAAAAAAATCTCCAGCTGGATTTACAAGTGAATTCTACCAAACATTTAAAGAACAATTAATTGAACTATTATATAAACTAAATAGGTGAAAAAGAAATTCTACCAAATTCCTTTTATATCACAAATATGATGCTGATACCTAAACACTCTAGTCTCCTTTGCTGGATTATCCTGTCCCCAATTTTGAGTGTTCTCCTAGACTCTGTTCTGGGTCCTCTTTCTATAATCTCTTCAAAGTTGACCACATCAGTTTCCATGGAATCAGCGATTGTCTCTACACAGATGCTTCCCAGATCAATATAGCCAACCCTCTTCTCTATTCTGAGCACCAGTCGTAGATGATTAACTGCCTATTTACAACTGGATGCCCCGGAGACATCTCAAATCCAACTTTTATAAAATAGAACTCATTCTATTTCCCCCCCCAAACCACCATTTCCCACCAATTCTTCTATCATTAGAAACAATATCATCATCCTTCCACTCACCCGAATGAATAATCTTGGTGTCATTCTTGATTTCTCACTCATCCCATATACTCATTAGATACCAAATGTTGTTGTCTCTAACTTCACAAAATGTCTCTCATCCCCTTCTCTCCACTAGCACAGCTGCCACCCCAGTTTAGGCTTCTTTAGGCTTTCACTCGGGCTATGGTAATAGCATCCTTATCTCCCTGACCCTTGCCTCAATACTCCATCCTCAAGCAATTGACAAAATAATTTTCCTAAAGTACAAGTCTGCTTCCATCCCTCCCTTCCTCCATATGTTTCAGTGGTTTTCTTTTACTTCAAAGATCAAACGTGAATTCCTTCATTTGACATTTAAGCAACCCCAACCCCACTTTCTCAACTTTATTACCCATTATTCCTCTTACCGTCAACTATGGTCCTACCATATTGTCCTTTTCTCATTTTACTGCTTCTCATGCTCACTCTACTTTTCCATGATTGCCTTTGTATTGTCTCTCTACACCCTCCCCCCTTCCATGCCTGCAATGTGTTTCCTTTGCAACCCTGTCTCTTATAACTCCTAGTTTTTATCCACGTTCAGCTCAAATGCTACCTTCTACATGAAATCTTTCCTGATCCTCCCTCCTCCACTTGCGCACAATTGTGTTGTCTGTCTTGTCCATATTTCTCTATGAGCTTGGATTCTAAGCTCATTAAGGACAGCAACTATTGCCTTTTTGTCTTCGTATATCCAGGGAATAGTTCAATGTCTGGAATATAGTAAGCATTTAATACAATGCTTGTCAATTGATAAGTGGATATATCTGCACGTGTGTGGATTTGAGGTATTTAATGCAAACATCTCTGTCTTTACTTGAAGCTTCCTATTGGGGGGTATTTTTAAAAATAATTAATTTGTTTGTTTTTGGTTTTCAACAATCACTTCCATAAGTTTAAAATTTTCTCTCCCTCTTTCCCACTTCCCTCCCCAAGATGGCATACAATCTCCTATGGGCTCTATGCATTGATTCTTATTAAATATATTTTCACGTCAGTCATGTTGCATAGAAGTATTAAAATGAATAGGAAAAACCATGAGAAAAATCAAACCAAAACAAAGCATAACAAAAGAGAAAATAGTCTGCCTCATTCTGCATTCTGACTTCATAGCTCTTTCTCTGGATATGGATGGCATTTTGCATCATGAGTTCTTTGTAATTTAGGTCCTTGAATTGCTGTAAAGGACTAAGTTTATCAGATACGGTCCTTGCACACTGAGGCTGTTACTGTGTATAATGTTCTCCTGGTTCTACTCATTTCACTCAGTTTATATAAGTTTTCCCAGGTTTTTCTGAAGTCCTCCTGTTCATCATTTCTTATAGGGCAATAGTATTCCATTATATTCATGTACCACAACTTGTTCAGCCATTCCCCAGTGGATGGACACACCCTTGATTTCCAGTTTTTAGCAACCACTAAAAGAGCTGAGAGGTGTATTTTTCCATTGAACTCCTGGCTGACTTAATTATCATTCAATTCAATAGGGTAAAACCACCATCTGCCTTTTGACACTTGTCCTTGCCTCCTACCCACTCCATTTATTTCTTTAAACATTTTTTAAATTCAATTTTATTTTATTTCCTCTCCCTCTTTTCTTCCTTTTTTGACCATTGAAAAGACAAGAAAAATAACAGCCATTACAAATACATGTAGACATGCAAAGCAGATTTCTGCATCAGCCACATCACCATCCATTCCCGTTCTTTACCTGCACTTGGAATGTATTATTTATAATTAAACACTACTGCGCACCATGTCATGTATATCCCAAACAAATTCTTGGGAGCATTCTCTAAGTAGCAGATAGATGAATCCATCATCAAGACACTCAAACAAAGGGAGTAAGTTCTTATTAAATGCTCATATGTTTTGTTAATTTAGCACGCTCCTTGATTTATCAGCTCTATTGTGTGAAATCACTTTACCTTTGATTGAATGCCATTTTTATAATACATTTTTATGGGGGCCTAAGTAAATGAAGTGGTTCCAGCAATCTTTTGGGATATAAATATAGCCTGAAGTAATGAAGATTTCTTGTGTCACTCTAGGTTTTCAAGTGGCAATACCTTCAGCTAATGGATTCTTTAAAAAATTTGTGCTCTTACACCTTGCCTTGAAATCGATCCTGGATTATTATTCCCACCCTGCTGCTGATTACTTAATGGACAGCTATTCGGCAGATTGATCTCTCCCTTTTGAATTGGGTTTAGAGCCCTAGATGTCCTTAGAGGACTCATTGAACTCACTCAAAATAAGCACTAGCTTCATAACATCCTCTAATTCTCATTTTTCTTTTAGCTTTGTGCATTTTTTAATTAAGGTTTAAACCTCCTGCCGTGTGACTGTCGGGCTGAACTCTCTAAGGATAGCTAAAGGAAGTAAAAATGTGAGTTGTCATTAATTTAGTTCTATTAAAATTAGTTCTTGGTTTCATTGTCATCCCGTGACATGTGACTATTTCTTAGGCATTATGGGGTGTAGATTCCAATTAGAAAACGGACATATCATTATCAATATGTTTTATGAATGACTGTATTTATTCTCCAGTATTCTAATGGAACAAGTGGAGATCTTATGGATTCGAATTCCTTCAATGGGTGTAGGTTGTGTTCCGTTGATGCTTATCTGTTCTGTGTTGGAATTGGACCATTTAGGGTTGCTGGAAACCTTACTCATGGTCTGGATTTGCCCTCACCTTGTTGATCCATTATTATGATTTTTTAAAAACATATATCAAAAGCTTGAAATAAAACACCATGTGGTTCAGTGGGTAGAAAGCTAGCCTTGGAGTGATGTGGTGTGCCTTTGTCATATTCTAGTTACTTCACTATAAGAAAGGCAGGTAGGTGGTACCATGTGCATAGAGTGCCAGGCTTGGGATCAGGAAGATCTGAGTTCAAATATGACCTCAGACACTTACTAGCTGTATGACCCTGAGCAAGTCACTTAACCCTGTTTGTCCCAGTTTCCTCATATATAAAATGAGCTGGAGAAGGAAATGGCAAACCACTCCTTTGCAAAGAAAACCCCAAAAGGGGTCATGAAGAATGGGACATGTCTGAAATGACTGGACAACTGACCATAGAAAAGTCACTTTAATGTCTATTTTCATATTGTCTCCCAGTAGACTATGAGGTCCATGTTTGCTTTTCTTTGTATCCCTAGAGCTTAGTTGGCCCATTGCCTGGCACATAGTAGGTGCTCAATAATGGCTTGTGTCCTCCAGCGTCTTTCTAAAGCTATAAACGGTAAAGCAGGTGTTGATTTGCATCAATAGCGGGAGTTTTCTCATCCATCCCCTACAAGCACGAAATCACAAGTCTGATAAAAAATGAAGATAAGCAATTCAGAAATGTTAATAGAAATTGTGTATTATCATTCAAGTGAGAAGGAGGATGGGAGAGTAAAAAACGTTCTCAAATGGGAGTCAGAAAAGACATAAGTTGGAATCCTCACCTGCAGCATTTACCTTGGCCAGAAACACTTAAGACACAGTCTCTGAACTTCTTTGTCTTAATCTGTGAAATGGGAATGATAGTATCTGTATTACTGGCCTCACAAGGTTGTTGGGAGATTGAAATGAAATAACATAAAGCCCCTTTTAACTGTTAAAGTGCAACTGCAAGTCATGTCATCATTTCCCTGATGTCATGGTCCTCTTGGAGAGCGAAGGACAAACTCAACAGCTAAAGAGTTATTGCTGGAGGGAACAAATCAAAGCATGCAACACCACCTTGGGCTACTGGGGGCCCAGCTGTTAGAGTGTTGGAATCCAGAAGACCTCAGTTCAAATCCTGTCTCACACAATTACTAGCGGGGTGAGCTTAGGGAAAATACTTAACCTTGGCCTGCCTTATAACTCCACATGTTGGATAATAACAACACCTAACACCTAGGGTTGTTATGAGGATAAAATGAGATAATATTTGTAAAGTGCTTTGCAAACCTTGATGTATGTGATGAATGCTTGGTAGCCATTATATTGTTATCATTATTACACAAATAATAAATTTTAAAAGTGTTTTTCATTCCTTCAACCCTCCCTCCACTTACTCCCTGCCTTACTAGGTGGAAGATAAATCTTTCAGGTCTGATTTTCTGTGTTGCCCCTTAGCAGATTGCTGTTCCACACTTGAAGCAATGGAGAGCTGCAAAGCAATTTCAAGAGCAGCAAGGTAAAGGAAAGGAAAGAGAAGTCATTGACGATATGGTTTATGAGAAATACTGTAGATTATGTGATAATCTGATCAGAACAAGTGGAGATCTTGTGGTTAATGTGTTATTGAACATTTCAGAAAGAAATAGCCAGTAATACATAGAATGTATATATTGTATGTATACATACGTATACATAGCATATATATATATATATATATATATATATATATATATAACATGCATGTAGTTGGTGGTTGTCCTTAATATTGAAGCAGAACAAAAATGACTTTACTATATTGGGGTCAGTGCACAATGTGTCTGATTGGCTGATCAGACCAATATGAACTCGGAAGGTTCTACCACAGGTTGGGCACAAAGAGCCTGTATAAAATTCATGTATATAGTGTGGTATAATATGTATATCCTATCCAGATATATATCATCCATCTATTATCTATTTCTATATATCTTTATCTCTCTATCTGTATAGAGATAGTAGTGGATATAGAACAGATCTGGTTTCTGAGTGAGGAAGACTTGGGTTTATGCCGCCCTCTGTCACCAACTGGCTCTGTGACCCTGGGTAAATCCCTTAACCTCTCAGTGTCCTAGGCAACTTCTGAGACTTCAAAAGACAGAGTCTGAGCTGATCTGCGTTAGTAAGGGATGTTTCCTCACCGGGCTTTGTCTATCTTGATAAAGTCCTAGGTCCAAATTGCATCTGGAGAGATAACTATTCCTGTATATTTATATGGATTTTTATAGGACAACTACTCTCCTTTTCTTTTAAAGGAGAATTGAATTTTAACAGTTCTCTGAGGAACAGTTTTATTCTTTATCAAAAGGCTACTTAAAAATGGACAAACCATAGCATAATAAAAATGTTACGGCCCAAAGAAAAGATTAGGCTGGAAAGAAATAAAAAAGGCTGAGAAAGAACACAAATATTCTACATTTCCTAGCTCCCAATCTTCTCTCATCCTCCAGTGGGTCTGTAATCTTGTGGATGGGGGCACATTTAGCGTTAGAGTTAGGGACCCTACCCCTGTCATGACGGCTCACAGCTCATTCATTCCCATCTGCTCACTCTCCCCCTGTCACACTTGTCTACATCTTTGCTCAACTTTACCCCATGTGCTGAGGGAATCCCACAAGCTTTGCTGACATCTCAAGATGACCCATGGAGCATGGAGGTGGCTGATTTGTTATTGCTCACTCTCAGTTGGTGACTTGCCTGTCTTTTCTGAAGATGTCTATTCACAATGCTTCTCTTTCATATTTCCTTTTCTGTAATAAACAAATCTTTGACCTGCTCTTGTTCATTGTGCACTTCATCCTTTGGGTGACTCTTAATTTTAATTATTCAAACTCCGGTGTTCCATGACTTAGTCATTTAATATCACCTGAAAAATAGGTATTTAAAGGAGAAAGTGTTATTGTAAGGAGAAACTTGAAGAAAAGGTAGTAGAAAGGAACAGAGAAGGGAAGAGCTGCTGGTGCCTTCTTTCAGATTATTTTTCGTTTGCCTTGTCTATATCTTGTATGTGTCTAATTATTCCCATGAGACTCTAAGCTCCTTGAGCTCAGAAAAAGAAAAAGCTCTTTGCTTTCTTTTTTGTACATTCAGTGCCTAGCACATGCTATGTGATTAATAATTGCTTATTGACTGACTGAATGAATCATTTTCACAAATTATATTCCATAGGAAACTACACCATGCAATACATCATGCAAATGACTGAAAGATGTAGAGGACATAAGAACTAGCCCCTTCTTATTGTTTCTTGACTATAAAAATGGTGTGTTATTGGGCAGAACAAAATGTCCCTTCAAGAATGTCTCCTAATGAAGTATCTCCCTCTTCTGTGACCTAATCGTACAAGATTCTTTGGAAGATGCAACAGTAGAGATAACCTTGTTCAACCACCCTCTGGTCATTAATATCAAAGGAGACACAGATCAGGAAGACCCATGGTTGCTACTGTCTTGGTGAGATCCAACCCAAAGTCCGAATCAGAGAGTCCCTGTTGACGATGATCTTCCAGATGTCCTTCTTGGTCATTACCTTTGCACTCATTGTACCAAGCTGCAGAAAATTTCAGAGATTTCTTGAGAGTTCTAATTCAAAAGAGCAGTCTAACTATTCATGGGGGGAATAATGATGATGATAATCTAATGGTGCCTACTGTGTGCCAGGCACTGTGCTAAGATCTCTGTTGATCTTCACAACAACCTGGAAGGTAGGTGCTATTATTATCCTTCCATTTCACAGATTCAGAATTATTCCCGCATACAGAAATGGGTGCAGGCAGTGGTTAAATGACTCACTCAGGGTTACATAGCTAATAAATTTGAACCCGGGTTTTCCTGATTCTAGGCCTGGCACTCTACCCACTGAGGCACTGAGCTGCCCCAACAAGTGAATGAAGAATTCCTATTGTCTAGGCTAAGATGTACTGACGAATGGGCAACCAGAAAGGTTACACATCAGTCTGTCTATCTGAATATAGGCATACTATACATATATTGCATAATATACATATAAATAAAACACATTTGTAGAATCATGTATACACATACGCATATGCATGTACCTGTGCACATGCATATATATGCAGGTACACACACGTATGTGCATACGTGAGTATCTTTGACAAATGCTGCAAATAGATAGAGTTGGATCCTGGAATGAAGAGGAGCAGGATGTTATTTCTCAGAGTTGCCCACATTTACCACAATATTCTTTTAATGAGATCAAACTTTTTCCTGAAACACAGGGTTCAATTTGGGGCTTAAGCTCAAAAGAAGGTTGCAATTGTTCTCTTTCTGTCAGAGAAAACTTTCCCTCATCCTTCCTGATCTCACCACACTGGGTCTCCCTGCAGGGCCTGTTGTTTAGTGCTGAGAAATGGTATCATAGCAACAGAGAGGAACTGGTACTCAGCACTCACCTAGATCCCCTGTACTCCAGTCTGTCTGTCAGTTTTCAGCTGGTGCTGAGAAAGGGATGGAGGAGGGCTGGAAAGGACATACCTGCTCTTTCATTGTGAAAGCCTTCTTCTGGTTTGGAACCAAGGGATGTAGTCTTTTTTTAAGGGTTTCCCTGATACTTCTCTGATACCATCTTGCCCATGTGGCCCATTTCTCCAGGGATGTAGCTCTCAATCCCCTGGTTCTACAAGTCATCCATGGCCATTTGTGTCACTCTTGTCCATGCCCTCCTGTAAATCCTCCGTGGGATGTGCGTGGAGGGTGTCTTCTCAACAAATGGGGAACCTTCCCCTCATTCTCTTGGATAGCAGTGGAACATAAGGGTTGTCCATTGGTTATCCCTTTGCCTTGGTTATGTGTATGGCTCATCTATTTTTTTCTTTTATGATACATTTCTAAGAAGCCAGGATTAATTAATTGACAACATGAGGTCGCTAACTTATTGATGACCAGAACTTATGGAAGAGAGCAGGAAATTGTATTATATAAAATGGTGGTTTCATAATGCCCTTCAGTTTGCTCATAGAGATATTTACATGAGAGAGAGATAGAGAGAGAGAGAGGGAGAGAGGGAGAAAGGGAGAGAGAGGGAGAGAGAGGGAGAGAAAGAGGCAGGCAGAGACAGAGACAGAGAGACAGAGAAGGAGAAAGAGGCAGAGACAGATAAAGAGAGATACACACAAAGAGGTATTGGCAGTGTCTACATTTATTAATTTCTCTGCGTATATGGAGGACATGATCTGACTTTGTGGAGGAAACTCATAATGTTAACTGGTTAGAGAAGGGTTGCATGTCAGTCAAAAACCATTTATTAAACATCTACTGTGTGACAGGCAATATGCTAAATAAGCACTGGAGATACAAATATGAAGAAAAGAATGACAATTCCTGCCCTCAAGATGCTCCCAATATAATCTGGAAAGGTGACACCCAAAAGGAAGCTGAAAAGCAAGGAGTTAGGGAGAGGTATTTGGTCCAGAGACATGATCATGATGGAAAGAGTGAAGTCAGAAATGAAGAGCCAGCTGTTTGGGGAGCCCTCTTTAAATGGAAGCTTTGGGAGGAGCTCTAGTACTTACTAGCTGTGTGACCTTGTGTAAGTCACTAAACCTCCCTGGGCTTCAGTTTCCTCATTTGTAAAATGGGAAGATTAGACTGGATGGTCTTTTAAATCCCTCAAAACTCTGGATTCATGAGTATGTGAACACAGGATTGTAGGATTTAAAGCAGGAAAAAATGTATAAATATGTAAGCATATGCTTTTCAATAAAAATCTTAAAATGCTCTATTGGTTGTCAAGGAGATTTTTTTCACACGAAATTATAAAGCTCAACTGTATTCTCAATCTGATGTAGTAGAAGAATGAGACAGGAAAATGAAGTGTTGGTAAATGTGGGCAGTATCAGAGCTGTCACTGGGCATTCTTGTACCTTGGGGCAAACTCAGTTGCGGATAGGATGTGATAACAGCATGGAAGGAAGTTGATTTGGATTGTGATCATTCCCCGCAAAGTCCAGCAGTCACCTCTGCCAGGATGGGTGAGAAAATGAACCTGTGGAGAGAGGTCACAATGGTCATGCCATCCTGGGGTAGATCTGGAGGTGATTGCCTCATATGACCATGTGAATTAGTGGAGCATTGTAAAACCTGAAGATGGTAGTTGCCATAGTGAGAAAATTCCTCTACTAGATATTGGCACCATGGGGAAAACCCCCAGTGGCCCTTTGCCAGTTATAGCTTTGGGTGCTTCCATTATAATTGCCAAAGGCAAGTTTGAGTGAACTAATGTTTCTTTAAAAAAAACAAAAACATTACAAAGTAATGCTAAATCATTTGGGTCCCAGGATGGAATAAAATGAGTCTTGTAAAAAAAAATGCCTGCTGGACTAGAAATATGGAGAGCTTGGTTCTGGTCCCAGCGTTGAACATCACATTGCCTTTTTGAGGATCAATTTCCTTACCTGTAAACTGAAGAGGCTTTGGACAGCATAACCTCTAGGTCTCTTCCAGTTCCAAAATGCTCTGATTCTATGATGAGAGCTAGAAATTGAAAGGAAAAATAATAACTCCTGTTACAATGGCTCAGAGTCCTCTGTGGGGCAGTTATTCTACAGACAGACCCAGTTCTTGAATTAGTATGTTACCAATATAACCTCTTGAAAGAAGATGTTTACTGGTTGACACCATAATAACACCACCACATATCCAGTGGTTGATATATGGTCTTGGAGAGTCGTTCCATATTATTGAACTCTCATCCAGCCTCCATCAATCATACAAACACAGTCAAGTGCATTCTAAAATGAATGCAAGCTTTCGTTCAGTGATACATTTGGTACGTTAAACTCTGTGGACTTGGAAATGGGTAACACTGTGGTCGATCTATGTTTAAATGGGGAATAATTTATATGTGATTTTGGCATTCAATTTCACCCTGGTAATCCAGAAACTCATTACAAGGTAGAAGTGATTGCTAATCAAGATGTCTAAATTTCATTCCCCCTCCAATAAGCCCCCTCTTCCCTTCCCACCACCCCAGTATTTTACCCAATTTTTGGCTGATATCAGCATGTATCATGTCTGACCATAAGTAATAAAACAATAGAGAGGGTTATGTGGTCTTTTAAAATATAAATGAAGAGTTGTAAATCAGTCAGAGCAGTGTTTCTTGTCTGAATTCTTCACTCATAATTATATCTTACCATGATGGGGGGATGTTTGAACCATTTATGGTTGATTTTTAATTTATTTACATCAGATTATTAAAATGTCCAGTATCTAGAACCAGAACTCACCTCCTTTATATAAGAACATTTCAACACACATGTCTTTACCATCCATTTTGACACATCATCGAGGACTCATCGAGGACAGAAATAATGATCAACAGGTAAGAGGTAGCTTATAGGTAACTATACTGCAAGAGGTTTCAGCTGGAACAGGGAATTACTGGACAGAGATAAACCAAGACAGGTAAAGCAAATGATTTAGAGTGGAATTATACTGGAGTACTGTTATTTGTTTATCACTTGAAATAACCAAGAAAGCATATTTACTAAAAAGTTAAAAGGGTTAGTATGACACATGAATATGAACATATTTATCATTAATCCATTTCTTATGTAGAATAATAACCTTTATTTATCATTGTAAGGTGTGTGTTGCCCAGTTAAGATATGTATATCCCCATGAGTTATCTAAATGTTCCTTGTAGATAGATGCTGATAGATATCTCTAAAGCATCGACTACCCTGAGGTAATGGAGACTGATTTCTACCTGAAGGGACATAGCAGAAGGCTGACTTCTTCTCCTTGGAGGGAAAAGATAATGCGCACACACATCCTAGTCCATTAACTTTTATATACATATATATGTATATGTATATACACACACACGTACATAGATCTATATCTCTTCCCTCCTAAATAGTGCTTGTATTTCTTTTTATGATTTCTTTTTAGATTCAAAGAAACTGTGTTTCTATTTGCTATTAAGGGGGAAAGGCCAACTCAGACTTAGATCTGTCACCTCCTAACTCCTTCCTCCAAAATGCTGGTTACACAAAAGATCATCACAAATATTGAATAGTGAGTAAACCTACAAGCAGATACAAAATTAGTTGACCAACAGAAGTCAGATAGGTTATGCACAGAGTGAATGAGCTCTCCCAGTAGAAGTGAGCTATCTCAGCTCAACCAAGAGGGAGGATTTGATTTTATCCAATGACAAAAATCACCGAAGTCACTAATGGAGGCAAGCTGGAAATCAGGGACATGTTGCAACTCTTCTATCTTTTCCTGGTTTGCTTCCTGGAGGGTCTGGAATGATGTGCATCTCAAAGCAGGAATGAAAGCTGTTTCTCCTCTCTGAAGCTCTGTACCAACTCCTTCCCCTCACATAGATAATACAGCTTATGATCATTATTCTCTCCCCCACAGTTGGACTTCCACTGAAGCAACACCTTGTGAAATAACTAATGTTTTAGAACCAGGTTGCGTTTGTTTTTGTACATTTGGATTCATGATTTTTATCTCTGTGGGGGAGTTTCTACCATGGAAACTCTCATTGTTAAAATTGATCACAGGATGATTAGATTTAGGATCAGGGGGAGCCTAGAAACCATTATACCTGTTTCCTTTTACTTTTACATTTCTGGAAAACTGAGGCCCAGAAAAGTACTCAGGGCCACACAGGTACTGACAGAGGTGAGATTCAAATTTATGTCTTCTAGTTCTAAATCTAGTGAGCTTCTCACTGTCGCACACTGTCTCTGCAACTCAGACATAACTTATAATATTAGAGAATCATCCTTGTGGGCATTGTTTGGAGGAACTGAGAAATAAGGGACTTGTTCATGGTCATGCAACTTGCATATGTCAGAAACAGGACTGGAACCCAGGTTTTCCTGACTAAGGTTGATCCTTTATCCTCTGTGCAACTATGCTCTTTGGTGGTATTTATACTTTATATGTAATATGTTAATATAATATAAATTATATTAATGATATAATAATGCTATAGATTATATAAGAACCATATGTCTGAGTACAAGCCTTGCTGAGTTTGGAGTGTGTTATAAAAACAGCTGATTGGACCAAAGGATGCTTGTGTGGTTTTTGGGCTCCAGCCCCTACTAAGTTATTTTTCGTTGTTCAGTCATTTTTCAGTCATGCCTGACTCTGTGAGTCCATTTTGGGTTTTCTTGGCAAAGATACTGGAGTGGTTTGCCATTTCCTTCTGCAGCTCATTTTACAGATTAGGAAACTGAGGCAAACAATGTTAACTGAATTGTCCAGGGTCACACAATTAGTAAGTGTCTGAGGCTAGATTTGAACTTGGGAAGATGTCTTACTGACTCCAAGCCTATCCACTGCCCTACTTAGCTTTCCCCTGCTAGGTTATAGTGGCTATATTTTGTGGAAGCTTGAAGAATACTTACATCAAGGAAATTTCATTCCTTTGAAGAATTAAAGGGAGTATCTTGCCAAGAGAGGTTTAATGGACAGAAAGTGACCTTGGAATCAGAAAGGTCTGGGTTCAAATCCTGACTCTGACACTTGTTGACTGTGATTCTGGGCAAATTACCCAAGTAACTTTCTAAGACTGTTAGTTTCCCAACCAAGTGTCATTCTACATTTGTAGAGTTTTGTGTCATCAACTCCTTGGGCAATCAGGGAAGTCTATGGACCTCTTTTCATAACAAGATTTTAAAATATTTGAAGACAATACTGAATTTCATGTAGGTGAAAATAAAGATGTGATTCTTCTCCTATCCAAGGTTACTGACCCTCAGAAATCATGAGTTCCAGACACCCCATGTTAATAACTCCCAGTCAAGGCAGTTTCTTCTCTGAGAGTACCATGAAATACTAAGAAGAGACTGAGATGACTTCACTTTTATCTACCGTTGAGGGTCTGGAAAAGGTCTGCTAAGTTTCACAGGTATTTGTTAGGTAGGCCCATCACTGCTCTGGGCTTAATTAAACACCTGTCTTCTCTGTTCTCAGCCCTGGCCCTACCAAGATGAGAAATGATAGTCCTTGCCCTCAGGGAAGCTGCAGTGCAGGGTGGGCTGCTGCCTTTTTCTTTTTTTAAATATTTATTTATTTATTTAACTTTTTACATTCGTTTTCACAAAATTTTGGGTTCCAAATTTTCTCCCCTTTTATCCCCTTCCCCCACCCCAATACACCAAGCAATCTAATTTTTCCTATCTCCAATCTGCCCTCTCTTCTGTCATCCCTCCCTTCTCTTGTCCCCATCTTCTCTTTTCTCCTGTAGGGCCAGATGACTTTCTATTCCTCATTAACTGTATGTCTTCTTTCCTAGTAGCAACAACAATACTAAACAGTTGTTCCTAAAACTTTGAGTTCCAAATTCTCCCCATCCCTCCCTCCCCACCCATTCCCTTTGGGAAGGCAGGCAATTCAATATAGGCCATATCTGTGTAGTTTTGCAAATGACTTCCATAATAGTCGTGTTGTGTAAGACTAACTGAATTACCCTCCATCCTATCCTGCCCCTCATTGTTTCTCTTCTGTCTTTTGATCCTGTCCCTCCCCGAGTGTTGACTTCAAATTGCTCCCTCCTCCCTTTGCCCTCCCTTCCATCATCCCCCTCCCCTTGCTTATCTCCTTCTCCCCCACTTTCCTACACTGTAAGATAGATTTTCATACCAAAATGAGTGTGCATTTTATTCCTTCGTTTAGTCGAATGTGATGAAGGTAAACTTCTTGTTTTTTTTTCTCAGCTCTCCTCTTTTTCCCTCCACTAAAAAGTCTCCTACTTGCCTCTTAAATGACATATAATTACCCCATTCCATTTCACCCTCTTTCCTCCCACTACATTTCTCTCTCACCATTTACCTTAATTTCTTTTAAGATATGGTCCCATCCTATTCAATTCACTCTGTGCTCTCTGTCTCTGTATGTGTGTGCATGTGTGTATGTGTGTGTGCGTGCATGCATGTACATGTGTGTGTGTGTAGTCCCACCAACTACCCAGATACTGAAAAGGTTTAAGAGTTACAAATATTGTCTTTCCATGTAGGAATGTAAACAGTTCACTTCTGGTAAGTCCCTTAAGACTTCTCTTTGCTGTTTACTTTTTCATGCTTCTTCTCATTCTTGTGTTTGAAAGTTAAATTTTCTTTTCAGCTCTGGTCTTTTCATCAAGAATGTTTGAAAGTCCTCTGTTTCATTGAAAGACCATATTTTCCCCTGAAGTATTATACTCAGTTTTGCTGGGTAGGTGATTCTTGGTTTTAGTCCTAGTTCCTTTGACTTCTGGAATATCCTATTCCATGCCCTTTGATCCCTTAATATAGAAGCTGCTAGATCTTGAGTTATCCTGATTGTATTTCCACAATACTGGAATTGTTTCTTTCTAGCTGCTTGAAATATTTTCTCCTTGAGCTGGGAGTTCTGGAATTTGGCCACAATGTTCCTAGGAGTTTCTCTTTTTGGATCTCTTTCAGGTGGTGATCGATGGATTCTTTCAATACTTATTTTGCCCTCTGGTTCTAGAATGTCAGGGCAGTTTTCCTTGATAATTTCATGGAAGATGATATCTAGGCTCTTTTTGTGATTATGACTTTCAGGTAGTCCCATAATTTTTAAATTTTCTCTCCTGGATCTATTTTCCAGGTCAGTTGTTTTTCCCATGAGATATTTCACATTCTCTTCCATTTTTTCATTCTTTTGGTTTTGTTTGGTGATTTCTTGGTTTCTCAGAAAGTCATTAGCCTCCATCTGTTCCATTCTAATTTTGAGAGAACTATTATCTTCAGTGAGCTTTTGAACCTCTTTTTCCATTTGGCTAATTCTGCTTTTGAAAGCATTCTTCTCCTCATTGGCTTTTTTGAACCTCTTTTGCCAATTGAGTGAGCCTATTTTTCAAGGTGTTATTTTCTTCAGCATTTTTTTGGGTCTCCTTTACCAAGGTATTGACCCGTTTTTCATACTTTTCTTGCATCTCTCTCATTTCTCTTCCCAGTTTTTCCTCCACCTGTCTAACTTGCTTTTCAAAATCCTTTTTGAGCTTTTCCAAGGCCTGAGCCCACCCGACATCCCCCTGAGATGTCTGGGGTACCAAGGCCCCACCCTCCATGTCTTTCTCTGATGGCAAGAATATGTCCTCGTTGTCGTCAGATCCGAAAGTCGGGATCATTTGCATCTGTTCAAAAAACTCTCTATAGTCTTATTTTTCTTCCCTTTTCTAGGCATTTTCCCAGCCAGTTACTTGACTTCTGAGATTCCTGTCCACCCCCGCCTAGATCCGCCCAGCTAGTGCTTGGGGTCTGAGATTCAAATGGGCTTTCCGTGGCAGGTGCCGCTGCTATTCAATGTGAGCTTTGGTTCTGGTGCTAGGGTGGGGGCAGGGCCGCCTCCCAGGCTCAGTTCCCTCAGGGGCTTTATGCAGAGACCTTCAGTAATGGAGCGGGTGGGGGCAGGGCTGCCTCCCAGGCTCAGTGCCCTCAGGGGTTTTATGCAGAGACCTTCAGAAATGGAGCGGGTGGGGCAGGGCCGTCTCCCAGGCTCAGCTCCTTCAGGTGGTTTATGCAGAGACTTTCAGAAATGAAGATCCTGCCTGCTGCTGGGGGAGTAGCAGGCTGCAGCTGCCGCACCGCCCTGCCTCCGCCATGTCCTCCCAAGGGGGCCCGAGCCACGGAGACACCCCGCTCCCCTCCCGTCCAGCCCAGCCGTCTCTCTCACTGACCTGTAGAGTCTGTGGGCGGAGGGACCTTCCAGGCCGCTGGAGGTTCCGTCCCTGAAGCCTGCTCAGATCAGCTTCTCTGGGGCCGCGGCCAGGGCAGCGCTGGAGTGGGGTCCACTTTCTGGGGCGCGACGGACCCTGGGGATGGCTCTCCAGGGCTTTCTGGATCGGAAATCTCTTCCACTATGTTTCTGCATCCCCTGCAGTGATCCAGAACCTCTGGGGAGCTCTTCTTACATTAAATCTATGGGCTGTGGGATTGGAGCTCGTATACATGCATCTTTCCACTCTGCCATCTTGACCCCACCCCGGGCTGCTGCCTTTTGATAATCACAAGTTTAATACGTACTTATGAGTGTTTATCTAGAGGAAACTTAGAGAGAACCCTTTATAAAGCAAATGCTTTTCCTCTAATTCTCAAAATTTGCCATGTGTTCCATATCTGGGAATTACCTGGTACTCTTGAGAATCTGAGTCTGAGAGCCAACTCTTTGCGTGTATATTGTATGGAGAATAAGAAATGTTTTATTGATGCCCTATATTGTTCTATCCTAGAATTTCCTGAGCTGAGCCCCCACCCAAAACATGAACAAAAAAGTTAATAACAGTTAATAAAATAGTTACACCCTATATAATGACCTTGCCTGGCAAAGTCTACATCACTCTGTCCCAATAGCCCTCCACAGTATTGCTGAGAGAAAGGAGATCTTTTTCTAAAAAAATAATTATTGCAATCTTTTGTTTTTACATTATCATTGTTTTCAAATATAGCCCTTCTTTCTCATCATTGTCATTGTCATCACATTCTCCTCCTCTTCCTTCTCCTTCTTCTTTCTCTTCTCTGAAATCAGGAATCTCTGAACTCAAATCTGTATTCAGGTGCTTCACATAAGTAATGTCTAATTCAGTTTCCTCATTTATAAAATGGGGACTGTAATATCATCTGGCTTTCAGGGTTGTTGTGGGGTAGGAAATGACACAGTATTTGTAAGGTGCTTTGTACACCTTAAAAGGTAGAATATATGTGTTAGGTATTAATGATCTTATTAATATTATTATTTTATATTAATTATATAACATATAATTAATTATATTAATTAATATTAATAATATTAATTATAATCAAACAAATTAATTAGGAGAAAATCAATTTAGTAAAACTAATCAATATATCTGGAGTTTGATGATAGGAATCAATCAATGGGAATTTATTTTTTAAAAAATTATTTTAAATATTCATTTAAAAATGAATTCTAAATTCTCTTCTTCCTCATATTCCTTTTTTGATTATTGAAAATCATGCATACATGATAATGTAAAATCATGTAAAACACATTTCCATATTAGCCATGTTGCAAAAAAGAGCTAGAAGGTGAAAAAAAATTATCCTTTCATTTACACTCAAAGTTGATTAGTTTTCTGTCTGGAGGTGGGCAGCATTTTTTTTTGTTATGAGTCCTTAGGAATTGTCAATAAACATTTATTATTGTGCTTGATGGTAGACATCCATCCAGAGATAAAAATGAAATAGTTCCTTCCTGCAAAGAACATGTATTCTATCAGGAGAAACATGTATGTACATAAAGAGATGTACTCAAAGTAAGTATTTATGGGGAGCAGTTATAATGTTCCACCCCCTACTCCCTCCCTTCAAGAAAGGAAGACAGGTGCATTTCTTTATCTCTTCTTTAGACATGCACTTGGTCCTCCTAACTACAAAGGCTTCACTTTCTTTTTGTTGTTTTCAGGTACAATATTGTAGTGATTGTGTATGCCATTTCCCTGGTTCTACTTTGTGCAATTATAATTCTTCTCATACTTCTCTACATTTCTCATCCTTATAATTTCTTTTGGTGCAGTAATATTCCATTGTATTCAGGGATCATTCAGAGGGTGAGCTATTTCATTATCTGTCCCCTGGACCATGACAGGCTTTTCAGGTATTCAGAGTTGGGCTTTCTTTTAGCAAATATTTAATTTGTATTAGTATAGTCATTTTCTAGATTATTCCTCTAGGTTCTGCTTATTTTACTCTTCAGTTTATAAAAATAGTCCTCTGTTTCTCTTAAAACCCATGGTGCCTCTGAGACATGGAGAGATAAATGCATGATGCTGGATAGCTTTCTACTGGCAGAAGGGAATCTTCTGTCTTACTATCTTGAGAAAGATTACCAGGCTACCTGTATGGAAGCAGGCTGCACAGGGCTCCTTCAGGCCAGCCTTTAGAGTAGATTACAGCTTGAGAAGCATTTCTTTCTTGGATATCTGAGAAAAGAAAGGGATATCCTTAGCTCCCTTTCTCTCTTTTCCTTTGTTACAAATGCAAGAATTGACTCCAGTTTTATTATTGTTTTAGTATGTCTAAAACCTCTTAATTAGTTCCTTAATGTCAGCTTACTCTAGATAAAAGTATGACCAATCCTGACTACTGCTGAGGTGGATATTTGTTTTTTTGTAAGTAGAAAGTGGCAAAAGAGAAAAGTAATGACTAGGTATGGAACAAGTTAAGTGGATTGTCAGTGGACCTGAAAAGTGGGCTTGAGTGATATGATAGAAAATTTTTATAAATATCTCAAATCAGAGAAAAAAGCTAGACTTGGAGTTCCTGAGTCACTTGTCATTGCTGTTGGGAAGGAAGTTGCTCTGGCAGGTTGTGATTCCTCCTATGTTGTCTCCCTCCCCCCACCCTGCCCCCAAACAATACACAGTGTAGACAACTCTCTGCAAAGTAGAATCAAAGAGAATAACTAGATTATTTCTTAAAATAATGATTGATCTTGTTATTGATAGTTTTCCCATTATCTTCATTTACAAATACATTCCTCCTCTTTGAACCATTGTTCCTTACTCAGTGAGTAGGAACTGCCCAGTGGGAATGAAGGAGTCTTTGTAGTCATCTGTTAATGCACATACTCCAAGGATGGAGGCCAGAAAAGGGAGTGAATGCCTCTTTCTTTAGTCTTCATCTTCAACTTGAAGAAGTCATCTTCAAGTCCAGAGAATACAGAGACTATGTTCTGAATCCTTCATATGCTCCATTTCTTACTGCACAATAATGCTATTGACTTAGAAAAAGACAATATAAAAATGTTATTGACTTACAAAAAGACAATACAAAGAGAGTCGGATGGGATCTGAGAGGTCATCAAGTCTACTTTCCTCATTTTATAGACAAGGAAACTAAGGCAGAGAGAGGTTAAGTGACTTGCTCAGGGTCACACGACTAGTGAGTGTCTGAGGCAGGATTTTAACTCAGGGCTTCCTGACTCTATCCACTACATCATACCATCTCACAACAGGACACGAGCTGAAGCATAAGAAATCATAGAAGGGTGGTTGTTAATGAGGTCTCAGATGCATCTAAGTAAGTACAAACAAAGTTTTACAAGCTACCTTTGTGTGAATCAAGGAGGATTGTAGCAAGTAAAGCCAAAGAGAAATTTAAGATCATCTAGTTCATCCCCCTTCTTCACTGCACCCTCCCCCTTTTGTGGATGGGGAAATTGAGACCCTGAAAGGTGAAGTGACTTGCACTAGGAAGTAAGTAACAAAGACAAACTTCAAATCCTGGGCTTTTTCTATGAGTCCCCATTGTTTCATATGGAAAAACAATGGAGTTTTAATGTCTCACACTGGAATTCTGTATGGAGGGACTTGGAAGAGAATCTTCTTACTTTATCTTTAAATAGGAGTTGATGAGACATTCACAATTATTGCTTTTAAAATACCAAATGCAATCAGAGGTCTACTCTGAATAATAGTTCAGGACCATGGCTAGCATTCTCATAATGGCCGAGTCGCCAAGTATTGGTGGCCCAAGCCAACGGCTTTACTCCACCTTGCCACAGATAGCTTCCTGTTCATTTTCTCAAGCAAAGCTTGTTCTCAGCCTCAGTCTCTGAGTCAAGATCAGTCTGACTGGAAACAGGTCTGTGTTAGCCTGTGGACTGATGCTCCGGGGGCCCTCATTACCATCTGCAAACAGGGGCTGCAATCACAGCTGCTCAGAATGGAAATCACAAAGCAGCAGAGGTGTTTTGACATTTGGAATTAAAAATAACCCCTGCTCTGAATGCTTCCCATAGCCAGAGCTGGGCTGACTGAAAGCCAGCAGTCAGGCATAGAGTGAGCAAAACAGCCTCTCACAATGCCAATTTCCAAACCCGTGGATGTTTTGCTGATTTGAAAAATGTATATTTCCACAGGACTGATGCAGGCTGATTTCCATCTCATTTGGCATTTGATAAAAATCACAAAATCTGAAAATTGGAATGAGCTTTCAAACACATCTAGTTGAGGGGGTGTCAAACTGAAATGGGGGGGTCATTAAATGGTACATAAGCATTAGAAAAATCACTTTGTAACATTCAGTAACACTTAGAAAAATCACAGTGAAATTATTCCTTTGTATTTTTATTAATTTTGTCTTGGGCCTTTCTCTCGAGCAGGGGTGGGGAACCTTTGGCTCAAGGCTGTAGATTACCAATATGTAAAGTTTGGATTCAGTCACTTGAGGACTGAGAGGGCCACATGTGACCTCAAGGCTGCAGGTTCCCCACCCCTCCTCTGCAGAATTCCCCCACAATGCTTCCCGAGGCCTCAGACTCTAATGTAACCCATATTTTAAAGAACATTCCCCTAAAACATACCTGGCTTTATTCAAAGGCTGATAGTGAGGGAAAAGCTCCCTCCCTCCCAAAGCAGCCTATTCCATTTTGGGAAAGTTTTAGAATATTCTTCTAAATATGCTTCTTTTCATCTCCCCTCTGTCGGTCCTACTTTTGCCTTTTGGAGCCAAGTCAGATAAGTGCATCAATAGTCAGTCAACAAACATTGACACTGTGTTAAATGCTGGGGATACAAAAAAGAGGAAAAAGACTGTCCTTGCTTCAAAGAACTCACAGTCTAATAAAAGAAACAACAAGCGAACACATATATGTAAACAGGATAAACAGAAAATCATTACTAGAGGGAAGGCACTGGAATTAAAAGTGTTCCTGTAGAAGATGGGGTTGTAGTTGGGACTTAAAGGAAGCCAGAGAAGTCAGTAGTTGGAGCAGAGGACAGAAAGTGTTCTAGGTGTGAGGTTTAGCCAGAGAAGAGGCCCAGAGCCAAGGAATGGAGTGTCTTGTTCTTGGAATAACCAGGAAGGCAGTGTCAGTGAATCAGAGAAGATAGGGAACAGTAAGATGTAATAAGACTGGAAAGGTAGAAGGAGGTTAGCATTTATTAAGTGTCTACTATGTGCTAGGCACTGAAGGTACAAACAAAATATGACATAGTCCTCACTCTCCAGAAGCTTCTATTAGATAGACATGTACATGTAAGCAAGAGAGACCCCAGGGATACTGAGTAAAATCATGGGTAGCTTGTGGGAGGCAGCTTAGGCTCATTCTGTTTGGATAATCAGTCATGCCTATCTGGCCATCCCTGCCCCTGAACCCCTAATTGCCAACTTCTCCTAGAAGAATTCCTGTTATCTTGGGATCTCTGCCTGCCTCCTCAACTGAATTTGTTTTAAATTTGAATTTGAGGATACACTTTGAGAAGTTTGATCAGGGTCCAATGTGGTGAATTATGGTCATGGCAGTCCCAAAAAGTCTACACTAATGGTGTTTAGATATCTGGGGTTTAAAGGGCATTCTTCATGAGATATGCATTGGGTGAGCTGGCCTTTGAGGTTCCTTTCCACTCAAAGATCCTGGGATTCTGTGAGCCTATCCTGGAGCAGGCAGAATAAAATTTTTATAAATAAGGGCTCAAAGTAGCCTCTAATTTCAAGGAAAAGGGATCAATTCTCCCTAACCTCAGTAGATGACAATTGGCATATGTCTTGGTTGTTAGGGAAAAGGATCACCCTTAAGACAATTAGGATTTGAGTCATTTATGGATTCATAGACTATATGTGATACCTTAACTTGGAATCACAAACCAACATTGGATGCTGTGAAGTCTTCCATCATGACATTCCCTTTGGCCCAATTTGTTTTAGAAGTTAAGTTTCTAGGCAACTGTATTTACTTTATCTCCTGGGCCAAATCTATTCAAAGCCCAAAGGCACTCAGTAGGGCTGGATTCATACGTTGAGATGAGCATAGGAAAAAGGAGTTGGGCTGGGATTTGTGGTTTAAACCTCTGGTTAAGAAATTCTGGGATGACATAGGGCTAAAGCCAATTGATTTAGGTGTTCAAGCTACGTCAGGCACCAAAATGGTGGGCACCCTGAGGGTGTGTGACTGTCTACGGAGGGATAAACTGACCCAGATCAGAAAAAAAGGAAATGGGTTAAAGCTTCAGTAGTGATCACTGTTGGTATGGGGCCCATGAATGGCTCCTGCCCTCCCACTTGGAAGGGATGGGGAGACCTAGTCTCAACAAAAAACAGAACAAAAACAAAAAAGATTACTCATCCTGTCCTCCAAGGTGTCAGTGTGAGGGGGGATTAAAAAGAGAGATTGGGAGCTCTCGCCTTGATAACTTACATTAGTACGCTGACGGCAGGAAGGCTCATGTTCGAAAAAACACAAGATGAAAATCATTTGTGGTGCAAACTATAATACGAATTTCTTCTCTTTGTGACAGGGGTGACAAATAGGTGTGACAAGCACAACAGCATCCAGTGAAAGGCCATTGGAAAAAAAGGAAACAGATTTAAGAGGTGAGAACTTCCTTTGGGAATATAAAGAAAGAATCCATTGGTCCCACAAAGTGCATCGCCTTAATGAACAACAATGCTTTGACACCTCTCTTGACATCCAGAGGTCAACAATCTCCCAAGGAGAAAACTGGCAAAGGGTAATGATAACACTTCTGTGCTGCCTTAAGGATTACAGTCATCTCCTCTTGATAAATGGCCGAGGTGTATGATGCCATTATTATCATCAACATTTTTCACATTAGGAAACTGAAACCCAAGGAAGTTAAATGATTTATCTACAGTCACACAGCTGGGATGGGTCAGTGCCAAGAGTCAAGCTAGTTTTACCTGATTCCACATCCAGTCTTTGCTTCATTATATGATTAAAAATGTAACATATTAAAGCTATTTTGTGAATGATTGCATTATATTTTTCCCTGCAAGTAAAAGTGGGAATCTGTGGACTCTCAGAAGTTCAATATTATTATTCAATATTATATCAGATTAGTCAGATTGCACCCATGCTTGAGTTTAATAATTAGAGACTGCTTGGTACTCACATTCCCAGCATCTAGCAGTTCTGGGTACTCACTAAATGCTTAATAAATGCTTGTTGAGTGATTGCTTGATGGCTACCACTGCTGGCTACTTAGTGAGTTAACCATATGCTTAGTTGATTGGAACTAGTTACAGAATGTCCAAGCATGCTCCATTACCTCTAAGAAACATCCATTACTTGTCAGCACAGCTCTCCAGATGCTGAGCTGCTGTCCAAGGTGCTTCATGCCTGTATCAGTCTCATTTCTGCCAGGATTTTGTGATAATGTCGCCCCAAATCATGTGTAAATTAAACCATATGTTAAATGCAACAGATGATCTGGCTATTTTAAGAATACTATTGATGTGACTGGTGTGTGTGTGTGTGTGTGTGTGTGTGTGTGTGAGAGAGAGAGAGAGAGAGAGAGAGAGAGAGAGAGAGAAGCATCCTTTTGTAAAGTGAATAATTACCCCTAAATATAGTTGCTTGCTAACTCTAGGTTTTCATGTATTGATTACATTTTTTGGGTTAATGCTATGGTGTGGAAAGTCACTTATTCAGATTAAAAGGATAGGAATGGTCAAGTCTAAACTGGCAAAAATCCTGAAATATATAATTAGTATAAAAAGTCAAGTTTGACAGTTTTTAGATATCTGCTGTACAGAAAGGACCTGATCGGTTATACAATAAATTACCCTGAAGGGGGTCACATGTACTCAAATTTTCATTATTCAAAGTTATAATTATGTAAAACATGATAAAAACAAAAGCACAGCTCTAGCCCAATGGAAATATGCAGCGGGAATTCAAATAATGGTTCCACCTCAGGGGATTCATTATTTGCACTAATCAAGACATAGCAATAATGGCAACTTAATGACAGTGCTGTTTAGGAGAAGTCATTTGGGCACCAAGTAAAATGAAGAGACCCTGGGAAAGTGCTAAAGAATATGAACAATTGGTTAATTTCCTTAGGTGGCTTAACTATCTTTCTCATAATCTTGCTTTCACCTTTCCCAGATGGCTTTTTAATCTACTCAGCATACCTTCTCTTCTCAGATGTTATAAAAATAAACTTGAGTTTAGCCTCTGTGCTAATTAGTCAAGTATCCAAGGGGGTATGTTAATTAATAGACTTTTCCTATATTCACCTTCATGGAATTAAACTTCAGACTTCATGGGATTCATTGATTATGTCAAAAAATAGCATCAGGTATTATAAACAATGACATCACCTGTCTTTGAACCTGCATCTATTTTATTTTAAGGTATTTGTTTAAAAATTAAAATGAACTGATCTTATGGTTGTCCAACAAACCCTAAAGTTCCTGGAGTTTAGGAACTATTGCTCCTGATTACATAAAATTATAAGTTTTGTATGAACAAAACCAGTTCAACTGAAATTAGAAGGGAAACAGTTAACTGGAGAAGAAAAGATCTTTACAGCAAGTTTTTCTGATTAAGGTCTCATTTTCAAGATATATAAGGAATCAGATTGATAAAAAGAGCCATTCCTCAATTTATAAATGATCAAAGGATATCAAAGGTGGTTTTCAAAGGAAGCCAGCAATAGCTATATAAAAAGTACTCCAAATCACTAATAATTAGAGAAATGAAAATTAAAGAAACCCTTTTGATGGGAAAAGATGATAAAAAAGAACGATGAAAACTATTTGAGAGGCTGTGGGAAAATAGGTACATTAATGTACTATGGAGCGGGGGGAAGCTATGAATTAGTTCAGGCTTTTTGAAAAGTAATTTGGAACTATGTTTTAAACTTTGCATGCTCTTTGATCCTACAATATTTCACTAGTTCTATTTCTCAAAGAGATCAAAGAAAGAGGAAAGGGTCCCATATGTACAAAAATGTTTGTAAGAGCTCTTTTTGTAGTGTCAAAGAACTGGAAATAGAAGCACCTGAGTGGTACAGTAGATAGTGGTCTAGGCCTGGAGTCAGGAAGACCTGGGTCCAAATTCAGAATCGGACACTTACTAGCTGTGTGACCCTGGGCATATCACTTAAAACTGTCTGCCTCAGTTATTCAACTGTTAAATGGGGGCAATAATAGTATCTACCTTGAAGGATTGTTGTGAGAATCAAATATTTGCAGAAATCACTTAGCACACTGCCTTTCACATAGTAGGCACAATATAAATGCATGTTCCTTACCCCTCCCCCCAATTAAGACAGTACCTATCAACTGGCAATGACTAAATAAATTATGGTGTATGAATGTAATGGAATACTCTTGTATCTTAAGAAATGATGAAAGAGATGGATTCAGAGAAACCTTGAAAGATTTTATGAACTGGTTCATGGTGGGGTGAATAGACCAAGAGAACAATTTTTGCCATAACATCAATATTATAAAGATAAATTATTTTAAAAGACTTAAGAATTTTGATCAATGTAATGACCTACCATGACTCAAGAGGACTGAAAAGGAAGCCTTCTGTCCACCTCCTGAAAGAGAGGGAATGGATTCCATGTGTGGAATGAAACATGCATTTTTGAACACGGACAACGTGGGAATTAATTTTGCTTGACCATGTATAATTGTTACAAGATATTTCTTTTACTTTTTCAATGAGGAAAAAGGAGAGGGAAAGAAAATAAATGCTTATTAGTTGAAAATAAAATGTTTAAAAAAATCTATTCCTCCTCTCTTGGTCTCATCAAGTCCATCAGAATACTGATCAATGCCTTACCTTTTCCATTCCATGAGAGATGCTAATTAGTGGCCAACCCTGCCCATATAGTGGCTGGGTGAACATTGTCCTCTTTGTGAGCCTCAGTTTTCTCATCCTGTGTAATGGAACACACAATACCTATCCAATTCATAGAGATGCTGTTATGGCCATATGAAATGATATGTTTGAATGTGCTTTGTAAAAAGTTAAGCATGGCAGCATAAACCCTGGGCAAGTCACTAAATTCATTGTTTGAGGCAGCTCTCTAAAACTCAAATGGAAGAAAAGACACCAATGTACGCAGCTAAAGGGAGTTTCCTCCTCTAACTGGCCCGTATGCCAGTGAAATCACAAGTCTAGCTTCTAACTTCAATAACATAGTAATAATCCTTAGTTTGATGGAAGAGATCACTTCACCCAAAAGGCCAATCAATGTGAAAGGGAAGCAAAGACCCCAGTGCTATATCAAGCTCACCAGAGGAGAGTGCTCAGACAGAGTTAGTTGAGAATGTACTAGTATTAAGTTGATCACTTTCAAATGGAATATTGGTATTCTTAACCTCTCAGATAGAATCTGTGCATACAATAAATTAATAAAATAAATGGAATTGAATCAAAATAATATTGAAACCTTGTCCAACACACCTTAAAGGGTAATGTTGACAAGTTCTCTTCCCATTTGGATGCTTTCAGGGCAAACCAGCCTTTGTCTGGTGTTGCCCTCCTGGCTTCCCCATCTTGAGGTCATATTTCTTAGCCCTGAGTTGGGATCAGACTATTTGCCTGTATTTTCTCTGTGAAAGTAAATAACACAGCTGTTGCTTTAAATTTATTAATTAAATTAATAAAGGAACTTTCTCTCCTATGCTGCTGAATATTATGCTGATAAATAAAACAGCTCCTTCTGAACTTCATGGGGCAGCATTACAAGAACAAGATAGAAATTTGTTTTCTCCAAAATGGCCTGACCTGGCTTCTCTTCTCTGAGATCTCTTGTATTTTTGGATGTTTTTCAGGCATTGGCTCATTTGTATGCAACAGGGCTCTGAAATCATAGGTTGGTCTTATAATAGAAACACTGATCCTGACAAATCTTTGGGGCAGCAAATACAATCAGAGTGGTCTCGGGCCCAAGGTCATCTTTCCTTCTGACTTCAGACAAACTGTTGTTTTTAATTTGCTACCTTTCTGACCTTCTGGCAACTAGTTTTTGAAATGACTTTCTAGTGTTCTCACCTTTTTTCTCCATCAAGAATGAAAACTGACCTTCCCAAAGGTGTTAGAAAGGATATATTCAGTGCTTCTAATCTAGGATTTTATCTAGGGCTATTTCCAACATGTGATTTACATCCTCACCTCCTCCCTCCAGCCTATGCCCCCCATTTCTTTGTTTCTCTTGACCAGAGACTTTCATTATAAAAGTGAAGAGATGAATTTAAAGAATTCCATTGCACTGTATTATGATTTTCAGGCACTAGTGAATAGAAATCCCATAATAGTTTTCAGGATCTAGCTCTAAACATGTCAGCAAGTGGGGATGCCTATGCAGCCAGTGGTTCCATTGGAAGGCTACTCAGCAGGGAGGTTGAAATTCTAAGGGTGACAGCAAGAGATGGGATGGAGAAAGGAAACTGTGAGTCAAGGAGCTAGAAGAAGGTAGTAGAATATCCTAAATTCTTGTCTGTCTTTCATTCTCAAAGAGGACCCTGACATCAGGGAGGGGATCCTATGACTTGAAAGTGAATTGGATTTAAGTGAGAGAGGGCTGTGCAAAGTCATCAGCCTCACTCTCTCCTCTGGAGCTATCTGGGTCCAGTGGCAACATATAGATCAGTACAACTGGAAATGGTCCTGCATGCTGTGGGAGACCTTGTCTTTTTTAAGTTAAAGTCTTTCTCAGGTCTCAGTTTGACTGAGGCAACACCCATTCAGTGACTGAGGCTACATATCTGGTTGTTGTCCTTCTTTCCCGAAGAGGACCAAAATGACATCACCAAGATAAAGTCAAGTTTCAGTGTATCCAACTATGACTGATGAGACTGTTGAGGTTCAGAATGCTGGGGACCCCAAAATACCATCTCACCAGGTCCTACTCAAATGAATCCAACACAAGCCTTCTTATAGCTAAAGAAAAACAAAGTTTATTAAAGATTCACCATACTGGGTTGACTCTTAAGGAGCCTAAGCATTTGTAATTAACAAATAATAATACAAATAAAATAAATAAATAAAACAAGTAATGCAAATAAGCATTTGTATTAACAAGTGGGCCAGATACAATCTCAGCTAGACAGTCTATGCTGTGTTAAATCTGAGTGCCTTCATGGAGGTGAGATGGATCTTATACAGAGAAGACTGAGGGAAGAATCCAAGTGTCACCAAGTAGTCTGGAGTCCCAAGGGTGGTCTTAATAGAGGAGGTCAGCCTGGAATGTACATCAAATCCAGGGAGGATCTTGATGGAAGTGGCCAGTAGTGTCAACAATAGGGTTTTGATAGGATCAAGGATCAAGGCTGAGTGATATGGACCTTGAGAGAATGCTAAATCAAATAAGGGGAATCCAAGGAGCCCTCAAGGTGAAGCTTTCCAGGGCCCTTCAAACAGATGGGACCAAAACTCTCCCAGGCCAACGGACAAAGGTCTCAGCTTGGGCTCGTAACCCATCAAAATCAATATGAGTTTGGAATGCTCTACCACAAATTGAGCACATAATCTGTGTGAACATTTGGGGTGGATACTCCAAATTTATGCATCCTACATTTCCTTTGTACTGTCTCAATTCTGCTTTGCTCATAGAGCACAGCAGCCTTTCTAATGTGGGCATGCCATGCTGAATGGTCCTGTGCCAGTATCTCCCATATTGCACTATCAAATCCAAAGTTCTTGAGAGAGACCTTGAGAGTGGCAAGAAGTGAAGCAAAGAATGGCCACTTTTACCTAGTCATAAAAAATTCAATTTGGAAGGGGAAGACCCTCGGGGTTTCTGGTCAAAACAGAAACAGTTGCTATTTTAGAGCCATCACAGACCAAATAATAACCAAAGGAATCTTAGACTGGGACCTTTTGTCCGCCAAACAATGAGAACCAGAGAGATTTGGGTTGAAGACATGGTCCTTAAAGAAATCTAGCTTGTAAATCTCGAGATATATTGTGAGTAGAATGTCCTAAATTTTGGCACAGTGGAATCAGTCATTTAACAAGCATTTACTTAGTGCCTACTATGTGCTAAGCACCAGGGATACAAAGACAAAAAAATGGGACAATGCCTGCCTCAAGGAACTTATATTCTGTTGAAGAAGATAATATGTACATATATGAATACGCACAGAATAAATACGATGTAAATAAAAGGTAGTTAGGGAGTAAGGTATGCTGTGTCCCCAAAGTCTTAGCGCAGCTTAAAGCCTTAGTATTTTAACTTGATACCAAGTGTCTGGGCTGCCCTCTTGGCCTCCCCCTTTAAACTGCACTAAGACTTTTGGGACATCTCGTATAATGAAACCAGAGAGAAACTGTGGCCAGATTGTTAAGGGTATTAAAAGCCAAACAGAGATGTTTATATTTTATCCTAGAGGCAACTCAAATCCTCTAGTGGGAACATGACTAATGTAGAAATCGTTGTTGTCCTTCGTCTTCAAAGAGGACCAAAATGACATCACCATTGTAAAGTGTCCCATTGTGGCTGATAAGACCAATACAAGCTTGGAATGCTCTATCACAGGTTGGGCACAGATAGTCCGTGTGAATATTTGGGGTGAATATCCCAAATTTGCACTTCCTGTGTTTACTTTGTGCTGTCTTAATTCTGCTTTCCTCAAAGAACACAGCACCTTTTCTTACGTGGGCACTCCATGCTGAGCCGTCCTGTGCCAGTGTCTTCCATGTTGCACCATCAAATCCAAAGTTCCTGAGAGAGACCTTAAGAGTGTCTTTGTCGGTCACCATATGATCTCCTGCCCCATGCAAGTTCTCCATAAAATAGTCTTTTTAGCAAGCACACATTTGGCATTCGAACAATGTGGCCAGCTCATTGGAGTTGCGCTCTCTGAAGCAGAGTTTGAATACTTGGCAGTTCAGCTCGAGCAAGGACTTCAGTGTCTGGTATCTTATCCTGCCCAGTGATCCTCAGAATCTTCTTAAGACAGTTCAAATGGAAGTGATTCAGTTTCCTGGCATGGCGCTGGTAGAGTATCCATGCTTCACAGGCATACAACAGTGAGGTCAGCACAACGGCTCTGTAGACCTTCAATTTGGTAGTCAATCTAATATCTCTTCTCCCCCAAACTTTTCTTCGGAGCCTCCCAAACACTAAACTAGCTCTGGCAATGTGTGCATCAACCTCATTGTCAATGTGCACATCCCTTGAAAATACACTACCAAGGTAAGTGAACTTATCCACAGCATTCAAAACTTCTCCATTTGTTGTGACTGATGGTTCCACATATGGATGGTGTGGTGTTGGATGATGGAGCACCTGTGTTTTTTTGGTGTTAATTATTAGGCCAAAATTAGCACAGGCAGCAGAGAATTGACCCATACTTTGTTACATCTCAGCTTCAGAGGATCCATTGAGTACACAATCATCTCTGAACAGAATCATGCATCAACACTCCCTCTGCTTTGGTCTTGGCTTGTAGCCTTTTCAAATTGGAGAACTTACCATCAGTATGGTAATTGACCTTGATGCCATGTTCATCCTCATTGAAAGCATTTGTCAACATACCTGAAAACATCATGCTAAAAAGCATGGGAGCAAGCACACAACCCTGTTTCACTCCTCTGGTGGCCGGGAAGGCATGAGAGCATTGTTTATTATCCAGAACCCAGGAAAACATGCCATCATGAAATTGATGTACAATATTGATGAACTTCTCCAGGCAACCAAATTTTGACATAATTTTCCATAAGCCCTCATGACTAACAGTGTCAAAGGCCTTGGTTAGATCTACAAACATTGTGAACAGACCTCTCTTCTGCTCCTGGCATTTCTCCTGGAGTTGTCAGGCAGCACACACCATATCAATTATTTCTTGGCCCTTTCTGAAGTCACACTGGCTCTCGGGTATATGACCATCTTCCAGGTGAAGGATCAACCTATTAAGAAGGACTCTAGCAAGAATTTTTCCAGCAATGACTAAGAGAGAGTTCCCCCTATGATTGTCACAGGACAATCTACTCCCTTTACTCTTATAGAGATGGACAATGGAGGCATCCTTAAACTCCTGGGGGATAATCTCCTATTGCCATATAACCTGGAAAATTTCAGTCAGCTTTCGTATGAGCAATGGTCCCCCTATCTTGTAAATCTCAGCTGGAATAGAATCAGCACCAGGTGCTTTGCCACATGAAAGGAGCCTAATGGACCTCAAAACCTCTTCTTCAGTTGGAAGTTCAGTTAAGGAGGGATTGACTTCAACCTGAGGTAAATGGTCAATGGCCTCAGCATTGATTGATGATGGTCTGTTGAGAATCCCATGGAAATGTTTAGCCCATCTCTCTAGGACCATGTCCTTATCACTAATCAATGTGGCTCCATCAGCACTGAGTAGTTGTGATGCACCATAGGTTTTTGGTTCATAAATAGCTTTCAGGGAATCATAAAAGTGCTTTGGATTGTTACTATCAGCATAAAACCGAATTTCATCTGCCTTCTTACTGAGCCAGGAATACTACATCTCTCTAAGCTTTGCTTGTACTTTGCTTTTGATGAAATTAAATGCCACCCTCTTAGAGATGGATGAACTATCCTATGGGTAAATCCTGCGGAGTTCTCATTTTTCATTTAGCAGCTTCTGAATTTCCCCATCATTTTCATCAAACCAGTCTTGGTGTTTGTGAGTGTTCTGACCCAGGTGAGCAAATGCAGTGCTGTACACTGAATCTCTGAACACTACCCACTCCTTTTCTGCTCCACTGTTTCCAACTGTGTGTTGGCTCAACTTTCCCTCCAAGTCAGCAGCAAACTCTTCACACTAAGAGAAGAGCTCTAATTTGTTGACATTAATTCTTCTGGTAGTCATTTTGCCTTGGGGTCAGAGCTTCTGATAAATGGGAATATTTAGTTTGGAAAGGATAAGTCTATGATCAGTCCAGCACTCTGCGCCACACATTGCCTTTGTCACTCTCACATCTTGTCTGTCTCTTCTCCTTACAATCACATAATCTGTTAGATGCCAGTGTTTGCTGCCAAGGTGCATCTATGAAGTTTTACTGTGTTTAGGTAAATGGGAGACAGAGTGGTGATGAGAAGGTCATGTGATGCATATCTTCAACAGTAAATGACCATTGCTGTTGTTGTTTCCAACTCTATTCCTCCCTATGACTCCCTGCCAAGTCTGGTAGTCTGAGCCTACTGTAGCATTAAAGTCACCCAGAATTATAAGCTTGTCTTCTTTTGGCACATTGACAATAAGGGTCTCTAGGTCCTCATAAAATTGTCTTTGATTTCATCAGGGTTTGTCATGGTGGGAGCATAGGCACTGATGATGGTGGCATGGCGTTTTCCTGAGAATGGCAATCGCATTGTCATGAGCCTGTCATTCATTCCTCTTGGCAGGCATGCCTTCTTGCTGATTAGATTGGTTTTGATTGAAAAACTCATATCAGTTTCACGGCATTCCCCTTCACTGTGCCCACTCCAGAAAAAGGTGTATCCAGTTCCAACTTCAGTAAACTGGCCTTTATTTGCCAACCTTGTTTCACTCAGGGCTGCTATTTGGATATGATACCTGTTGAATTATCTTGCAACAAGAGCAGTTCTTTTTTCAGGTCTACTGGATTTTGTGTTGTCTATTAGTGTGTGCACGTTCTATGTGCCAATGGTGAATGGAATCATCTTTGCAGATGTTTTGGTACGTTTATTTGGTGTTTTGACCACATAGTGAGATTCCCTGTCTGCCACAGTAATCAGGCAAGGGTTGGGTAAGCAGGCAAAGTTTAGGGCACCTTTTCTAGCACCCTCCCTCACACCAGCAGGTGAGCAGTGTGATCCTTAAAAGGCTACTCAGACGCCCAGGGGGCTGCCAAGTCTCACTGCTGCTTCCAGTGAGAAATGACCCTATGGCCTGGGCTGCCTGTGTGCAGGGTTATGACTACAACTCCCAGTGTACGTTTGACATGATTGTATGTGTATAACCTATATCACATTGCTTGCTCTTTTGGGGAGAGGGGAGATCACAGAAGGAGAGAGAAAAATTTGAAATTCAGAATTTTCCAAAATGAATGTTGAAAACTGTCTTTACATGTAATTGGAAAAAAATACAAAGGCTATTAAGACAAATCCCCTAGTGGGAACAATTGGTTTTTCTCATCTGATGTTTATCAGTCCTAATTAAGATGCAACATTTATTCCTATGTGGGTTTAAAATAAGCTGACTCTTTATCACTGAATGTCTAGTCTCCCCCTAACCTCTCTTATCACTGAATCTTTCAAAATGCACCAAAGATCTTTTATGGTTGATGGAGCTTGATATCAATCAGAGGAAATTGTATCATTTGTTGTTCAGTCACGTTTCACTTTTGGTGACCCCATTTTTTTTTGGCAAAGATATTGGAGTGGTTTGCATTTCTTTTCTAGCTCATTTTACAGACAAGGAAACTGAGGTAAACAGGGTTAAGTGACTTGCCCAGGATCACACAGCTAGTAGGTGTCTGAGGCTGGATTTGAACTCAGGTCTTCCCTACTCCAGGCCCAGTGCTCTAACCACTGAATCACCTCACTGCCCTTAAAAATGATTTAGAGTGGTGTAACAGATAGAGTGCTGCACATGGATAGAGAAAGACCTGGGTTCAGATTCTTCTTCAGATGCTTACCATGAAACCTTGAGCAAGTGGCTGGGCATTTAAATTTAGTTTCCTCATCTGTAAAATGGGGATAAAGGTAGTACCTTCATCTGTTGGGAAGGTCAAATGAGATAATATATATATAAAGAGTTTTGCAAAGAAGTCTCTAATTAAGGACTATTGATATTTTTACCATAGGAAGGAGAATTTAGTGACATGGTCACCACCCTTCCTCTTTTCCCCTGCTCTGCGCCTGGTCCCCTCTTCTCCCCACACCTTTTGTCTTTGTTCTCCCTTCCTCATTTACTCTGTTTTTGCTCTCCCTCTTTTTTGTCCTGCCCCATGTAGTCCCTTCCTCCCACACTTTTTCTGCCTTCATTCATCCCTTCCTTACTCACAGGTTAAGCTAGGTGGCCTCTGGCATAGTAAAGTGACAAGAACACTGGATTTGTGGAACTTGGGTCAGGTTTTATCAGTTACAACCTTTGTAACTATGGCCAAATCACTGTGTCTTCTTAGGTCTCAATTTCTTCATCTGTAAAAGGAATAGGTTGGATCAGGAGACCTCTGAGGTCCTTCAAGATCTAAATCCAGGATTCTATGCTGTTTTGGGACAAAGGGCCCAACCTGATTCCTCTGTTAATCACTCCACCCAAGCAGCTACCTGCTCTCAAAGTGTTCTTCGACTGGGGAATAAAACATTTTGAACAAGAGCCCAGAGGCAACATTCAATCAGTTGCTGCTCTATCTGTCTCTTAGCCTAAGTCTTATTAGATTGGCTTCCTATTGGGCAGGAGTAAGAAGGACTTAATTGTATATATAAAGCATTTGGGGAAGATCTATTTAGTTCCCTGATGTTTTCAAAGTGGATGAAATGAGCTTTGGATTCCACTTCTTCAAGCAATGAACTCATGGAGCTTCACTGTTGGAAGGGACACTTGAATTAGCACAAATAACTCAAGCTCATCATTTTCCAAGCAAGATGAAATGATGGGAAGCTTCCTCCATACATCTGTCCTCAGAGATACCAGATGTGGGGATCCTGATGGATGAAATATAGTCAAAGATGAAAAAGGTGATTTTCAGAAAATGGGTGAATATCTTAACTGGAGAACTCTAGCTCTTTTTTTCCTGTTGGGTTTGATTTCTTGGTATAAATAATGACTTGTAATGCTTCAAAGCTTGAAAAGAGTTTTACATGAAATAAACCTCATGACAACCCTGGGAGGTAAGTCATAGGGATGTAACCAGAGAAGGTAAGTGATTTATCTCACTCATATCTTACTATGTAGGATGCTGGGGAAGTCAAGTAACCTCCATCAACCTTAGCTACCTATTCGTCCCACTGGAATTGTATGAGACAAGTTATGTAAAGTTCACTGAAAACCTTAAAGTTCTCAAATACCATGATTATGTGATGGGGGTAGGATTAGAACCCAAGTTTTTCTGACTCCAACTCCAGTACTTTACCCACTCTACCACAATGCTCCTTAATAGCCTATAAAGAACATTTCAACTTGAGGTTAAAAATAATAATGAACATTTACATAGTTGTAAGATTGAAAAATGTAATGCTTCTTATCTCATTTGATCCTCACAACAGCTCTGTGAAATAGGTGCTATTAGTATCTTGACTTTACAGATAGGGAAACTGAGGCAAAGAGTGGTTAAATGCCCAGGGTCATAGTGCTAACATCTGAGGCAGGTCTTCCTGACTCCAAGCATAACATTTATATTCTATCCACTTCACTGCCCAGCTGCTGAGAGAGACATCGTTGATTCATTCCTTAATTCCCTCCCCCAAACATATATTGAGCACCTACTATGTGTCAAGAATGGCACTAGGCTTTATTAAAACAACTGAAAAGAGTTGGGCTCTGTGTTTGGTCCTGCCACCAAGTCATAGGTGTTGATACACATTTTTTCTGCCTTTCAAAGGCTGACATTCTATATCACAGGGAACTTACTGTGGCTCAGAAATCATACCTTGACAAATGCTTTGAATTCTGCCTCAAAGGGGGCAATTCCTGATCTGTGAAAAGTCACCCTCATGCAGAGTGATTTGCTGTAATATTTCGGAGAGTACATGGGGGCTAAGGAGGATGAGCAATGGAGCTATGCAGATCTCAAATTGTGAATCCCTGCTTTCATCTTGCGAATCCTTGTCTGTGGCTCATAAAGACAAGGTCATCCAAGAATTAGTTGCAGGATCAGAAGAAGAGGAGACTTAAGGGGGAGGTCTGATAGCTGTTTTTAAGTTTTTGAGGTCATGTGTGAGATAGTATGGTGTAGTAGATAGAGAACTGGCCAGAAAGCCAGGGAAACCTGGGTTCAAGTCCTGACATTCTAGTTATGTAAGCCTAGGCAAGTCATGTGCTACCATTCTGATCAAAATACCATAATAATTCCTAAAAGAAAATGATATTGGAGATTTTTCTACTGGGATTATATAGTACTCTAGGCAACTCTCTAAGTTAGACTATGAGCAACTTGAGGGCAAGGACTGTTTTCTGCCTCTTTTTGTGTCCCCAGAACTTAGCACAGTGCCTGATGCATAGTAAGTGCTTTAAAAATATTGATCAATTGATAATGATTGTAAGTTGTGGAAAAAGTGCTGACTTGCAAAGTTGGTGGGAACTAGGAGTTTCCTTTGCCAATGAAATCACAGGGACAGACTCTTTTATCCCCTGTTAGTCAGAGAAGCGATTGCACTTTCTGTGCTCAACACCAGAGCTAGGAACAGCAGGTACAAGTCACAAGAAAGCCAGTGGCAGCTTGATTGGAAGAGAAACTTTGCTCAAGCTGTGCACAAGTAGATAGGAGGTCACATCTTAGAAGGTCTTTGATTCCCTCTACCTGAGGTCTTCATGTCCAGGCCACATTATTAGGGATATTAAAAAATGAGGATTCTTTTTCAGCTTGAGGGTGGTTGGATTGGCCTCTGAATTTCGATGTTTCTGTGAAAAGCAGCTCCTTGAGGAGGAGGAAGGATTGACCATTTGTACCAAGCAAGTCTGCCATGTTGATTTCCTATGGCAGTGGCAGCTCAATAGATTATGGCTGCTATTTCATTCTGACAAAGCTTCTCCCAGGAGGGAACACACCGTAATTCACCTCTGAGTCCATCCATGAGTGGTGCCAAATGCCTGACAGGCAAGTAACAAAACACAGAAGAGGAAGGAGTGTCGGTGGAGTCCAGTGACAGCTAGCACAACTTCCTAATTACTCTCACTAGTGACAAAAGCTATTCATCAATCTCACAAGAAAGTGGTTTTAAAAGTGAGAAATTTATGTGCTCACCTTCTAGAGGCTGTAATTTTGGGGGCAGTGGTTTAAAGGGACATAAACTCAGGGGAAAATAAATCTGATCACTGAGTAACTTTATGCATATCACCTGTATCTCCCATCCCACCTTCCTGCCTTCCTTGACTTAATTTCCCCTTTCCCCCTCCCTGCTCAGTCTACAGCCATATTTAAGCAATATCTACAGAAAAGAGTCAATAACCTGGCCACTTCTGACAATGAAAGGAAGATATTTACAAATTTGTCAAATCATCAAGATTAGATTAGTCTTTTTTTTCTTTTCTGTTTGGAATGATATGTATTTGGACATCATCCAGTTTTCCTATCCAACAGGCACTCCTAACATGCTTAAATCAGGAAGTTGAATCAAACATCATTTGAGATTGTGGTCAGTCCGTCGGTGAGTCAGTCAGTAAATAAACATTTAGGTAGTACTTACTATACGTCAGGCACCATGCTATGCACTAAGGGTACAAAAAAGAAACAAAAACAAGGGTTCCCATCCTCAAGCTGCTCATTGTCAAATTCATAGACAACATGGAAGTAAACAGAATACATAGCAGGTAATCTCAAGGGAGAGGTATTGGGGTGTGTGTGTGTGTGTGTGTGTGTGTGTGTGTGTGTGTGTGTAGGGTGGTGACCTTCTGAAAAAAAGAAGATTTGGGTAAAGTCTTCAAGAATGTGGGGACTCAAGAAGGCAGAAGGTGAGCGAGAATATTCCAGGCACGTGGGAGAGCCAATGAAAAGACACGGAGTTCTGGCTGCCATATTTTAGGAAGTACTTTGATAGGCTAGATTTGGTTGATTGTCCAGCATAGTGAAGGGTCCGAAATTCATGGCATATGCAGATCAGTTCAAAGAACTAAGAGAAAGTTGAGGGGTGACGTTCATGGGAGTTGTCTTTGAAGGATTTTTCCCTGGATGAGAGAGAGTATACTGCTTGTGTTTGGCCCCAGAAGACAGAATGAGAGGCAGTGAGCAGATGTACCAAGGAGAAAAATTTAGGCTTAATGTCCAGAAAAATCTTCCTAACATTTAGACTATTCAGAAGAGGCAGAGGCTGCCTTAGGAGGGGAATCTTCAAGAAAAGATGGTATAGCTACTTTGGGAATCTGTCATATGGGATATTTCTGTTCAGGGAAGAGGTAGAGTAGGTAGCCACTGAAGTCTCTTCTCTGAGATTCTGAGATGCCACTGAGAAAAGTGAAAATGTACTGTTAAAAGTCTAGCTAGTTTTAAATGGAATAGAAAGGAAAAAAAACCAACTTTTAGAGGTGGGCAATGGTTCATCCTATGGACAAGTCAATGAAAATTTATTAAAGGTCTGCTATATATCAAGAACTGTGCTAAGTGCTGAGGAGACAAATAAAGAGAAAAATAGTCCCTATTCTCCAGGAACTCAGAGTTTAATGGGGGAGACAACATGCAAACAACTAAGTACAAAGAAGATGGATAGATAGATAGGTAGATAGATAGGTAGGTAGATAGATAGATAGATAGGAAGGATAAATTTAGGGTCATCTCAGAGAGAAAGCGCTATGATTAAGGAAAATGATCCATAGAATATGGGGACCTTCAAAACTAGAATCCCCCCTACTGGTAAGAAACAAGGGTCATAGGTTTCTGGGTGATCTATCAGAGTTTCTGCCCTTTGTTTGACATTGAATTTGATATTAAAATAGCTTGGGTTTTGCCATCGTGAATAAAGCAGTAGATACTTTGAAGGGCAGGAATGAACCTTCCACACACTGGCCTGAAGTAGAGGCATGAGGTCAGCGGATGGTGGTGTGATCCTCTAGTGTCCTAGAGAGAGCCCCTATATATCTCCCCTCTTTTTTTCTGGATCACATTGATTGAGATTCCACCATTAGAGATTCATCCCTTTAGATAAGGAACTCTTAAGATGGGATCTATGAACTTAAAAGACAATTGCATTTCAATATCATTGTTTTCCTTTATAATCCTATGGTTTTTTTTTTAATTTTGGGCATTTAAAATATTCCGAGAAGGATAGTCATACTATGAAGGGGTCTCTGGCACGAAAAAGGGTAAGAACCCCTGCTCTAGATTATGCTTTCCTCTTCCTAATTTCCTTTTTTAAAATGTCCATACTACTGGAAAGACTGACCTAAGAAGGCATTTACACTTTAGTGTATTTTTGAGGAAAGATTGATTTGCTCAAGAATAAAGCAGTCAACTTCTGAAGACCATGAAGACGATGGAGGGCAGGGGTTGGTGAGAGAAATGGAATGGTAGTGTAGGAGAAAGGAAAAAAGGAAGAAGAAAGCTTCTTGGTAACTTCCATGTTCCTTTCTCCATATACATCAGAATGTATTTTTCTGCTCCATGGAACTGAATGGTTGTCACGTCAGCCCTCAACTCCGCAAATAGAATTATATGATTTGAATGGGCCACAAGATTCAGAACCAGAAGAAATGGAAACTGAAACCCTGAAAAAGGAAATGATTTATCCAGGGTCACATAACTAGAAAATAGCAAACTAGGATTTTAATCTAGGGTATCTGAGCCAATGCTTATTCCACTATGGCCACATTGCTCTCCCAGAACTCAGCTGCTTTAGGAATTAAATAGGATTTTGTATGCCACTATGGAAACCTGACTACTGGGAATCAATCATTCAGTAAGTATTTACATGCCTACTATGTGCCAGGTACTGTGCTAGGGCCTGGGTTACAAAGCCATGAATGAAACACAAGGTGTCTCGAAAGTCTTAAGCTATTAAAGGCTTAACGCTGCCCTAAGACTTTTGGGACACCCTGTGTTGCATGTTCTCAAGAATCACATATTCTATGAAGGACAAATAACATGAACATAAGTAAGTACATACAAAGTTGCTTGGTAGGGGACAGGGAGGAGTAGAACTTGGAGGTAATCGGTAAAGGTTTCATAGGAAGTGATAATGACAATGCCATAGAGATTTTTTTTAAATAGGAAAATACATTCTGAGGTTCAAACAATTTTCTTAGAAATGAACTTCTGATACAGATTTGTGGGGAACTTTGTGTAACCAGATAGGAGTATGGTGACTAAAAAGTTAAATATTTATTATTTTGTATTTTAAATTTTATTAGAATCACAGTTTTCCTTCCTTTCCTTTCCTTCCTTCTTCCCTTCTTGTCTGTCTTTCTTCTCCCTTTCTTTCCCCCTGTCCTCTTTCCTCCCCTTTCCCCTCCTTGTGATTTTATTAGTGTAAGGAACTCTTGAGGAAGAAATTCTCTCACTCAGCAATATTCTGCAGCTCATAGTCTTATAGAGTTGCCCCTAGGGGTTTTGGGAAGTTGTCTACACTCACATAGTCATTATATAGCAGAGGAAAGATTTGAACCCAGGTCATCTTGACTCTGAGGACATTTCTATTCATTGCACATTGCTGCCTTTTGTTCTGGACCACATTAGCTGTTAAACCAAGCCAAACCACCCCAGGGCTGGCATTTCCATATTTGCTGAGTCCTTTTGTTTCCCACAGATTTGAATGTGATTTCCCCCTCACAGATCACTCATTATGTCTTACAACTGAAACAAAGTAGGTACAAATGTGCTAGAAATAGTTTTCCTCCTGGAGACATTAAAATTAAAAGTTAATTAAATGTCTTTACATCATAATTTAAAAGTGTTCTTTTGATAATATCTGAGCCACTTGAAAATATAAGAAAATATCCAGATCTAAAATCAGCTCATGTGAGGATAGTGCCATAGTTGCCACTGACAGCATCTCTTAGACATGTTATATAGTTGTTTAGTCATTTTCCATCATGTCCAACTCTTCATGACCCATTTTTTTTTGGTAGAGATACTGGAATGGTATGTCATTTCCATCTCCAGCTTATTTTATAAATGAGGAAACTGAAACGAACAAGGTCAAGTGGTTCTCCCAGTTTGCCATTTCCTTTTCCAATTCACTTTAAAGATGAAGAAACAGGCAAAACAAGGTTAAGTGACTTGCTATGCATCTGGTAAGTGTCTGAGGCTGGATTTGAACTCAGGAAGATAAAAAAAGTCCCTATTCCAGGCCTGGCACTCTATCCACTGCACTACCTAGCTGCCCTAGACATGATTAGCATTTTTCATTTCTTATTCATTTTATTAATTGAAGTGCTAAGGATTTGGTCTATAAAATTAGGAAAGTCTTGCAGAGGACTGATGCACTTTTGAAACAACCTTTACTCTAAGACTGTAGTCCTTGTAATACATGGACTGATTGAAGGGTCCACATTTCCCCACATTTTCCCAGCATTGGCATTTGGAGTTTATTTAGATCCAAAGAAATAATGCAGTATGACTCCGTAGAATACAATAGCTTGAATCAATTGTATGACTTATACACATATTTACAAAGTCCCCCCCCCCTTTCTTTGTCTCTCCCTCTCTCCCTCCTGCCCCGTAGAATATCAGAGAAACTTTATCAACAGTCAGGACCATGGACAACAACAGGTGTTAATCAACCAAATCTAACATAATGCCTATTGGCAGTAAGCCACCTCTCCACTTTGGGTCTGTTTTTATCCTTCAAGGAAATGATACTTTCAGTCTCTTGGCTTATGCCCCCATTCTACTGGCCACATGGTTACCTTTCCTTTTGCTTTGTGTTATTTCATTGATCACTTTTTCTCACTGGTTATGTTTAAAAAGTTTGGTTAGTTTAAAAAACACGTGGGAAAACCAGAAGCATTAGCTGCATATAACATGGATTGCGTGTTCCATTCACTCCTAGAGCCAGCCTCCTTCTGCCATTTGGTTGGCATTTATTCCCCCAGTCACAGCTTCTACAATTGGTATCTGGATCATGAGTCCATAAGACATCAGTGTCTGGTTATTAAGGTCTCCCAGTCATAAAACGGATGTAAGGAGATATTGTCTAATCTCAAAATAAGGACTGCATCTTGAAGTCTGGAAATCCCATTTTGCTCTTTCTGGAGCTCATATGCTGCTTTCCCCTCTTCTTTTGACTTAGAATATTCTTTTGCTTGCATTGTGGCAACAGGGGCAGAGAGTTCTTCTACTGGGTGAAAAGAGTACTTCTATGAGGAGGGAATATATCCTGACATGGGGAAGTGGTCAGGGCAAAGTCCCAAAGATGGTAGGTAGAATGCTTTATGTGAGGAACAGCGAGAGAGAATTGTCATTTGGACAAGATTGAAAAGTAAGGAGGGACAGTAATGTCCATTAATTTTGGAAAGATAGCCTGGTGCCAAGCTTAATTTGAAGTACTCAGAAGGTCAGCAATTTTGCTGAGGTCACCCAGAAAACTGGTGACCAAGTCTGAAATAAGGTCATGAATTCCTGCTATCCAAGTGTTTGATTAGGTTGTTTCGAACTAGCTGATGGTTCTGGGGATGATATATGTTTGATCTCCAGCCAAATCGAATCTGGTTTTCCTTTTGAACTCAATTGGCAGGCTTTTGGACTGGGAGATATGGAGCTCAATTTACAGCTTGTTAAGGGTGGGGGCCTTCCAAGGTCTTGTGACAAAGCAGTTCTCTGCTTTCCCCCATGCATCACCTAGAACAAAAATTCCCAGAATTATTTTTCTGCCAAGAATGTTGTAAAATCTGGTAAATCATATTTATATGTACATATGCATTTTTATTCCCTTCCTACCTACAGCCTTCCTCTTGTCCTCTGTGTCATAGTATCAGGGAGGTCTTTTGAGTGAAAGCACAGTGGTTTTGGAGTCAGAGTATTGGTGAGTTGTTTCTGTTGTGCTCAACTCTTTGTGCGCCCATTTTGGAATTTTCTTGGCAGAGATACTGGAGTGGTTTGCCATTTTCTTCTCCAGCTCATTTTATAGCTGAAGCACATCTATAACTGAAGCAAATAGGATTAAGTGACTTACCCAGGGTCACACAGCTAGTAAATGTCTGAAGCCAGATTTAAACTCATGAAGATGAGTCTTTCTGACTCCAAGCCCAGGCTCTGTCCACTGTGCCACTCAACTGTACTTTGGAGTCGGAGTACCTGGTTTCAGATGTTAGCTCTATCACTTTGTCATTTCAGCTTTCTAGGCCTCAGTTTACTTTTCTATAAAAGTAAGGAGTTGGAATTGGTGACCTCTCACATACACCTTAGCTCTAGATCTATGATTCTATGGTCCTGTGAATAAGCCTGGCCCTCATACCTTAAAAACAAATTGAGCAACGAGTACACACACACACACACACAGATTGATTGTTGCATACTTTGCTAGACTTGGACTATTTTTTCTTTCCATCTGTGATTGTAGTAAGATGGGAAAAGGAGACCTGTGATCTCCTGACTCTTCTGGCCACAGAGCCCAAGTGGGTATCTCTGTTCAAGGTCTCTGTCTGACTTAAGGAACACTACTCCAATATATATGTCACTGGATAGTTGATTACTTGAGTGCTAATTAGTGACTTCCCACCCTCATAATAGGATGGCTCTTTTTATTTAAGGAAATTAGTTGTCCAGAAGTAGATGTGTGACAGACTACCCTATCCATTCACTGTGAATTTGGAATTTTGTCTTCCAGCCATAGCACAGGGATTCTAGGTTCTCGAATGGGAGCTCCCGTCTGGAAGAATGTGGACTCCATCCTCTAGGTGAACTCTCAAAATCCTTGGCTTCATTTAAAGTTTAGTTAGTTAGTCCTTTATTTTTCAACTATATTCAACTAAATTCTATCCAGTAAAGCTCTCCCTCCCTCCCTGCCTCCCTCCCTCTCTCTCTCCCTCCTTCCCTCCCTTCCTCTCTCTCTCTCCCTCCTTCCCCCCCTCCCTCCCCCCCCCCTCTCTCTCTTTCTCTCTCTCCAACCCCTCAGCCCCCGTAGAATCTCAGAGAAACTTTATCATCAGTCAGGACCATGGACAACAACTGGTGTTAATCAACCAAATCTAACACACAATGAGAGAGAATTGCCATTTGGACAAGACTGAAGAGTAAGGAGGGGCAGTAATATTCATTAATTTTGGAAAGATAGCCTGGTGCCAAGCTTAATTTGAAGTACTCAGAAAGTCAGCAATTTTCCTGAGGTCGCCCAAAAAGCTGGTGACCAAGTCTGAAATAAGGTCATGAATTTCTGGTGACCAAGTCTGAAATAAGGTCATGAATTCCTGCTCTCCAAGTGTTTGATTAGGTTGTTTTGAACTAGTTTGAACTAGATGATGGTGCTAGGGATGATATATGCTTGATCTCCAGCCAAATCGAATATGGTTTTCCTTTGGAAAAGATACTTTTATTGATGCCAGGAAAATAGAAACTATTCCTGTCCTCAAGGAGTTTATACTCTACTGTGAGAAAAAAGTACACAGATAAGTAGACACAATACACACATATAAGGGTGGGGAGTTTGAGTAAATCAGTCAAATCAACCCATCACACTTAAAAATGATAAGATGCTCTAGTACCTTAACCAGATGAAAACAATCAATCACTTTCAGTCACAGGCTTTAGTTTCAATCAGTAAATTAATCATAGTCTTAAGAAAAAATGCAAAAATTCTTTGGAAACTGTGGTGAGATTGCAACAGAGAAATCATGTTCAGATTGGCTGAGGAAACTTGGTGATGACTTAGTGATCATCTATTAAATAACAAGCTGGTTGAGAACTGAAGTTATTTTAGAGATTGTAATATAGCCACCCAGCAGGGTAGCCTTAGCCTAATTCTCTTCCCCACCCCCACTGGTCAGAGGAGGACCTTTTTAATCTTCAAAGATGTGGATTTACCACCTCTCCAACAGCATTGTAGTATCCTTGGTATATCAGTGGTTGGTGGCCAGGTCTGTTATCAAGAACTAAGGACAAACTGGATGGAGATTCCCAGATCTCCAAAGAGCCCCTCAAAGAAGTTGACCATGTTTAAGGGGACTTCTCAAGCACACTACAAAATGGAGAAATGGACTTCCAGCAAATACTGACTATGAACTTTCCTTTGCCACATGTATTCTCTAAACTTGAGCCCCCTTTTCCTGAATTCAATATATCCTGATGGGAGAGTGTATCACAGACTTTTGGAGGGATATTTTATATCAACTGCCCTTATTGTACCACTTTAGTAAATAGCACTTTGTGAAAGGTACTAAGTGTAATTGACTAAATTACCATTCAATTGATTGATACTGGAGAGAACACACCTGAATGAGTGCCCAGGCCAGTACAATAGGTTAAGAGACCTCCAACTCTTCAGGGTTACCTCTAGATACCAAGGGAATATAGTAGCACTAGAGACCCAATCCAACCCTAGGGACCTAGCACTGAGCAGGAGTTGAGATAAATAGCTCCAGAGCATATTTCATATATACAAAGAATTTTAGATGGGGTAAAGGACATTAGCAGCAGGGGAAGATAAAGGTAGACTTCCTGTGGGAGGGAACTGGGCTGAACCTGAAAGGGAACAAAAGGTTCTAAGGGGTGGAAGTGAGAATATACTGGACATGAAGGACAGGCACAGAGGCAGGAGAGATGGAATGGTGTATGAAGGGAACATCTATCAGGCCAGTTTTTCTAGATTGGAGAGTTCATGAAGGGGAGTAAGAGGAAATCAGCCTAGAAAGGTAATTTGGAAGAGGACTGTGACAGGTCTTCAATGCCAATGAGAGAAATTTCCATTTTCTCTTAGAGGTAATAGGTGAGTACTGAAACTTCTTGAACAGAGAAATTCCAACATCAGGTCTCTTGGAAACTTTGTGGAAATAGATTCATGAAAAATTCTGAGACTAGAAACAGGAAGAATATTGAGGAAGTCATTGTAATTGCCTCTGTAAGAGGTGGTGGCCATTTGACTGAGGGTAGTGGCTACTGGAGTGGGGAGGAGGACATATTCTAGAAAGTGTTGTGCAAATCTTTAGGACACATTCTTACTCTGTTCAGTTCTTTTTCTAAGAAAATTGTGGTTTGGATGTGTGAAAATAATGGCGAATCTTATGATCAACTGCATAAAATATTTACCATTTATGGGGAACCCTGGTATGGAGATCTGGACTTTGAGTCAGTAGGACCTGGGTTCAAGTCTCCCTCCAGACAGACACTGGCTGTGTAATCCTCAGCAAGTCTCTTAAACCTCTCAGTGCCCCCAAACCACTCTCCTAACATTATAAATTGCGAATAGTTGTAGAAATATTATAATGTGAACCAGTAGAAGGAGTTTCCTTATCTAGAGTTCCCTAGCCCAATAAAATTATAGGTCTAGACTAAAAAAATATGCACACTTGGTCATTTTATGTTTTTTTAATGCAGAACGCACTTTAGTTGTTTGAACCTTTATTTGTTCTTCTAGAGAAGGGGAAAAGAACACAAGCATTAGCAAACTGGGATCGTTAGTGCTAGCTCACATTTATGCACTGCTTTGCACTATATAAAACATTTGTGAGCTTTGTAAAAGTGAGCTGTTATTATTAATGGTCCCCAACTGCTCACTGCTGCTGAAGCCCAGAAATCCACCTTCTGCAGATTCACAAAGTCTCACAACGCCACAATTGGGAGACATCTTGGGCCAGCTGAATCAAATTCTTTTGACAATCTCCTGTACAAAGTATCCAGCAAGAGATGACCTTCAGTAAGTAAAGGGGAACTCACAGCCTCTCGAGAAAGTCAATTCTGTTTTGAGATAGCACCAACTGTTGGGAAATGTGTCCTTACATTGAGAAGAGAGGTGTCTTTTTGCAACTTTATCCTATGATGCTGTATGACTTTGAAATGAACAACATGATACTCTCTGGAGAATCCAAAGTTAAAGTAATTTAAAGGACAATAAAAGATGTTTGATGGACATAAGAAGGTTGTAGGATATTACTAATGATGTACACAATGGAAGTGTGGAGTGTCATAGAAAGAGTTTTGGATTTTGTTTCAGGGGACCTGGGGACAGATCCTAAGTAAGTTACTGACTGTCTTTGGACAAGTCACTTGATACTCTGAGACTCAGTTTCCTTATCCTCAACATGAAGGGGTTGGATTAAAAATCAAAAGTTCTTTTTAGGTCGAACTTTATGCTCACATTATCCTATAAGGATTGTAAGATATGTCAAAGACACTTGAAAAGAAAGTGGACTAGACATGTAGCAAAGATAAAAGAGAACAGATAATATGAGTATATTGGTACCCTGAAGACATTAAGATCTGTAGAAGGTTGGATATCTCCTCTACAGTGGCTTGGTAGGAAAACATGGAAAAGAATAATATAAATTGAAGAGTCATGGGATGGTAATGATATGTCAGAATGAGTGGAAGGGGACCCATACTCATGCCATTGCAATTCTATTTAACTATTATCTTTATGACCAATAATAGCTTGTTTATGTTGTCTCCCAGTTCTATTAAGAAGTGGACAGTCATGAGCGAATTTGTTAAAGTCATTTGGGAATCACTTTTAGATGCTCATTAGTAAGGAGATTCGACACAGTAAAAGCTATAATTTCCCAATTACCATCAGCATGTGTGGCTTTAGAAAAACTGATGGAACAAAGTGATGATTCAGCATTGGTACTGAAATGTAGTTTTCTTATCAATGCATTCATTTATAATAGTCATCAGATCATAGAGTTATAGTTACAATGGACTTTAGGGAATCCTTTATTCTAAACTCCTCATTTTATGATTGAGACTTGTCCATGGTCACACAGATTAGAATTTGAACATAGGTCCTTCCTTAGACTCCAAATCCACCATGCCTTTTATGCATCACGCATTTTTTTTTTTCTGGCAGATCATCACTGGTAATGTTCCACATTATATTCCAATCATATGTCTTTCTAATGGTTAGCTAATCCAAGCCCTTCATTTTAGAGATGAAGGGAATCTTATTTATTTATAGTTTGTACTAGGTAGCCTCCATGTTCCCTTCCAAATCTGTTTTACCATGAAGCTGAGGTCCTCTTGAGTATATAGCAGGTCAAGCCCCAATGTTCAGGAACTACTTGGATCAGTCTGAAGTTCTGGCAGCTCCTGTGGAGGTCAAGGTCCCCCACTGCGTCCTGGGCCATCTCCAGTTGTCCTGATCTATGTGTTGCCACTGGACCCAGATGGCTCCAGAGGAGCAAGTAAGGCTGGTGACTTTGCACAGCCTTTCGTCACTTAAATCCAATCCACTTGCATGTCATGGCATCCCCTCCCTGATGTCATGGTCCTCTTTGAGAATGAAGGACAAACTGTTTTAACCGCAATACATCATAATGTATTAATTATATTTACGTTACATACAATACAAATTACATTTATATTACAATTAAATAATACAATATAATGAGTCAGTGTGGCATAATGGATAAAGCTGGCTTTGAAATCAGGATCACATGAGTTCAAATCCTGCTTCTCACATATATGGCTATGTATTCCTGGATAATTCTTTTAGCCTCTCAGTGACTTAGGCACTTACACCTATAAGTTGCAAAGGAGTGCTGCTCTGCATTGATAAAGGGAGTTTCTCCAGCTGGAAGTGCTCTGTACTAAGGAAATCATAGATCTAGTACCATCCGTTTATTATAACTAGGTAAATTTTCAGGGCTTCTCTTCTTCATATTCTGAAAAGATCATTACAAAGGATAAGAGGAGGGCATAAATCTTTTCAGGGAGGCAAGGAAAAGGAATAGAAGAATCAGTCACTATGAGTCCAAGATTCAAGGTCAGAGAAAGTCTAACGACACTGTATTGAACATTACTGTCTATCACAGGGCAGCCACTTAGGTATAGGTTTGGTTGTGGCGATACTGACTAGGGCTGAGCCTACAGGCAAAACAAAGTCAGCAGATCCAGGGTGTAGGGAGGCAAGAGGGCTGGTAGAAACTCACTGATTGGGAAGATTTACATTAAGCATTCAATTTCCAGTCATGTCTCTTTTTTGTTGTGAAGCAATGCTTCTCATTCGTCCATTTCTTTCCTTCTCAGAAGACTCATCTTTTGTTTGTATTCACCACGGCTCTATGTCATATCTTCCTACTCTGAAGGGCCTTGGGCATTTCATTTTCAGCCCAAACTTGTGATTTCTTTGATGCAGGGAAATCCTAGAGTGGGCAGTCCCTCCACTGAAAATGATTGGCAGTTTATCTGTAATATACAATTTAGAAGAATTGTCCGGGGACACTGAGAATTTAAGTGACTTTCTTGTTATCATACAACCAGTATATGACAAAAGCAGGTTTTGAACCCAGGGTTTCTTTCTCCCTCCATCCTGGGCTAGGTACTATTCCATACAAATACATGAGGCATGCTCCATCACAGTATTTTCCTAGAGTCTTTCCCCTATGTCTGGAATGCCCTTCCTTCTCACCTCCACTTTTTAGAATTCATAGTTTCCTTCAGGACTCAGCATTTCCTCCAACTTCTAGTATGTCCCCTCCTCCATCTACCTTGTACTTGTTTTGTGCGTGTTATATAAGCACATGATGCATCCCACATTAAACTATGAGCTCCCGGAGGGGAGGGGAAGGGGGGGGGCTCACCTTCCTTTGTTTCTCTAGCACATGGTAAATGCCTAAAAATGTTAATTATTGATGAGTTGATTCCTTCCAGCCCAGCACTCCCTCTGCTGTCCAATGCCCCTGGTCCCCCCCTGCTACACTACCTTATGCTTAGTAAGTATTTACTGAGTTGGACTGAATTGGCAGACTGGAGAGACATCACTACAGAATTCCAGCACGGCAGGGCTGGCTTTCACATGGAAAGGCACATGATAAAGGGGATACTGGCTTTGGGATCAGGAGACCTCAGTTCACGCCTACCTCAGTCAAATAACAAATCTCTCTGGTCCTCAGGTTCCTCATCTTTAAAATGAGCAGCTTATAGCCTTGTCTTTGACAAAACTGTGATCCTTGGTGCAGAACCCTTCTAGGCTTGGAGCCTAAAAGTCCAGGGATGATTGATTGTGCTTTTATGGAAGAAGCTTCATGTTGGGCAGCATGAACACAGGATGAGTACATTTTATAGTAAAAGCTATAGATCCTTTTCACTCAGACATTTGTCCAGAGAACTCATTCTTCTACTGTCACACATGACAGGACTCTTCTGGGTCCCCTTGCAAGAAACCAGCATAAATGTTCTTAAACTTTTGAGAGAAGAATGATAATTATTATAAATAATAATATATTGAAATAACTTGAACATTTACAAAGCACTTAATATTTATTTAATCTGCACAACAGTCCCATGGGATATGTACTTTATTGTTTTTGTTTTACATGTTTGGAAACCGAGGCTGAGCAAGGTTAAGTTGTCTGTCCAGGAACACACAACTATTAGGTATCCGAGGCAGGATATGAACTCTCAAAGTCCATTGTTCTTCAGTGGATCAAATTTGAAAACTCCTGAGGGATTGACTGCTCTGTTCTTTATCAACATAGAAATTGCCTTTTACGTCAGGATGTGTTTGGCTAAAAAGTAGTGTGTGTGTGTGTGTGTGTGTGTGTGTGTGTGTGTGTGTGTGTGTCTATGTACGAGAGAGAGAGAGCATTTCTGTATCATCTCCCTTCTCGCTCTCTGCTCCATCTGCTTCCCCCAGGTGATGCTGTCCTTGCTTGGGTTCCTCCAGGCTAGATGGAATGAGCATCTGGAATAAAATTTGACTTTTTTTGAGGACCCTGGTCACAAATCCATGTGTTACTAAGAATCACAAATACTCACGCTTCAGAGAAATCTCGAGCTGCTTTCCATACACAGGGGAGATGATTTCCTTAGCAAATAGTCATGTTTGGAAGTAGCATTCATACTCCCTGTGTGTTTGAAACAGATTTTGCATGTAATCACCCTCTAGAACAGGACTTTGCCTTCTGTTGGTTCAGTTCATTGCTTGGGTTGCTGCACTGATCGCAGTGAGCTTTCTTGGCAAGTGTAAGAAGAGTCATAGGTTTACCTGGTCCAACCCCCTCATTTTGTAAGTGAGGAAACTGAGGCCCAAGGAAATTCTATAACTTGCTCCAGGTCACATAGGTGGGAAACAAAAGACCTTCCTTCCTTTTTTCCCTCCTTCCTTCCTTCCTTCCTTCCTTCCCTCCTTCCTTCCCTCCTTCCCTCCTTCCCTCCCTCCCTCCTTCCTTCCTTCCTTCCTTCCCTCCTTCCTTCCTTCCTTCCTTCCTTCCTTCCTTCCTTCCTTCCTTCCCTCCTTCCCTCCTACCTTCCTTCCTTCCTTCCTTCCTTCCTTCCTTCCTTCCTTCCCTCCTTCCTTCCCTCCTTCCCTCCTTCCCTCCCTCCCTCCTTCCTTCCTTCCTTCCTTCCTTCCTTCCTTCCTTCCTTCCTTCCTTCCTTCCCTCCTTCCTTCCCTCCTTCCCTCCTTCCCTCCCTCCCTCCTTCCCTCCTTCCTTCTTTCCTTCCTTCCTTCCTTCCTTCCTTCCTTCCTTCCTTCCTTCCTTCCTTCCTTCCTTCCTTCCTTCCTTCCCTTCCCTTCCCTTCCCTTCCTTCCCTTTCTTCCCCCTACTCCTCACATAGATTCTCTCCCTACTGCACCATAGAGCTTCCTCAGTCCTGTCTGTGCCACTCACTAGCTGGGTGACCTTGACCAATTCACTCAGGCTCTTTCAGTCTCAGTCTCTTCATCTAAAAAATGAAGGAGTTAGACTAGATGACTTTAATATCTCTTTCCAGATCTAAATATATGATCCTCTGAAATCACTTTACCTTTTGGGGCCTCAGTTTCCCTCTTCATAACAAGAGATGCTAGGACTAGACAATTCACTTCAATAGATTCAATTTAATTCAGTTCACCAAATATACATTAAGTACCTACAGTGCCAGGTATATAGTAGGTGCTTAATAAATGCTTAGAATGACTGATAGGCATTATATTAAGAAATGGGGATGCAAGACAAAAACTACATAGTTCATGATCTCTAGGAACTCACAGTATATGGAGAGATATAGCCCACAAACAAATAAAAATATGACATAGAATAATATTATGAGGGAGAGTGTACTTACCATGCAAATCAGATAAAATTTAATGCCTTGAGGTAGGATATGGATTCTGAAAGTACCAAAGGTATTTTAAGCATGGGAATTGACTTGTACAGATTCATGGAGGTGGGAGATGGTATATTGGGTTTGGCCAACATAGTATATGGGAGAGAAAGAAATGTCTCAACACTTTAGGGTTAGAGAGATTTGAGCCAGATGGTGGTGGTGGTGGGGACCGTAAATGCCTGGGTGAATATCTACTTTAACTTAGGAGAATGATCTCTAAGATTCCTCTAATATCTAAGAGTGGTAGCTTCTTCTTCTTCATCATCTTCATCATCTTCATCATCATCTTCTTCATCATCTTCATCATCATCATCATTGTTCTTGTTCTTCTTGTTCTTGTTCTTCTTCTTGTTCTTCTTCTTCTTCTTGTTCTTCTTGTTCTTGTTCTTGTTCTTCTTCTTGTTCTTGTTCTTGTTCTTCTTCTTCTTCTTCTTCTTCTTCTTCTTCTTCTTCTTCTTCTTCTTCTTCTTCTTTCCCCTATCCACTTTTCTCTCTGCTATCTCCTCCCCCAAATGCTGCCACAGACTATTTTTCAATCTGGTAGCAGGTCTACCAGAGAAAAGAGTATTATTAATCCAAGTTAATGACAAACTATGACGTCTTGATCCCAGCATATTTAAGGAAGGAATCTCAAAAGAAACTGTCCCTTCATCCAAAACATTTTCAGGACTGTTGTTCAGAGAACTCTCTACTCTCTGACATACAAGTCTCCCCACACTCACTGCAGCACAGTGTCTCTATCTAGTATGTATTCTCTGATGCCCAATAAGGAGGAACTTGAATGTCATGGCTTTCCCATAGTAATTATGTTCATAGGGTTTGTCTCCAGCATTAATTTTTTGATGCTCAGTAAGAGATGAAATCTGATTGAAGACTTTCCCCATATTAATTATACTTGTAAGCTCTCTCTCCTACAAGAATCCTCTGATGTCAAATTAGGTGAAGTTTGTTTCAAAGTCTTTACAAATACATTACATTTATAAGATTTCTTTCCATTCTTTCTAGTATGAGTCCAGCGATTTTCAGTTAAGACACGAAATCTGATAGAATGATTTCCCACATCTATTATGTTCAAAAGGCTTTTCTAGTGTGAATTCTCTGATGTTCAGCAAGAGATGACTTGTCAATGAAATTGTAGGTTTCCTTCTGCCACCAAGTCCTCTAATGTTTAATTAGTTCTAAATTACATTTGAAACCTTTTCATATTCATTGTATATATGGCATCTCCCTCATATAGGAATTCTCTGTGGTGTATCAGGAACTGAGCTCAGGTTAAAGCTCGTTTCATGTTTGCTATTATGCAAACTAAAGTGAATCGACCCAGTCCCTGACCTAAAATGTCCAGTGTAATCATGAGCCACATTTTGTTGGTGGTGATACAGCTACAACCACCTGGGCTCAGACTGGCACCTAAGACACAATTCTACTTCAAGCTCTGATTATGAAAATCATCCTTCTAGCTTAAGCTAAAATATCACCTCCCCTATAAAGCCTGTTCGAATCAGCCCAGCTAGATGTGATTCTTCCTGCCTTTGAAATCCTATTTACCATTGTGTACCTTTCATATGATACTTAGCATCTATTACTTTGTAAACAGAGTTATGTGTATATGCTTTATTCCTACCATTAGTTTTAAGATCCTGGAGGATATTGATTTATTCATTCACATTTATAAAATGCCTACTGTGTGTAAGGCACTGCACCAAATGGTGGGGATACAAAGGGAAAACAAGTGGTTCTTTATTTGCTTCTGCTGGGTGAAATTTATCTGTGCCTAGCCAGCTCCACACCCACCATGCTGCCTACTGCTCTTCCACCATCTTCATGTCACATAGCTACCTGTATGCCCTCCCCAACCCCATCCCTCTCCAACTTTCCTCTAATTATAATAGCAGCCACAGCAGCAGCAGTTAACATTGACATAAAACCATGTGTCAGGCCCTGTGCAAAGTGCTTTACTATAATGATCTCATTTGATTCTCCCAACAACACTGGAAGGGAGGTGCTTTTATGCTCATTTTACAGATGAGGAAGCTGAGGCAAATAGAGGTTAAGTGACTGCTCAGGTTCACACAGCTATTAAATGTCTGAGGCTTTGTGTGAACTCAACTCTTTCTGAGTCCAGCTCCAGAGCTCCATCCACTGAGCCACCTGGCTGCCTAAAAACAATTGCATCAATGGTACACTTTCTGAAAAGGACATGTCAACCAATTGCCCTATGACTCCACTCATCATCCCTGTGAATTCCTGCCCCATCCCGGACATGTCTATGTACTGCCTTCTCTTACTAGAACATAAGCTCCCTGAGAACAGGGACTTTCTTCCTTTATGTATTTTTAGTTCCAGTATTTAGCACAGTGTCTAGCACATAGTAAGTGCATATAAGTGCTTTTCATTTATTTATTCAGCCAAAGGCAGGCGCTGAGAGTTATGCAGCTTCCTATTACTCATTGTGCCTAAGATTGTGGCTCTAGGCCTGTGTCATTTTATAGGTGAGGAAAGGTGCAGGGAGATTAAGTAGTTTGCCTAAAGGCACACTCATCAGAGGAGTGATTTGAACCCAGGACCTCTTAACTGCAGTGCCAGTGCTCATACCACACTGCCTCCTAGTGGGGTCTTGCCCACAGTGGACACATAATAAAGGTTGGCTGGATGACCAAGTGACTGAAGTCTATAGATATATTTTTCCTTCACGCTTTCTATTCTTTGCTCCTTCTACCCAACCTGTATTTTTTACTTAAGGCTTCCACAGATATTGAAAACCTTATGAAGGGGCAAAGGGCTCAACTAGCTAGCTCTCTCACTTTATGAGGGGAACAGAGTCACACAATTGTTTCTCAAAGGCACTTTCCCGAAACATGTCCCCACTGGCAATCCTGGTGTAAAATCTTTCATCCAATCAGATTATTGTTTCTCAGATATGCCAATAAGCATACCTTCTATCCAGTGTAACCCAGGGGGTCTCCAGAGAATTCAGGCTCCTTCACTTAGGTGAATACATCAGACGTAGTTGAAAATGTTCAGTCAAGACAAAAGCTATGAGGAGATTTTTAGCCTTGAAGCACATTTGTGAGAATCTGTGATGTGGTATGATAGGAAATTTCTCTTGTGGCTTTTGGAAGAAAACAGAACAGTCAAGTCCTCAGATTGTTGTATGCTAGAGAAAATGTTTCAGTCTGCCTTGATTCTGTCGGACTTTGGACAATTTCTGTGGAGTGCATGCAGTTGGAAGGGACCTCAGAGGTCACTTGACCCATCATGACCAAGCACTCCCTCTAGAGTATCCCTGACAAGTGAACATGTGGTCTCCACTTGATCTAGAGGGCTAGGAGAGATTGCTGCCTCCCTAGTCACCCAGCCCACTTTGCTTTTGGATGACTTCTAATTAGTAGGAAGTGTTTCCTTCTATCAGATTGAAATCTGATGCCCTGAAACTTCCACCCCATGCTTCTGGTGTTCCTCTCTCAAATAATGCTCCCTCAAATAACAACTCTTCCATCTCCACTGAGTCTTACATTCCGATTCCAAATGTTCTCATCATCCTGGTTTCCCCATATTGTCAATGCCCTTCCTAAAATGTGGTACCCATGACTGGATGTGATATTGCAGATGGAATCTGACCAGAGCAGAGTACAGGTGTGACAGCCGGAGGAGGAGACTATATTCTCTCTTTTTCAGTTAATTCAATGACCATTTATGAAGGGCAACGTACATGCAAGGCACTGTGACAGCCTGGGGACAACGATGAAAAGAAAAGACAGTGGAAATGATTGTTCCTTCTGCTCAGGGGAATGTGGCACGGATGCAGATAAGCATGGTTAGTATGAGGGATATGATGAGAATGAAGGAGAAATCTGGGGAAAGTGCTCTAGGAGAATAGAGAGGAAGGGAATGTTTTCCATTTGGGGGAACCCAAGAAAGTTTCACTGAAATGAGCCTTTTTTTAAAATAAATAAATTTATTTATTTAACTTTTTATATTCATTTTGACAAAATTTTGGGTTCCAAATTTTCTTCCCATTTATCCCCTCCCCCCACCCCAATACACCGAGCATTCTAATTTTCCCTATCACCAATCTGCCCTCTCTTCTATCATCCCTCCCTTCTCTTGTCCCCATCTTCTCTTTTGTCCTGTAGGGCCAGATAGCTTTCTATTCCCCATTACCTGGATTTCTTATTTCCTAGTAGCAAGAACAATACTCAACATTTGTTCCTAAAACTTTGAGTTCCAAATTCTCCCCATCCCTCCCTCCCCACCCATTCCCTTTGGGAAGGCAGGCAATTCAATATAGGCCATATCTGTGTACTTTTGCAAATGACTTTGATAATAGTCGTGTTGTGTAAGACTAACTATATTTCCTTCCATCCTATCCTGCCCCCCATTGCTTCTATTCTCTCTTTTGATCCTGTCCCTCCCCAAGAGTGTTGACTTCAAATTGCTCCCTCCTCCCATTGCCCTCCCTTCCATCATCCTCCCCCACCCTGCTTATCCCCTTCTCCCCCACTTTCCTGTATTGTAACATAGGTTTTCATCCCAAAATGAGTGTGCATTTTATTCCTTCCTTTAGTTGAATGTGATGAGAGTAAACTTCATGTTTTTCTCTCAGCTCTCTTCTTTTTCCCTCCACTAAAAAGTCTCCTGCCTGCCTCTTCTGTGAGAGATAATTTGCCCCATTCCATTTCACCCTCTCTCCTCCCAATACATTTCTCTTATACATTTACCTTAATTTTTTAAAGATATGATCCCATCCTATTCAATTCACTCTGTGCTCTGTCTCTGTGTGTGTGCATGTGTGTATATGTGTGTGTGTATGTGTGTAATCCCACCAACTACCCAGATACTGAAAAGTTTCAAGAGTTACAAATATTGTCTTTCCGTGTAGGAATGTAAACAGTTCAACTTTGATAAGTCCCTTATGACTTCTCTTTGCTGTTTACTTTTTCATGCTTCTTCTCATTCTTGTGTTTGAAAATCAAATTTTCTTTTCAGCTCTGGTCTTTTCATCAAGAATGCTTGAAAGTCCTTGATTTCATTGAAAGACCAGTTTTTCCCCTGAAGTATTATACTTAGTTTTGGTGGGTAGGTGATTCTTGGTTTGAGTCCTAGTTCCTTTGACTTCTGGAATATCCTATTCCATGCCCTTCAATTCCTGAATGTAGAAGCTGCTAGATATTGTGTTATCCTGATTGTATTTCCACAATACTGGAATTGTTTCTTTCTAGTTGCTTGAAATATTTTCTCCTTGACCTGGGACTTCTGGAATTTGGCCACAATGTTCCTAGGAATTTCTCTTTTTGGATCTCTTTCTGGTGGTGATCCGTGGATTCCTTGAATACTTACTTTGCCCTCTGGTTCTAGAATATCATGGCAGTTTTCCTTGATAATTTCATGGAAGATGATGTCTAGGCTCTTTTTTTGATCATGGCTTTCAGGTAGTCCCATAATTTTTAAATTGTCTCTCCTGGATCTATTTTCCAGGTCAGTTGTTTTTCCCATGAGATATTTCACATTCTCTTCCATTTTTTCATTCTTTTGGTTTTGTTTGGTGATTTCTTGGTTTCTCAGAAAGTCATTAGCTTCCATCTGTTCCATTCTAATTTTGAGAGAACTATTTTCTTCAGTGAGCTTTTGAACCTCTTTTTCCATTTGGCTAATTCTGCTTTTGAAAGCATTCTTCTCCTCATTGGCTTTTTGAACCTCTTTTGCCAATTGAGTTAGCCTATTTTTCAAGGTGTTATTTTCTTCAGCATTTTTTTGGGTCTCCTTTACCAAGGTATAGACCCATTTTTCATGCTCTTCTTGCATCTCTCTCATTTCTCTTCCCAGTTTTTCCTCCACCTGTCTAACTTGATTTTCAAAATCCTTTTTGAGCTCTTCCATGGCCTGAACCCATTGGATATCTATTTCAGATGTTTGGTATACAGAGGCCTTGACTTCTATGTCTTTCCCTGATGGTAAGCATTGTTCTTCCTCATCTGAAAGGAAAGGAGGAAATATCTGTTCACCAAGAAAGTAACCTTCTATGGTCTTATTTTTTTCCCCTTTTCTGGGAATTTTTCCAGCCAGTTACTTGACTTCTGAGATTCCTCTCCACCCGTGCCTCACCTCTAGGTCCACCCAGCTAGTGCTTGGGGTCTGAGATTCAAATGCTGCTTCCCAGCCCCGGGGGGGGGGCCGATGTGGGGGGCTGCTAATCAATGTAAGATTAAATTCAGGTGCTCAGGTGTGGGCAGGGTTGCTAGTCAGTATGAGATTAAGTTCAGGTTCTCAGGTGGGGGCAGGGCCGCCACTCAGGGCTCAATTCCCTCAGGGGGTTTATGCAGAGATTTTCAGTAATGGATCTGAGCTCCTGCCTGCTTTGGGAGTTCCTATCCACTTCCCCTGCTGCTGCCTCCCGAGGGCGCCTGAGTTATGGAGACACCCTGCTCCCCTCTCGGCCAGTTCAGAAGGCTCTCTCACTGACCTGTAGCACCTGTGGGTTGAGGGACCTTCATGGCCACCAGAGATTCTGTCCCTGAAGCCTGCTCGGATATGCTGCTCTTGGGGCCACTCGGCCAAGGCAGGGCTGGGCTCCGCTCTGGGTCTGGTGCGTGATGGACCTTTAGTGTTGGGTTTTCTGGGCTCTCTGGAACAGAAATCTCCTCTGCTCCATTGTTGTGCACCTTCCACTGCTCCAGAATTTGTTGGGAGTTCCTCTTTATAGGTAATTTATGGGCTGTGGGTTCGGAGCTAGCATATGTGAATCTTTCTACTCTGCCATCTTGGCTCCTCCCCTGAGCTGAGTCTTGAAGGAGAAAGGGGCTTTTGAAAGGTGACCTTGAGGGGAAGTAAAAGGAGCATGGAGGATAGCTTACATGGATGCATGGAGGTGATAGGTTGGAGGTGATAGTTGATTTTGGAGAACACTTTGGTTACAATGTCAGTGATTAAGTAGGAGTCAAATGATATCAGCCTGGAAAGGAGGTTAGATCTAGTTTTGGATGACCTTAAATGTTGGACTAAAAGGTTTGAATTTTAATGTAGCTAGGTGGTATAGCAGATAGAATGCTAAACTTTAGACATTAGGAAGGTCTGGGTTGAAATCTCTCCTTAGACACATGAAAATTGTGGGACCCTGAGCAAATTATTTAAACGCTCTTGACTTCACTGTCCACATCTGTAAAACTGGGATAATAGTGGCACCTCTGCTACCCCTACCCCAGGATTATTGTGAATGTCATACATGTAGTGAGGCCCCCTGTGTTGAGGGGCTGTCCCCCACATGTGATATGGGGGTGTGTTGGATGGTTGAAAGAAGCAGAATAGACATCTCTAGTTTCTTCTCCCCTCACCCTTCTCCAGGGGAGTCATTACTCCTAGCCCAGAAGGGAAGCAGGAGTTTGGGACCAGAGACTACTTTGCTCTCCTCAGAAGGAGGCGGCACTGGGGTAGATTTATACCTATATGCTCCCTTAAATAGTGTTCATCTGAGGGATGTGATCAAGTTCAAGGTAACTTCTTATCACTTTTTCAGTTTGGGGGAAGATCTCAATCCCTGGAGCCAGCTCTTTACCCTCCAAATCCAGTTTCACAATTAACATACATAGTGAACAATAAGAAAAATTCATTTAATAGCAAAACAGAATTCAGAGAAAACACACATAGGAGAATATACATAGTACAACACAGAACTCCCATTGGGAGTGAGAATGCTCAGCTCAACAAGAGAGATTGTTCTGCCTCTCACCCAAGGAGAAATCCTTGGTATAATAAGCTGGGGACAGAGACACGATAGAGTCCGGTTGTTCCTTTCATGTTGTCCCAGGGACTCTTCTATTCAGTAAGCTGAAGTGAGCTTAGCGTCTTCCGTCTTCTTCCTTGGAGCTGGAAGCCAGAAGCACCAGAAGCGAAGGCAAATTGCAGCTGGAAGGGAATGGACGATCTCTCCCATCTCCCACTCTAGCCAACTCTGCCCCACTCTTCGTGCACGGCAGGATATTCATTTCCACCAAGGAGCAATGTTCTATACCAATGGGCTTTGGAACTGGGGTTAGATATATAAAACCCTTTATAAACCTTAAGACACTTTATAAAAGTTTGCTACTTTTTATTACTAATAATAACAATCAGCTACTAATAGTAATAAGTATAAGTGATTATAATGAATAAGTATAAACATAATAATAACCATACAATAATATTAATAAGTATGAGTGTATACAAACAACAAACCAATGTTAGTAATCACAAGCTAATAAAGGCAACAAGTATAGGTGATAAATGAGTATATATTAAATATTAATAATATTAAGTATAATAGTGTTGATAATATTAACAATTATAAATACAGTAGCAGCATCAGTAATAGTCATAATATAGAATAATCTGGAATAGGGAGCCCCTGGAGGCTTTGGAGCAGGGGAGGGCCACGATCAGACCTGTTCATCAGGAAGGTTATTTTGGCAGCTGAACAAAGGATGGGTTGGAGAGGGATATCAACCAGAAGACTCTTGCAATTGTCTAAGCTGGAGGCGATAAGGGTCAAACCGTAGTGGGACCAAGTGCAGAGAAGGGGGTGGAAGCAAAGGATATTATGAATGTAGAATCTAGAGAAGGAAACCATGATGGCCAAGCACCAGAACGACTTCCTCAAAACTGGTCATACCACACTAACCTCATTTCTAATTTTGAGGATGATCAGATTATTTGATAGGGAGCTGGCATTTATGTGGCATTTCAAGGTTTACCAAAGGCTTTACATATGTTCATTTGATTCTCACAACAACCCTGAGAAGTAGTTGCCATTATTACACCCATATTACTGATGAGGAAACAGCCACAGAGAGGTTAACTGACTCTCCCAGGGTCACATAGCTAGTCACTGTCTGAGGTAGGGCTCAAACTCAGTCTGGTGTAGAATAGTTTGGAACTTAGTAAGCTTAGGACAAAGTCTCTCAAGCTCTTGTGAGTAATGTGGAGAGAAGGCAAGCTAACAGTGTAATTAGGTGGATTTGGAACTGATTTAATGACCAGATACAAAGAGTAATCATTCAGGCTTTGATGGTGATCCAGTGGCATTCACTTTGAGTGAAGTATCACGCATTCAGTGAACAGGCTTCTTTAAGAAGTGAGGCAAGGGATGGTGCCTTTAATCAAAAAAAAACATATGTTCATTTGATTCTCACAACAACCCTGAGAAGTAGTTGCCATTATTACACCCATATTACTGATGAGGAAACAGCCACAGAGAGGTTAACTGACTCTCCCAGGGTCACATAGCTCCAGTGGCATTCCCCAGGATCTGGACTTTGTCCTGGGCTATGTAACATTTAAAAAAAATCAATGGTTTGTATAAATGACATAGATAGCATTCTTGCAGAGGACACAAAGTTAAGGAAATGAATGAACAACATAAGGCCCAGGCAGATTGTGAGAGGCTAAAACATTGCATCAGCCTAATAAGACTAAATTTAATAGAAATGAATGTAAGGTTTAATCCTTGGTTTCATAAAGTCAGCTTCACAGGTAAAAGGCAGTGGAAGTTGGGCTTGAGAACAATCTGTTGGCCCAATACATGGGTTCCCACTGACAGCTCAGTGGGAGTTGTGTAGGATATAGCAGCCAGAGACCCTCATACAAACCCAGGTTTGATGTCCTTCAAAGACCTAGTGTCCAAGACTAGACAGCTGAAAGTCACACTGTACGTTGGATAGTCAGAACCGGGCCATATGGTTGGTTGTGGTCAGTTTTGGAAGTTGCAGAGCAGCAGAAGGCTAGTGAGAAGCAGGAAGGAGGTTGGATGAGGGCAACCAGGGTGGGGAGAGGGTCTCCAGATCAGGCCAAATGAATAGCACAAGCTTGAAGTCATAGTCTGCTCTTTACTCTTCCTTTCTCCACATGCTCCTCAATGGCCAAGTCTTATCATTTCCACCTCCACACATTTCTTGACTGCATCCCCTTACCTCATTTCACACAGTCACCTCTCGAGATCAGATTCCTAGCACCTCTCTCTGCCTCTGATCTTTCTCTTTTCCAATCCATCCTGCAAATGATCAAGGTGAAGGTCTGACCACATCCACCTCTTGCTCCATAAATCCCAGTTATTCCATATCACTTTTAGGGTCAAATATAAACTCCTTTATTTGTCATATGAAACTCTTCATAAATCTGGCCCCTACCTATCTTTCCAGTCTTTTTACACATTACATATATGCATTGTCTGGGGTCCAGTTCTTCCCCTCTCAGTTTGACTTTTTTTTTTGATTAAAGGCACCATCCCTTGCCTCACTTCTTAAAGAAGCCTGTTCACTGAATGCGTGATACTTCACTCAAAGTGAAAACTTGAAAAGGCCTTAGCCTAAAAGAGTCGGGGTCTCCCACTGCATCCTGGGTCATCTCCAGTCAACCTGATGAATATCTAGTCACTGGATCCAGATAGCTCAGGAGAAAGTGAGGCTGGTGACCTTGCACAGCCCTCCCTCCCTCCAATCCAAGTCAACTGCAAGTCATGTCATCATTCCCTGATGTCTTGTTCCTCTTCAGGAATGAAGGACAAACACAACACATGGCACATCATCTCCCATCTTTTGCATTGATTGTCTCTAGTTTTGAATATACTCCCTCTTCACTTTCCCTCTTAGAATCCCTAATTTCCCTCAAAACACGACTCAAGTGCCTTTTGTACCAGGCCCTTCCTGGTCCACTCAACTCCCATTTTCTATGTGTTTTCTACGTTCTTCCATTATGTGCATGTTGTCTTCCCATTAGATCTTTTGAGCTTGACTCTGTTTAGCCAGTTGACAAAGTCACCTAACCATTTTACAGCCTGCTCCTATCTTTCCACCTTTATCATAAAGATATTGTGGGAAATTTTGTCAAACGCCTTGTTGAAATAGTTGATTCCCAGTTTGATATGTCATGTTCTCCATGAACTCATGCTAGCTTGAAGTGATCACCACTTTCTTTCCTAAATGCCTATGACTTGTTCCTTTAAAAATAACAGCTACAATTAAGTATCCATTTTTGGCTCAAGTTTCACAAACCCTTTAGAAACAGGACAATTGTATGTGGCTTTTGATTCCAGACTTACCTGACACTTTACAAAAGTTGCTAGTTTGGTTTTCTGTTGTGATTTCCACAGACGCTGGGTTTTCAAGAAGTTAATTCTGGACTTTGAAAGGACCAAAGCTCCATTTCTTCCTGACAAGTTCATCTCCTCTCCAACAAATCTAAAGTGGTAATTAATAAACATGGACTTAATCTGAGCCTTATTTCTAAGACTGAGATCTCTCCACCTAGCAGCCCCAACTCTGTCCCCAGAGACCAAATGTTATTAAAAGACCAAAGACTGTCACATTGCTGGTTGGAGAATGAAATCACCTTCCCTTTGTATCCTCTTCTTTGTAGTTTTTCTTCTTATTTAAAAGCCAGAAGTTAAAATCTGATACTTGGAAGGTGAATACATACAATATCCCAAAGAACAAGGTTCCCTTAATTACTTCCTTGTGCCTGTCAGTTCTACAAGGAAGGTGGGTAGGCCCGACAGACAACGGTACCTACAATCTGAACCCCTGGCTTGGTTCTTTCTTTGATAGCTATAAAATGCACTGACATGCTATATTGCAAATTACTTCCTGAACCATTAACCATAACCTGAGAAAGAGACATTTTGACAGAACAAAATGGGAGAAGTTATTTTTATGTAATGAAAAAAACATTTATGAGTTGACATAAAAATACAATTTAACTGACAAATCTTTTGTCTAATTCAGCATACAGCATATATTAAGACAAACTTATGCATGGGAGAGACTCAGCACTTTTGAATCTTATGTAGTGCCCTGTGATAGAGCAACACATTAATTTTTTTTTTGTGCAGACTCTTCTGAAAGAGTGATGTGGCTGGGAGACTGGATGACTCAGGGGTTTGGCAAGGAGGCATTAATGGCAACTCTCCCCACTCCCCATCCTCCCAGGGTCATCAGGGCTTGAACGCTGGAGCCTTTTGAAGGAGTTCCAGGGACATTTATTCATTTTTAAAGACAGCTACTATCCTGGAAAGCTTGAGTATTTCTAAATCTCAAAATAGAAATGCCAGACAATTGTCTTTATTAGGCCATTCTTGGACAGTGGGAGCAGAGGGCCAGACTGAAAGAACTCACACAGAACCAATTTATATTTGTGTTACAGACTAGGTTAGGAAAGTTCTTTTTAGTCATCTAATCTGTCCTCTGGGTATTGGTTTTTATTATAACTGTTATTAACAGCTGTGGGAAAAACATAGGAGCTATAAACCTATGAGAAGAAATAAGTCATAAACAAGCGAGGCTCCATTATGCCCTCTGCATATGCAGAATAATTCTGAACATGATGGTTTTGCCCTTGTGTTCCATAGACTGTCCAGGACTGGAATGAGAAATCTCTGGCACATGTGGTAGAAATGGTTTGTCGACTGAATTTCCTCTCTTCTTTCCTTATCTTCTTTCCTTTTTGTTTTTCCCTCCTTCCCTTCTCTTCCCTTCCCTTCCCTTCCCTTCCTTTCCCTTCCCTTCCCTCCCCTACCCTCCCCTCTCTTCCTTTCCCCTCCCTTCCCTTTCCTGACTCACCTGGTCTTGCCTTCCCTTGCCTTCCCTTTTCATCTCCCTAGCCTTCCTTCCCATTCCTCTTCTATTTTGCTTCCTTCCTTTATCCATCTTCTGTTGGATTTAAGGAAATTAGAATTCCAGAAATGGAATATATTCCCTTAGGAAATCATAGAATTCCAGATTTAGAAATGTCATGATCATGGATTAGATTAAGGTTTTTTTTAACCTTTGTGTTTCATGGATGCATTCTCAGAATAATAGTTTTAAATGCATAAAATCAAATGCATAGATTGCAAGGAAACCAATTATATTGAAATATAGTCATCAAAATATATTTTTTAAAAAGGATCATGGGCATTAGATTAAGACCCCCCAATTTAGATCTTTGAAAGGGTATTCAGAGCCTTATGCATCATTTAATTCAACCCCACAATTTTCTAGATAAGAAAACTGAGCTCACAAGAGTTTAAATAAATTGTCCTTGGTCTCACAAGGAGTCAGGCAGAGACAGGATTTGAACCTTCGTCTTTTGGTTCCAAATTTCACACTGTATCCTCTTTGCCTTTCCTCCCCTCCCTGCAGTGCTTCAAGTAAAGGCTGACTGATCACTTCTTAGGTGTTTTGTGGAAGAATTCCTTTTGGATAATGGGTTGGACTAGATTGTGTGATTCTGTATTTGCCACACAACATTCACAGCAAGCACTTATAAATACCCCACCTCTTGAGGCCATAAGAGCAGAAATTAGAACTTTGGTTTCCTACTGTTGGAAAGTTGACTGACCCCAGATCTAGATACTGTTCATTCATTTCAAATAAAAAGCATTTTTAAAGTACCTACTATGTGACTGGAACTGATTTGTGCACTCATGGTACTTACATTCTGTTGTGGAGAAACAATATGTATGTAGTAAAAAAATACAACATGTATGCAAAGTGATTTCAGTGAGAGAGGAAGAAAAACACTAGGGATTTATGAAAGACATTATGGGAGATGGTACTTACCTGGTTTTTGAGAGAATTTATCCAGTCTTGGACAATTCCTAGCTGCGTGACCCTGGGCCAGTCACTTAACCTTGTTTGCCTCAGTTCCCTCATCTGTAAAATGAGCTAGAGGAAGAAATGGCAAACCAGTCCAGTATCTTTGCCAAGAAAACCCCAAATGAGGTCATAAAGTCAGACATGATGAGAAATAATTGAATGATAGCAACAAAGAGATTCTAAGAGTCAGAAGTGAGGAGGGAGAGCATTCAAGGCTATGGAAGTGGAGGTTGGACTATCCTCTGAGGAACAGCAAACATGACAGTCTGGCTGGTAGATAGAGTTTAAACAGCCTGGAAAGAGAGTTTGGAGCCAGCTTGTGAAAAGTGTCAAATGCCAAATAGATGAATTGCTGTTTTGTCTTGAGGGTGATAGGGGACCATTGAGTTTTTGAGCTGGGGCATGGCTTGGTTGCTTGTAGAAGATCGATTTGACAGTTGTGTGAAGGATGGGTGGGTGGCCTGTGGAGAGAGGAGAGCCAGGATTCTGCGAGGTCTATTATCTAACTATTCTCATTGACCAGATGAGAAGTGACCAGGACCTGATGTTTGGATAGTAGCCAGCAGGAGTGGAGAGTACCAAAAAGAACCATGTCCCCAGCTGCTAGGAAACAGATTCCTCACAGACTTTTACATTTCTCTGGATTTAATGTAAAAAACCACTCTGGGGGCCAGGAGCTGGGCTTGGGCTGGAAGTGCAGGAAAGGGTTAACTTTGGTTAACCTCTTTCCTCCTCTTCCTGCTTCTCTCCTCTGTGCCCCTGTAAGTGAACAGATGGTGCCTCAGCCAAGGAGTGTTCTCATTAACTTCAGTTAAAACAACCACAGAGGACAGACTGCTGAAAACCACTTGCTTTCTGCCCTCCACCCCCCTCACCCCAAGGGTGATTCGGTACCTTTCTGATGGAGATAAAATCATTTATTCCTTGTCCTGCCTTGTTATTTCTTGGTTTCTGATTAGGGAGACTGGGAAAGCTAATGGGCATTGTTTTAAATGTGATATTTGTATACTTGGAAACTTCTTTGCAGTCTTTTAATCTTTTAATTAGTTTCTCTCCGTGTGTAGGGGGGCACAGGTTTTGTCAAACCTTGACTAATAATAGATATTAAAACTGAATTACAAAGCAGGGTTCCACCTTCTAATTTTTTCAGAATGAGTCACTTTCCGATCGGACATCTTAAGGTCAGAGAATAACAATAAATATGACTGAGGGGGTGGGGTACTGTGCCTCTGGTTGTAACCTCTCCTCCTGCCCCCACAACTCAAGAAGGCTCACAGTGTAGACAAACCCAGGAAACTGAGGCACCATGAAAAGAGCCAAATAGCAACTTAGCATAGAAATAAGGCAAGAAGTGCTTTAGACAAAGTCAAGGGCATAGAGGTACTCAAGAGGCAAGATGGCAAACAGGGCCCAAGAGCATCTGGCCTGGCCTTGCTGACAGACGCCCTCCTACTCCATGAATGATGAGCCAACAATGACGCAAAACAGTTGGAGGTCCATGCCTGGGACAGGAAATGAATAGGAAAAGTCTGGTCATTCAAGATCCTGTCCACACTGGAATCTTTGCCTCATTCTATGAGGGGAGGACTGACTTGGAGCCAGATCCAGAATTCCTGAGCCCTTCATCTATGCCATTAGTCAGACATCAGTTGTGAATGATGTTCTCCTTAGGTCTCTAACCTGTTTGAAGAAGGAATGACCATGAAGCTAAGGAAATTTGACCATATCTTTCCTGGAACTCCTGGGTTTAGAACATGTTTATATATGATTTGGGGATAGCCCATGTTAAGGAGAAACTGTGGACATATAGCCACGTATTATATGCTCTATTTTGTATAACTTTTTTCCTTCTATTAATGCTAGTCTTTCAGCCAACTAGCATTTATTAAGCACCTACTATGTGTGTGTGTTTGTCCTTCGTTGCCAAAGAAGACCATGCCATCAGAGAAATAACGGCATGACTTGCACTTGACTTTGTTTTGAGTGAGGGAGGGTTGTGCAGGTCACCAGCCTCAGTTGTCCTCCAGAGTCATCTGAATCCAGTGACCAGATATTCATCAGGATGACTGGAGATGACCCAGGATGAGGCAATTGGAGTCAAGTGACTTGCCCAAGGTCGTACAGTTAGTGAGTGTCAAGTGTCTGAGATGAGATTTGAACTCAGGTCCTCCTGACTCCTGCACTGGTGCTCTATCCGCTGCACCACCCCCACTGCCCTACCTCCTATGTTCTAAGCACAGAGAATGGAAAGAAAAGTAGAAGGAAAAGTAGGTATTGCTCCCAAAGTGTTCACAGTATCCAGGATCCAAGTATGACTGTTTGTTCCTGTGGTTGGGGGTGAGTAGGGAGAGAGACTATATTTTGAAATATGATATTCAGGGCATGCTGGGGGCTCAGAGCTATTTTGGGTATTTTGATCAATGGTTACTCACCCTGGGGGAACCATAGAGAAGTTATTACTTCTCCAGTGTTTCCCTTGAGTGAGGTGGAATACATTTTATAACCTCCAGGTGAGTACAACCAGAGCTCGATCCCTCATGCTGAACGGGACTAGGAGAGTGATTAATAAATGGTAAAATTTATGAAAGTTTGCAGAATGCTTTACATACAATGTCTTTTTTGGGGAGGTGCTTGTAGAACAATTTTAATCCTGTGAGTTAAGTACAAGTATCATTATTCTTATTTGGCAAATAGGGAAGTGCTGATCATTATCACATAGCTGTGTGTGTGTATATGTGTGTGTGTGTATATGTGTGTGTGTGTGTGTTCGTCCTTTGTTGCCGAAGAACACCACACAGTCAATAAGTGATGGGAGTAGGATTTGGACCTGTCTTCCTGACTTCAGTTCCAGCCCTTTATTTGCTGCACCATTCTGTGTATTGCTGGGATAAAAATGATATGCATATATGTAGCCCTTTGCTCACTTCACAACAACCCTGTGAAGTCAGTTGTGCAAATATTACGATCCCATTTGGCAGATGCAGAAACTGAGGCCTGTAACAGTGAAATGACCCGTCCATGTTTGTAGAGTGAGGTGGTATCCGAGGCACTATTTGAAGCCAGGCCTTCTAGCCCCAATCATAGCTCACAATCCATTCCATTATACTTCCTTTAATTGGGAGCACAGGATTTAGGATTCATATGATCTCTTGACCAAATGACTAGAACATACAGTCTTCCTATTTAGCAGTATGAAGAAACTGAGACCTAGAGAGCTTGGAGTCAGGATTTGAACCCAGGACTTGAAATGCAGTGCGCGTTAGGTCATTCTGCAATCTGTGACTGGATGAAACCTGAAAATTAGGTCAATCATAATATATATATTATATATTATAATACATAATATATTTTTATAGATCAGCAATCATTGATTCATTCAATTTTCAATTTTCAATGTGTGTTTCCTGGGCAACTATCATGTGCAAGGATCTGTGTTCTATTTTTGTGAGGGAGAAAGAACTAATGGTCTAGGAGAGGATGTTTCCTCCTTGGTGGTGGTGCAAATTCAGTGGTCATTTGAGGCAGGCAAGTCACAGAGGCAGCTCAAAGTGCAAGGTATAGAGGGGCTAGGCTTGGAGTCAGGAAACCCTGTGTTCAAATCTGACCTTAGATACTTGCTAGCTGTATGACCCTGGGCAAATCACATAATCTTTCTTTGCTTCAGTTTTCCCAACTGTAAAATGGGGATAATAATGGCACCAACCTTGCATGGTTGTTACGGGGATCAAATGAGATCATCTTTGTAAAGCACAATGCCTCACCTGGTGGGTGCTCTATAGATGCTTGTTCACTCCCCCTCTCCCCATTTAGCTTTCCTTGCCTCAGTGTCCTCCTTAAGCTTCTTTCAACTCTAGCTTTATGGTTTCTTCTTGCCTAGATTGGGTCCCTGGTGGAGGATGTGGGTAAGACATGGGATAACATCATCTAGTGGGGTTCAGAAAATGATGGAGAACAAAATGTAAATTCAGTATCTTTGAGTGATTATGAGGAGAAAGGAAACGGAAAATACTCTATCAAATGGTATGTAAGTGGAAAGCTTGTTCCTCAACACCCAAGCAAACACCCATGCCTTGGAAAACTTTCCTTTAACACTTAGAAAATTGAGTCTTTCTTTCACCATGTTCCTCTGCTAAAGTCCTGTTTTGATGTCTCATTGTGTCATGTAGATGACCCCAGATTTCCACAGATTTTGCCAGGGAGCAAAATTCCTCGCACAAACCAGAGTATCAAAAGAGCTTAAATTTTGAGCAGGGACCTTAGAGGCCATCTACTCTAACCCCTGAGGCCCAGAGAGGTGAACAGACTTGCCTAGGGTCATACAGATTATAAGTCACAGGCAGGATCTGAACCCATGACCTCTGACTTCAAAATCAGGGCTCTTTTCCATTGTACCACACTGGAGAGCTGAAAAGACTTCAGATATGGGTCTAGTGATGGACTATCTTCTTATGGAAAGGCTGACTGCAGGGTGAAATTTCGACTTTCTCCCAAATTGTATCAGAGTTGCTATGTATATCTGTGGAGTAACTATCCACACTGGCAAAATCATTGACTTTGGATGTCTTGAAACTCTAGGCAGCTGATTTAACTAGCCATGTTATGCTAAGCATCTGGATTCCAAGTATTTGCATCTATTTAAAAGGAATACATATTTGTAATTCTTATATTTTGTTTTCAAATAGGCATTGTCATTTTCATTAAATAGTCACCAGGGCAAGGTTCTTAGGACAGAGGGGAGTTTGTTCACTGAGGTGCATAGGTCTTGAGCTTTGTAACATCAACTGCTGGAAAATGCTTTCAAATGTCAAAATCAAGGCCCATCTTGGCAATGGTTTCATGGAACTGGTGGATACATATCTATGATCATGAGACATGAGAGGTCAGTCTTACCAAAATCTGCAACTCAAATGCTGCATCCCTGAAACACGCAAGAACGAGGCACCCTGAACCAGTGATGAAGGATAATTTTGGAAGCTGCAGATAGGTTCCAGGATGTTGAAGTTTACTAGTAATTTAACCTGTGAAATCTTCACGATTATTCTCATCTTTAAGTCCAATTGATTGTAGGGCTTAAAGGGACCTCAGAGATGCCAGAAGGGACTCCCATTTAAACAAGGAATTAAGGATTTAATGTCATGAATCAGATTTTTCATTTTATTTAAAACTTTTTTTCTCAGAGAATGATTTCTTTTCAGATTCTGAGCTGGGGAATTGGTGCTTTTTTGTATGGTACTAATACTTAGATTTCAAGAAAGAAAACAATTCCTTAAAAATTGTATGTAATGAATATGTTGGTCTAGCTATATATCTATATCTCTATATACACACATATATGTATATGTGTGTGTGTCTGTACACGTTATCCCAGAAAGCCTTGGTGTATATTCAATTTTAATAATAGAAGGGAAGGGTCACATTTAGGCACTGAGGAGTTAAGTAGAATTATGTTTGTCTATTACATGTCAACTATCTGGAAGTGTTGAGACCTAAGATCATGTTCCACTTTCTCTGGTTAGTAATAGCTAATTTGATAACATCCATTGAACACCCTGGCACCAAATGTTGGTGACAAAGAATAGTATTTATTTATCCTAGCATAACCAGTAATTAGAAGTCAGGGAAGTTACATAGATTTTTGCTGCTTGGTTGTTTTCAGTCATGTTTGACTCTTTGTGACCCCTTCTGGAATTTTCTTGGCAGAGATACTTGAGTGGTTTGCCATTTCCTTCTCCGACTCATTTTACAGAAACTGAGGCAAACAGGGTTAAGTGACTTACCCAGAGTCACACAGCTAACGTCTTCCTGATTCTGGGTCTAATGCTCTATCTATTGCACCTCTTAGTTGCTCAGATTAGAATGACCAAAGTAGACACAAAAGAAAAGAGCTCTTCATTTAGGAGCTGGAAAAATATTTTAGCTCAACTAAGGAGAGAAGGAAAGATGCTGCCAAGGGGAATCCGTTCTTAGCAATCTTTAGGTTTATAAGCATTAGAAGTCAAGGGACACGTGTGTGTGTGTGTGTGTGTGTGTGTGTGTGTGTGAATCTTTTCCTACCTGTCTCTGACTGTCTTGGTTTCCATTCCAAAATCCTCACTTGTTACACCCAGCTCTTTGAAAGTCTGTCTCCAACAAGCTCCTTATGCAGGTGCTTCATGATTTCTGAGCCAAGCGAGCCTCCTTCCTTTTCTGGAGCCCACAGCACGGGGCCATGTCACAGAAAAAACTGCCCACCTCATCTGGGTGAACATGGGTATTACAGCAATAAGGGTGTTGTGATAGCTCACATTTATTGTCTTTTAAAGTTCATGAAACACTTTCCTCCCAATGGCCCTGTCAGGTAAGGAGGTAGAAGTCTTAATATCTCCATTATTAAAATGAGTCAACTGAGGTACAGAAAAATTAAATGACTTGCTTCTGATTGTGCAGCTAGTGAGCAGGTGAGATTTGAACCTATGCCTTTTGTTCCCTGGTCAGCCCTGTGTCCACTATGTTGATGGAATCTATTTACACTATATTTATGGTAGAGCTTCATGCGCAGGGGCAGACACCTCAGAGCAAGCCCTTTTATTGCATTCATTTCTTCTAATTGACAGCCTTTATCTGACAGGATCTGAACACGTTATCATTCATACTTGAAAATTTTCCACTTAGGTATTTGTCACTCAGCCAATTATGGTCTCTGTATTCTGAGGGCACTTGGCAAATGGAAAACAGAGCCACTTGAGGGCACGGATCCCCAATGGAGATGTGATAATCGCCTTCAGTGACACACTCAAGTGAAGTCATTGCAAGAAATGCACCATGAGCCTGCCCGATGTCCAGCAGGAACTGCCTGGTAGGCATCACATGTTTAAAACCTCTGAAGTCATTCAATATTTAGAAATCTATCAGCGTTTCTCCTTCTATAAGGAAGCTTCTCCTAGTTCATTCCTCACCCATTGCAATTAAACTCCATTTTCCATGTCAGTGATTAATAATCAAGGAATATGATGGATGGCTACAATAAATTACCTACTTCTGAAGTGCATGAAGTAATTGCAGACAGATGACTTCTCTTGGAAGTCCATGCCCTGCTCCCTTCATCAGATAATGGAGTAAGGCTCCTAAAAAACAAGGTACAAGATGCTTGCTAGAATGAGGAAGGAGGAGAGGAAGTCCAAGGACCTGGGTTCAAATCCTAGCTGTCCTTACTAACTACCAGTGGTGGGACCTTGGGTATTTAATCACTTTTACTTATGAGAAAATAGAGGTGCAGCCTATTGAGTGTCAGTCAGGAATTAAGCAGTGATTTTTTTGAATCTAAACCCATCACCCTCTCTACTAAAATACTGCTAGAGACTTTGTGGGGCAGTGAATAGAGTGCTAGACTTACAGTCAGGGAGACCTGTGGTAAAATCTTACCTTTGCTGTGTGACCTTGGATAAGTCAATTAGCCCCCTCTAAGTCTCAGTTTCCCCAACTGTAAAATGAAAAGGTTATAATTAATGGGCTCTAAGATCTCTCACTTCTAAATCTATGATACTATGACAGATATAGAGGGATATAATAGATATGACAAATATTTATTTTTACTTTCTATATTCTCTTTTTTCCATGTTTTCTTTTGCAACAGTATATGGAAATATATTTTGTATGACTTCACATGTATAATACATATCAACTTTCTTTTTTAAGTTATTTTATTTGTTTTCAGTTTTATGACAGAAATCTTTCAAGGAATTGGTAGTGGAGAAAAGAAAGGAAGAAGGAATGTATATAAACCATTAGATACATGGAAGAATGAGATATGTGCAGAAGAGGGACTTGGAGTTAGTGCTATGGGAATTTTGAGGAAAGAGACATGTATGGGGAATTCTTGTGATCTTATTTTCATTTGAGGGAGAGAAGAAGGGAGAATCCATGGAAGATGAGGCATCTGAGAGGGACCTTAAAGGAAGGGAAGGACTTTAGACTAAGGGTGTGTGTGTGTGTGTGTGTGTGTGTGTGTGTGTGTGTGTGTGTGTGTGTGTGTAGGCAGTATGTTACTCAGGGACTGTTTTAGGCATAGGATAAGAGACAATTGAAAGCAGAGAGATGAGAAAAGGCAGAATGAGGACATTGGGGTAATTCAGTTAATTGTGAGGGTCTAGTAGAAGTTAGATAGCATGAATCTGCCCAGTGCAAGTGAAAATGGAATACAGTGCTCATAAATAAAATCAAATCTAGGATAATGCTAGGCAAAGTATATAGAGGATATTGACTACATTCATTTTATTCCCTGCCTGGTTACTGCAGGGTCTTGCCTTTAAAACACAATTACAACATTGACAGTTTATAAACACGAGTTGGGAAGCATTTGGTATTTATTGAAAAGGTAATTGTATGGTACATCCAATACATTTTTAAAGTTGCGTTTATGCCTGACTTTTCCATTCATCTTTAGATGCTATTATAGGAATCTCTTTCATCTTGTGTCTTGTAGGCTGACTTCATGTTCCATAGTCTACCCTCTCCTGGCATGATGAAACTCGGTTTCCTTTAGACTATAATCTTCTCCCTTATCTACCAGGACCAAAATTTTAGTTGTCCAGGTCTGTCATGGATACCAAAATGTGGAATAATGGTGACTTTTTCTAATTTACTTGGTCTAATAAGTTAGAGTTCAAATTTGTTTTAAGGTCCTATCTCTAATATTTTGATACTGTGAGGTTTACAATTAAAATGCCTTCAGATAAAGCATTGTTTCATCAATCTTGGATAACTAGATGGTGAAGTGGAAAGAGCACTGTGACCAAGAATCAGGAAGAATTCATCTCTGAATTCAAATCTGGCCTCAGACCCTTAGTAGCTGTGAGCAAATCACCCTTAACCCTGTTTGCCTCAGTTCCTCATCTGTAAAATGAACTGGAGAAGAAAGTAGTGAATCACTCTAGTATCTTTGTCAAGAAAGTCTCAAATGGGTTCATGAAGAATCAGACTTGACTGAAACGGCTGAACAACAAAATGAACCCTAGCAAAGATGCCACGGAATCTTGCTTTACTGGATAGATGGCTTTTCTTATTGGCATGGGGGATGGGACATTGTGGTGGCAAAGTCTTAAGTGGTATATTACTGTTTGATTTGACATAGATCCTAAGGACATATTTTAGGACTTAATGCTTCTGACAAGGGGAGAAGCATCCCATCAATGAAGAGTGTTGCTTCCTCCCTCTACCCCCAAATTCTGTCTGTTGATTTTGGTGTGTTTGCTTAGTTTAAACTAAGGCGATTTCTACAAGATAACTGATTAAAAAATGAAATATTCTTAGCATCGCATCGACCAATTCTATCTATTCAATGCTTCAGAGGAGTCATGGTCTCACTAGTTCAGATCACGATCTCTTTCTCCCTTCTTGTCCTGTGTAATTCTTGTCAACTTAATTCCCAAGAGCCTGTGCCAGGCACCATGGAGGCAAAGGCAAAACAGCCCCTTGCTACAAAGAACTTAGATTCTCTCAGGAAACATGCTAATTACCCAGAGAATGAGGAAAAGTAATTTAACAGAAGAGCTTGTCAATGACTGACTATGGGGTCGGAGGCCATGCTCAGAAAATACCTTATCTAGGACAGATGTAGTTGTATTGCGAGAAGCAAGGGATTCCAAGAACCTCACTTGGAAAAGTGAGGAAGGAGTGCCTTCCAAGCATGGGGACCACTTTACAAAGCCATCAAGACAGGAAAAGAAATGCCATGCATGAGAAGCAACTAACTGAGCCCTTTGACTCCAGTAGAAAATGTCAAAAAGAGAGTCCTAGGAAATAAATCTAGAAAGGAAAATGAGAAGCCTGGTTGTGGAGGGCTTTCTGTAAATTCTTCATTGTTGTTCCATTAAGTGACCATGGTCGTCCTTTGGCTCTTGACATTTTGGGTAAATTCCTGTGCTGTCTTTGGCCTTTCTATTCAATATGTTTTTCTAAAGGCTAAAATGGTATTTTAGTTCAAATGGATGATTCTTTTCAAGGAATTGTTGGATTGCTTTAGCATCATATTGACAAGGTTATCTGTTGTTTGACTTCTCTGAAGGCTACTTCTGGCCACTTTACCCTGAAGTCTAGCAGGAATGGGTTTATGGGTTAATAGTGAAGATAGGCATATTCTCCTGAGTCTGGGACCCAAATTCCTTACAAAGGGGATAGAAAGAGTCACAGTTATGGAGAAATACATCAAAGAATATGACAGATGTTGAGACTGAGTTGGTTGCATCTTGATAAATAAAATTAAAAATAAAAGTCAACAATGAATCTCTTAGTCTGCACTTCCTACCAAGGGGCAAAGTCAGCGTGAGAAAGTGACAAGAAGGAGAGAAGTCAGGGCAGTTTGGACTCCATGAGGGCCTGAGTTGGCAGCTGAGATGACCCACAATCACTGAGCCTTGGAGTTGTGATGGACTGAAGTATTCTGTCATCTGACCTCTCAGTCTGACATATTTCAAATTCTACATGGGCAGCTGTTGGAATTATGAAAGCTTATAAAGTCATTTTCAAAAAAAGCTTCACAAGTGAAAACATCTACTTATAGAAATGGCCATTTAAAATATTTCCATCATTTCCATAGTCATATCAATTAGGGTGCAATGATTTTTTCTGAAGATTTATGTCTTAAATTTCAATATTTATCATACATATTTTTTATTATCAAACAATGAGGAAATGCTTTTATGAAATGATTCTTTTCTATAATTCCCTCATGATGAGGCAAGGGAGCAGAATTGACTATTACCTGAGCAAAATAACAGAGGTAAAATGGTAGGCTGACATGTGGAATAAGTACTAATTGAGAAAAATTGAAGAATACACTGGAAAAATATTCTTTTGTATTAATTTGTCCTTCCTATTCTCCATCATTGGCAGCTGGATGGTGTAGTCAGGGTAGAGCACTGGACATGGAGTCATCTTTGTTAGTTTACCTCTGGCCTCAGACATTTGCTAGCGACGTTACTTTGGGCAAGTCACTTACCCCAGTTTGCCTCAGTTTTCTCATCTGTAAAATAAGCTGGAGAAGGAAATGGCAAACCCCTCCAGTATCTTTGCCAAGAAAACCCCAGATGGGGTCACAAAGAGTCAGACACAACTGAACAACAAATACCCCCGTTTGAACAAATTAGAAAATATCAAAATACATGATTGCGAGTCTGGGAAAACCAATCCCTGAACTGGCCATACTGGAAAATGCGGGTTGAGTTCAGCACCCTGACAGGAGGTGAGAAGCAGGCTTCGTGTTTCTTTCGGACTCATCCTTTAACCTCATGTCATTAGTGTTCCAACGTCTTTCCAAGCTATTTTTATCAATTGTGTTGTTGCGTTGGCTAAATCATTCCTGAGTTCTGCTTACTTTGCTCTGCATCACTTCGTAGTCCTCAGTTTACTGTAACATTTTTTGTTTCACCCTTTCTTATGGCACAACAATATTCCATGACATCATGTATCCCAATTTTTAAAGCTGCTTTCCAATAGGAGGGCAACTCCTCTATTTGCAATTTTTGGCTATATTTTGCTCTAAGTATTATTGCAGATTCTTTTCCTCCTTTTGTGATCAAATGGTGGAGAGGAACAATGAGGGAGAGGAGACGGAAGAGAGAACGAGAGAAGGAGGAGGAGGAAGACTGAAATATTCAAAGTGGCCAATTTAATCAGTCAACAAACACTTATTAAATGACTGTTGTGTACCAGGCACTATGCTAAGCATGGAGCATTCAAAAGAGGCAAAAGATAGTCCCTGCCCTCAAGGAGATTACAGTCTAATGGGGAGACAACATGCAAACAAATACATACAGACAGCTCAATATGTGATAGATAGGAAATAATGAACAGAGGGAACTAGAATTAAGGGGTTGGGGAAGGCTTGTAGTGAAAGATGGGATTTTAGATGGAACTTAAAGGAAGCTGGGACATTCCTAGTCAGACCAGAAGAGAGAGTATTCCAGGGATGGGGGATGGTCAGAGAAAATGCCCAGAGTTGAGGGATGGAGTGTCTGGTTTGTGGAATCGTCAGGAAACCAGGGTCACTGGATCAAAGAGTATGAGCATGTAAGAAGGTTGGAAAAGTAGGATGGGGCTGGGTCACGGAGGGCTTTGAATGCCAAACATTCAAAAGGGCTTTGAATGCCAGAGGCAATAGGAAGTCACTGGAGTTTATTGAGTAGAGGGTGACATGGTTGGACCTAAGGTTCAAGAAAACCACTTTAGTTGATAAATGGAGGAAAGATTGGAGGACAGAATGGAGGATGGCAAGAGAGTTGAGGTAGGCAGACCCATCAGCAGACTAATGCAATAGTCCAGGCATGGAGTGATGAGGGTCTGCACTAGAGTGGTGGCAGTGTTAGTTGAGAGAAAAGGATGTATTTGAGAGACACTGAAAAGGTAAAATCAATAGACCTTTGCAAAAGACTGGATTTGGGAGGCTGAGTGGTAGTGAGGAGTCTAGGATGAATCCTAGCTTGTGAGCCTGAGGGACTGGCAGGATGATCCTTCTCTACAGTAACAGAGAAGGTAGGATGTTGAGGGGGAAAGATAATGAGATCTGTTTTGGACATTTGAGTTCAAGACGTCTACTAGACATTTCCATTTGATATATATGGAAAGCAGTTATAGTTGCTAGACTGGAAGTCATCAGAGAGTTTGGGATAAGAGAGGTCAGTTTGAGATCATCAGCATAGAGACAGTAATTAAATCCAAGGGTTGATGAGATCACCAAGTAAAATAGTGTGGAGGGAGAAGAGAGCCCATGACAGATTCTGAGGGACACTACCATGAGATGGCATGATCTGAAAGAGGATTTGTAAGGGGAGAGGAGAGGTCAGATAGGTAGAAGGACAACCAGGAGAGAGTGGAAAACCTAGAGAAAAGAGAGTGAACAGCAATATCAAAGTCTGAGGAGAGGCCAAGGAGAATAAGGATTGAATAAGGGTCATTGAATTTAGCAAGTAAGAGATCATTAGTAATTTTGGAGAGAGTAGTTTTGGTGGATTGATAAGGTCTGAAGCCGGATTACAAAGGATTAATAAGAAAGTGAGAGGAGAGAAATGGAAACACCTATTGTCAATGCCCTTTTCAAGGTATTTGTATACAAAGGGCAGAAAAGATTTAAGACTATAGGAAATGACTTGTTTGGCCAAGAAGTGTAAAAGATCAAATTGTCCTTTAAAAATTAAAAGTCAGTGACTTTGTTGGAAATTCGCTGAAGGACCCTTAGAAGACCATGATAATAATTTAATAACATTTTTGGACTTTAATAAGGGCCACAGCCTGAATTTATCAACCAGAAGAGCCTGGACCTAATAGCTTCTTTGTTTTCTGAGTAAACTCAGAGAATACCTCTTCCTATGTCAACAAAGCCAGATGGGGCTGACTTAGCATTCTTTATGAGACCATTAACCTGAGACACTATTTTGAATAATGGGACTTTTTCCATATCTTAATATTTTGTGGACATACACAAAATTTTATGGCGTGTTACTGGTAAAGAAAACACAGATATCCTGTGTTGTAATTTCAATGGACATTTTGTCAACTCTCTTATCGTATTTACAACTTATGCAATTAAGAAACTTACTTTCTCATGGTATAGTTAAACATATATAGAGACTATAAATCTGAGGGACACAGGCAAACTGGGATTGTCTCAAAACAGATGTAAGCCTGGTCATTCTTGTAAAAGATGGTCAGACATTTCCTTCTGGCTTTGTGATCATGTATCTGCCCACTTTAAGGGAATAAACAATATGAATTTAGCCTGTTTGCCTCTTTTAACCAAACTTTCAGGTCAACAGCCATAATATTCAGAAAGCTGAATGTTATGGCATCTCCATTCTCTTACTCCCCAAAATTAATTTAGTTTTCTCTACCAAAATGTATTTACTACAATGTGAATTATATTATCAAGTAATTATCAAATTCCATTGAGGAGGGTAAGGACAGCATGATTTCATTATTCATAGAACTGGGTTTGAGAAAGGATGGGGAAGGCAGAGAAGAGAAGACAGCAATAGAGAAATGAGGAAAGGAAGAGGAGAAAGGGACTCTGTCTTTGTGTAAGGGTTAAACAGTCTCTATTTATGTTATGTATGTTAACACATGCAGAGACAGAGAGAGAGGAGAGAGAGAGAGATTGAGGGAGGGAGAGGGCAAAGGGGAGGTGGATGGGTGACGGGGAGGGGAAGAGAGGAGAGAAGGAGGGGGAGAGAGACATGAAAAGATAAGTGAGAAAATGAAGGGTATGAGGGACAAATGGAAAGAGGGAAAAATGGGGAGAGAATTGGAGAAAGGAGGAAGGAAAGAAAGGAAAGATGAAGGAAAAAATGGAAGAGTAAATGTGTAAGGGGTGGGAGAAGACAGAAGAGAAGAAAGGAGAAGGGAAGAAAGAAATAAATCCTACTGTGACTACTCAGTCACTATGACTGCTCAGTCACTGCTGTGATGTCTTGGTTCTCTCTGTCTCTGTCTCTGTCTCTGTCTCTGTCTCTTCCTCTCTCTCCTTCCCCGCTCCCCTCCACCCCTCAACCAAATCTCGATCTCTAAGCAGTCTAAATTACCCAATTACTTCAAGACCTATTTTTATTCTGGAGTGAAGTTCCTTTGTTACAAAGTGTGCATATTCAGGTTCATTATTTATGTATTTATCTCCTCAGTCCCAACCTCTAGACTGCAAACTTAGACCCCTATGTTGTTTCGATTTCTTTGTTCAGTGAGTCAAATCCCCCAAGGAATCAATAGAAAAAGCTTCATTCATTTTCCTGCTGGTGCTGAAACTTCTAAGTTCCTGTTAGCCCAGTTCCCCACATCTTTTCCCCACAGGCTCTTTGGGAAATGCTTGAACTCCAGGGGTCCTGAAAATTTTGACTGTGATTATTCTTCAGTTGAAAATGGGGTTTCAAGATTCTAAGTTTGGCAACCATGCTATGGAGAGTCAGAGACAGAACTGAAGTCTTCTGATAAATAGCCTAGGAGGTACGATGTTATAAATGTCCATTGGACTTGGTTGTAATTTGGGGTAAACTACTTTTTTCATACCAGCATATCATACAAACTCCAAATGAATATGTACATCTTAAGAAACTTAGAGGAGAATAGAAGAAGATTCTTGTAATAGCTATGGCTAAATAGAGACCATTTAACCAAAATGTGGATAGAAATGATCATAAGAGGTAAGATTGACAATTTTGAGTAACTCTGATTAAAAAGTTTTAGAACAAACAAAATAAATGCAGCGAGAATAAGAAGAAAAATTGTCAAATGGTAAAAATAACTATTCATCAATCAACATTGGTAAGTTAGATTTACAAGATAAAAAACATTACACATATATGTGTGAATAAGTCATTCCTTAATTAAAGGGTGTGAATAAAAGAGTTTTCAAAAGAACTGCAACCTATCAATGACCACATGGATACATGATCCAAATCACTAACAATGAGAGGAATGCAATAAGAGAAAACAATTATTAGGTTTTATCTCTCATCCTAAAAACTATCAAAGATAAAGTAGAAATAGTATTGGTGGATCTAGGAGGATACTAATGCACTCTTGGTGGACTTGTAAGCTGATCCAACTCTTCTGGAGAGCAATTTGGAACTATCCCCAACAGGTAATTGACCCAGCAATGTAATTACTAGGTATGTATCCCAAAGAGATTACAATAAAGGAAAGTGACCTATTTGTACAAAAAATATTTATGACAGCTCTTTTTGTGATGGTAAAGAATTGAAAATGAGTAGATGCTCATCAATCGAGGAGAGGCTGAGCAAGTTGTAGTGCATGATTCTAATAGAATACTGTTGTGCTGTCAGAAATGATGAGCAGGATGCTTAAAGTTTTTTAAAAAAATGTGGAAAGACTTATGCAAGAACTGATAACAGAGTAAAATGAGCAGAACCAGGAGAACAGTGTATGCAGTAATAGCAATATTGTATAATGAACAACTATGAATGATGCAGCAATTCTCAGAAATACAATAATCCAAGAGAATTCCAAAGGACTCAAGATGAAAAATGCTATCCACTTTTGGAGAAAGAATGGATGAAGTCTGTGTGCATATTGAAGCAAGAAATTTTTTTCTTTTTTAATTTTAATTTATTATTAATTAAATTATTCATTTATTATTTTTATTTTAATTTTCTTTATTTTTGTGTGCAGTTTTTTTGGGGGTCTGTGTTTTCTTTTATAACATGACTAATATGGAAATATGTTTTGCTGAATTGCCTATGTATAAATCCATATGAAATTGCTTACTATTTCAGGGAGGAGGAAGGGGAAGGAGGGAGGGAGAGAATTTGGAACTCAAAATTAAAAAAAAAAGGTTCAAAATTGTTTTCATACATAATTGGAAAAAAATAAATTATTATTCAAAAGAAAGAGTGAAGAGCATTGAAACCAGAAAAAAAAGTGAGTTGTAGAGGGAGTAGTGTGGGTATTGTGTGTGAGGGGGAAATTTAACTCAAAGACCTTTGAGGTGCCTTCTAGGACTAAATTTCTGGTCTTTTGATCCTATTCTGACTCTATATATTTCATTGCAAAGTCCTGGTACACTTGAAATCAAGTTCAAACTCATTTTCAAGTTAGTGCTTGGTCTTTAGCTCAACACCCAAGAAAAGGAGTGCATATTTCTCTGAGAGACAGTTCATTTTTCTCTGTCTTTATATTTACCCAGCAGATGGTTGTCCATCCAGCCTGACTTGTCTTTACCTGAGTGATTTCCATCTTTAAACCTCATGAAGAATGAAAGGGCTGACCTGCTGTATTTATTGCAGTGATGTATCTGCAAATCTCTTCAGTTGATGTGTGCAGGCAGAATGGGCCTGGCAAATTATTGTGAATGGGATTGGCGAAAAGGAATATATCACTCTGGAGGGCACAAATGTTGAGAGTTACCTCAGGCTGGTTTTAGTTTTCAAAATGACTTATGTCTATGATGGTGATTTCAAAAGGAAAACACATTTAACTAAGGGCAGTTTACATGAAAGATGTAAGTCACTTTCTCTACATTTTGGGAAGACTTGTCTCATGAAATGTCAGGCAGATATCCAAAGAAAAGTCAGACTTTCACACTTTTCAAGAAGCACTTGGAAAAATGCTCTCAGTCACTGATAATAAAATAAATGCAAATTAAAACTTTGGGGTTTCACAGCATGCCTTGAAAATTGGCAAAGATGATAGATAAAAGATGGGAAATAGTCAATGCTAGAGGGGGCAATGGGACGTCAGACATAAGATGTATTTGGACTTTTAAATGGATTCAACCAGTCTGAAAAACAGTTTAGAATTATGGGAGAAAAGAGACTAAAGCATTTATCCAGCCATCGTCTATCCAGCATGTATTCTGAGGAAATGAAAGACAGAAAGAAGTCTCCTATAGATACCAAAATAATCACAGCACCCTAAGAAATAATGAATATGAGGAATTCAGAGAAACATGGAAAGATTTGTATGAACTTTAAGAAATTTGTAAATAACTATAACTTATGAAGTAAGCAGAATCAAGAAAACAATTTATGCAATGATTAAAATAGTATAAATAAAAACACACAAAAAACTGAACTCTGTACTGAATCTAGAAGTCAGGTGCTAATGGCTACTGAGCACAGAAGGAGAGCACAAGTACAAGGTTGTATTGATCAGTTTTGTCTGACTGTTTTTCTATGTTACAAGGGAGAATTTGAGGGGTGGAATGGGAAGGGTATGTGGGAAAATGTCTGTGACATGAAGAACATAAATATATTAGTGAAAAATTTAAAATAAGAAAATTCAAGGCAAAGGTCATGAAAGCTTAATATTTCATGATTATAAAATTGATTTCACTTTTTGACATAGTATTTCAATTGTAAGCAATATACAATAAAAGTAATGATAAAATAATAATAATATCTAGCATTTATATAGCACTCTAAAGTTTACAAAGTACTTTATAAATATTTTATTCTCACTACTATCCTGGAAAGTAGGCATTATTATTATCATTTCCATTTTACAGATGAGGAAACTGAGGCAGACAGAGATTAAGTGAGTTGTTTAGGGTAGCATATCAAGTGTATGAGGTGAGATTTGAACTCAAATCTTTCTGACTTTAGGTGGAGTGCTCTACCTATAATATTAGCTTGTGTTTATATCACACTTACCATGTACCAGGTACACTCCTGAGCACTTCATGAATATTTTCTCATTGGATAATACCTAGCTGCCCAAGTATTGTTAAAATGACAATCAAAAAGCCATGTTTTCAAATATCTCTAGAGCAGGATCATTGCAAACAAAACAAACTAAAGATGGAAGCAATCTAAACATCGAAAGTGTAATGTTAAAAGAATGACGGTTCATTAATATGTAAAAAGGCATGATGTAATTTAAATTGACAAATGTTAAGTAAGGAAACAAGGCTAGAATTTTGTGAAACAATGCAAAGTAGATCAAGCAGATGTAAATGAATAGACTCAAGACCTCTACCATGGATGAGGAAAGGAGAATAATTGTTGCAAAATTACCAGAAATTCAAGAGAGTGACTATACTTGTTATGCTTTATTAATAGAAATTAATAAAATGGCAATGGTAAACTTGGTTGAGCAAAACATCGCTTATCTTGATATTTAATAATGTTTTTGATAAAATATTTAATAAAAATGTGAATGTCCTGAGTTCAGAAGCCATTGTGTTGGTTGTTGCCAATTTTGCTTTAGAAACCTTTCCTTTGAGAGCTTTTAGTACATTAGTAGTCATTTATCCTTAATATAGGAAAAGGATCTACAGAGCATTTACTTACAATTGTTTTTGAAGGAGTGGAAATGGGTTTTCCTTTTTTTTAAAATTAAATTTATTCATTTGATTAACAAAAACTCTCACTTGCCCTGTCTCCACTGAAAAAGAAAGAAAAGCAAAGTAGTTTGACTATTGTATAGACAAGCAGACCAAATTCCAGGCATGGCCATGTACTAATATACACATAAACATACATATATGCACACATACTTACATATAATGCATATATTTATTTATATGTGTATATGTATACCTATGTCTCAATCTGCACTTTCAGTCCATCCCTTCTTTGTTAGGAGGTAGGTGGCATTTTCTGTCATCTCTGGTCCTTTAGAATCATGAATGATTATTTTATTTATTAAGGTTCTCGAATCTTTCAATTTGCTTATCATTACAATATTATTGCAATTATATAAGTCATTCTTCTGATTCTGCTTACTTCATTTTTCATTAGTTCATTCAAGCCTTTCCTGGGTTTCTCTGAAACACTCCCCTTTATAATTTCTTATAGCACAATCATATTTCATCACATTCATGTACTGTAACTTGCTCTCTTTGTTCAGTCATTTCAATTGTGTTTGACTCTGTGACCCCATTTGGGGTTTTCTTGGCAGGGTTACTGGAGTGATTTGCTATTTCCTTCTCTAGCTCATTTCACAGGTGAGTAAAATGAGGCAGAGAATACACTAAAGGATTCCCAACAAAAAAGGAAGAAAATGATGACGTTGGGCTAGATGATCATACAAGATACTTCTATCTAGAAATATAACCTATAGGGTTATAGATAGGAATAGAAGCAGAGCGGCCCACTAGGACTTTGTCCAAGGTGCTGAATTCAGAGTGCTCTGCATATAAAGGTCATGGGCAGGACTTTCAGTCTAGTGTACTACGCAAGGTGAGTTACTTTCCTATCATGTCCTCCCCCATGGAAATCTTCCATTATCTTCCTCCTCTGACCTACATGCCCCATCTCCAGCATGGTCTCTGCTCCAGTTTCTACTTAGGTTGCTTTTGTGTGACTTTTGATACCAAATCGGTCTTGTTGTGGGCCTAAGTATCCCTAGGTATAGCTGTGATTCTGAAACAGCTAAGAAAATCGAAAATGATACAAGGGAATGCTGAAAATGCTGACCCACACAAGAAACTTTCATACAGAGTTGATTGAGTCTTCGTGTTACTTTCACCTTGGAAACCTCTCTTTTTAAAGACTCAGTTGATTATTTACATGTAACCACTCAGATCCAGATAAAGAAGACAAAAAACCCCAACCCACCTGCCGCCACATGTCAGGGTAGAGAAGTAAGGAAAATAATCGTTTTAATTTGCTCTTCTAGCAGTAAAGTACCATTGAAATAACAGAACCAATTGCCTCACTGACATAAGGAATGGTTACTAATTTCCATGTTGTTCTGAGACAAGAAAATGGCAAGATTGAATTTTCCTAACAGTTTGTACCATTTTAAAAGCAGCTTTCTTTTCAACATCCTTTAAGTGATGGGACAGTACATCCTTCCTGGTGCCTTTTATATTTTGAATTGTCTTTGGAATCCTGGAGCAACTTCCCATTGTGGACAATTTCACCCATAGTCTTATTGTCCATTAGAATGTGAATTCCTTGAGGGCAAGCATTATTTTTTATTTGTATTCCAATCAATTGATCAACCATTTATTAGGCACCAAGGACATGCTGGTGATTCAAAGACAAAAAAGAAACAGTCCCTTCCTCTAGGGGGCTTATGTTCTATCAGGGGGTCATGTATACACATAAATATATGCAAAATATATTCAAAATAAATGCATGAATATACATTTTTTTTTGGGGAAAGGCAATAACTTCTGGGGGAAAAGGTGAACCTTCAGGGGATCACTTAAGGAAATTAGTGATACCAAGAATTGGGGTGCAGTCCCTTCTGGGCAAGGATGATAAGCATTGTGTAGGAATAAGAGTAAGAAGGCCAGTTTGATTGTATTGTAAAGTGGAGGGGAGTCATGTGTAATATGGGAGGGGAGGGATGGGTTGTGATGACCTTGAAATGCTTAATGGAGCAGTTTGTATTTGAGTGAGAAGTCACCGGGAGGCTCTGGAATTTATTGGGTTGGAAGGTGAGTGGTCTAGTTTGTGCTTTGAAGAAATCTGCTTGGCAGCTGTGAGCGGGCTGGATGGGAGTAGGGGGGTATTTGAAGTAGGGAGACCAATAAGAAAACTACTGCCTGGCATACAGTAGGTGCTTAATCAATGCTTTGGCTTCTTAATTAATCAATGCTTTTACTTTCCCCTCCTCTTTAAGTGGGAATATTTTACAACATGGAATTCCTTGCAGGAGAATCCAGTTGAAGTAATTTTTCAAAATAGATTCCTCAGGCTGTTTTATTTCTGCATGTTAATGAAAAGTAAGGTATTATTAGACAGTAAATTATCAACTGAGCAAGTTTAAAACATACTTAGGAGGAATGCACTAGGCACAAGAGCTCTCCTAGCCATTGGGGAATGAAAGACAAAAAGTGAAACTCTTTTCTGCCCTCAAGCAACTTCTATTCTATTGGAAAATAGAATATTAAAAATAGTGGTGGTAATTTTTCATATTGGTCATATTCCACATGAGATGGGAAATGGAAGATTTCTTTAGTGATACAATATTTCAGAAAATATAATCAGGCAGTGCGATGTAGTGGAAAGAACCCTGGGCTTTAAGTGTGGGCTTTAAGTGAGACCTGAGTTCAAATACTCACTGGATACTTCCTAGTTAGCTGTATGACCATAGGAAGGGCTATTAACTTCAGTTTACTTATCTGTAAAATGGGGAAGGGGAAAGAAATAAACATTTATAAGAGACCTCCAATGTTTCAGGTACTGGGCTAAGATCTCATTTGATGTTCACAACAACCGTGAGAGGTAAGTGCTCTTATTATCCCCATTTTATAGGTGAAGAAACTGAAACAAATAGAAGTTAAGTGACTTGCCCAGAATCACATAACTAAGTGTCTCTCCAGGCTGGATTTAAACTTAGATCTTCCTGACTATAGGACCAGTGCTCTGTACACCGTGCCATCAGATGTCTCTCCCCCTCCCCTGCCCCAGTACACCTCCCACAAATGCCTTGGAGTCAGTAAAACTCATCTTTGTGAGTTCAAATTTGGCCTCTGACACTTAGTAACTGTTTGACCCTGGGCAAGTCACCTGTTTGCCTCAGTTTCTCATCTATAAAATGAACTGAAGAAGGAAATGACAAACCACTCTAGTATCTTTCCCAAGAAAACCCCAAATGGGGTCATGCATGACTGAACAACGACAAATATTATATATATATATATATATATATATATATATATATATATATACGTACACATATATATACACAAATATATATTGCATACACATATATAATCTTAATAATTGTAAAATCTTCCTCACAATGGTGTTATGAGGTTCAAATGACAAAATGTATATAATAAAATTTCTAAATATTGAAGCAATAGAAAAGTATCTGTCATGCTCATAAAATAGCATGAGAACATTTATTGCTATAAATGCTTTGGTGTGCACTTGAATGAGATTTTTAATGTATATTTTCCCATTGTCATGGTTTTTTGGGGGATAGTTCTGTTTGAAATTTCAATTAAAAGTCTTCTTCATGATAATATTTTTCCCACATCTTAGCATCTTATGGAAAGTTTGAAAAAGATACCCTCCTGAATAAATCATATGACTGGTTTTAGATTTAAATTTTTTTTTAAATTTATTTATTTATTTAACTTTTTACATTCATTTTCACAAAATTTTGGGTTCCAAATTTTCTCCCCTTTTATCCCCTCCCCCACCCCAATACACCAAGCAATCTAATTTTCCCTATCTCCAATCTGCCCTTTCTTCTATCATCCCTCCCTTCTCTTGTCCCCATCTTCTCTTTTGTCCTGTAGGGCCAGATGACTTTCTATTCCTCATTAACTGTATCTCTTATTTCCTAGTAGCAACAACAATACTAAACAGTTGTTCCTAAAACTTTGAGTTCCAAATTCTCCCCATCCCTCCCTCCCCACCCATTCCCTTTGGGAAGGCAGGCAATTCAATATAGGCCATATCTGTGTAGTTTTGCAAATGACCTTCCTGATAGTCGTGTTGTGTAAGACTAACTGTATTTCCCTTCATCCTATCCTGCCCCTCATTGTTTCTATTCTGTCTTTTGATCCTGTCCCTCCCCGAGTGTTGACTTCAAATTGCTCCCTCCTCCCATTGCCCTCCCTTCCATCATCCCCCGCCTTGCTTATCTCCTTCTCCCCCACTTTCCTATACTGTAAGATAGGTTTTCATACCAAAATGAGTGTGCATTTTATTCCTTCGTTTAGTCGAATGTGATGAGGGTAACCTTCTTGCTTTTTTTTTCTCAGCTCTCCTCTTTTTCCCTCCACTAAAAAGTCTCCTACTTGCTTCTTAAATGACATATAATTACCCCATTCCATTTCACCTTCTTTCCTCCCAGTACATTTCTTTCTCAACATTTACCTTAATTTCTTTTAAGATATGGTCCCATCCTATTCAATTCACTCTGTGCTCTCTGTCTCTGTATGCGTGTGCATGTGTGTATGTGTGTGTGTGGTCCCCAGATACTGAAAAGTTTTAAGAGTTACAAATATTGTCTTTCCATGTAGGAATGTAAACAGTTCACTTCTGGTAAGTCCCTTAAGACTTCTCTTTGCTGTTTACTTTTTCATGCTTCTTCTCATTCTTGTGTTTGAAAATCAAATTTTCTTTTCAGCTCTGGTCTTTTCATCAAGAATGATTGAAAGTCCTCTGTTTCATTGAAAGACCATATTTTCCCCTGAAGTATTATACTCAGTTTAGCTGGGTAGGTGATTCTTGGTTTGAGTCCTAGTTCCTTTGACTTCTGGAATATCCTATTCCACTCCCTTCGATCCCTGAATGTAGAAGCTGCTAGATCTTGTGTTATCCTGATTGTATTTCCACAATACTGGAATTTTTTCTTTCTAGCTGCTTGCAAGATTTTCTCCTTGAGCTGGGAATTCTGGAATTTGGCCACAATGTTCCTAGGAGTTTCTCTTTTTGGATCTCTTTCTGGTGGTGATTGGTAGATTCCTTGAATACTTATTTTCCCCTCTGGTTCTAGAATATCGTGGCAGTTTTCCTTGATAATTTCATGGAAGATGATGTCTAGGCTCTTTTTTTGATCATGGCTTTCAGGTAGTCCCATAATTTTTAAATTGTCTCTCCTGGATCTATTTTCCAGGTCAGTTGTTTTTCCCATGAGATATTTCACATTCTCTTCCATTTTTTCATTCTTTTGGTTTTGTTTGGTGATTTCTTGGTTTCTCATAAAGTCATTAGACTCCATCTGTTCCATTCTAATTTTGAGAGAACTATTCTCTTCAGTGAGCTTTTGAACCTCTTTTTCCATTTGGCTAATTCTGCTTTTGAAAGCATTCTTCTCCTCATTGGCTTTTTGAACCTCTTTTGCCAATTGAGTGAGCCTATTTTTCAAGGTGTTATTTTCTTCAGCATTTTTTTGGGTCTCCTTTAGCAAGGTATTGACCCATTTTTCATACTTTTCTTGCATCTCTCTCATTTCTCTTCCCAGTTTTTCCTCCACCTGTCTAACTTGATTTTCAAAATTCTTTTTGAGCTCTTCCAAGGCCTGAGCTCACCTGAGAACCCCCTGGGATGTCTGAGATATAGAGACCCCGCCCTCCATGTCTTTCTGTGATGGCAAGAATATTTCCTCGTCATCAGAATTGAAAGGCGGGATCATTTGCATCTGCTCAAAAAAGCTCTCTATAGTCTTATTTTTCTTCCCTTTTCTGGGCATTTTCCCAGCCAGTTACTTGACTTCTGAGATTCCTGTCCACCCCCACATAGATCCACCCAGCTAGTGCTTGGGGTCAGAGATTCAAATGGTCTTTCCGTGGCAGGCACGGCTGCTATTCAATGTGAGCTTTAGTTCTGGTGCTGGGGTGGGGGCAGGGCCGCCTCCCAGGCTCAGTTCCCTCAGGGGCTTTATGCAGAGACCTTCAGTAATGGAGCGGGTGGGGCAGGGCCATCTCCCAGGCTGAGCTCCTTCAGGTGGTTTATGCAGAGACTTTCAGTAATGAAGATCCTGCCTGCTTGGGGAGTCTTGGCCTGCCGCTGCTGCCTCCACCACCGTCCCACCTCTGCCTCCGCTGCTTCCTCCCGAGGGGGCCCGAGCCGTGGATACACCCCGCTCCCCTCTCGGCCAGCCCAGATGTGTCTCTCACTGACCTGTAGAGTCTGTGGGCAGAGGGACCTTCCAGGCAGCCAGAGGTTCAGTCCCTGAAGCCTGCTCGCATCAGTTCCTTTGGGGCCGCCTGGCCAGGGTAGCGCTGGGGTCACTCTGCTTTCCAGGGCGTGACGGACCCTGGGGATGGCTCTCCAGGGCTCTCTAGAACGGAAATCTCTTCCATTGTGTTTCTGCATGCCCTGCAGTGATCCAGAACTTGTGGGGGAGCTCTTCTTACATTAAATCTATGGACTGTGGGTTTGGAGCTCATATACATGATTCTTTCTACTCCGCCATCTTGACTCTACCCCCTAGATTTAAAATTATGTCCCTTAAGTATCCATTTCAAGCAACTGAGTAGCAGGGATGGTGGTAGAGATGAAACATATTTATATGTTTATATTTATATATGTAATATATATTTATATATGTAATATATGTTTATATTTATATATGCAATATAGCTTCCATTTGGCCTTAAAATGTATTCCTCACAATTAGTGTAGGGTTTCTTTTGGGGGGGTAGAGAGGGGTATGATGAGAATTCTGTAAATATAGTTCAAACTTATATCCAGTAGATTCCCTACCAACCAAAACATCAAATGAAATAGCAAAAGCATGTAATTAGAACAGAATAGTAAGTAAATAAAAGTGAAAATTCAAGCAGTGGACTCATAGCACATAGATGAAAGGGTACAATCTGCCATAGACTCCCATGTAAGTGGGAAGGGAACCTTGTCTTGAAGCCTCATATTCCCTGAGGATGAAAGCCTGCATTATGGTCAAACCACCTCTCCTGGCTCCTTCTCCTGGTAACTCTCTTTGCTTGCTGTTTCTTGGCCTTACCCTTCACAATTCCATTGTTGGACTCCCGGCATCCTTTTTTCTGTGGCTACTACCCTTGGCCTCCTTAGCTCCTGATCTGTTTATTTCTGCAGTTGCCATCCACTGATCACCACCTTACTTGCCTCCAATGCTGCCAGTTTCTGCTTTCCCATTAGACTTCTATTGCCATCTGCTGGATCAATAAGATGCCTGGAGCATCCACTGCAGGTGCTGTTTGCTAGAGTTGTCATCTGTTGCCATGACTTCTTCCTGGGTGGGTGGAAATAGCATGATTGCTCTTTCAAGACTGCTCCCAATCAGCACATTTTGAATGAAAGGGGAAAAAAGCATTTAAAGCCCTTAACAAGTGGTTGGTACTTTGCTAAGCACCATCATACAAATACAAAAAACAAGACTCTCCTTGACCTCAAAGAGTTTACATTTTAATGGAAACAACAGAAATATGAGAATGTTTTCCAGGGAAGGAAATTTCTACCTGAGAACTCATATGGTATGTTGATATATAGTTCAGGAAATTTGGAGCAGCTAGGTGGTACCATGGTGCGTAGAGTGTCAGACCTGGAGTAAGGAAGACTCATCTTCCTGAGTTCAAATCTGGCCTCAGACACTTACTAGTTATGTTACCCTGGACTCCCCATCTTCCTCAGTTTCCTTATTGGTAAAAAGAACTGAGAAGGAAGTGATAAACTTCTCCAGTATCTCTGCTAAGAAAACCCCAAATGGAGTCACAGACAGTAGGACAGGACTGAAATATTGAACAATAACACCCACCAGGAAGTTGAGTGGATTGAAAACTCAATATGAGACAATTGCATGGCCCAGCATTCAAACCACTAATGCAATTTTAGGTCACATTAAGACAAGCATAAAAGTATTCAGGATGAGAGTAGAGATCCTTGTGCTCTACTCTTCATGGGTCAGACAACATCTATAGCATCGTCTTCAATCCTGGGTGCCACATTTTAGCGATGATTCAGAATACAGTACCAGGAGCAGTGAGAAAACCCAGAACCGTCTCAGGGATGTAGCTGTTGAAAGATCAACAGAACTTTAGCAGGCTTAGAGTCTTAGACTACAGATCTATGCAGAGAAATGCTTCCCAACGGTGTGATGAGCTGCTGCTGGAAATAGTAGATTGCCTTTCACCGGAGGTCATTAGCAGAGATTAGGGAACACTTGTCAGAGCTGCTTCAGAGGGGATTTCTAGTTATCACTTCTTGGATTTGGTGACCCCTGAGGACCCTTTGCATCCTTAGATTCAGTGATTTAACTTCTGAACTTTAATAGATGTTTTCCAATTTGCAAGCTAATATCCAACTTTTTGTTTTAGAGGTTTGCATGATTAAATATAGAAGTGTAACCACGTTTGGTTCTTACCAGTTGTTTATTTGTGGGTTCTGATTTTGGGTAATAAAAATGATGTTAAGTAGGTGACAACATTTATATCATGGAAATTCATACCAAATGTCGATTTTTTTCCTGGTGGAATAAAATGGTGGTAACTTTGATGAGCTCATGCTATTCTGTATAGAGGAGGAAGTCATTAAGATAGAATTTTTCTAATTTTTCCTTATTAGTTTTAGATATGTCAGTCCTTTGGAAAATAGATTACTCTAACACCACTGTTAATGATCACTCCTCCAATCAGACACAGGATCAGAGAATCATCCTCATATTGGTACCTTAAGTTTTTATAGCTTGGTAGAACCTGGCAGAGCTTACACTGCAGTCAAAACCTTCCAGGACCTAGAGCCACTTCCAGGCCACCATGAGGCAGCCAGGTAGGACTTCAGTGGAGGAAGCAACAGACTAGCGAGTTAAGAATGCATTCTATGACTGGTATGGCTCTTCCTTGGCTAACTATAAGGTTATGGGTGATTGTAATGAAAGTTGGAGCACTGTTAATGATAACCCCCCCAAAATAATAGGAACCTAGGAAGCCTTGCGCTCTTGGTGGATTATAGCTTAAAGAGTGCGTCAGAGAGGAAGAAGGTCGGGGGGCTACTCAAGGAACTTTTTCTTTCAAATTGTTTTTCATGCTATTTATTCATGCTCTTTCCCTCCCATACTAGAAACTTCTTTTGTAAACAAGATGAGCTGCTGAGTAAGACAAATCTAAACACTGACCATGTGTTCCATGAGCACATGCTCATTCTCTACCTGGATCCCACCACCATTGTACTGAGGTGGGAGAAATGATTTGTCTGAAATTGTCATTGGTGACTGGTCTTCAGAGCACTGAAGTCTTTTAATGATGTTCTCCTTCGTATTACGGTGGTTGCTGTGTAACTTGTTCTTTTGGTTTCGCTCACTTTGTTTTGCATCTCTTCATATAAGTTGAGAGAATCTTCTATAAGACCCTCTTTGCTGGTCCGATTCTTAGGAAGGGTTGGTCTGTACCGGATTTGTGATTCTCCTGGGATGGGACAGGGCAAGGGATTCTGTGAATATCTTGGTGTTTGTAGAGGTTAATAATAATGATGATAAAAATAATAGTAAGCCTTTAGGGTATGTGAAGGCCTTCACATTTATTATCTCACTCTATCCATTCCCTGTCAGTAGCTGCTATTATTATCTCTATTTTACTGAGGCTGAGTTTGGGTAAGTGACTTTCCCAAGGTTACAGAGCTAATAAACGAGTGAGGAAAATTCAAACTTGAATCTTGCAGATTCCCAAATCTACTCTGATACTGAGACTGGAAGAGATACAGGAGAGAGAAAAATGCATATGTGTGGAGGGCCATTCCTTTCCAGTAATATAACCTTAAAAATGAATACGTACAGGGTCTTGATATTTTTTGGTGAGGTAATCAGGTTTAAGTGACTTTCCCAGGGTGACACAGCTAGTAAGTGTCAAGTGTCTGAGGCTAGATTTGAACTCAGGTCCTCTTGACTCCAGGGCTGATGCTTTACCACTATATCACATAGCTTCCACCAGGTCTTGCTTTTAATTTTTTACTTCAGTGATCTTTCTTCCCCTTCGATCATCAATATTTACTAAGTACCTAGCATGTTCAAGTAATTTTAGACATGATAGGGAAGAAATATGCCATAATCCCTGTCTGTCTAGTGAGGGCAGAGGACAGAAGGGTTCACAGAATCAAAGGCTATGAGAAATTGGAGAAAGAAGGCATAGCTACTGTTTGGGCTCATTTGGGAAGGCAACATTTTTCTGGGTTACAAATGACACAATCTACTTCTTAAACTTGGCTAAATTCCGAATCTTGGTGCAGTTTGCTTTTAATTACATTTTAACTTGAGGAACTATCTGCATCGAATTAAACTCGACACCAATATTATCATTATCTCATTTTATGCAGATGACTAGAGAACAATTCCAACAGACTTCCTTTCTGCCCTGGGAAACTCATTAGATTTTCTTCCTTTAAATACCAATAAATAATTTCTAAGTGTTAATAATATTCTGTGTTTTCTCATTTCAGGAGTAATTTAAAATTAATTTAATGTATTTGTTAAAAACATGCAGTTTTCAGCATTGCTGAAATCCCCCTTGCCTTGATCAGCAATGACTTTCTCACTGGCATATAAATCAAAGAACCCATGAAATATCTGCATGCTGCTTTCAAGTAAGGAGTAGTTGTCTTATATTCGGGAAATGTTTGGAAAACAAACATGTGAATTATAAGTGCTGCATAGGCACAGTGTGATGTTTCAAAAATGTAAAATGCTAAATGTTCTGCCATTATGTGATAATTGGGATCCTAATATATTGTGTCTACTAAATCTTTCTGCAAGCATGCTTAGATGGCAGTGATATACAGAAGCACGTGTTTCTTGTAAAAATAAATCATTCTCCATTGAATTAAGACCCAGGAAAAGGCTCTGAGGGAATCTTAAAGTGATAGGACAGTCTGTTGGGCTGTAATAAAAAAAATGTAGCAATGTTTGTGTAAAAAGGATAGCAGTTCACCGACAAATCCATTCAAGAACTGCAATCAGAAACTTCTCATTGAAGTTGTTTCCAGAATCTTTCAGTGGAGCTGGTTCCAGTGGGGATGCCATTTCAGTTTCTCACCTAGATTTATTTGGCATATGACTACAAGAATTAAGCCTACCATCACTTTTATGTTTCTCTGGAATGTAAATATTCTATCCATGATTCACAGACTTGCTGACTTTTTGATTGGGAAAGGACATCAGTGGCCATGTGGTTTAATTCTTCTTTGACAAAGTGTATCTTTTATGACATACCTGGCAAAGATCATTCAGTCTTTGCTTAAAGACTTCTAAAGAGCCCTTTACTTGCCAATGCATTGCATTACACTTTGGGGTAGCACTAATTGTTAGGGAGTTTTTCCTATTTAATAATGACTGGCACGTGTGCAGATCACCTTTGACGGTGTCTCCCCACATGGTGGAGCCTGGAGAGCTTGCTTCCCAGAGAGTCTAGATGAAAGGCAATAGAAATAATTGGTTCTGGTCATGTCACCACACAAGAATCGATCACCTGTGGAGACATTCAGAAAGGCCCAAGTGAACTTCAATCATTCCCTTCAGCTGTGCTCTGGTGGTTTGACTCTTTTGCTGATGGCATCTGAGAGAGATAACGCTATAAGGGATGAGGCCTTGGGAGCCTTGTCACCTCTGTGGCCATGTGGCTCCATGGAATCAGCCTCAGTCTTTGGCCTACCTGTTTGTTCTTGCTATTCTAGGGGAAGGTATTAGGGTTTTTGATCTTATGAGTTTCAAAAGATCAAGAGAATGAGTGTCTAAATATCCCAGTATCCTAGTATTCAGGGTTTATAGTCAGCTCAGCCCAGAAAGGCAAGGAATAACCTTTGTGAATGATATTTGGTTCCCAACCCACTGGAAGTTAAGAAGATGACTCATCTGGTAGTCATGTGACATTGGGATGCCAAGGTTCTGTGGAACTAATGCTATACAGGAACTGAGTTAACTATTTGAGGTCACTTTCCCCAGAGACTGAAATGGGATAGGGGAAAAGTTTTCCCCAAAGTGATGGGAGAAAATGTTTATAGGTTGGTTCTTGCTGATATCTTTGAAGTAAATAAACTGTTGTTAAAGATAATTGATGGTAAGTAGTGAAATGGAATTGCATTGTAAACTGACAGCTAGCAGTGAGGGGGCATAACTAGTAGTGGATTGAGCTGATGGCATTAGAGAGGAGCTGCATAATCCCTCAGAGTTCCTCCTTGTCCTTGAGAAGGAAGGAGCTGTAACATCTTGGCTCTGGGATTGGGAGCATCCATGTTATACCTAATCTCAAGTCTAAAATTGCTTCGTTTTGATGCTTCACTAATTACTTCTAGTTCTGTCTTACATAGCCAGGAAGAAAAAGATGAATCTTTCTTCCACAGGACAGCTCTTCAAACACTTGGAGACAGCTAGCTTGTTCTGCCTAAGCATTCTCTTTTTAGGACAAATATCTCTGCTGTTGATATATTAGGGTAAATGTCACATGGGGGATCTCAAGGTTCTTCACCCTGATTATCCTCACCTGTATCCTCTCTGGATTAGCAATGTCCTTTTTACAACCAGATACATAGAACTATGTGAAGAACCACAGGTGTAGGCTGGCCAAGGGCAACATACTACAGCTTACTTACCTGCATCATGCAACCATCCTTCTGCTGTCCTGTTAGTGCATCGTTATAGCCCTTCTAAGATCACAGCTCTTCACAACTCGTAATATTGCTGAGATGGACTTTGTAATGGTATTCATGCTGTTGTCAATTTTCTTAATTAGACAGTTTGGTATTAATTAATGTACCAATCAAATCTATTATTTATTTAGGCTATCATCCATCTTCTGATTTCATCTATCCTATCTATTTTTCCTATCTAGCACTTTCTCTTTCTCTTCCTTCCTTCCTTCCTTCCTTCCTTCCTTCCTTCCTTCCTTCCTTCCTTCCTTCCTTCCTTCCTTCTTGCTTCCTTTCTTTCTTTTTTTCTTCTACCTATTATTTTTGTATATGCTCTATCTATGAGTATAAAATACTGTATAAGCATGTTTATACATCTGCCCATCTACCTAGTTCCAACTATGGGTCAAGTGATGCCCCCTGAAATAGTCAATGCCTAGTTAGAATGTGATGGTTCCCTATGTTGTGTGAGTGCACCTGTTGTTCCATTATGAGCATCATAAAAGCCCTATCCTGTGAAGCGATATCTCTAGAAGTAGATTTCTTATGTAGTATATATAATATCCTTAAAGCTATACAAGAAACAGACAATAAAGGAGCAATGAACATGAGTGAAGTGGCAAAACTCCACGCCCCTTCCCTGCCTTCCCTCATCCCTACTGGGTGCCTACATTCCTTATTTCTTTGTCTCAATTAATGGAAGAAGTGATATAGGTCTGCGTTAGCAGAAGGCAGCATGATCCTGAGATTGGGTGGGATCAGAGTTTAACAGCAGATTTCTAAAACTTTGAGATATTGGTGGAGGTCACAGTGTTTTAGTTCTTTTGCAAAGAATGAAAAACGTCGTGTAGAATACTTCTTCTGAACCCACTGAAGCCTTGCTACAAAATTCCATCCTCTGAGCCTTTCTCAAAGGCAATCTGGTCTAGTGGATAGAGCTTGGATAGAGTAGAGTGGGCTTGAAATCAGGAGAGCCTAAGTTCAAATTCTCTCTCTGACACTAATTAACCAGACCCTTGGCTATTTATTTAACCACAAATTTCTGTGTAATCTAGGGTGATCACTTCATCTCTCTATGTACTCATTTTTTAATATATGGAAAATGAAGGGGGCAACTAGGTGGTGCAGTAGATAGAGCATCAGCCCTGGAGTCAGGAAGGCCTGAGTTCAAATCCAGCCTCAGGCACTTGACTCTTACTAGCTGTGCGACCTTGGACAAGTCACTTAATCCTGATTATCTGGGGGCAACAAAGAAAATGAAGGGGTTGGACTAATAAATACTAATTGACTTGAATTGTTGACTTCACTAGACTACCTTGGAGGTTCCTCCTACTGCTAATATTCTGGGAGTTGGCAGTTTTCATGTTGAGACCTTAATTTCCTGCAATGTCACAGAGGATATTCATTGTTCCTGGCAACAAAATTACTCAGGCTTTGATTACTTGTGGTTTTTCCTCTGCATAAATAGGTGAGTCCTTTGAGGTTTTCTGAGAATAAAAACTTGGTAAAATAACATTCTTCTCTAAAAAGAAAAAATGAAATTTTGGCCTTCCAGTTGGAACCGATATCACTAACAGAGCAAACACGACTTTAAAAAATGTTATTTCTAAGGCTGAATTGTGGTTCCAGGTGGGAGTTATAATAGGGTTTATCTCATGTCTAAATTTAACTGAAGGGCAAATGAAATGAGGTTGAGGGTTTTTTGCTGAGTCATCAGTTTACAGAAATAACATGGAGGGTAAGTAATGGCATTTTAATGGTAGAACAGAGTGAGGAGCCCAGATTCATGAACCAGGGGCAGATGAGAAAAAATTGGGGGCTGAGGAGCTCGTTGCAGAAAGGAGCCTTAGTTCCGTAGAGTGATTGAGGACACAGATCAGAAGAAATCAATACAAATGCTTTGGTTTATTTTTGCCTCAGTTTTCATTTAAGTACTGGTCTCTAATACGATGAAGAGTTGGTACAACACGTATAGGGAGGAGATAAGACCAATGGTCTGCGACATAATAAGAAGTGAAAAATGTTGTGTGGAATACTTCTTCTGAACCCACTGAAGCCTTGCTACAAAATTCCATCCTCTGAGCCTTTCTCAAAGGCAATGTGGTCTAGTGGATAGAGCTTGGATAGAGTAGAGTGGGCTTGAAATCAGGAGAGCCTAAGTTCAAATTCTCTCTCTGACACTAATTAACCAGACCCTTGGCTATTCATTTAACCTTTAGATGTACCTCAAGCTATCAACCCTAGGACTTCGAGTGAGGTAATGTGGCATGATGGGAAGGGGCTCTAGTGTAGAGATTTTGGCATCATCATCAGTATCATCATCTTCATCTTCAACACAACCAACATCTATATGGTGCTTTATTTTTTCTAATAAGTTTATATTTTGATACATTTATAAAGCACTTTCCATACATCACCTCATTTGATTCTCTTAACAACATTGAGAGGGGTGCTATTATTACCTTCATTTTACTAATGAGGAAATTGAGACTTACAGAGACATGCCTAGGGTCTGGTTTTTTGGATTCCCAGTCCAGTACTATCCCCCTCAAGATTGTAGGGGTATCATTGAAGGGCTGGGGGCATCTTTGTTTAATTTTATTGATATGAGTCTCTGTTCTGTTGTGTTCCCTCCATGATGTTACCAGTTAGCTTCCAATTCCATTTAACCAATGAACATCAATTAGCTGTTATAAGATGGACATATCTATATCCATCTTATCTATCTTCAAAGAGCAACAATCACATTTCTGTAACACTTATGTGCCAAGCACTGTGCTATCTGCTTTACAATTATTATCTTATGTACCCTGGGAGGTAGGTGCTATTACTGTCCCTATTTTGTAGTTGAGAAAACTGAGGCAAATAGGTTAAGTGACATGTTCAGGGTCACAAAAAGTATTGGAGCACTCAGGTCTTCCTGACTCCAGGCACAGTACTCTACCCACCACACCATCTAGTGACTTCAAAGATATAGTAAAGACAGAAGTACAAACATTTAACCCCTATGTCTTGGGGATACTCCCCTGTTCCTTCCCTGGGGAGTCTCTGGGGAGAGTGGGCTCAGCTACTACATGGCATTGGCCCTGCTATTTCACATCCAACTGTGGCACTGAAGCTAGTTGGGCCCTTATCTCAGCTACCAATGGATATTTCTGGTAATATTCCTCTTATGTCATACTCTGGTGCTCCAAACTCCTTTCCAGGTGCTAGTAACACCCCCCCCACACACACCCACACACACACACACACACTCACACACACACACACACACTCACACAGATTAGAAGGTCAAGACTGGTTTTCACTTTCACCCTTGTCTCCTTATTTCCTTGGTCTCTATTGCAGTGTCTCCCGCATCGTAGGAACTTCCCAAATCTTTGCTGAGTGGATAAATGGATGGACCACATTTACAGACTGAAAGAAGTACCGTTTCTCTGTCATTCACATGAATAAATCATCTGAATAAGTAAGTAAGTAAATAAATAAATGAATGAGCCCAGAGAGGTTCATCACCAAGATGACTAAACTGTAATGACTTATCCAGCAATACCAACTTACTGTCTTCATCACTTTGACTCCCAGGGGCAATTTTTTTAAGGTGTAAAGAGTGAGGACCTGGCTTAAGAATGGAAGAATCCTCACCAATGAAATCACAAACACTCAGCATTAGTAAATGTTTCTTGTAAGAAATCCCTTTGGAAAAAGTCCATAAGTCCAGAGCACTAAGCACGGTGCCTAGTAGCACATAAATGTGAGCTAATATTATTATTAAATATCTGGGGAGAAGGAGAGAAGGAAGGAGGAAAAGCAAGAGAGAAGAAAAGAGGGAAGAGCTTCTGTCATCTGTACTGTAGCCACAAACCATATTAAAACAGAACCTTAGAGAGATGGAAAAACCTTGACACTCATCTGGGCCAGCCCTTGAGACAACCCATGAATCTCCTTTAGAGTAAACCCAACAAGTAGTCATTTCCATTGCCTACAGGATCAGATTTGTCCCAAAGACTTGGACGGGAACTAAGCCTGCATGTGATTGGATGAGCGTCTTTAGCTGTGGTAATTAGAGGGAAGCAAAGCTAGTACCATGTGAGTTCCTTGAGGACAGAGGTGCTGTCTATGCTGTCTCTAGGACTTAGGCCGGTGCTTTGCTTATGACTTCCCTCTTGTAGAACCCCTTTCTTTCTTTATGATGTGGCTTAGTCACCATCTTCTGCATGAAATCTTTCCTGATTCCTCCTTGCTCATGCCCTCCCACCTGAACTATCTTGTATTTAATTTCTCTCTCTCTCATTATTTCCTATATATTATACTACATTATTAATTATATATTAAATACACACATATGTATATATACATATACACACAAACATACATATATATGCGTATGTGTATATGTATACATAGATATATATATATATATATATATATATATATATATATATATATATATATATATATGGATTGTTCCCTCCTTTGGACTTAAATTCCCAGTATGGAGCACACAGTAGGTACATGATAAACAATTGCTGATTCATTGCTAGACATGTAAATATTTCTTGATTGTTTTCTACTGAGAAAGCAGGGAAGCTGGCTGGCCAAACAAGCAGGCATAGATCCCTGACAATATTTCCATCTGTGCTCCTGGTGGCTATGTTCATGGGATGGGGAATGAACATGGAGGGAGTAAATGGATAATTTTTCAGGCCATGTAGAAGGAAGGAGAATATCTTCTTGAAGGTTTACATGAATATCCTTTCTAACTTTCAGACTCACTCCTGTTATATTTGTTAGTGGAATCATATAATAGGTCCAGATATAATCAGTGGGACTTAAAGACTGGGCATATAACTGACATTCTATTCATAGTTATTGAGTGACTGATGTCCTCCTTCAGCCTAAGGGAGGAAACATCCTGTAAAGCTCTTTCATGTGACATGTTCCCAACTAAGAAGATTGATTCAGAGAGTCAAACACAAATTGGTTTCTTCTTTCAGTGTTTTTAATTAAGTGTTTTGTTTTAGACAAAATGATGACATTTACATTTTGATACCGTCTGTCTTTTGCAAGAAATAGAGGGTCAGGAAGACTCTGTGCTCAAAAACATGAAACTATAGGTATATATGTCTCATTAGCAATACATAATTCCTAATCATGATCTTCAGAGTTTTCAGTAAGGGGGGAACACATTGGCTGGTGGGGAAAATTGAGACTAAGGTGATAGGGATTGTAATCCTGAGTAAAGCAAATGTGTCCCTTTGGGGTAAAAAACAGCTTCTCTGTCTGGTTTTTATAGAGCAATCCAGTTTTCCTCCGCAATACAGGTCCTGGAAAAGCTACCCATAGGTTCAAGGTACTTTGTGGGGCCAGCATTCACTCATTTTACAGATGAAGAAACAGTCTCACAATGGTGAAGAAGTTTGTTCGAGGTCATCGAGGTAGTAAATGACATTGGCAGGATTTGAACCCATCCCTCCGACTCTCAGCAGTACCCTTGTCATTGGAGAGCATGAAGTCATAGAACCTAGATCTCAGCAAGGAAACCTTTTAATGTGATCTGCCTTGGAAACCTTGAAAGCATGTAAATAAATTGGCTCATAGTGGTATCTATTAGTGCCACATAGTTTGAGACACTTGAGGATTTGTTTCTATTACATGCTTCTATTTCATATACATTAACCGAGCTGTCATTTCTGCCACGTAGAGATAGATTGTCCAAACTATAACTCATCAGCAATTTGATTACTTCCTAGCCTCATTGTTCAGGGCATGGCTCCTTCTTGCTTGCAGTAATGAGATGCAAGAGTTGTAGTGCTTACAAATAGCAGACTGAGTTCACCTTGACACTGATGAAATAGTAGGAGAAATAAATCCTGGTCTCATCTGAAGGTAGCCTTGGTGAACTCTTAGTAAACGATGCTCAGTGGTTGGATCCCTTTCAGGGACAATGCGAGGATGCAGGAAGCTTCCTCAGAAGTTTGGTCAAGGAGCTGGTGGTCTGGATTTGGGGCATGCTTCCCAAGCACCCTTAACTGACTTGCAGGAAGGGGAAGTGAACAAATGTTTATTAAGCATCTACTTCGTATGCCTTTGATTTTCACAGCAAGCTTATGAGGATAGATTCTGTTATTGTCAATCTCATGTTGAGGAAACTGAACAGTCAGAGGTTAAGTGACTTGCCCAGGGTCACTCAGATAGTGAGTGTCTGAGGCTGAATTTGAACAAGAGTCTTCCCCATTCCAAGTTCAGTGCTCTGTGCACTATGGCACCCCCAAGATGCCTGGTTTAGCAGGTAAAGAGAAAGGAAAGGGCTATCCAGCCTTTTAATTTCTGAATGGACAAATTTCTGAATTGTTTCAATAACAATTTTTGATTAACCACCTGCTACTTTGTGCTTCTTGTGTGAGATTGGCGAAACCTTCCAGCCTCTCTGGGTCATGGTTTTCACATCTGTAAAATAATGGTGTGGGCAGGAGCGGGGATCAAGTTAGATAACCTCAGACGTTTCTTCTAGCTTTAAATCTATAAGTTCCCATGGATCTTCAATTATATAAGTAACTAATGGAAGCTGAGATTCAGGAAAACCAAAATCAAGAACTCAAATAAAATTCTAAAATTCCAAAGCATGAGAACAGCAGAGGAAGCAAGAGTAGATACCAGAGCAGAGATTTCATGGAAAATTCACCTTAGGAAATAGTTATATGTCCTTTTTTGGGGGGGAGGAAGAGTCATGATCTGTGATTCCTTTGGCGTGAGGAGTTTCTGGTATTGCTGGCAATAATGAGACGTAGGAGCTGTGGTGCTGACACATGGATGAAATATGTAAATTCTGTTAACCAATGTAGATCATCACCTTACCCATTATTTATAGTTTTAGAGAGTTGCTTTGGGCATGGAAAAACCACAAAAGCATTGGACTAGACTGTACTAGATTGACTCTAGACCTATGACCCTAAATTGCTTTACTTCTCTAGGTCTCAGTCTCCTTAACTGTGAAATGAGGAAGCTATTACCAAGTGACCTCAGGAATCCTTCCATTTCTCCAAGATGCTGATGATTTATTTTCTTTGCTTGCTGATCTTGCTTGAGCATGACCTTTGCCTGAATTCTGGTAAATTTAGTCAGAGATCTTCAGCAGAGGGGGTGTGAGCCCCATGTGATGATTTCACATATTGTTATGACTAAGGAATGAATCAATTAGGTACTGCGAACCTACTGCGTGCCAGGTACTGGGTCTTAGTTTAGACATGATTTTTCCAATTAGACATGCAATTACGAAACCCGATTGCACATTCACTTAACAAGCATTTATTAAACACCTACTGTATGTCTAGCAGGGGCAGGTAGGTGGTCTGACAGGTAGAGTACATGACCTAAAGTCAGCAAGTCTCATCTTTGTGAGTTTAAATTTTGCCTCAGACATTGATTACCTGTGTGACCCTGGGCAAAACTTTTAACCCTGTTTGCTTGTTTCATCTACAAATGAGCTGGAGAAGGAAATGGCAAATCACTCCAATATCTTTGACCAAAAAATTCTAAATGGAGTCACAAAGATTTGGACACAACTGAAATGACTGGACAACAATGGATGCTTGGCACTCTATTCAGCTCTGAGTGTGCAAAAAAAGCAAAAACAGTTCTTTGCCTCAAGGAGGTTACGTTTTACTTTCAGTCTTTGTCTGCCTGATCTTAAACTGTGGATAAATCTGGTGTCTTCGGTCAGTTATTAATCAAATGATCAAGTGAATTGGTAACTCTCTCACTCTAGTCAACAATAGTTGGTGGCATATCACCAACGTAGTCATATTCTTCTTATAGAAATGCCAGACTGGCAAAGCCCTTGCCCTTTAAACATTGGGCAGATTTGAGATTTAAGGAAGAGAGGTAGACACTGCCCACTTAAAGGACTTACCTAGGGAGTTTCTGTCATCACCACCCATTTCTTCCTCTTTTAGGGACATACCACAATCCATGTGAGGACTTCCAAGGAAGTGGCCAGCTCTTCTAAAACTACAGGCTGTCTTTGGTGACTCTAAAATATACTGCTCTGTGCTCAGAAGTAAACAAAGGGAACTGGTGCCCTTTAGACACACACTCATTTTGGGTTAGCAAACTCCAAGCACCTTTGCCTATACCAGTCATGAACTGGCATGCTGGGATGGCTACTATTCCATTTGGGACTCAGTAATTAGACCTATGGATTCATCACTCATGTTGGCTATTTCATTCTACCTGTCTCTAACCAAATGTGTGGGGGAAGAGGTTAAGTTGACCAGCCTGTCAGGTGACTCAATAAACATTTATTAGGCACCTACTGTATTCTAGTGCTAAGTGGTGGGGCTACAAAGGAAGACAAAAGACCATCCCTGCTTTCAAGCTCACAATTTAAGGGAGAGAGCATATAAAGAATGATATACAAATAAGCTACAGACAGGTTAAATTAGAGATGTGCGTGTATATTTGTCCTTCGTTGCCAAAGAAGACCATGCCATCAGAGAAATAATGACATGACTTGTGCTTGACTGTTTTGAGTGAGGGAGAGCTGTGCAGGTCACCAGCCTTACTTCTCCTCCAGAACCATCTGAATCCAGTGACCAGGTATTCATCAGGATGATTGGAGATGACTTAGGATGAGGCAATTGGGGTCAAGTGACTTGCCCAAGGTCACACAGCTAGTGAGTGTTAAGTGTCTGAGGTAAGGTTTGAACTCAGGTCCTCCTGACTCCTGAACTGGTGCTCTATCCACTGTACCACCTAGATGCCCCAAATTAGAGATAATTAACAGGGTGAAGACATTACTATTAAGGTATTGGGAATGGTTTCCTGTAGAAGGTAGGATGTTAGCTGGGGTTTAAAGGAAGCCATGGAACCCAGGTGGTAGAGATGAGAATGGAGAGCATTCCAGGAAGGGAACATAGCCAGAGAAAATGCCTGAAGCTGGGAGGTGAAATGTCTCATTCAAGGAACAGTAAGGAGATCAGTGATACTGGATCAAAGTGTGTGTGTGTATGCGCGCGCGTGTGTGTGTGCTGAACAGAATTGTCTCAATAGCCAAAACAACTTCCACAGTTGAGTCAAGATGCCTAATGTGATGTTTGCTCCTCAGTTTCCTTGGAGATGAGCGCTGTGTTTGCAGTTCGTTTCACTGCTCTTGTGCAAAAGAAGTTGTTTGATCAATACCATGACCAAGACATTGAGACTACTGGGAAGATTCCTTAAGAGGATGATTTAGAACTCAGGGCATTCAGTTCAGCCAATTATAACTTTTTAAAACTGAAAATAGGCCAGAGATTGAGCTTAGATCTGGGATTTTATAGTTAGAGGGAATTCCTCAGTAAGAAAGTTCCTTCTGCCAGTATAGATTGCCACCTTCTTGCAAGTTATGGTCTCAAGGAGTTGAAGTGAGCAATGTTTCTCAGACTATGGAAACTTGGAACATCTGAAGTTCATTTCTTTAAAGAAAATAAGCCTTATGTTGTTTGTTAATAGACATGAAAAGTAATTTTAGAGGATTTTACTGTAATGTACTGGAAATAAATAATAATAATCCTAGCATTAACAATAGTAATAGCATTTATATAGCACTTTGATATTTGCAAGTATATTTGTTAATATTATATTTCTCCTCCTAAAACAACAAAATTTCCCAAACAAACCATTGTTAGTTCAGTTAAGAGAGCATTAGAAGTGCTCTCTATTTTACGGGAAGAGATGCTAGAGAGCTGGGAGCTGTGGGAGACAGGACAACTCCTTTGGCCAACCAAAGACACCAAGAAGAGTGTCATTTTAAGAAAGGCCAAGAATATTTATTATTTCCTGGGTCTTTTCTTCTAATTTGTCATGTCTCATGGTGCAGGAGAAATGTTCATGTAAGGAGAAGCAAGCAAAATCCTCAGGAGACTTTTTTATGCTATGGAAGTCCCCCAGGTCCGTGCAGAGCATACTGGGGTGCTTTTCCTTCTATAGTAGAAAACAGCCTGTTGTGACATACAGTGTCATACCACACTCCTGGGCCTGGTCTTCTGTATCTTCCCTGAGGGATCTAGTCCATCCCTGCCAGCTATCTGATAGTGAGCATAGATCACTGCTGCTCTCCCCTTCCTGGAACTCATGATGTTGATGTCAACCCCACTCCAAAGTTCATTTCAAATGGAAGTATTCGGTCTACATTGTCTTTTCTTCACACTAAACACCCCTAATTTCTTCAGCCATTTCTTATAGGGCATGTTCTTGAGATCTCCTGCCATCCTGGTTGACTACATTGGATCATATTCAAGGTCTTAATCAGTAGATAATATTGAAATAAACACATACTATTTGCTAACTGTTCACTTGCATAAATGAAATTTGCTCGGTACGTCCTGGTATATGTGTGTGTCTGTATGTCTGTATCTATATATAGATAAATGCCTATATCTATATATAGCTTATACAAGCTCAGACTCATCTCTTGGTTTCTTGACTTGAGCAGTGTTCTAAGCAGATGCTTTTTTAACTGTTGAACTGTTTTTATGACTGGTTGCAAAAAGTATTCTCTAAGGGCTTACTATGTGTCCCAAACTGTGATTTTCAAATTTGTATTTCCCATCTACTTAAATACCGTGGGTACAGAGGTGATCTACTCATCTTCTTCATTCAGGGAAGGAGGTGTCATGAATGAAAGTCCTTGGAAAGCTTCCTTCTATTGGTACTTGCAGAGGGAGGGTAGCAAGGGCAAAGATGGAGGTGGGAAGTTAAGTCAAATCAACAGGTGTTTACTAAGTGTCTATCTACTATGTGCCAGGTGCTTGATAAGCACTGGGGATATAAAGAGAGTTAAAAAAAGTCCCAGTCCCTGGCCTCAAGGAGCTTATACCCCAGTGGGGGAGACAACATGCTAGCAACTGTGCACAAACAATCTATATAGGCTAAACAGAGAATCTCAGAAGGAAAGCCCTAACAATAAGGAGGACTGTGGAAGACCCCTTGAAGACTTCTTTTCTCTGTCTTCTCCTTCTCTCTCTGCTTTCCTTCCTTCCTTCCTTCCTTCCTTCCTTCCTTCCTTCCTTCCTTCCTTCCTTCCTTCCTTCCTTCCTTCCTTCCTTCCTTCCTTCCTTCCTTCCTTCCTTCCTTCCTTCCTCTCTCTTTCCTTCTTTCCTCCTTCTCTTCTATCTCTTTTCCCCTCTTTCTTTCCTTCCCTCTTTGTAGCTTACTGAAATAATTTGTTTGACCCCATCGATTGGTACTTGAGAACTGGACAGTTTCTTGTAAGGCTTAGAGAATAGCACTGAACAGAGAGTTGAATGCATCCTTAGGCAAACAAAGGTACAAGTCTTGCCTCACATTTGCTATGTGACTCTGGGCAAGTCACTTAACTCCTATAGGTCTCAAGCAATTCCTGAGGTCATGTATACTAAATCATTGATGGGATGTAATCTGCATCAATGAGGAATTTCCCATATCCCTTAGCAAGTCACTCAACCTGTATGCCTCAGTTTCCTTATCTCTAAAAAGTAGATAATAATAGTGATAACACTTACCTTTTAGGGCTGTTGGGAGGCTAAAATGAGACAATGTTCATTGAGTGCTTCAAACCTTAAGTAATTTATAAGTACTAATTTTTGTTATGATTTCTTCCCCATCTAGAAGTCTAAGCTTTTGTACTCAAACAACACTTAGAATCACATCAGGTCATTGACGCAATGCCAAAAATCCAGCTGACTTCCCTTGATATTTGAGCTTTTCAACTCTTGTCTTTGAAAATAAGCATGCAGAGGCCATAGTCCCTGATTATTTATTTAATGGGCAGCCAACTTAATCATTAGGACATTTCTAGAAGAACATGCTATTATTAAAAAAGAGAGAGAATATTATCTTTAGTGGAGAGTAGAGGGTAGTTCCTGTAATAAGTTCTAAATTTCTTGCAAAATTTAATTGAGAGGCCATCTGGTTCAGGAAGAGGGGTTGTTTCCCTATCCTGATATAATTTTATTACTTCCTCATCAGTAGTGATATCCTTCTTAGCTAATTGAGTCATAGCACAATTTCTGAAAACATTTTGATTCAGTTCTCATTCTTAATTCAAGGAGCCGAATGATGATGTTGTGTAGAAATCAAAAGATTTTCACAAAAAGAAACGAAATCCAAATCTCAGTTATGTAATTTTTGCTGGTTGTTTCTTGATTGCCCCCAGGATGGGTCTTTGGCAGGGGGTGGAGGGGAGTAGGGGAGGATGTAGCATGCCATTTCCAAATTTGTGGAAAATTATATCCAGAATTTATATAATAGAATTTAAATATAAATGGAACAGGAAATAATTTGGAAAAAATAAAAGGCTTAATTCAAATTTTCTGCTACTGATTGATAAGTGGGGAGGATTTTGGAGGGAGGGATGATGATGAAAGAAAGAGGGAAATATATTTAATTAATGATGAATGCCCAGGAGAGCAAGACTATGGGAACAGTAGGAATAAAAGACTTAGAGAAAGCCTGGAAATTTTGCTCAGGGGAAAATAAGAGTCAGAAAAAATCCAAACAGATTATAGACTAAAGATAAAGGAAAACATTGAAACCAGAATGAAATGAGGACATTGTCTGGGAAGCGAAAGGCCACAACGCTTTGGACACAGTAGGCTCTTGGATGTTTGCTGAATTGAATGAGAAAAAGAGAATTAGATAGCTTCCAGTTGAATAAATTTTAAAAAATTGTGTCTGTAATTATGCCATGTATCTGGAAGAAAGAGGAGACAGAAATAGGTTGTTCCTGTAGCAAGTCTTCCTTCCACCATCACAGTAATTCTATTTTTTTTATTTGAAACATGTCAGACGACCTGGCTTACCTGAACAAGACAGACGTAGAGTCTAAAGACATTGGATTCATTAGCAATTTCTTCAGTCACCACCTACAGGGTAAATGAAAGTGCTCTAGAATTGGTTAGCTCTGGATAGAGACAGAGACAATCTGAAATCTTACCGTTGGAATGAAAAAACTAATTCCACATAGGGATTCTTTCCAAATATCTCACATGTGGCATGAGAAATGAGGCTAGTTTGGATAAATCATTAATTACTAACCAGTGATAGATTAGTCATATGAATAAATTAATAAAAGTTTGGATAAACTATTTTTGTAACATGGCTACATTCTCTTTCTTCCTCAGAAGCGCAAGCAATCTTGCTGTAGCAATTGTGTTCTGTTTCTTTCCTTTCTTCTCTTTCCTTCTTTGTCTGACTCTCTGTCTGTCTCTGTCTCATACGCATTTATGAGAGTGAGACTTTGGAGCACAAGTTTTTCTAACATTGTTCATAAACAGGAAGGATAATATGATTATTTTCTCTATAAGTAATGACTTTAAGGAGAGAGAGCTCATCCAAACCCATAGATTTTTCCCTTTATTTGAACTTTACACACTGGAAGTACCTAGAATGGAAGAGAATCTTTCAAGATATAATGAAAAATCATACAATGTTAGAGCTGTATCTTAGATGCCATCTGATCTAAACTCTCTGTTTTGACTGATGGGGGAGCCAAGGCCCATAAAAGTGAAATGATTTGTCCAGTGTCACAAGGTCATTAGTTACAGCTATGAATGGAGCCCAAGAGATTTTCTTGACTCCTGGTACAATGATGCTTTAGTATACCACACCATAGTAATAATAATGGAGGAATTCAAAATTTTTGGAATTATATACATGCATTATCTTATCTGATCTGAGGCAAGACTGCAGATATTACTATTCCCATTTTCCAAATGAGTAAACTGAACCCAAGAGAGACTTGGTCATATAACCACAGGTACTGAGCAAGACACCTGAGTCCTGGCTTTCCCACCTAATACTCTGCCCCTTATGTCACCCTCCCTCTCACTGTGGCTTAATATTTTGTCATGACTTGTTTCTCACATCCTTAGCTTGCAGTTATCAGTATTTCTCTTAACATAAATATATGACTTTTCTGCCTCAGAGTTATTATCATTCAGTTCAACATGTCCATAGAATTCTGGTAGGCGGAGTTAAACATAGTGTGATCTTCCAGTTGGAATTCAACACTAAACTCTTAAATATTTTATATTTATCTGTATTTTTTTCAGAATGAGGGGGATAGTTGTCAGTTTAGGATACTACTCTGGAACTAATTCAACTGAGTTAATTAAGTTCAGGTTGATTTAGAGCTCAAAGGTGAATGAGGCTGGTGGGGAGGGGGATAGTTTTATCTTCTGCCAGCATTTGGTGACAAATCCAAATGGAGTTATGTAGGAGAACTCTGGATCTGACAAGAAATAACTAGGCTACCCACAGCTATAACTATTGTGGTGTCACTGGGGAATTCATCCAAGGGCACAAAATGTAGAGGATGTTGAGCTAGAAACAACTGAACTTACCCCAGAGTTAGCAGAGCTAATTCCCACTTGGAATGTAACTCTTATGCTATCCACATGGACTCCTCCTTGGCTTACCCTACCTGCTCCCTGATCTCATCAATGGTCTGAAGTTTTTGTCTGTTATGTCTCTGAGGATGGTGCCTTTAAAACAGTCCCCATTTAAATCCCACTGTAGAATAATTCAGAAAAAGAGAGATTTTCCTCCAAACACAGTGGAGGCAACAGCCCCTCATTAGACAGAAGATAATAGCTCAGGCTCATTCAATCAGAGCAGGCTTTCCTTTGTTTTGTTTTCTACTAGTCTATGATATGTACTTTTTGTTCTTTTTCTTGCATTGTTTGGACCCCAAGCCCAACTGCCAGCAATGCTAAGGCATTTTTGGAGCAGCTGATTTTGGGTTTGAGTGTACCGAGTGGTCCTGCTACCCTGAGAATGAAGATAAACCATTTACTTTGGAAGTACAAGCCTTTTAGTTCCTTAGCTCTAAATAGCTGGAATTTTCTCTCTAAGTGGTGACTTATCTTCATTCCCCCTGCCATGGAATCCCATCAATAACAGTCAGCTTGGAACCAGGGAGGGAGGGAGCCAGAGAAAAAGGGTCACAGGCCAGTGGCAGAGGCTTCCAGGAAGGAGGCATCTCATCTGCCTAGTCTTTGGCTCTCCATTCAGAGGTTGGGCGTGGGCATTCACTTGATCGGTCCCCCTAAGGATGACTTCCCCAGAGTCTCTGTGGTTGCCTGGCATGTTGTCGGGGTGATAACTGCTTGTTTTTCGATTGCTTTGGGAATCTATTAAATCTATGATGAATCTTAAGTGATATTAGTGAGTACAAGGCAATTTTCTGTTTGTTTCTTTTTTGTTTTTGCTGGAATGGCCAGTTCTCAGATCTAGCCCAGATGGCCATGGGGGGGTTGAGAAAGAGAATATATTGCTTTGACTCACCATTGACTTATTAAAACAACTGCCTCTGGGCTCCACTGTTTAGGTGGGAGGAATATATGGCATGTTGTGGGCACTGGAGGGGTCTCTAGACTCATCTAGTATGACTCATTTTACGTAGTATCATAGAACAGAAGCATGGTGCACTGGAGAGAGAGAGAGGGAGACAGACAGAGAGAGAGGGAGACAGAGAGAGAGACAGAGAGGGAGGGAGAGGGAGAGGAAGAGTGGAGAGAGAGAGAGAGAGAGAGAGAGAGACAGAGAGAGACAGAGAGACAGAGAGAGACAGAGAGAGACAGAGAGGGAGAGAGGGAGAGAGAAGAGGAGGGATGGGGAGGGGGGGAGGGAGGGAAAGAGAGAGAGAGTTGGCTTCAAAACTTGGGAGATGTATTCAAGTCCTTCTTTTGACATATATCAATCAGCCACATGCTTCTGACTCTCAGTGTGAGCTGCAGAAAAGGGCCAACCTGCATTGGTAAAAGATGTTCTATCACCCCAGGTTTCCTATGCTGGTAAAAGTACAGTTCCAATGCCTATCATGCTTGAACTTTTTCTTCATATTCTTCCTTTTTCTCCTCCCCCACTGTATAGGCACTGGGAGATATATGTGCCCTGGGGCTTTCCTCTCCTCCTTGATCATCCCCCAGCTGGACCATTTAAAGACACCAGTCGTGGTTCCCTTTGTTCACTCCTTGACTATATCCTTGGAACCCTTCTCCCATCTGCCATATGTGCTCTGATCAGGCAACCTGACTTCCCATTTCCTTCTAGCTCTTCTTTGAAGATAGGGGCTGTTTTGTTTGCTTCTATAACAAAGCATCAGAGCAAACTCATTTAAAGCTATATTTGTATTCTTGGTGCTTTGCACAGTGACAGGCACATAAGCAAGATCTTTGGAAATGTTATCTATCTATCCATCTAGCCATCATCTATCTCTCTATCATCTTACTACTGTTTTATCTATTATATATGATCTAGCTATCCATCTACTCATTAGTTTATCATCTATTATCTAACTATCCCTCTATCATCTATCTATTTAGCTATATATCTATCCATCTACCTATGCATTTATTATCTATCACTATCTCATTGGATCATAGTCATAGATCTAGAAGAATCTTTATACTCCAGTTCAACTCCATTTTACAAATGAGGAAACTGAGACCCAGAAAAGTGAATGATTTGTTTACAGTGACACAGGGAGCATTTGGCAGAGCCACGTCCCCCTGTCCCTAGGCAGTGCCCTTCCGCCTTGCACCATTTCTGTCAGTTGTATCAATCTGTTTCTAATTATTTCCAAATCCAGAGATTTAAGCAGGAAGTCAATTCTATCCCTATCCGGAAGTAATAATCAGCCCTAGTCCAAGAAAGAAGTAGCTAATCTCACTTGAAGGGAGGGCTGCCCTTTGTCAAAATTCCCAAGCTGGCCAGGCTTTTCCTTTTTGACCTCTCCTTTTGATAGCATTCCAATCTGTGATGTCACTTCCCATGCCCAGATTTCTACCTGTCTTTTACATGGCTCTTAGCTTCCTTAGTCTTTTCTCCAAACCTGTTTTGCCCAGGAAATGTCCCCCCTCCATTTTTTCCTCCCCATGCATGCTCTGGCACAGCTCTCTTACTATCCCAGCCTAACCTCAGCTATCTGTGAAGCTGCAAAGGATCTGATAGCCTAACTCACACTAAAGTGTAAATGATTGCCAGTGCCTTAAGAGCTTACAATTTTTTCACAGGCATTTGTAGGGTGTGATATACCAGTCCAATGAGTCGAAGTTCTGAGGGTGGAATTTTAGGTATCAGAGAGATGGCAGGACAGATAGCTAGAAGTGTGCAACGGCAGACCCTCAAATGATACCCACTCTATTTAAGGCCAAGCCTGCTATGCTGTTACTATTTTATTTTTATTTGGGGCTTATTCAAATGGAATGGGATCTTTCAAGTGGAATGATAGCTAGCTGCCTATTTGTGGCAGTGTCTCATGGAACTAATCGTATAATATTTCCCTTTTAGTTCCTCAGGTAAGGGCCCGATAAATGCAGTGTCTTCGACTGCTGGAGAGTTCTGGTTGGGTCTATTTGGAAGCTCTCTGTGTCTCTCCCCTTGGGCACACCTTGCTAGTCTCTGATTCATTTTTGATCTTTTGGGTCTCTCTGTGTGAAACTACGAGAACGAGTGAATCATGGAACGGCTGCTGCCTGGCTCCTGTCGGGGTAATCACTCTTCCTTGAATGTGCAGGCATGCATGAGACCCTGCTATCTCTGGTGGCTGAGAACATCTGCTCGGGCTAAGCCTTCTGCCTCACCAACACTCAGCACACTTTCCCTTTGTAGACGATTTAGGCTTCATCGTGGGCCCTTGTGGATTCCGGAAAATTGCCAAATGTTTCGCTAGTTCCTCAGTGCTTTGGGGTGTGTATTTCTTTATTGTTAATTGATGGAGACCCTATGTTTTATAATTGTCAAAGCAACGGTGAAAAGATAGTTTAGCAGATGTTTCTGATTTACAGTTTAGAGGGGAATATGCCTTCCACAATAGAGTTTCTTTTTGAGCCACTCAATCTTTTGCTTACTAAATTGTGTTTGGAGCTGAGTATTTTTTTGGGAGGGGATTGGTGATGGTGCTCTGGGTCCCAGCTACCTATAGGCCAGGAAAGACTTCTCCCAGTTCCTCCATTCCTCCAATAAATAAATAAAAGGTAACAAGATCTGCAGGGTGAGTCACAAGCCATCACTGCCTGCTTATCTTGTGTGGCTCACTCTATTTGCTGGAAATGAAAAGGGGAGAGCCTCTTATTCACTGGCCATTGCCTCAGAGCACATCACCATCTGAGAAGTGACTGCTGTAGCCTGGAAGTGATCTGAGGGCCAACATGTGGCTACACTGGGCATAGGATTTTCCTGCTGGTACTTTCTCAGACACAGTGTGAAGGCCTCAGCTGAGGTTAGGCTCTAAGAGTGGGGTCAGAGTTAACCCTTTATCGTCGGGAGATGATGAGTGAATGGGGGTCGTGTGATTATGCTGGAGACAAACCTCATAACTGGTGATTGTGGGAAGGGTGGCTGTGGCCCATCGTTCCATTTCTTTATTGGCTGATTCTTTACCCCTTGGAGTCATAACTTTCCTCTAAAACTCTGAGACCACTGGGATAGAGCATTGGGCTTGGAACCAGGACAATCAGGATTCAGAGGCTCCCTCAGATACTAGCTGTTTGAAGCAGGGCAAGTGACTTCATCTCTGCCCCTCAGTTTTCTCATCTATAAAATGAGAGGGTTTGACTCAAAGGCTACTGGCATCCCTTCCAGCTCTGAATCTATAACCCTATGATTATTTGATTTCTTCTGTCCTTCTGGTGACTCCCTGAGATCTAAATACTAAGTTATAGATGAGTGGGGCTGGGATCCACATTTTGTAGACCACCACTATACCTATGACACCATGACGATTAAGTAAAGAAGTTGATACCAATTAATGCCCCTATACTTGCTATAACTAGGGTAGGAAAACTTGGGCTCTCCCACAGGCCCTGGAATTTAAAAGATGCTGATAGCAATTGCATTTATTTCCTAACACAGGGTCTGGAAACCAGGTCTTTATGACTTTGATGCCAACTCTCCAGATGCACCATGCCAACCTACCTCTCCTGAATCTGATATGCAAGAATAATGAGTCAAAATAGAAAATTCACAGTATCTCATGGAGTTAAGTCCACTCTGCCTACCCTGTCCTACCCCAGGGGCTCCACCTTCCCTCCCTAAGGGGCATTCTACCAATCACTATTTATCAAGTATCTATTATGTGCCATCCCCATCTCCACACCAACCTAGAGCTCACTTCTGTTCTTCTGGGATCAGGTTTGGCTGGTGATGCTTTCCCCAGGCACAGAAAGCCCTCCTTATGCCTTGACTCACTTATGTTGTAAAAATTTTATAGGAGAATTTGGTGGGAGGCCTTGTAGGTTACTGACAACTCTTTGTCTCAAGTCGCCTTTCATAAATGCCTTTTAGTGTTAGAACAAGAGGATGGTTTTTAAGATTATTGAAGCTTATAAATGACATCAAAGGCTAGTAACCCTTGATTTATTTAAGGAAGGTGACTCACCTGAGCCATAAACTGAATGGCGGGACATATTTTTCTCTAAGAAGACTTGAACATTGCTTGAGAGATGACCTGCTTCTTATGGGGCAATGCCTGGAAGACATTCCTATTCTTTATTTTTTTTGCTCACTTGCTGTTCATTAGGCTCTTTCCACATACAATGGTCCAAAGATGGAAGACTTTTTATGACCATTGTTGGCACATCTATGGTCAATTTGATAAAATTACACTGAAATAAGTCCCTGATGAGGAGACCTGTTTCCTTCAATAGATATGTTAGCCTCCCAGCATGCTAATATTCCCGATTTGGCTCTTTACTTTTCCAACATGTGATTGCTATTTGTTATCAGTCAGTGCGTTCCTGACCTCACCTTGGGGAATTAGCAGCAGTTGTCTCTGCTTCGGCTTGGGCTGAAACAGCAGATATTTTAAATTGCACCTTAGATTTATTCAGGGCTGATATCGCTTTTTGTGTACTTAGAAAGAGAGATCCTTGAAAGGTTCATGTTGGTTGAGCAAATTTAAATAACCAAAGGGTAATTCAATGCCTATATTTCTTTGTGTTTTTTTTTTTCCCATTTAACTATTTTTTTGGGGGAGGGGAATGAGGTAGAAGAGGGACTAGGGAGCAGGGAGGCTTCAGTGCCTGATTACTCCTTGGAATGCTAATGTTAGAAGCCTTCCCTTTTTAGGAATAACAGAGTCCCAGAAAGTCTCCCTATTAACCTTGATCCTGAAATTCTCTGTTTGATTTGTTTTTGGATATTCTGAGGACTCCCTTTTGCAATTTCAGGTCTGAGCCCCCACCGGTGCACACTATTTTCAGACTACAAAAATAAAACATTAAATAGCAAAAAAACACTTGAAACATAAAAACAGTGTGAATTACAATAAAGCAATTCTCATCCCTCTCTACAAAATATTTAACCCTTTACCTTTTTAATTTAATCAACTTTGTTTTAATCTTTTTGATCTTTAATTCCCTTAATGTCGTCATACATACATATAGTAACTTCAGAAATGATGGCCCAGTGGTAAAAACTTAGAATTTGGTGCCCTTTATCTCATGAACTTTATATGTACCACTTTGGTATACTACAAAAAGATACCAAGAATTTTAAAGAATTGGAATTTTGAGTAGAAAACAGGAACAACTCCCCCTTTCCCCAGTAGACTAAGATGAACCAGAGCCTGCAAAGTATCACAGGCTTTACAGCTGAATTGTGACTTTGTGATCTGATCCAACTGGTCCATTTTACAGGTATGGAAACTGAGGCTTCAGACAGTAAATCAGCTTCAAAGTCAAACAGGAATTAAGTAGTAGACCTGAGAAATGAAACTAGCACCTTCATCTTCAGATCGAGAATTCTTTTCATTTTATCTCATTACCTCAATTTTGGTCTTGTCCTGTGGAGTAGAGAAATTTTGATCATTTTCCCCTCTGACTTCTTACATACACAAAATAAATTATTGAAAAGTCCTTGGAATGTGGGCATCAGCATTCAGTCTCCCCTGGTGGATCAAGGTCATCTCTTCTTAGAGTCTTAATGACACTTCTTATATTGAAGGAAGGCAGTGTTAGCAAAGCAGCATTTAATCACTTCTACACAAATACCTAGGCCAGTTCCCCAGAACAAACACTGCCTCCCAATAGAGATGAATCAATGTGTGAAGGTCACACAATTCTGTTACGGAGATAGGTCATCCAAGCAGATTCCCAGCTAATCAGGACTTAAAAGCACTCAAAAGCAGCCAGCTCTAATCCTTCAGATGAAAGAAAAAGCCATCTGGAAATCAATTCATAACACAATTGAACTGAGAGCAACGCATAACTAAAGGTTTAATTGAAGTTGATATAATAACGTCTTTGTTATGAGAAGGTGTAATATTTACCATTTGTTTATGGTTTCCCAATAGTTTCTTTTTTATTTTAAACTTATTTATTTTTAGTTTTTCACATTTACCTCCACAAGATTTTGAGTTCCAAATTTTTTTCCCATCTCTCCCTTCCACCTACCCTAAGACTGTGTGCATTCTGATTACCCTTTCCCCCAATCTGCCCTCCCTTCTGTCACACCCCTCCCTTCTCTTATCACCATCCCCTCTATTTTCTTTTAGGGCAAGATAGATTTCTATACTCCATTACCTCTATATCTTATTTCCCAGTTGCATATAAAAACAAATTTTAACATTCATTTTTAAAAGTTTGAGTTCCAACTTCTCTCATTTCCTCCCTCCCCACCCATCCCTACTGACAAGGCAAGTGATTCAATATAGGTTATACATGTGTGGTTATGCAAAACACTTCCATAACAGTCATATTATGACAGACTAACTATATTTCCCTCCATCCTATTCTGCCTCCCATTTATTCTATTCTCTCTTTTGATCTTTTCCCTCCTCAAAAGTGTTTACTTCTAATTACCCCTCCTCTCATTTGCCTTCCCTTCTCTTATCCCTCATGCCCCTGCTTATCCCATTCCCCCCTTCTTTCCTGTAGTGTTAGATAGATTTTCATATCAAATTGAGTGTGCATGTTATTCCCTCCTTAAGCCAAGTCCTATGAGAGTAAGGTTGTCTTCCCCTCTCAACCTCTCTTTCCCTCTACTGAAAAAGCTTTGTCATACTTCTTTAATTTGAGATAATTTGCCCCATTCTATTTCTCCCTTCCTCCTTCCAATATATTCCTCTCTCACACCTTAATTTTATTTTTTTTTAGATATCATCCCTTCCTATTCAACTCACCATGTGCCCTCTGTCTATATGCCATATATATATGGCATATAGACTCCTCCAACTACCCTAATACTGAGAAAAGTCTCAAGAGTTACAAATATTATCTTTCCATGTAGGAATATAAAGTTCAACTTTAGTAAGCCCCTTATGATGTTTTTCATTCTTCTCTTGATTCTTGTGTCTGAAAGTCAGATTTTCTATTCAGCTCTGGTCTTTTCATCAAGAATCCTTGAAAGTCCTCTATCTCATTGAATGACCATTTTTTCCCCTGAAGTATTATATTCAGTTTTGCTGGATAGATGATTCTTTGTTTTAATCCTAGCTCCTTTGACTTTTGGAACATCATATTCCAAGCCCCTTAATCCTTTAATGTAGAAGCTTCTAGATTGTGTATTATCCTGATTGTATTTCCACAATACTTGAATTGTTTCTTTCTGGCTACTTGCAATATTTTCTCCTTGATGTAGGAGCTCTGGAATTTGGCTACAATATTCCTAAGAGTTTTCCTATTAGGATCTCTTTCAGGAGGCAATTGGCAGATTCTTTCAATATCTATTTTACCCTCTGGACTACAATAACAGGGCAGTTTTCCTTGATAATTTCTTGAAAGATGGTGTCTAGGCTCTTTTTTTTTAAATCATGGCTTTCAGGTAATTCAGTAATTTAAAAATTGTCTCTCCTGGCTCTATTTTCCATGTCAGTTGTTTTTCCAATAAGGTATTTCACATTGTCCACTATTTTTTCATTCCTTTGGTTTTGTTTCACAATTTCTTGATTTTTCATAAAGTCATTAACTTCCATCTGCTCCTTTTTAATCTTTAAGGAATTGTTTTCTTCAGTGAGCTTTTGGACCTCTTTTTTCATCTGGCCAATTCTACTTTTTAGGACATTCTTTTCCTCATTGGCTTTTTGTATCTCTTTTGCCATTTGAGTTAGTCTATTTTTTTTAAAATGTTTTTTTCTTCAGCATTTTTTGGGTCTCCTTTAGCAAGCAATTGACTCATTTTTTCATAATTTTTTTGCATCACTCTCATTTCTCTTCCCGATTTTTGCTCTCTACTTCTCTTACTTGATTTTCAAAATCCTTTTTTAGCTCTTCCATGGCCTGAGACCAATTCCTATTTTTCCTTGAAGGCTTTGGTTATAGCAGCTTTGACTTTGTGGTCTCCTTCTGATTGTGTGTTTTGATCTTCCTTGTCACCAAAGTAAGATACTATAGTCTGATTCTTTTTCTAGTTTTTATAATTTACCCATCTATTTACTTGACTTTTGAGCTCTTTGCAAGGGAGTTCTCTGATTCCAATGGGGATGGGGGTGTACTGTCAGCCACTTGATACCCCCACAATCTGTGGGCTTAGAGCTCCACCCCTCCACCATCCTGGGGCTGGAGCCGGACCACTCTACTCTCTCATACAAGTCCCACAGGTTTTTCCTCTGAGCTTCCAATTTGTCTTCAGTGTTGTTTTGGGGTCATGAAGTCTGGAAGCCACCACAGGTGCCAGAGATTCAGTGCCCCTGAAGACTGCTCAGGTCCTATCTGTGCCAGCATGGCCCACACTGGACTGCACTCTGCTCCCAGCATAGAGTGATAGATGCTTCCTGTAATCTTCCAAGTTGTCTTGGGCTGGAGATTTGCTTCACTCTGTCATTCCATGGGTCCTGCAGTTCCAGAATTTGTTTAGAGTCATTTTTACAGGTATTTGACTGGGTTTTTGGAGAGAGCTCCAGCAATTTTGTACTGTTACTCCATCATCTTGGCTCCCCCAATAGTTTCTTAAACCAGTATAGAAAATAGTTAAATTGTTCAGCAACTTGTGTTGATTGTGAAATACTTCTGTTTCTGCCACAAATGAATGATTGTTATCTATATTGAAAATATAGGCTCTCTTCAGAAGGAGAAAGTGAAGTGACTCAGAGAATATCTCTCTGGGGTTTTAGAAAGTATCATATTTTCCTAAAGGAAGTATAAAGTTCCAGTGGGAAAAGGGGATCTGAAGTAGAGAAGGGGAGATTTGATTCTTCTTAAGATATTGGTGAGTGGAGGACAGTTACCCAGAGGAGAAAGAGAAAGGGAAGACAGCTGTATAATGAGAAGGTAAAAACAGGTGTGAGGCCCTTCCAAAGATTGGGGAGCTGAATACTCTGAAAACAAAGACTCTGGGTATCCTCCTTAGAGTAATATAGCAGAGCCCCAGGAATTCTCAGGTGAAAGGCCATCTGGTACAGGGAAAAAGAAAAGTGATACTAACTATGTGGAGGAGTAACTAGAGCTCTGGACCCAAAGTCGGGAAGACCTGAATTCAAATCTGGCTTCAGACACTTGCTGGCTGTGTGACCCAGAGGAATCTATTTCTGCCTCAACTTAAAAATGAGCTTGATAATAACACTTACCGAACGGGGTTGATATAACATATCCTTATTATGAGGATCAAATGAGATTATACTTAAAAAGCATTTAGCACAGTGTCTGGTACATACTTAGAGCTTAATAAATAGCTGTTCCCTCCTCCTGTTCCCTATATGTTGATGTGATAGCTCCACATGAGAAATCTGTTATCTTTCTGAGGCTTATATCCAAGATTTAATAGAGAACCTCTCCCAAACTTATCAAAACAGATGACAACTCTCTGGTTGGTGATTTGTGTGGGCACAGATGACAATGCCAGAAGGAACCTAAAAGTATCCTCAATGATTACAAAATCTTGGGCAAGAAATGGAGAAGCTTAAAGACACAAGTTGTACTTTTTCACTTTTGCACATTGAGACTAGGGATGAAGAAGAGGAAAATTAATTTGCGAAGTGAACAGAAAGCGAGGAGGTTGGTGCCTGAGAATGGAATTTTCTGGACCTTAGCATAAAATCAAGGATTGAGAGATTGCTGGTCATGGATGGAGTATTCCTAAAAGGGCTGATGATAAATTTTTAGGTGTCTTGAAAATTTGATCCAAAGATCTTTAAAGTGAAATGAATAGAGGAAGGAGAAGTCTTCTGCATGTCCCCTGAAGGATGCCATAGGCTACAAAGAAGGAAGAATAGTTTCCTTTTTTGAGATACCCAGAAATGCCCAGGTGAGATAAATCCAAGGAAGGATCCTGTAGTAAAATCTGTGACCTCAAATTTCTATAAATAAATTATCAAATTTATGATCAATTAATGAGAGGAAGTAGAGGTTTTAACAGAGACTGGCAAATTTGACTTCAAGCTACAAATGAGGCATGGTGAGATTCAATGCATGACTCGACTATGGTTCTGGAGAGGTAAGCTTTCCTCAAAAGAAACATATTATATTAAAGGGGCAGTGGATGGAGGAACTTTGTATATCAAGAAGGTGTACATGGGAGAAAATCCTGGAAATGGAAGGGGAGAAGAATTTGGCATCAAGAGAGGAAGAAACAGAAATTATATTGTCACTGCAGTACATGCCAGGATACCAGAGGAATTGGATGGGTAGTTTGGGGAATAGATCACAAGCATATCCCAGAGCTCTGATAGAGAAGTGATGAGGGCTTTCAATTATCTAGACATCTGCAGGCGCTCCCTCTCTGCCAAAAGCCCAGCAGCTTGGTGTTCTTTAGTGATAATTTAATCCTTCAAAAGGTGGAGGAACTAACAAGGGGAAATACTATTCTGAATAATATTCTCACAGATAGGAAAAAGCTGGTTATTGGGACTAGAAATTGTGGGAAATCTGAGGAAGGGGGAGAAGGGACCACTCTCTCCTAACATTTCTGATAGAGAAAAAGGAAATCTGGGCATAGTCTTATGTGGACTCCTCATTTGGGGAAAGCAGATGTCAATGTTTTCAAACAAAAGCTAGGTAGATTTCCATGAACTAAAATACTACCAGGGAATTCAGTCCAGGATGGATGAGAGATGCTCAAGAATGAAATTCTTTTTTTTCCCCCCTAATATATAAATTTATTTATTTAACTTTTTACATTCATTTTCACAAAATTTTGGGTTCCAAATTTTCTCCCCATTTGTCCCCTCCCCCACCCCAATACACTGAGCATTCTAATTTCCCCTATCACCAATCTGCCCTCTTTTCTATCATCCCTCCCTTCCCTTGTCCCCATCTTCTCTTTTGTCCTGTAGGGCCAGATAACTTTCTATTCCCCATTAACTGTATTTCTTATTTCCTAGTAGCAAGAACAATACTCAACACTTGTTCCTAAAACTTTGAGTTCCAACTTCTCCCCATCCCTCCCTCCCCACCCATTCCTTTTGGGAAGGCAGGCAATTCAATATAGGCCATATCTGTGCAGCTTTGCAAATGACTTCCATAACAGTCATGTTGTGTAAGACTAACTATATTTCCCTCCATCCTATCCTGCCCCCCATTATTTCTATTCTGTCTTTTGATCCTGTCCCTCCCCAAGAGCATTGACTTCAGATTGCTCCCTCCTCCCATTGCCCTCCCTTCCATCATCCCCCCCACCCGGCTTATCTCCTTCTCCCCCACTTTCCTGTGTTGTAAAATAGGTTTTCATCCCAAAATGAGTGTGCATTTTATTCCTTCCTTTAGTCGAATGTGATGAGAGTAAACTTCATGTTTTTTTCTCATCTCTCCTCTTTTTCCCTCCACTAAAAAGTCTCCTGCTTGCCTCTTCTATGAGAGATAATTCACCCCATTCCATTTCACCCTCTCTCCTCCCAATACATTTCTCTTATACATTTACCTTAATTTTTTAAAGATATGATCCCATCCTATTCAATTCACTCTGTGCTCTCTGTCTCTCTGTGTGTGTGCATGTGTGTATGTGTGTGTGTGTGTGCGTGTGTGTGTATGTATGTGTGTAATCCCACCAACTACCCAGATACTGAAAAGTTTCAAGAGTTATAAATATTGTCTTTCCATGTAGGAATGTAAACAGTTCACCTTTGGTAAGTCCCTTATGACTTCTCTTTGTTGTTTACTTTTTCATGCTTCTTCTCATTCTTGTGTTTGAAAGTCAAATTCTCTTTTCAGCTCTGGTCTTTTCATCAAGAATGCTTGAAAGTCCTTGATTTCATTGAAAGACCAGTTTTTCCCCTGAAGTATTATACTTAGTTTTGCTGGGTAGGTGATTCTTGGTTTGAGTCCTAGTTCCTTTGACTTCTGGAATATCCTATTCCATGCCCTTCGATTCCTGAAAGTAGAAGCTGCTAGATCTTGTGTTATCCTGATTGTATTTCCACAATACTGGAATTGCTTCTTTCTAGCTGCTTGCAATATTTTCTCCTTGACCTGGGAATTCTGGAATTTGGCCACAATGTTCCTAGGAGTTTGTCTTTTTGGATCTCTTTCTGGTGGTGATCGGTGGATTCCTTGAATACTTATTTTGCCCTCTGGTTCTAGAATCTCAGGGCAGTTTTCCTTGATAATTTCATGAAAGAGGATATCTAAGCTCTTTTTTTGATCATGGCTTTCAGGTAGCCCCATAATTTTTAAATTGTCTCTCCTGGATCTATTTTCCAGGTCAGTTGTTTTTCCCATGAGATATTTCACATTCTCTTCCATTTTTTCATTCTTTTGGTTTTGTTTTGTGATTTCTTGGTTTCTCAGAAAGTCACTAGCCTCCATCTGTTCCATTCTAATTTTGACAGAACTATTTTCTTCAGTGAGCTTTTGAACCTCTTTTTCCATTTGACTAATTCTGCTTTTGAAAGCATTCTTCTCCTCATTGGCTTTTTGAACCTCTTTTGTCAATTGAGTTAGCTTATTTTTCAAGATGTTATTTTCTTCAGCATTTTTTTGGGTCTCCTTGAGCGAGGTATTGACCCATTTTTCATGCTTTTCTTGCATCTCTCTCATTTCTCTTCCCAGTTTTTCCTCCACCTGTCTAACTTGAGTTTCAAAATCCTTTTTGAGCTCTTCCATGGCCTGAGCCCATTGGATCTCTATTTCAGATGTTTGGTATACAGAGGCCTTGACTTCTATGTCTTTCCCTGATGGTAAGCATTGTTCTTCCTCATCTGAAAGGAAAGGAGGAAACATCTGTTCACCAAGAAAGTAACCTTCTATGGTCTTATTTTTTTTCCCTTTTCTGGGCATTTTCCCAGCCAGTTACTTGACTTCTGAGATTCCTCTCCACCCCCTCCTCACCTCTAGATCAGCCCAGCTCGTGCTTGGTGTCTGAGATTCAATTGTTGCTCCCTAGCCTCAGGGCTTTCACTGGTGGTCTGGCTGCTATTCAGGGTAAGATTAAATTCAGGTGGGGGCAGGGCCACCACCCAGGCTCAGTTCCCTCAGGGGGTTTATGCAGAGACCTTCAGTAATAGTTCTGAGCTCCTGCCTGCTTTGGGAGCTCCTGTCTGCTGCTTCCCCCCACTGCTGCCTCCTGAGGGAGCCTGAGTTATGGAGACACCCCACTCCCCTCTTGGCCGGCCAGATAGGGTCTCTCACTGATCTGTAGTGCCTGTGGGTGGAGGGACTTGTGTGGCCACCAGAGATTCTGTCCCTGAACCCCGCTTGGATCTGCTCCTCTCAGGGCCACATGGCCAAGGCAGGGCTGGGCTCTGCTCTGGTCCGGTGCGCGACAGACTTTTGGTGCTGGTTTTTCAGGGCTCTCTGGAACAGAAATCTCCTCCGCTCTGTTGCTGTGCAGCTTACACTGCTCTAGAATTTGTTGGGAGTTCCTTTTTACAGGTAATTATGGGCTGTGGGTTCGGAGCTAGCATATGTGAATCTTTCTACCAAGAATGAAATTCTTAAGACACAAATGGAAATATTCCATTGACAAGCAAGATTATCATTCATCAGGAGAGAACAACATGGATGCAGAGGGAACTCAGCAACAAAGTTAGGTTAAAAAAATACACAGAAAGGAAGGTCAAGTAAGAATACAAATATAAGGAAATGTCTCAGTGACATAAAAACAGCTTCAAGATTGCTGAAGCTCAGAATGAGCTGGGACTGGTAAGGAAAGTCAGGGCAACAAACAGGATTTTTCAGAGTAATATTGGGAGAAAATGTTGCATTAAAGAAAGAAGAGGCTAGTGGGCTATTGGGTGGGAAGATAAAAACAGAGACATGGCAATGATTGACGTAGCTGTTCAATCCTTCAGCAGCAGCCAATATGGAACAGATCTTTGCATAGAAAATGACAAAACGAAAATATCTAACTGGAATTTGACAGCCAAGATAAGGAGATGGTAGAAGAGGATATAAATGTCTTCTTTGACTTTTTTTTTTTGCTGAGACATCATATTTGAAATTTTATGGGAAATGGAAGAAATCCTGTAAGATTCAGACAACCAAATGTTCTTACAATTTTGAGAAAAGGTAAGAAAATAAGGTCTACAAAGTTGAGATGAGTGGGTTTTGCTTTGATTCATAAATATTTTAGAAGGAAAGCAGTGATTATAAAGAGTCAGCCTGGCTTCCTTATTTCCTTATTTGTACAGAAATTACTGAACATGTCAATGAGGGGAATGCTATGGACAAAGTTTATCCTAGATTTAGGAAAGCTTTCAAAAAGGGTCTCATACTATTTTTGTGGATGATAATACAATCTGATGGATTCTCAGCTTGTCAGATGGGCAGACTCGAAGAGTAGTTGCTAATGGTTCAATGTCAACGTGGTAGGAAGCCTTTGGTGGGGGTACTTGCAGGATCTGTGCTTGACTCTCTATTGTTTAAAAATTTTATCAGTGACTCGGATAAAGGCTCATGTTGCTATAGCAACAAAGAACTGGTTCCCCTTCTTTAATCTTAACCATCCTTCATGGTTCAACACAGCTCAAGTTCCCATCCCTCCCTGAGCCATTTCCCAACTGCTTTCCCCTCTCTCTGAAATCCTGGGCAGAGTCTGGATTATTTCAACCATTCTCTTCAGTGTTTAACAATAGATAGCTTCTCACTATTACTCAAAATACTTTTATATCCCTGAGCTATATGCTTCTTGGTTTTACACGAGGCTCCCTTGGTTAACTCACTAGATTTTGAGCTGCTTGAGGGTAGTTCGTTTCTGTTCTGGTTCCTCAGTTCCTAGTAATGAGGCAGTATGGCTTAAAGGAAGATTTTCTTGACAGTTTGCCCAGTGGGACGAAAGGGAACAAATGTCTCACATCTTCCTGCAAATAATTGAAGACACTTTTCTGTTTTTTGGGTGAACTATAAAGATCTTGGATCATCATGCTGAAAGAACATTTAGACCAGGCCATTACAACTTATAATCAGCAGAAAAATGTAGGGTTGTGGCTGCCCAAGTTCTTGATTGTCATGTGACCCACCACAGTCAATCATTATCAGTCTGTCTGTAGTCTAACCTATCTGTAGTGCAAAGAGGTTTAGCCTATTTTAATTTTGGCTCCTACCTACTGCCAAGTTGTGCAGGTCTTCTTTAGAGGCAGAGCTGGTCTTGGAGTCAGGAAGTCCTGAGTTCAAGATCTACCCCTGATAATAGCTGTGTGATGCAGCATATGACAACTGAATCCCTCCATGTCCCAGGCAAGTAAAACCACAAATTGAAAGCCAGATGTCAGTCTGTATTGGTAGGAGGAATTTCTTCCCTGGAAACTCCCTAAAACAGCAAAATCACAGGTCAGCACCAGTATCTAGAACAAATTATGTGCTTGTTACAGATAGCTGACTACTAAATATCTCTGATTTAAAGTCAGTGTGGCACAGTGGAAAGAGGGCTGGTTTAAATGCTAGAAAGAGAGGTTCAACCCTTATCTCTGGCATACTGGTTGTGTGACCCTAGATGGTCAATTAACCTCTCAAAGCTCTTGGCATCTCTTGTTACCCTCTGTTAAAAGTCATAAAAGGGTTGGTTGATTAACCTGAAACATAAAATAGCCAGGTCCCAAACCCAAATATGGCCTAAACCAGAATAAAATGCAATTGGGAAATATTTTTCAAAATAAAAATACAATGAAACATAGGTAATGTTAGTTAACATGTGGTTTCTAAGGGTGTATGGGGTATTCATGGAGGACTAGCACCTTTGGTGTGAGGACTTGTCAAAACCTTTTTGGTGCTTCTCATCCATCTGGGGTGTCCACCTTCACCCAACCTGTGGCTTCACCTATGACTCTAAGAAGCTGTAGCTTGCACACAGCCACATCATAGTAAACAACCTCGGAAGATGGGCCAAATCAGGCTGAGGGTAACTGACAAACGTCACACCTGTCAGTGAGTTTGGGGAGTTTCTACAGTGGGTGAGAACAGTTTGTTCCAGTGGCTATGAAGGTTGCTGAAGCAGGCTCTTTGGAATGCTTAGAGCTTGGTTTGACAGTGAAGATGCCAAGGTCATTCATTGCATCCTGGGTCACTGTCAGTCATCCTAACTTTTGTCTTGCCACTGGACTTCAATGACTGTGAGAGAGTGAGGCTGATACCTTTGTGCAACTCTGCCTCACTTTAATCCAATTCATGCACAAGGCCGAACATCACCTGTGATGTCACTGGTCCTTCTCGAAAATGAAGGAAGAGCAGCAGAGTGGTTTCTCCATCAGTAAGCAGCTCTTAGGGATTCTGACGTATGCTTTAGTAGCCTACCTTTCTACTTGAATTTAACACCACTGATCCATACCATTGAAATCACATTTACAAAGCACTGTCCTCACAATAACTCTGTGAGTTTGTTATTATCCCATTTCAGAGACAAGGACACTGTGAGTCTCCAGTTAGCAACTGGACAATTCAGTTACTCAGAGTAACCTCAATGATCCTCGTTGACTGATGTACTCCTGACATCCTTTTGGAAAGTCAGAACTTTTCCAGACCCCTGCAGAATACTTTACTGTTAAAGACTGGAGAATGACTACTGTTTTATTCCAAAAGCAGAATGCTTAAGAGGCAGTTAGCTTAAATTGCCCATGAATTCAATCAAAAACTGGACAGGATCTTTCCATGTCAACATAAAATTTAGCTTCTGGTGATTGGAGCTCACAACTCAGAATTGATGAGGCCTCTTTTGGTCTCCAGTGTAGCCATTCAAAGATATGGATTACTGCTTAAGAAGAATGGAGGTCATTAAACTTATGGTCAGGTTATAGTGCCAGAACCAGACCTGGCTGTTTTATGTTTCAGGTTAATCAACCAAGCCTTTTATGACTTTGAACAGAGGGTAATTTGGAGAATAAACACCTCGGTAATTAGCCTGGAGGAGCTGGAGTCATTTGCTATCTGTACTATTGCTATCAAGTGTAGTCCTTCCATCCCCTACTCTAAAAAATCCAGAGGTAAAGCCTAGTTCTATCCAGGAGATTTGATTAAAGGCACCCAGTAATTGGGATTAATTTCCTTCCTGGGGTATTCGATTAAGGCAATTAACCTGGAATTGGGCCTAGATCTGGCAGTAGAAATGGAAGGGTTTCTAATACCTCAAAACTGTAGAAATGCAAGTTTGTGATTGGACTGGGAGAAAAAAGTTTCCAGTTCAGAAAATAAGTAGAATGACATGAACATATATGGCTTCCATTTTTCTGGGAAGGGCAGCTTTGTTTAGAAGTGGTCTCCACCAATCTAATCCTCACGTAGCTTTGCTCCCCTATTCATTCACTCAATAAATACTTATTAACTGCCTACTCTGTACAGAGTGGACACAAAGTCTTGATTCCAAACCATAACTAGCATAGAGCATATATGTTCTATAGCCAAAGTTGGGCAATTGTATCACTGTTTGTGTTAATGTGCGCTGTAGGCTTTCAGCTTTCACTGTCACAGAATCACAAACTATTAGAGCTGAAAGAAGCAAAATTCCTTCCACAGGTCATCTAAACTATTTACCCCTTCCCCCACCCCAAACACCCCAAACTACTCTTCCACGGAATCATTAGTACCAAAGATTAGAGCTGGAGGATACTTCAGGAGCCTATAAATAGCTCAACCTGCCCATTTCACGGATGAGGAAACTGAGGCTTTCAGCACGACTTGCCTGAGATCACACAGGTGATGCCAAGTGGCCACCTAGCCTCTGCTTGAAGACTTCCAAAGGATGCACCAATTTCATCCCACAGCAGACCATTCTACTTTGAGGCAGCAGTGTGGTGGAGTGGACATTGGGGTGGAGTTGGCATGGACAGTCGCTAGAGAAGACTAACCAGGACAGGGAAGGACCTTAAATTCAGGACATGTGAGAGGCAGTTGAAAGAACTGGGAATGTTTAGGTCGATGAAGGGAAGCCTGAGGGAAAACAGGTTCTGTGTTTTCAATTATTTGAAGGGCTGGATGTAGAAGAGACATTTTAAATATTCTGATTGGTCCAACAGGGCAGAACTAGAAGCAGCAGGCAGAAAAAGGAGCAACTTGAGACTTGGGGAAAAACGTTTTCTAACAATTGGGACAAAGACTAGACTTGTGATTTCTTTTTTTCATTTTTTTCTAGTATTTTATTTTTTTCCCCAATCACATGTCAAGAAAATTTTTAGCTTTCATTTTTCACAAGATTTTGAGTTCCAGATTTTTCTCCCTCCCCCCGCTCTTCTGAAAATGGTTGGTAGTTTGATGTAGTTGATATATGTACTATCATACAAAGATATTTTCATCTTAGTCACTCTTGTGAAAGAAGAAACAGATTTAAAAAACCACAAGAAAGAATAAAGCAACTGAAATAAAATGCTTTGATCTACATTCACAGTTCAGCCGTTCTTTATCTGGATATGGACAGCATTTTCCTTCATACTTTTTCATACTTCATACATTTCCTTTGATTCTTGGATCATTATGTTGCTAAGAAGAATTGAGTCGTTCGTAGTTGATCATCCAACAGATACCGTGTACTATGTTTTCACTTTGTATCAGTTTGTAGAAGTCTTTTGAGGATTCACTGACATTTGCCTGTTCATCATTTCTCATTGCACAACAACATCCCATTTTATATACATATATAATATATATGTATATATACATACACACACACACACTGTTGTATTTTTCCACTGATCCACCACTTTATTTCTTAGCTAATACCAGAAAGTTTTGTTAATTACTGCTTGATAATATAGTTTGAGATCTAGTATTACTAGTCCTCCTTCCTTTGTATTTTTTATTAATTCCCATAATATCTTTGACCTTTTTTCTTCCTATTTTCACATTTTCACCTTCACTTTCTTACTTGCTGTCATCAACCATACACTGACAGCCTCCTCTTGCTATTCCTGCACCCACAACACTCTTTTTCTTCTTTGGGTAAGTATCATGACAGACATGCATCTTGGTGTCTGTTTATAATTTGGGTATAACAGCGTAGAAAAGAGGGTTTAGGAGACTCCAGAAATTCCCCATAATTTTCCCATTAAATTGAATAGAAATAGACTTTTTATCATATAGATTTTTATCCTATCTTTATCCCATAGACTTTCATGGAAACATTTAAGCAAAATGGACACTTTCCACTTTTCCAGTTGACTAATTGTTAATAGAAAGAAAGGAAATACATTGTAATTTTGATAGTGAGGTAGGGCCTGGATCTTTGATATCATTTTTTCCTTCTGCAGGAAGGGCAACTCCCTGTACTAATTTAGGTGAACACTTTTCCTGCAGCATAGTTATAGAGGATTGCCTAAAGCAGTGGTGATAAATTCAAATAGATATGGCAGCTGCTAATCCATACATAAGGATCACTGCAGGCCATGTATTGACTTAGCTTTATAATGTAATATTATCCATGTGTGTTGTATTTTTATTTGCTGTGTTAAATATTTTCCAGTTACAGTTTTATCTGATACAGGCTGCATTCAAGTGGTACAGGCCTGTGGATCATAGACTGTGTATCTGAGATGTCTAGCCCAAAGCATTGCAAAGTTAAGTTACTTATTCCAGCTCACACAGCCAAAAAGTGTTCAAGGCAGGACCTTTGAGGTCAACTCTTTATTCGTTATGCCACGTGCATTTCATTGATTGTAGAAAGGTGCCTGTGTTATCTCTTTCCTCTGACCCAAGCTTTATTGCCTCAGTGTTGTCTCTCTTTAAAAACACTGCTGGAGCCATCTTGAAAGCTGGGGTTGATCAGGAGAGTTCCCTGTATAAATAACTTAATGAGCCATATGATGGGTAGGTTTTTTTTCTTTGAGACTCTGAGTGTAAGTCCCTCTGGAGGACAGTATGGACACATCCTAGGGTGACTTTTGGAAGGTGTGTTTCATTAATGATCTCCTTTGTGGTTGGTTTTTGTTTTTCCTCTGCTAGGAGGTACCATCTCTGTGCAGGTCCATAGGAGGGAATCTTCATCATTGATTCAGCCCTTTCTCCTTTTTTTTTAAAGAGGTCTTGAGAGTTGATCATAACTAAGAGGATCACTGGATCTAGGGAAGCAGCATATTTCTCCATACTTGTAAATTATTTCTGGTTTTCTGAGAGCAGAGGTGGGTTGCCTTATCCGCATGTTTTGGGGGGAGAGTTTCTGAAGAGTTGTGTTCTGCACGCCAGCATTGGTCTTGAGGTGGTGTAATCTCTCAACCACTTAGCAGATGGGGAGAGGGAAAGAGTGGCCAAACGGGGAGAGTTCCTGAAATTTACTTCTCTAATGCCCTCAAGTGAATTTTTGTTCTGGGGTAGGTCTGGGAGAGGATGATGATTTCTAGTGAAGAGCCACAAAACGGATTAAGAGGAGGAATATAATTTGCTTTAAAAGATGGCCCAGGGTTCTCCTCTGTGTCTGATGGACCACATGTGTCCTTGTGGAAACTGGGCATTTGGGAGGTGTTGCTTGTCTAGAAAACCCAAGTTCAGTTACTTTCCAAGGAGAGTTCCAATTGCCAGTGGCACTATCAGCCTGGAGGACACAGAACTCTTGAGCAAAGAACTACAACTGGAGCATCACAGGAGAGGGAGAATTATTTTGGAAGCACAGGGGCTCCTGTGTAGCCTAGTAATTTTTTGCAGTTTGGAGGATGGTGGAGGTGGAATAATAAAGCTTGTCTTTTATCTACTGTGTGAATGGTTCCTTTTAGTGTTTTATAGTGGTGCCAATACGAGACCTGGGAAACCAGTTACCCATATCTGTGGACTTGTTGATACAAGTAATATTGTTAGATTTCCTGGAAAAAAATTCTGGTTGGGGGTATAATGAGTTAAAGAGAGGAATTTCATGGAATAGGTTGAACTTGCTCTATAGAAACCCAGAGTCCTTTTGTTCTTTGGTGGGGGTGGGGAGTGGGTGGGTAAGGGGGACACTTTCTTTACTTCCTACCAGTATTCTCATGTTTCTTCAAATTCTTGATATTCATTTATCCTTATGGCACAATAACATCCTATTTACACTCATATACCATAGTTTGTCTAGCTATTCCCCAATGATTTTGCATACATTTTCTTCTAGATTTTTGTTATAACAATACTAATATGCATATATTTATACTCATGGATGCCTTTTCTGGCTGTCAAATAACATCCTTGGGGTACAATCTCGATGGTGGGGATTCCTGGGTCAAAAAGTTGGAATATTTTCATAACTTGTATTACAGAATTCCAAGTGGTTTTCCCAGAATGATGGGACAAATTCATAGCTCTACTAAGAATGAATTAGCATTCCTGTCTCCATAGTGAATTTTATGTTGGTGGCATTTCACAAAGTGTCATTTCTGATCTCTATCTTGTGTTTTCTTCTTCAAGACTTTAGAATTCATGAAAAACCATTGGAAAGATTGAAAAGCTCATCATTCGAACCGGAGCTAGTTGTTGTTTTCCTTAACCATAATAGAGAGATGTTGAAAGATTTCAGTTGAATGCGGAGGAAGTTGTTTTGATGGAAAGGTGTGCCACTCGCTGCCTGCTTCTACTATTCTGAATATTTCCTTTTTTCCTTTTCACTCCAACAATTACTATTGGACAACAACAGGGATTAAGCAAAAGAATTTAATTTGCTTTGAAAAATTGCGTGCCTTAAGTCTGCTAATATCTCTGTTAGACAAATGTCATTTCTGGATGGTGAAGTAATGGGCCTAATCCTATCGGCAATTAGGGAGTAAGCTCCTCACCCGCTGGAGGTGAATTAACTCTTTCAATCCCTTTGGGTATCGTTTCGTGCACTGTTGGCCTTTTATGTTAACTGTAACATGGCTTGTGCCCTATTGGAAGGACACCCAAGAGGTATCATTTCATAAACTGCTAATTATGCTGACAAAGTCCAACTTCCTCCTTGGAATAGACTAGGTAGAATTATGTGATGTGTGTCATGGTTAGTTGACTTCTCTGTTCTACCTATACCAGAGTAAAGGTGGGAACCTGAATCGTGGTCTCAAACATGAATCTTGAGCCAAGTCCCATCAGATGTTACATCATAGGTGTGAATCTCACCTGAGATATTTACTGCCTGTATTACCTTGGGCAAGTAACTTTACCTCTGTGGACTTCAGCTTCCTTATTTTTCAAATGGAGGGGTTGTACTTCATGATTTCTACCATCCCTTCTTGATCTAACTCTATGATACTATGCCCCTAAGGTCCACTCAATCCTGACACCATGCATAGGTCAACAGGATACCTGAAAGTGTCCTGTTTTCTAGGGAATATGAATGTTCCTGACCTTGTAGAGGGTATATGGAAACAAGGAAGTATGGGGTAAGTCCCCCCAAACTTCAGGGGTAGTCTGCTAAGGGTCCTCTGGTCCTTCCAGGTAATTGTACTATAGTTGCTCTTGAAGTTCAGAGAATTAAGGCAATTGGACATAGAGACGTAGTTAGCTCACGGTGGGCAACTACTGATTTCATATCATACCTGCCTCCAGATAAATATGCAAGTGACATTCCCTTAGCATCTACAAGGCCTAGAACCAGCCCACCAGCAGTTTTATCTCCATGTACTTATTACAAGGAGATCCAGCTATTTACACTTATTAAGCACATACTATGTTGGTAAGCACAAGAAATCAATAGTCCCTGCCCTCAAGAAGCTCATAGTCTAATGATGGAAGCAGGGAAGGGGGAAGAGAAGAGACACACTGGGGAAATGATGCTAGATGGGAAATGAGAGCTGGCTGGTCCAGAGGCTTGAAGAGGAGCTCTCTGCGCCCCTTTCAGTCCAATCAAAGGAACGGAGGACACTGATGAGGTGTTGGGTTCCTGATCATGAGGTTCCGGGAGGCTTTCTGGAGTCTAGTCCAAAGGGGTATAGCTGCAGAGGAAATGAGGCTCTATGGGTCACCATTGTTCCCACAGAATCAGTACCTACCCTGTATGGAAGCTATGGAAAAGATTCAGACATGACTCTGTCAGAAATATAATTAGTGATATTTCTGCCTACAGCCTAACTCCCCCAGGGCAGATGGTCTGAGTTAAAGTTCATTGTTCAAGGCAGCTAGCTATTTAACTTAGGGCCTGGAGGTGAACCTAAAGCCGGGGAAGGCCAGAACTTGTTAGCAGAGAGAAGCTTTGCAAAGAGATGCCCAACAGAGATGTCTACTTGAGTGACATGCCCAGAGTGAGACTGGTGGAGCGATGGGACTGGTCTTGATCAGCAGGAGGATCACACCACTGGGTATTGCATACCTGCAATATTGGAAACATAAGTCTCCTTGGCTACAGAGATTTCTGGGATGTGCCTCTTTGTGCATGATTCCAGCCATACATGCTTGCCCTCCATGCAGACATTCTCGGTAGGTGTGCACCCCATAGTGCTATGTTAATAGATACAATGTTATAGCTCCTGTGAACATAATCTCATCACTTTCTTTTCTATATTGTTTTATTGAAGGTTTTTTATTCGAAGCAATCAATGAATACATCCTTAGCACCTGCTACATTCCAGGCATTGGGCTCAGCTCCAAGAGTACAAAGACATAAGTGGATTTGTTCTGCACACAAGCCATTAGGCTCCATTGAGGGAAACACATGCATATATGGGCACATACAAGTAGGGGTTGCGGGGGAGAGTCAGGAGGGCACTAACCGCTAAGGAGATTAGGAAAAGTAGTAGGTTGTGTCTGAGATGAATTTTTAAGGAAACTAGAGATTGAGATGAGGTCGATAGGGCGTGTTCCAAGTGTGGAAGTTGAGCAGTACAACAGAGATAGAAAAAGGACGATTGGGAGTGATAATCAAAAAGACTAGATTGACTGGAAGGGTGGTTAAGTTGGGGCCAGGAGGCAAAGCCCTGTAATTGCCAAACAGAGCAGTTTGTATTTGCTGCATGAGCTACCAGAGTATTGAATGGGAGAGTAACGTGGTTAGACCTAGACTTAAGAAAAATCACTTGGGAGCTGGTGGGAGGATGGACTGCAGTGAGGTGAGATGAGGCAGGGAAGCAAATTAGGAGGCTCTCATAGTGATTCAAGAAGCAAATACATTCTCTGGTTATTGCTAAAAGTAGACATGGGAGGGCCTCATGAGTCAAGGTTTGGAGTGAGGTTTGAATCACAGCATTTCCAAACAGCCTTTCTGGGGGGCTCTTGAGTGGGGTCACCTCAGGGGCTTCCCTTTGCACATGTAGAAAGATAAAAGATTCAAGTTAGACACTATCCCAAGATTTACCAGTTGAGGACAAGTTTATTCTTGGATTTCTTGGACTGTACTTATGGAGGATTTCTGGGAGATAACAGAAGCTGGACAGAGAGGCCATTGATGTTGCCAACCACACAAGAAGAAGTCCAGACAAAGTCCAGGCAGGGAGAACCTGATCTTTGGGTATGGGTCCCCTTCCTCCAAAGTCTGAAAAGCAGACAGTGGCAATCAAGCTGGGAAGCATTAGATGCTTTTTCCCACCCTCCTTCCATTAAAGACTAAGGGACAGCCAAAGGGAAGTGTGCATTCCCCCTCATTTGGCTGCTAAAGCAGGGTTGTCTCAAAGATCCTGTTTTGTTGAGCTGGTGGAAATTTCTTTGCTATTGGAAAAGGCTGAACTCAGAAAGAGAAACTGCTTCTGTCTTTGCAGCCAGCAGTGTAAGCCACAGCCATCTTCCTAGCCAAACAAATGTCTCCCTCCCATTGTTTCTTGTCCTTTCACTGCTATAATTTAATGCTCCCCTTTATATAAAGGAAGAGTTGATTGTTCACTAGTCCTTGTAAATAGGGCTGGCTTGGGTAGGGATTTGGGGAAAGGTTCAGATTTCTGCAAAGGAAGGTCTCATAGTGACTCCAGTCCAAAGTCACCAAGGCAATGAAGGCCCACTGCATTCATAGCCCTATTAAGCTAAAGTTTCTATAAACAAGGGGGTTTACAAACCTAGAGAGATAAATGACATAGGCATAAATGTGCTCCTAGATTTACTAGAGATAATCCCTAGAGGATAAAGATAGTTAGACTTAGTAAAGAAGGACATGTGTGACTGCTCAGCTCTCCAATGGGCTATCTTACTGCAGGGAAATAGACACCCTATGAGCTCCATAGAGGAGTGACCTTCCTGGGTAAATCCTACCTGAGCCATATCCCCATTCAGTCTTTCATGTAGGAACCTCTCCCCACCCAAGTGTTGCCTGCGGTAAATGCTTGTATATTTCACCTAAATACAGTGATCTGCTAACCATGCACATGTTCCTTCCTCCCAATAGAATATAAGCTCCTTGAGGGATGGACAGTGAATGGCAGGTATACACTAACAGAGGGGTTAAACAAGGAGAGTATGTTCATGTTTTCAAATAAAACTAGGGAAAGCACACCCCACTATCTGTGGTATCATTGGAAGAACATAGGATCTGGGGCTAATGGATTTGGGTTCAAATCTTGCCTCTTCTGGGTAATCTTGGGAAAGGCAATTAACCTCCTGGGTCATCAGTTTCCTAATTCATAAAATGAGGGTTTGGGCTTGATTTGACGGTGATCCTGAGAGAGCCATTTATACTCAGGACACTCAGGCTTGAGTCCTGACTCTGGACTAGCCATATGATCAAAAAGCAAGTCACTACTCAAAGCTCAGTTTTCTCATCTATAAAGCAGGGATAATATTAATATTCTTTACCTTGTGTTTTAAAAATAGAATTTGGGAGTGATGTACTTTGTGAATCTTAAGATGCTATAGGAATGAATTATCCCATTCCTCTGCTCTTTCAATTTCTTCCTCTGGGTTGGTCAGTTGCAGAAGAAACGGTGAAAGAAAATATGCAGACACAATTGGAGGGCATCACCTTATTGAAAGATGCCTGAGAAGAGGCCAGACAAAACAGCTCCCCATCCCCCATCCCCATGATACTGTAATGCTTCCTGAATTTCTGACAATGGAAAACCTTTGCTTATGGTTTTGGTTGGGACTGAAGGGAGGGTCTGATCCATTTCCCACAGCTGTGTCCACCAGGATGCTTCGGAAGACAGCTTGCCAGGTTGGTTAGAATAGTTTTTTATGAGAAGCATGAAGGCTGACCTTCTTTCCCAGCTTGGCTCAGTGTAAGATGAGCCTCTTAAGACTGCAGACTGGCTACATATTTACAAAGTGGCTCAGGGTGATTTCCCTGGGTTAACTCTTGCAAGCATCTTTGTCATGTTTAGGCAAACAGGTGGTGCCTTATTTGCTCTGCTTTGATAAGTACCCAAAAGAGCTTCCCACTCATTCCATTCCTACGCAGAACCATGTCCTCTTCCTGCTCCTTCTCCAATGCCCAGAATTCAGACATTGATGATGATAATACTTCTGCTAGTAGTTTGGAGCCAGAGTATTTGGATTCAAACCCATGTACTGCTATTTGCTATCTGCAACACCTTGGGCAAGTCACCAGATGTCTTTGGTCTTCAGTATCTTAACTCCTGAAGTCTCTTCTACCTCTAGAACTTATGAACTTGGGTTATTCCCACAAATGATTTCATTTCATCCTCTCTAGGAGACAGCACAAATATTATTTTCCCCATTTTATAGAGGAGGAATTGAGACTCTGCCACAATGCCCAAGGTTATATAGTCAGAAAATGGCAAAAATAGAATTTGAACTCAGATCTTACTAATCCAAATCCAGGACTTTCTTTTTTTTATTATACCAACTTGCCTCACTCTATTCCCTTTTAATATAGAGATTCTGCTCTTTAAAATTTAAGTCCTGTGAGAGGAATATTAAGATAAAGACTTCATTAAGTGCTTAACTATGTTTCAGGCACTGTGCGCCTCAAGGAGAATTTTCCCTTCACTCCTAAAATTCTAGTGGGGAAAGATGTCATGTAAAAGGAAGTTTAAAAGCAGAGGGTGGGGGAGGGGACTCATCCAACAGCAAGGGAGAGAAGTTGTTCAGAAAGTCATAGCATGGTCTGGGTTAGGAGAGAATAGTGCTGCCAGGAATTCTTCCTCAAATGGAGTAAATCATCAGTCAAAAAAGATATTTAGAAGAAAGAATTTTAACTTATCTATGCAGTTGGATTCATGACCATCAGTAAAGTCCTAGACACTGTCATTGGACAGTGGGCTCAGAATCGAACAGAAGGTAGACAGCAGTCTGAATTGCTTTTGTGATAGTGCATGATGCATTTAATCATCCCAGGCTTTTTCCTGAGACCAAAGTCCATCTTTTTTTCACACTTACATTCTTCTGGTGGTATATGGCTATTAGTCAAGCTATGGTCTCTGAAGAATTGAAGTTGGATATTACTCATAGGGCAAAGAAAAGGTTCAGGATTGGCAAGAACAGGTGGCAACACATTACAAACAAGCAGCTGCAGCAGTGAAGTAGCACAAAAGATGTTGTTAGAGAAATGTGGGACCTGCAAAGAATATGAATGAGAGATAAGCTATGGACGGCTCTTGTATGCCCTGATTTCCATGTCATGTCAAAGGATACAGAGGATGGCAGCTAGCATCTTGGGTGTATTTACAGGAATACATGGAGCAGGATGGCACTAGGATGGGATGCCCAGGATGGGAAGGTATAGCTGTGTTAGGATTTCCATTGGGATGAGGTAATAGATTTATCTAGCTATCTTTCATTAAATCCATAGCAGAGTGAGTTCATAACAGAATCGAACAACTCTCTGAGAGTCAAGTCAGCTAGCATTTACTGGTGCTTACAATATACCAGACATTATGCTAGTGATGGCAATACAAATATAAGCAGAAAGAATAGTCCTTTCCCTGAAAGAGCTTACATTCAAAGGGGGAGACATCATATAAAAGGAAGCTAGAAAACAGGGAGTAGGATAACATCTAGCATGGAGGCTTTGTAGAGAAAATCTGCGAGGAGAATGAGGATTGCAGCCCAGCAAGGAATTAAAACACAAATGGCGTGGGAGGCTTCCTTAAAATGGAAGTTCTGGGAGGAACTGGTCAATCAGAGAGAAGGGCCTCATGGGTGGAGGTACCTCCAGTGTGTGAAATGCAGGAGCTTCTAAGGTGAATGGTTTCTGGAATATAATAAAGAAAGGCTAGAAAGACAATTAGGAGGGTAGTCCAGAAAATGATGCAGGGTTTGGTAGGAAAGATCAGGAAAAAGGAACATAAATGGCACTGGGTTCTTGGTGGAGGGCAGTGTTGGAGTGGGCCATGCCCCTAAAGGAGGAGCGGCAACAATTCCCCATCTTATGGTTTTGCCAAAGTAAACCCCCGCCTGGACTACAGATGCTGCTACTGCCACACCCTCTTACCTGCCCCATCTTTTCCCTAGCTACCTACCAGGTCCAACCCCGACTGGCATCATGGCTGCCCAGACATTTGAACTCTTTGCTTAAAGTAAATAATGCTGCACTGTTACTGAGTGATGGCAATTCTGTCTTGTGCGTTTGTCATTTTTATTCACAACATGCAACAGGGAGAAAAAGAAGCCTCTTGGTGCAGTCTGAGTTGTTGGGAGATTTTTTTTCCCACCTCTTTCTTTTGCTCTTGAGCTAAAAGGATATATCCTATTTTGAGAGGATGTTTTAGTCCTATTTCTGTGAATTTTACCTGAAAGATTATAGAGATCTGTGTAATAATTCTTTTATAGCTTCCCATTCTGGGTTATTTTGGAGACAGTTTATCTGAAGGCAGAGTTGTCAGTGGAAAGCAATTCAATCTCATGGGAAGAGCCTTGCATTTAAGCTCTCTCTATTGGAGGGCTAACTTCCAATCCTGACCCTGCTACTTCTACTACTGTTGTTACCCTGGACAAGTCCTTGGACCTCCCTGAGCCGCAGGCTCCATATCTACCCACGAGATGATAGGTTTGGGATGCATCATAGGAGATATTATATTATCATTTTAAAGCAAGCAGAACCTTAATAGGAGGTTGGTCTTGGAGTAAGGACTTTATTTTGAAACATGCAGTAGATAATTACTAGTTGTTCAATACTGGCCAAGTCACATAACATCTCTCAGTTTCCTCATCTGTGAAATGGGGAGAAAAGTAGTATTTACCTTACAGGGGCTTATTGAAGGGAAAATATATGCATGAAAAATTTTTAGTAAACTCTTACTATATGCCAGGTACTGTGCTAAGCTCTTCAGGTATAAATGGAAAAATCAAGACAATCTTTGCTCTCAAAGAGTTCGTATTTTACTTAGGAGAGATGACATATTTTTAAAAATCTGCAAGGAAGATGGAAAGACCCAGATGCCTTAAGGGTGCAGCTACTGAGTAGATAGCAAGGTCAAGAGGTTCTTGGGTTATATGTGTAGATCAGATGGTGGTGCACATGAAAATACATATTATATATATATATAATATATATATATATATATATATATATACACATACACATATATATATTTAGGTAGCACCTTACAGGTCTTAAAATACAATATAAATGCTAGTCATCACCATCTTGTCATTATTTTCTCTCAGAATTTCCCTCCAGTTTTTGATTCCAGGCCATATAAGTCAAGGGAGCACAGGGCCTAGAAAATCATGCTTAAAATTCTTATCTCTGTCTTTTCCTTCCCACCAGTATTTTTGGAATCAGGTTAATATAAACAACAATGGCAACTTTAAAGGAGAAAAGCCTAGGAGGAGATGTAACAAAGAAAAGAAAAGAAAAGAAAAGAAAAGAAAAGAAAAGAAAAGAAAAGAAAAGAAAAGAAAAGAAAAGAAGAGAAAACGTGTCTGGAGGTGATAGTAAAGAATGAAATGAGACAAGTCAATTAGCCTCCGACCTATGACCTAGATTATAAGCATTTCAGGACAACCTCCCCCCCAACCCCCTCTTCCCCCCACCCTCAATCCTGCTCAGTCCAGCTGTCTAGTTCTTTTATTAGCCTAGACTAGGAGCTATATTTTCAATAAGCACGGTAGAGTGCTGTCCATAGTTTTGATCTCTGCAGTTAGATTTGGTGATGCTTAGATCAACATTACCTTCAAGCTGAATATTGATCCTGCTTAGTAAGGAGCTGGAGGCTGTCTAATGAGAGCAGCACTGACACCACAGATGGCAAGGAACAGAATATATTACACTTAGACTCTTTGGGAAAGGATGCCAGGATCTTGGGGGAAGATGTGCCAGCCACTAATTACTAATACATATTTTGAGAACATCTGAAGTTGTATTACACCACAAGCAAGAACTTGCTTCACTTCAGCTCCTGCAAGTCCCAAATTGGGAATCTAATGCCCAGGGAGAACTGTGGCTCTGAGATGGGCCTTCTCAAGTGGTCACCCATTTTCATTCAGAAAATATGAAATTCTTCCTCACTCCCTCCATTTAGTTTGTCCAGGATCAAGGACTTTCTTTAATTTCCCTTGGAGCCAGAATTCTCTCATTTTAATTTGTCTGCCAAACACAGCTTATCAAAGTACTGGCAGCTTACTGTTGCAGTGCCTTTCTTTTAATCAATTCAATCTGGTAGTTGGATTTCTAGAGGGTTGAATTTGAAGAAAGAAGCCTATGAATCTGCATGTGAAATCAACTTGCAAAGGCTAATAATTCATAGAACTCAGTCTCTATTATGAATTTTGGTAATTTTTCTTGGTTTTCTTTTAAAGTAGTAAGAGTTATGTTTTATATTCATCAATGGAAAGATTTGAGTTTTTCAATTTAAAAACAGAAGATAAAAAGCATGCCACATAGGATCCTGAATCACAAGAATTCAGAGTTGAAACTGGTCACATTGGATATATACAATCCAGCCTATACTTCACAAAGAACTTACCTGGCCAGTAGTCATCTGTACTAAGTTTATATAATGATCTTCAGTGAGGGCAACTGGATGGCATAGTGGATAGAATGGCAGGCTTAGCATCAGGAAGATTCATCTTTCAGAGCTCAAATTTGCCCTCAAACACTTATAGCTCTGTGACCTTGGGCAAGTCACTTAACCTTTCTTGTCTCAGTTTCCTTATCTTTAAGAAATGAACTAGAGAAGGAAATGGCAAGTCACGCCAGTATCTTTGCCAAGAAAACCTCAAATGGGGTCACACAGAGGCAGGCATAATTGAAAACTTAATGAATGACAACCCCACTGGAAAGGAAACCATGATCTCCTAAAACAGACCATTCTACCTTAGTATGGTGTTAATTATTATTAGAAAGTTTTCCTCTTACTCCAAACCCAAGTTTGCCTCTTTCTAACTTCCCCTCATTGATCTTATTTCTGAACCTTGTGGTGGGGAGAGGGAGGAAGTCATTCTTCTCTATGACAACCCTTCAGTTAATGAAGACAGCAATTTTGTCTCTCTCTGCCCCACTCTGATTCTTCTCCAAACTAAATTATCTGTTGTTCCTTCAAAAAATTCTTATCTGGCATGAAATAAAGACGCTTTACCATCCTGGTTGTCCTTTAGTCTAGACAGTTTCTCGATTATCTTATTAAAATATGTTGCCCAGAGCTCAACACAACACTATCCATGTGGTGGAAACATTGCTTAAACACCCTCCCCCCCCATTTAAGTCCTACTTGACTGATTTTAAATCATGTCACAAATGCGACCCAGAATCTCCATTCCAGTGGAGAAAAAGTTCTGGGAGGTGCTAACAGGCTATGAGTGGGGGGATCTTGTCATACTTTGCACTGTTATGATAATGATTAAAAGACAAATGCCTGGTGCTGAAAATCAATTACAATGCCAACCTTTGCAAAATCCGTGGAACTTAGGATTGTATTTGTGGGAGGTATTTTCTCTCTCTTTTTAATTAGAGAGGTGGCTGACAAATGCCTAGAAAGAGAAGTAGTGATTGCAAAGAACCAGAATGACTTCATCATAGAAAGAGCGTGCCAGACAAACTTCATTTCCTTTTTTTGACAGGATTGCTAAACGAGGAGATGAGGGGAATGTTGTCAATACAGTCTGAATTTTTGGCAAGCCTTTTTGATAAATCCTTCTTTACTATTATTGCTGAGATGATGGAAAGATATAGATTAGAGAGGGATATGTTTGGATGGCTTCTGGGCTGGTTGGATGGCCAGACTTGAAAAGCTGTTGTTAACAGCTCAGGGTCAACATGGCAAGAGTTCAACAGTGGAGCCCTTTATGGATCTGTGCTTGGTCCTGTGCTGTTTAATATTTTTCCAGCAACTTGGAGAAAAGAATAAATGTTATAATTATCAGTTCTGCAGATGACATAAATTTGAGAAGGCTAGATAATAGAGTGAATGATAAAAGATGGATTCGAAGGGGTCTTGAAAGGAGAGAACATTTGGCTGAATCTAATAATGAAAAATTCAAGAGGAATCAATGTAGAGTATGGCATTTGAGTGCCAAAGATCAGTTACACACACACACACATACATGCGCACACACATGCACACACACACATGATTAGAGAGATAAGGATCAGAAGCAAATGTGAAAAATATCTGGAGATTTTGGTGAACTATAAGTGCCATATAAAGCAAGAGTGTGATGGAACAGCCAGAAAACTCACATGATCATGCGTGTATGAAGGACAGAGCTTTCAGGAATAGGCAGGTTATTGTTGAATTGGCCTTTGATTTATCAGACCTCATTTACAGTATTGTCAATCAGTCAGTCAACTAACACCTCTTAAGTGCCCACTATATGCCAGACACTTCCTGGGATTGTGTTCAGTTCTGGGCTTAAAAAGGATATTGATAAACTGGAAACTTTCTAGAGAAAGATAACATAGAGGATAAAAGGCCTGTGTTCCACGAGGATTGGGTTGGAAGAGCTGGGCACACTTAGCCAGGAGAAGAGATTCTTTACAGTGGACAACAGAGCTAGCTACAAATATTCCAGGGCATATTCTGAGGATGAAGGACTGCATTTAGCCTCAGCCTAGAGGTAGGCATGATGAGTAGAAGCTGCAAAGAAGCAAATTTAGACTCAGTTTGGGGTAAAATTCTTAATGATAAGATCTCTCCTGAAGTGTAATGATTTGCTTCAAGAGGTGATGGTTTCTTTTCTCTGGCATCTTCCTGCAGAGGTTGTGTGGGCATAGATTGAGGCCCCTTCCAATTCTTCAATTCTGTGCCTCTTCCTGTCACTCAGGACCAGGCCAGTCAACTTCAAAGAAACTTATTATCAGGATCTTGACCACCAAGGGAAAAATTGTTTTGGCCCTTGACTCATGAATTATTCACACAATAAGCATTTATTAAGCAACTATTGTATTCTAGGCATTGGGGACACAAAGACAAAATTGAGACAGTCCCTGCCCTCAAGGAGCTTTTACTCTCTTGGGAGAAATAACCTGAACATGTGTACATAAAAATACATACAGAATGGGAGAGATGTTATCCAATAAGCAGTTGGACTCATCAGGAAGACATTCAGATTTTGCCACTGAGTTTTTGGTTGTTTGACCTTGGGCAAGTCACTTAACCCCTCAATGCCTTAGGCAACTCTCTAAGACTGCAGACCAAGTGCTAAATTTGCATTGGATTTTCTTTAGAAGAAGAAATTTTCTCCTCCTGAGGTTCCTTTACTGATGAAGTCATATTGAAAGTCATCTTTCTATCATGTCTCACTCTTCGTGACCCCATCACAGGTTTTCCTGGCAAAGATACTGGAGTGGTTTGCCATTTCCTCCTCCAGCTCATTTTGCAGATAAGGAAACTGAAGCAAACCCAGGGTTACACAGCTACTACCTGTCTGAAGCCAGATATGAACTCACAAAGATGAGTCTTCCTGACTTCAACTCATTTGAAAATTTACGTTTTTGCCTCCAATATCTTTTGGGTAGATGATGATTCAGGGAAACTTGGTATTGGGGCTCAAAGAGTTGTGAAGAAATTTCCAAGAAGACCAATGTTGTATTGTGGAAAGAGCATTGGATTTAGGTCAGAGAATGTAGCTTTGGATCCTAGCTCTGGACGTATTTAGTATATGACTTTGGAAAGACTCTTCACCTGTCTGTGCCTCAGTTTCCTTCTCCTCTCTGAAGGAGGATGATGGGAAGGGTCTACTATATGCCAGGTACCGTGCTAAATGCTTCAAAGATATCATTTTATTTGATGCTCCTCAGAATTCTGCGAGGTAGTTATTGTTATTGTCTCCATTTAACAATTGATGAAACGGGAGCAGGCGAAAATTAAGTGACTTGCCTATGGTCATACCACCAGTGAGTGTCTGAGACTGGATGTCACATTTTCCTGACTCTAGGCACCCTGTGCTATCCAATGTATCCCCTGCCTGGAGGGGTAGTGGGCCTAGATGATCTCCAAGGTCACTTCCAGCTCTAAACCTTATCATCTCAAGACCCCGTTTTCTCTAGTTGGCAAGCAGTTCTAAGATTTGCTCTCTTTAAATTAAAGTTCTCTTTAATCTGTTGTTGTTTTTCTCACTATACACAGTTCTCTGTAATATGTTCAGTATAAACTTTAAAAAGTAGAGAGGCTCCATGCTGTTCTCCTGGAGCTGGACTTAGCCGTAAACCTTGGAAGCATGCTGAGAAAAGACAAGGCAAAGGTGATTTCCATGTGTCTAGGAAACCTTGAGTCACACTAGGATCTGTGCTTTTTCATCTATTGCTCTATGACCCCAGAGATCTTGTTAGGAATCATAACAGCTTTCAGCTCACTCCTGACCTAAGGCTTCTGGTTAAGGGCTCCATTCTTGTGGTCTAAAGAGCTGCCAAGTGTCTTCATGCCAAAGTCAGCAACATTTATTTCACACTATAGTAGCTTCAGTTCAATCTGGCCCTTGAAATTTCTTTTAAAAAATGCAAATATTGTATATGCATATTTAAAATGAGATTTGCATCAAACAAATTACACATGATCTAATTCCCAGAGCAACACTGCATCAGTTGAAAAAAGGAGAATGTCACATTTAAATACTTTAATAGAAACAAACTGCATTTGAATAATAGTAGCATCTTGTAAGCAGAACTTGAGGGATACATTAATTATTCACAACTATTCAATATATCCAGAGGCAAGAGAATCTTAGACCATGGTCTAGGAGAGACCTCAGAACCCATAGCACCCCATGGCCTGGGACACATCTTCATCCTGTACTACCCCCCAAAGGCCATGACTTGACTTGTTAGAGTCCCTACTGCCTTCTTCTATGGTTCTTGGGTTCCCCATCACCAAAACTCAATGGTTGGAGGGAAAATAATCCTGTTTTCCCATTTCTTTGTTCTGCTTCCTAGAAATAGAATATGTCTCTTCCAGGAAAATTGTCTTTAAAAAGATAATTCTGGATTTGGAATGAGAAGATCTGGGTCTAAAGTCTATCCTTTCTGCTTTCTAACTATGTGACTTCAAACACATCTGTAAAATGAAGGGGTAAGACTATGGGTATCAAAACTTCCTTCCCGTTCTGAATTGGGTGGCTATGATTCCTTTGTTTCAGTCTGTGCTCTTTTTGGCATGAGGTTCCCACTTCAACCGAGATTGCAGCATTATAGATATAGAGTTTGAAGAAACCCTCAAGACCAGTTAGTTCAACCTCTCATTTTACAAGTTCAAAAACTCAAGTTCAGGGAGTGAGCTGAACTTTGCCAAGCATTTTGCCCAAAGTCATGCAGTGAATGTTAGACTTGGTTTTTGAACCCAAGTACACTGACTTTGAAGTCAGTTCTCTTTGATTTTTGCTATATGATTTTACATCCTGCTCATCCTTTACATTCTTGATCATTAGAAGAGGTAGGATCATACAATTGTGGATTTAGAGCTTGTCATCATCTCAAAGATCATCTAGTATAAAATGGTTATTGTATAGAAAAGAAATGGAGATCCATGGAAGTAGACCTTCTTTAAGTTTAATAGACACTGTGTACTTATTGCTATTTCCATCTGCTTCTAGAACTTTCCCTATCTTAGGGTACTGTCCATGGTTCTTCTTCCCTCCCCACTTCCTGCCAGTGATGCACAAGTAGTTAAGTTTACAGTGGGTCTTCAATAGAAAGTCTATATTATCAGAGATCTTTCATATTGCCATATCCTCTCCTCACTTTCACCCGTCCAGGATGGCACAATACATGCCAATCAGTGCAATCTACCAGGAATGCCTTTTATAGCATAAGTGACAGGTGGGTTTCTGCTACTTATAAACTTGGAGAATCTTCTTGTTATCAATTCATTTAATATGAATTTCAAATAGCAATGTTTGAAGCCAAGAATATTCAGAGCAAGCAGTATCTATGGAACAAAATGCAACTATCATGACAGAACTATATTTTTAAAAATCTACACATCCAAGATGTAGAGGAAAGGACTTTAATTTGTGTGATGTCATATTTAAACATAGAATACAGAATTATAGGATCATTGTGTTGAAGAAGGCCAGTCTTTTGGCTCTCAGACTGTCCCTCTCTCTACTAAGTATCTCAGAAATAATTCCTTTAATTCCTTGTATCAGAAAGTACTTTTTCCTGAAAATATAACTCTCTAGCACAAGAGATAGAATGCTGGACTTGGAGTGAGGAATAATTGAGTTCAAATCCTGCCTCCAACATTTATTAGATAAGTAATCTCAGACAAGTCATGTTGCCTCTCTCAACCTCATTTTCCTCATCTGTAAAATGAGGGGAAAAATCAGTACCTTCCTCACAGCATTATTTGAGGGTCAAATGGAATTACATAGGGAAAGAGCTTTGCAAACTTTAAAGAGCTACAGAAATGCTACTTATTTGAGCATCTGAGAATGTGTTAACGATCTGAGAGGAAGACGATCTTAGGACCTTTATTGCAAGGTCAAGAACCCTTAGCTGCTTTGAGGCTCACAAAACATAGTGTGTTTCCTTCTGATTACCATCTCCCCAATCCACCCTCCCTTCTACCAGTGCTGCCTTCTCTTAGTCCCTTCCCTGTAAAGTAAGCTAGAGTTTGACACCCAACTGAGAGTTTCTGTTACTCCCTCTTTGAGTTAATTCTGATGAGAGTAAGTTTCAAGTACTACCTGCTCTCCCCTATTTCTCCTCCATTGTAAAAGTCCTTTCATGTCTCTTTTATATGAGATAATTTACCCCATTCTATGTCCCCCTTCTCTCAGTGCATTCCTTTTTTGTCCCTTAAATTAATTTAATTTTTTTGGATATCATCTTATCATACTTAACTCAATCCTGTGCCCTTTATCTATGTACACTCCTAACTGTCCTAATAATGAAAAAAAAGTTGCAAGTATCATCTTTCAATGTAAGGATGGAAACACTTAAATCTTATTGATTCTCTTATGATTTCTCTTTCCTGTTTACCTTGTTATGCTTCTTTTAAGTCCTATATTTGAAAGTCAAAATTTCTATTCAGCTCTGGTATTTTCATCAGGAATGCTTGAAGGTTCTCGATACCCATTTTTCTTCCTGAAGGATTTTACTCAGTTTTGCTGGGTAGGTGATTCTTGGTTGTAATCCCAGATCCTTTGCCCTACAGAATATCATATTATAAGCCCTCTGATTCTTTAACATAGAAGCTGTTAAATGTTGTGTTATCCTGACTGTGGCTCCATAATACATAAATTGTATCATTTGGTTGATTGTCATATTTTCTCCTTGACCTGGGAGCTCTGAAATTTGGATATAAATATTCCTTCAGGTTTTCATTTTGGGATCTGTTTCAGGAGAGGATTAATGAGTTCTTTCAATTACTTCTTTACCCTCTAGTTCTGAGATATCAGGGCAGTTTTCCTTGATAATTTCTTCAAATATGAGGTCCAGCCTCTTACTTTTTTTGGTTATGGCTTTCAGGTAGTTCAATACTTCTTAAATTATCTCTCATGGATCTATTTCCCAGGTCAGTTGTTTTTCCAGTGAGATATTTCACATTTTGTTCTGTTTTTTTCCATTCTTTTGATTTGTTTTCTTGTTTCTTTATGTCTCATTAACTTCCACTCCCCCAATTCTTATTTTAAAAGAATTATTTTCCTTAGTAAGCTTTTGTATCTCCTTTTACATTTGGCCATTTCTGCTTTTTAAGGAGTTCTGTTCTTCAGTGGACTTTTGTGCCTTTTTAATCATTTGGCCGATTTTTAAGGTGTTATTTTCATCAGTATTGTGTGTGTGTATGTGTTTATGTGCATCTCCTTTACCAAACTGCTGACTTTTTTCATGATTTTCTAGCATCATTTTCATTCCTTTTCTCAATTTGTCCTACACCTCTCTTATTTGATTTTCAAAATCCTTTTTGAGTGCTCCCAGGGCCTGAAAGCAATTCACACGTTTCTTTGAGGCTTTGCATGTAGCTATTTTGGCATTGTCATCTTCTTTTGGGTTCTGTTTATCTCAAATAGTAACTTTCTATAGTCAGATTCTTTTTTTTTGGTTGTTGTTTTCTCATTTTTCTAGCTCATTTTTTGACTTTTAACTTTATGTTAAAGTTGGGCTCTGCTGCTAGAGTATAGGAGGCACTGTCTCAAGCTTCAGAATTTTTGTGCTACTGTTTTCAGAGTCTCTGAGAATTCCTTCCTTCCAAGGTGATATGATCTAAGGACAGGTGTGATTACTGCTGTCTTGGCTTATGCTCTGGTCTGGGGGCAACCACAAGCATTCTTTTCTGCCCTGGAACTGTGATCAGTTTCTCTGCTACTGCTAGTCCTCTCTCATGCCCTGGGACCATGACCTGGAACTGCATCATATCAATGAAAAAATCCTGATCCCAGTTCAAGAAAAAGGTTCTCTATAATCTCCTTCTGACCAGTCATCTGACCTCCTTACCTTCTGTGGGCTGAGACCTCTGGAAGTTGTCACCGATTCAGTGGTCCCCAAAGTTTGCTGATGGCTTGCCAATTGCACTCCACTCTTACTACAGTGAGCAGACTTTCCTTGCTACCTTTAAGGTGTCTTCAATTGGAAAATTGTTTCACCTCTCATTTTCTTGGTTCCACTCTCCAAAATTAACTTTGAAGCTTTATTTTAGCATTGTTTGGAGGGGAATTTGGGAAAGTCCTTGCCTTTACTACACCATATTGCCTCTGATTCCTGCATAATGTGTTTTCAATAATCAATTTATTTATGGTAGTAGAAAGGCAGCAGAGACATGATTAACCTTTTATATATTTTTGTAATTCTAAGGTATTTTAGACAAGGTTTCACAAAAGCCTCAGTGAAGTTTTAAGAGATTAAAGCTTATTTAAACCATTAAATATTATAGATGAAGAACCTGAAGCTAAGGATGATTAAAGTGACTTGACCAAGGTCACACAGTTAGTATAGAGCAGAGCTGGGACTCAAACTATGGCTTTTCTCAACTCTAAGTCTAGGGGGTCTTTATACTTTACCATGAAATGCATACTCAATATCTCCTTAAATCCTCTCAATATGCCTTAGTCTTATTCTCTTTTTTCTCCTGCCTGCTCCAAACACAAAGAAAGGGTTGGGGAGGGTGGGGAACCCTTGTAATTCCTTTTCTCCTATCTTTAATCTTTCATGAAGCCATTTATGCAATTTTTGCCATTGGCCTGCCCAAATGGAGAAGAATTGGAGGTGGGGATGGACAGAATCCAGTTCTACTGCCCCCAAAATATTTTCCCCTCAAAGTCTGAGGAAACAATAAGCAAAAGTCAAAATCAGAAGCCAACTTCTTATTATTGGTCTAAGTTGTTTATCAGGTCTTTGTTTTGTCTTGTTTATATCACAGATCCCTTGGGTAGGGACTGGGCTATTATTTCAGGATTGTCAACACTACGATGAAAAAAAGTAATATCCTTGAATGGCATCTTTTGATCTCACTCTCTTCTCTGGCCCCTATCCCACTCCTTGCCCTTGTATTGATAAGTATAAGATAGTGATGGCATTATTAAAAAAACTGAACAGAAACCACAGGGGAAGTTCTTGAGAAAATTCATTTTCTCTTCCTGATGTGGACTGGAGAAGACACTGAAGTTGTAAAACCCAGTTTGGCAATGACTAGATTCATTTTGGAGCACGTTTACACAGCTGCTCCCCTGGAAAAGCCTACTTTTATTGTAACTCTTGCTCTGGGAAGCCTTTCCTTTATTTAATTAAAAATGATCGGCACTGTAGGCTTTTTATAAACCAAGGTCCATGATAAAACTGCTAGGCAGGAGTGCCATTGCATTAGCTCCTTGACATTCTCCTTTATTAGCTGTCACTTTATAATTAAAGGTTTGAGTGGCAGAACTCTGTGTACCAAGCAAAATGGTTTTGAGGATCTTAATTATTTCTAACTATCACCCTAGCAAAGGGATGAGAACAGAAGCAAAGCCACTGGAAGGGAGTCATTTGGCTGTGTCTGCAGCTCCTCTCGAAGAATGCAGATATGCTTTAGGGCTTAGTGTGTTTGTGAAAGAAATTTGTGTTTTGAAATGACACCAAAATATGTTTGGAGCAATAAGCATTAGAAACAGGACAAAGGACACAGAGTGTCCCAACAAAGAGGATTGTCCTTTGTTATGAGTTCATTAGAAAAATAGCAGTAGTCTTGTTAGGTAGGATGTTGTTTATATCATGATTTTGGTCTTATAGTGAAAAACATTTCCCATTGTATTTCAATTCATCAGAAAACTTTCTGATGGGTTTCCTTGCATTATTAGAGAAATAAATATCAATTTATGCAACTCATCAAAAGTGCAGATTTTTTCTAGAGTTATGAAGTTGTAGGATCATTGATTTCCTTTGACTCAGAAAATCTTTAAATGAATATCACTCATTGTGTGCAGTACTGAGCCAATTAGTAATGACCTGAAGTCACTTAATAGAAGGGCAAAACCTATGAGTCAATAATAACAGTACAATGCCACCCTCTCTCTGAACCTCAGTTTACTCTGTTGTAATTTGAGAATATTGGATCTGATAATTGTCCATGTCCCTTCTATTTCTATTTCTGTTGATGGCATCATGTTCCCAGCCACCCAGGTTAGAAACTTCAAGATATTCCTCAGTTCTTTCCTCTCTCTCATCCCCTACAACCACAAAAATGTTCCCAATCATCTTGCCCTTTCCTCTACTCACAACTGCCTAGTTCAGGCCCTTAATACCACTTGCCTGGACTATTGCAATAGCTTCATAATTGTTTTCCCTTCTCACAGTCTCTCCCTTGTTAATATAATGGCTATAATATTTTTCTGAAGCACTTTTCTGGACATGCCACTCCCTTGCTCAAATCCCTTCAATGTCTCTCTATTAGCTCTGAGATAAAATACAAACTCCAACTTTGTATAACCTTGGGCCCAGTCTATCTTTCTAGGTCTATTTCATGTGGTTCCCTTTGAAACCCTCTGTATTCCATCCAGATTGGCTTATTGCTCTTCCCTAAGTTCAGCCATTCATGTCCCATTGCTTTGTACAGGTATCATCCATGACTGGAATACACTGGCTCCTTTGATTTTCAGATGGTCTGTCTTCCTTGAAAGCTCACCTCTGGCACCATCTTCCCAGCTGTTCACATTTTCTTTCTTCTCAACTACTTTTATATTGTTTTGTCTTAGATCTCTTTTGCCTCCTTCCTTCATTCCCTTGTCTTATGAAAATGTATATATGTGTAATATCTCCCTGGGAAAATATCAGTTCATTGAGGGAAGGAATTCTCATGTTTTTTGTTCTGTTTTTTAAAATGTTTATTTATTTTTCATTTTTGACATTCATTTTCACAAAATTTTGAGCTCCAAATTTTCTCCCCTTTTCTCCCCTCCCCCACCTCGTAACACCTTCATTCTGATTACCCCTTCCCTCAATATGCCCTTCCTTCCCTTATCCCTAGCTTCTCTCTTTTCTCATAGGGCAAGATAGATTCCAATACCCCATTATCTGTGTTTCTTATTTCCCAGCTGTATGCAAAAACATTTCTCAACATTTGTTTCCCATACTTTGAAATCCAATTTCTCTCCCTTCCTCCCTCCCTACGCATCCCCACCGAGAAGGGAAGCAATTCAATATAGGCTATATATGTGTAGTTTTGCAAAACACTTCCGTGATAGTCATATTATGTAAGACTAACCATATTTACCTCCATCCTATCCTGTCCCCATTTATTCTATTCTCTCTTTTGACCTTGTCCCTCCCCAGAACTTTACTTCTAATTACTCCCTTCTTCTATTTGCCCTCCCTTCTATCATCCCCCTCACCCTACTTGTTGCCTCCTCTCCCACTTTTGTGTAGTGCAAGATAGATTTTCATACCAAATTGAGTGAGCATGTTATTGCCTCCTTAAGTCAAATGTGAAGAGAGTAAGCTTCACTTTCCCCCTCTCACCTCCTCCCTTTTCTCCTCCATTGAGAAAGCTTTTTCTCACCTCTTTTATGAGTGATAATTTGTCCCATTCCTTTTCTCCCTTTCTCCTCCCAGTACATTCCTCTCTTGCCCCTTAATTTTATTAGATATCATCCCTTCTTATTTAACTCACCCTGTGCGCTCTTTCTTTCTGTGTGTGTGTGTGTGTGTGTGTGTGTGTGTGTGTGTGTGTGTGTGTGTAATCCCTCCAACTACTCAAATACTGAGAAAAGTCTCAAGAGTTATAAATATTATCATTCCATGTAGGAATGTAAACAGTTCAACTTTAGAAAGTCCTTTATGATTTCTCTTTCCTGTTTACCTTTTCATGCTTCTCTTGATTCTTATGTTTGAAAGTCAAATTTTCTATTTAGTTCTGTTCTTTTATCCAGAATGCTTGAAAGTCCTCTATTTCATTGAATAGCCAATTTTGCCCTTCAATATTATATTCAATTTTGCTGGGTAGGTGATTCTTGTTTTTAATCCCAGTTCCTTTGACTTCTGGAATACCATATTCCAAGATCTTCAATTCCTTAATGTAGAAGCTGCTAGATCTTGTGTTATCCTGATTGTATTTCCACAATACTTGGATTGTTTTATTCTACCTGCTTGTAATATTTTCTCCTTGACCTGAGAACTCTGGAATTTGGCTATAATATTCCTAGGAGTTCCTCTTTATGGGTCTCTTTCAGGAGGTGATCAGTGGATTCTTTCAATACTTATTTTGCCCTCTGGTTCTGGAATATCAGGGCAGTTTTCCTTGATAATTTCATGAAAGATAATGTCTAGACTCTTCTTTTTGATCAAGGTTTTCAGGTAGTCCCGTAATTTTTAAATGGTCTCTCCTCGATTGATTTTCCAATTCAGTTGGTTTTTTCAATGAGATATTTCACATTGTCTTCCATTTTTTCATGCTTTTGGTTTTGTTTTGTAATTTCTTGGGTTCTCATTAAGTCATTAACTTCCATCTTCTCCATTCTAATTTTTAAAGAACTATTTACTTCAGTGAGCTTTTGGACCTCCTTTTCCATTTGGCTAATTCTGCTTTTGAAAGCATTCTTCTCCTCATTGGCTTTTTGAACCCCTTTTGCCAATTGAGTTAGCCTATTATTAAAGGTGTTGTTTTTCTGCAGCATTTTTTGGGGTCTCCTTTAGTAAGCTATTGACTTGCTTTTCATGATTTTCTTGCATCTCTCTCATTTCTTTTCCCAAATTTTCCTCCACCTCTCTTATTTGATTTTCAAAGTCCTTTTTTAGCTCTTCCATGACCTGACATCATTGCATATTTATTTTGGAGGGCTCTGATGGTCAGCATTGTTCTTCCTCATCTGAAAGGATGGAAGAAAATACCTGTTCACCAAGAAAGTAACCTTCTACAGGCTTATTTTTTTCCCTTTTTTGGACATTTTCCCAGCCAGTTTCTTGGCTTTTGAGTCCTTTCTCAAGAGGAGGGTATACTCTGGGGACCTGTAAGTTCTCAGTTCCTCCAAGGTGGCTCAATCAAGGGAGAGAAATTTACTCCTCTCCTGGCTTGCACTTTGGTCTGGGAGTTACCAAAGCTTTTCTGCCTAGGATCTGCAAGTAGAGTTCCATCTCTAGAACCTCCACCAGTTCCACCATGCCAGCTAGCACTCTTTCTCACCCCTGTGCCACCACTCAAGACTGAGACCCAGATCAGCATCTCAATTCCCCCCAGGGGCATTAGACAGAGGCTCCAAAACTGGATGCGGCTGCTACTTCTGCCATAGTCACCTGGGGCAGAGGAGGACCCTGCTCTTTTCTCACCCAGGAGAAAAACCTTTTTCACTGACCTTTGAAGTGTCTTTGGCATTAGTGGGTAGAGGATGAGAGAACCACTGCTGCTGCTGAGGATTCTGCCCCACAGGCGTATTTCAGTCCTGTCCCTGCTGCATCCTGTGGCCAAGGCTGGGCTGGGCAATGTGAGCTGTGCCTTGCTCCACACTCTGTGTGATAGACATTTTCAGTCAGACTTCCAGGCTATCTTGGGCTGGAAATATCTTTCACTGTGTCATTTTGTGGCTTCTGCTGCTCTAGAATTTGTTTAGAGTCATTTTTTTTAAAGATTTTTTTTTAACAAAAATTTATTTATTTAACTTTTTACATTCATTTTCACAAAATTTTGGGTTCCAAATTTTCTCCCCTTTTATCCCCTCCCCCCACCCCAATACACTGAACAATCTAATTTTCCCTATCACCAATCTGCCCTCTCTTCTATCATCTCTCCCTTCTCTTGTCCCCATCTTCTCTTTTGTTCTGTAGGGCCAGATGACTTTCTATTCCCCATTAACTGTATTTCTTATTTCCTAGTAGCAACAACAATACTCGACAGTTGTTCCTAAAACTTTGAGTTCCAAATTCTCCCCATCCCTCCCTCCCCACCCATTCCCTTTGGGAAGGCAGGCAATTCAATATAGGCCATATCTGTGTAGTTTTGCAAATGACTTCGATAATAGTCGTGATGTGTAAGACTAACTGTATTTCCCTCCATCCTATCCTGCCCCCCATTGTTTCTATTCTGTCTTTTGATCCTGTCCCTCCCTGAGTGTTGACTTCAAATTGCTCCCTCCTCCCATTTCCCTCCCTACCACCACCCCCCCTTGCTTATCTCCTTCTCCCCCACTTTCCCGTATTGTAAGATAGGTTTTCATACCAAAATGAGTGTGCATTTTATTCCTTCCTTTAGTCGAATGTGATGAGGGTAAACTTCTTGTTTTTTTCTCAGCTCTCCTCTTTTTCCCTCCACTAAAAAGTCTCCTGCTTGCCTCTTGAATGAGATATAATTTACCCCATTCCATTTCACCCTCTTTCCTCCCACTACATTTCTCTCTCACCATTTACCTTAATTTCTTTTGAGATATGGTCCCATCCTATTCAATTCACTCTGTGCTCTCTATCTCTGTATGTGTGTGCTTGTGTGTATGTGTGTGTGCATGCATGCGTGTACATGTGTGTATGTGGGTATGTGTGTATGTGTGTGTGTCGTCCCACCAACTACCCAGATACTGAAAAGTTTTAAGAGTTACAAATATTGTCTTTCCATGTAGGAATGTAAACAGTTCACTTATGGTAAGTCCCTTAAGACTTCTCTTTGCTGTTTACTTTTTCATGTTTCTTCTCATTCTTATGTTTGAAAGTCAAATTTTCTTTTCAGCTCTGGTCTTTTCATCAAGAATACTTGAAAGTCCTCTGTTTCATTGAAAGACTATATTTTCCCCTGAAGTATTATACTCAGTTTTGCTGGGTAGGTGATTCTTGGTTTGAGTCCTAGTTCCTTTGACTTCTGGAATATCCTATTCCACTCCCTTCGATCCCTTAATGTAGAAGCTGCTAGATCCTGTGTTATCCTGATTGTATTTCCACAATACTGGAATTGTTTCTTTCTAGCTGCTTGCAATATTTTCTCCTTGACCTGGGACTTCTGGAATTTGGCCACAATATTCCTAGGAGTTTCTCTTTTTGGATCTCTTTCAGGTGGTGATCGATGGATTCTTTCAATACTTACTTTGCCCTCTGGTTGTAGAATATCAGGGCAGTTTTCCTCGATAATTTCATGGAAGATGGTGTCTAGGCTCTTTTTTTGATCATGACTTTCAGGTAGTCCCATAATTTTTAAATTGTCTCTCCTGGATCTATTTTCCAGGTCAGTTGTTTTTTCAATGAGATAGTTCACATTCTCTTCCATTTTTTTCATTCTTTTGGTTTTGTTTTGTGATTTCTTGGTTTCTCAGAAAGTCATTAGACTCCATCTGTTCCATTCTAATTTTGAGAGAACTATTCTCTTCAGTGAGCTTTTGAACCTCTTTTTCCATTTGGCTAATTCTGCTTTTGAAAACATTCTTCTCCTCATTGGTGTTTTGAACCTCTTTTGCCAATTGAGTGAGCCTATTTTTCAAGGTGTTGTTTTCTTCAGCATTTTTTTTGGGTCTCCTTTAGCAAGGCATTGACTTGCTTTTCATGCTTTTCTTGCATCTCTCTCATTTCTCTTCCCAGTTTTTCCTCCACCTGTCTAACTTGATTTTCAAAATCCTTTTTGAGCTCTTCCATGACCTGAGCCCACTGGACAGCCACCTCAGATGTCTGGGATACAGAGGCCCCAATCTCCACCCCTTTCCCTGATGGTAAGAATAGTTCCTTGTCATCAGAATTGAAAGGCGGGTACATCTGAACCCCCTCAAAGTAGCTCTCTATAGTCTTATTTTTCTTCCCTTTTCTGGGCATTTTCCCAGCCAGTTACTTGACTTCTGAAATTCCTGTCCACCCCCGCCTAGATCCACCCAGCTAGTGCTTGGGGTCTGAGATTGAAATGGTCTTTCCACGGCAGGCACAGCTGCTATTCAATGTGAGCTTTAGTTCTGGTGCTGGGGTGGGGGCAGGGCCACCTCCCTGGCTCAGTTCCCTCAGGGGCTTTATGCAGAGACCTTCAGTAATGGAGCGGGTGGGGGCAGGGCCGTCTCCCAGGCTCAGTTCCCTCAGGGGGTTTATGCAGAGACCTTTGGTAATGGCCCTTAACTTCTGTGTGCTGCTCAGCGAGTCCTGGGCTGCCCCTGCTGCCTCTGCCGCTGCCTCCACCACTCCCTCTGCCGCTGCCTCCCAAGGGTGCCCAAATCATGGAGATACCCCGCTCCCCTCTCGGCCAGCCTAGACATCTCTCTCACTGACCTGAGCGCCTGTGGGCAGAGGGAACTTCCAGGCCGCCGGAGGTTCTGTCCCTGATGCCTGCTTGGATCTGCTCCTCTGGGGCCCCCCCGGCCAGGGCAGTGCAGGGGTGGACTCTGCTTTCTGGAATGCGATGGACCCCTTGGGACCGCTCTCCAGGACTCTCTGGAACGGAAATCTTTTCCACTGTGTTTCTGCGTGCTTTGCAGTGATCCAGAATTTGTGGGGAGTTCTTCTTGCAGGAAATATATGGGCTGTGGGTTTGGAGCTAGTATACATGAGTCTTTCTACTCCACCATCTTGGCTCCACCGACCTAGAGTCATTTTTACAGGTATTTTATGGGCTGTGTGGGAAGAGCTAGAGTATGTATGTTTTTCTATTCTGCCATCTTGGCTCTGACCCCCATGGTTTTGTATTCTTAACACTCAGCATAGAGTCTTGTACAAAGTAGATATTTAATACATATTTATTAAATTAAATGACCCACTGAGATCCTATGAGTAATGACATAGGACTTCTTTTCTGATAAAAACTTTAATTTCTTGAAAATTATCATTTTGACAATTCTATATATAAAAGGCGTGATGGAGGATAGGAAGTTGGCTTCAGAGACAGAGATATCTGGTTCATATTTTATCTGTGAAACATAATGGTTCTGTGACTTTGTCCTTGTCACTTAAGTTGCCCTTCAAGACTCCTCCTTCCTCACTTTTAGGCAACTTTCTAAATCTCTAATAATGACAAAATGGATACAAATTAATACAGAATTTCTTTACTAGGATCTCTAGATGATAGTGAAATCAGGTACAGTCTAATAAATGAGCTAAGAAGATCCTTTGGGAGTATTAAACTGATGTTATGTGTCTCAGTGGAGAGGATACAGGTCTTAAGAGTCAGGAACTTATGATCTGTATAGCCCTGAGCAAATCACATAACCTCTCTGAGCCCCTGTTAAATGGTAGGTTGGATATGTTGACTTCCATTGTTCCTTCTAGCTCTAAAACTATACCCTAATGAGGTACTATAACTATACTTCTTGTCCCCAAAGTTTCTGATCCAGTAGAGGTATACCTTAGTCAGTAAACATTAATTAAATACCTACCATATGTTGGGGATTCACAGAAAGGTAAAATGAGAGTGAAATGCACATGGGCAGATTAGACACTAAGTGGAATGAGATTTCCCCTCGGTCCTGAGCTGGTTGTGGGGTAGGTCTGGTTGAAGGTGAGCAAATAAGGTCATTTTCCACCTCCAGGTTGCTGTATTGTTTTATGGTCAATGGCCAGTAGATTTTACTCTTTTTTATGCAATTATATGGCAGATACAATTCTTGTTCATTCTTTGTTCTTGAAGAGCACCAATGACATCATGAAGGTGATACCTTGACTTATTGCAAGAAGAAGGCTCCAGGATATTCGGCTTCTGCTTGTACTCTCATGATGACCCCTACTTTCTCCCTATGGGTACTGTTCTGAGGGCTAAACATTTTTAAAATTTTATCTAGGCCAAGAACTACACATCACCTTCCAGGATGCTTTGTGCCATGTTAGCAGTCACATATCCCATTCCTTCCCCACTCCCCTAAATCTGTCTGTCTAGTCAATCAACATGTATTTAGAGGCAGCTGGGTGGTACAATGGGTGGTGTTGGGCCTGAGGTCAGGGAGACTTGAGTTTCAGTGTAGCCTCAGACAATAAAAGTATGACCCTGGGCAACTCACTGAAACTGTCTCAGTTTCCTCAATTTTAAAATTGAGGAAATAGGGCTCATTTCCCTGGGTAGCTGTGAGGATGAAGCACTTAGCACAGTGCCTGACACAGAGTAAGTACTAAGTAAATCCTTGGTTCCTTTCTCTTCCCTCTCCTCCCTGATTCCTCATACAGCTTACTATATGTTTGTCATGTGCTGGGAATGCCAAGATACGTAAAACAAAACAAAAAGAAAAACCATCTTTTCTCTCAAGCAGTTCACATTCTAATGAGGAGAGAGCATGCAAACAACTATGTGTATAGATATTTATTTTATCATTTAGAAAACTGGAACAATTAACTCTTTTGTCCTATTAGTTTCATTTATGATATCTTGAAATGTAGCCGTGGAAAACCAGACTTGGATAAAGGGAATTGGGAATTGAATGGAGCAACTTGACCATGCTTTAAACACAAATCACTCTGGTTCTCACTGATTGCCCAACAATAGGTCTCAGTCCAAGCCTCACTTGGTAGTTGTTTGGTTTTTAATGGTTCAGAGTGAGTGTAAATAGCAATTATTTCTCTTCTGGCCCAAAACCCTGAGGGTCTTCCTCTCCCAGACTGACTTTTTTTTAGTAGATAAAAGAGAGCATTTTTTGCTTCATTCTTCCCTAGCCTTAATCACTGAATGGGTGTTGCCTCACATAAACTGAGACCTGGGAAAGACCTTACCTTAAAAAAGACAAGGTCTCCTGCTGCATACTGGGCCATCACCAGTCATCCTGATCTATATATGGCCACCAGACCCAGATGTCTCTGGAAGAGAGAGTGAGGGTGGTCACTTTGCCGAGCCGTGCCTCATTTAAATCCAATTCACTTGCAAGTCAAGACATCACCTTCCTGATGTCATGGTCCTCTTGAGAATGAAGGACAAACTACAACCACAGCAGCACATAGATAGATATCAATATCTACAGTGTAACACACTCTTTCCCTCCTCCCCCCAACCAGATGTAAGGATCAGCTTGATATGTATTACTTTCATTGCACTATTTTAAAATAAATATAAGAAGGCTATTTAGAGCAAGGATAAAGTTCATCTTCTATTTTTCCTTTCTTCTTAATGGCTATAATCATGCAATCAGAATATCATGGATAGGTCAAGAAAACATTTTTAAATTGCACTAATTTCCATTAACAACAAAATGCAGCTGTTTCAGAGCTGTTGAGTGACTTCAATCTGGATAGGTAAGCTATAGCTTTAAATGATCGCATATGGGGTGCTTTGAGATCCCTGGGATCGTCAGTAAGCAGCTCTGCACTAATTAGCTCCCAGGAGATAAGTTTTCTCTCTCTCTCTCTTTTTTGTTCTGAGTTCAGCTTTGAACAAAGGGAGCCAGCTATGTTGGCCTCCCATTGGCATTCAGGGAAGGTATCATTTCAGATCCAAAGAGAGAGCTGGTGGCCACAAAAGACGAAAATGCTACACAGAAGGTAGAATGTGTGTGGTATATGAAACTGACTTTTGTTTTCTTTCCAAAAGAGCTAGATTACGCTAATGACACATTGTTTATTAATTCTTCTGCTGGGTAAAGCCTTTCGTATCATGAAGCTATAATTTCCTGTTCCTTAATAAAAATCTGCAGTGACATTTGAAAAATGGAATTTGAGACTAGTCTCAATGCTATTATGGTTCGTTCTGTGCTCTGTGCATTCATTCTTTGTACAGTTATTGCTGGAGAGAGATTTTTGGAGACAAAAAGCCCCGCAAGTTGGAGAAAACAGTATTATGATGGCTGAAGAGCCTATTAAGCACATTGATGGAGAAATTTACTACCCTGCTGTTCCAGAGTAATGTCAGACACAAAAAGTCCTCCTCCAAATTTGGTACTGCACTTGCCAACTCTGCTAAATCCCTCTCATTAGGTTAATTAGTAGTGTTAGGAAAATAAAAGGCTATTGAAGAAATGATTTATCTTCTGTAGTGGGTGTAAAAGACCAGATTTGGCTTAAATGTTATTGGCTCGCAGTGGTTTTGTGCTATGGCGTTCCTCTTTTGTCTAAAGCACAACATGCTTTTAAATATCTACTCTTGCTCTCAATAGCAGTTATAATTGAAAATTTTTTAAAATAAGTATAAATAGAGGATGCAATAGCCTCCCTTTGAATTTACCAGTCCTCCCATCCATATGGTACTCACTAAGGGTGTGCTCTCCTTTCATGGAAGATGGCCAGTGTAAATTTCAAATGAACAGAGTTGTTCCCTCTAGGTGGACAAGTCTTACAGTGCTCCTCTTGCAGGGTAGGTAATATTATGCTAGTTGCTTCAAGCCCAAAGGCTATTAGAGTGTTTTCAGTGAAATGAACTGCTAAAAAGAGATTGACTTAACAATTCAGGGGGAAAAGTCAAATGGATGACAAACGTGTTTCCTGAATTATGGCATCCAGTTCATTGAATGAAGAGCTTATTGAATTAGTAGAGTGGAGCACCTATCTGAAACAGGCATCACAGATGGACAATGAACAGGTCCTATTGTTCCTTTGAATTCTGTACTGGATTTCAATTGTAAAATTACATGGTACTTACAATGATCTTAAGCTTCTCTCTGACACAAAAGCCAGCTTTTTATTTTTTTAAACAACAATATTCTAGTGATTTCTTTTTAGATTCCAAATAGAACGAATAAACAGTATTGAAGAACTCAAATTTTAAAGTCCCCAACAGGTGATGTAGAGATACTTGGTAGATTTCAGGTGGCCATACTATATTACCAGTGGAGATTTATATGCAAGAACTAGTACGAAGGATATCCAGGAAAGGTGGAACCAGGCTAGTGAATTGATGAGAGAAAGAGAACAAAGCTAGATTACCTAGGTACTACAATGGCATGTCCAAAATTTTGAAAGGTCTAGAAGAAGGATCTCTTCATCATGATGCTTCTTTTGAGGTTTCTCAATTCTGCTTTGCTCATAGAGCATAGCACCTTCTCTGATGTGGGCATACCATGCTGAGTGGTCCTATGCCAGTGTCGCCCATGTCACACAATTGATTCCATAGTTCTTTAGAGAGACCTTGAGAGTGCCCTTGTATTGCTTCTCACCACCATATGAACACTTGCCCCATGTGAGTTCTTCAAATGTATGTTTTAACAGTGTGACCAGTCCGTTGGAATTGCATTCTCTGAGGCAGAGTTTGAATGCTTGGCTGACTTTATTAATAGGAAAATAATAAAGAAAAATTACCAAAAATCAATATGAAATATTATTGCATAAATTATTTTCTGATTCTGCCTACTTTACTGTAGATCAGTTCATGTAAGTCTTCCTAGAGGGAGAGAAAATAAATACTTGTTAATCCAAAAAATGTATATGAATATGCTTTAAATACATATACATGAAAATCAATGTGGAATACAGACCTTTTTATTTTGCTTCATACCAAGGAAACAATTGGAAAGGAATGTCACTAATAAAATTTTATCCCAAACTGGGGTTAGAGCTCCAAAGATAGCTAGAGAGACTTTAACCAATGAATTTGAGATTCTAAAAATATAATTGGGATCATGCTTTCTAAGCTTTTTCAAGGGAATGAAAATAAGAATTTCTCAATTCAATTGGAGGAAACACAGATCTGAGCTTCCTATTTTTCAGTAATGCATTTTGAGAGTCAACCATGCACTAGGGAGTGTCCGATCACACATTTCCTCATTCTGAGAAAGTAATAAATGCATCCATTATGCTCAGTAGTCTCTACTGACTGATGTTGCCCATTTTCAAATGACTAAATATTTTACCTCTACATTTCCAAGGCTGATCTCTGCTGGGAGGTGTGAAACTCTTTAGTACTTTGGGGTATAAGCTGATTGCCAGAGGAAGGAAATCTCTCTCCCCAAATACAGCTTAACACAGTAGGCTCTGTGGCATGCTGGGGTTTTCTGGTCTTCCTTTGAAATATTTTGCTTTTGATACCATAGGGGGGGGCATTAAAGTGGATAAAATAGTGCTCAAGAGGCATGAGGCCTTTGTTACAATCTCACAAAACTGTAGTTAAATTGAAAAGTTAGGAACAAGAATCAAGTCCAGAAATCCATGTACTCTGTCTTTAATGGTCCGTTACTGTCTCAATAATGAAATCATTCATCTTCCTAATTATCCCCAAATAGTTTCTTTAAAACACACATACACACACAAAAAGAAGTAGCCTCCTTCCTACCCATCCCCCTTCTACTCTGATGTATTTATTTTTCCCCTAAGGAAAGATTAGAGCAAGACTTGAGGGCATTTTACCTCCATCTCTCTTTCCCCACCAGAGCTGAATTTTCACAGAAAGGTCATTGAAGATTGCAGAGATTTTACAGTCTGAAGTTTGGCAAATTATTTTTAAAAAAGAGACACTATGATGTCCCCTGAAGTCATGTCGTGCCCACGACTCAATGGGACTCTTTTCATCTCTATGCTATTGTGATTCGTGTTATATATGTGACTGAAATATTACAGATTATTTTTGAGAAAATCCTATTTGAAACCTATTTGATTAGAGATAGGGTAAAAATTCCCTTGTATTTCCCACTGACTTTGAAATACCCTGTTTATGTAATACCCATATCAGAAACTCTATACCCACATGCTGGTCACAATTTCTGTAAGACTCTGGCCACCATATTGCCTCTCTTGCTCCTTTTTGGAATTTGTATCATAGCTGCTGGGGTATGCTTGAAATACAGGTCTACATCGCACACCAACAATTTTGGGATCATTATCCAAACAGTTTTATTTGTGGTGAAGTGGAAAGAGGCCAGGCCTGGGAGTATATAGACTTAGCTTTCAGTCCCAGGTCAATCACTATTTAACTTTCTGCATAATAAGGTGAGTTGTTTCATCTCTCTGGGACACAATTACCTAATTCTATAAAATGAAGGTGTTGAACTCATTGGACTGTAAAACCCTTTTAGCTCTGACGTTCAAGGATCCATTAAAGTTTTTAGATTAGATAAGGTTGGTCCTGTTCTATTCTTTAGCCCTATTAGATGCTAGAAGTAAAAAAAAAATATACCCATGGAAGCAAAGAACAGTGAATATTCAGAGCCTCTTGGCATACCCCTAAATTTCAGAGGATTATTTGTTTCTAAGAGTAATGATTATCATTATAGATTGGAAATTGGGTGAGATCTTAAAGGTCGTTGAATTCAACCTTTTCATTTCACATATAAGGAAACTGAGTCTGGAAGAGATTGCCCAAGGACACAGGTTATCTGGCTAGAGAGCAAGAAGACATGTATTCATTCAACAGTCATTACCTTTGTATGTATCCCTTTTGAGGATGCAAAGGAAATCAAATCTATTTGGGTAGGCAATTAGAAAACCATTTAAGGTAATCTCCTGGTAAGTGTGATATAGTTGATAGTGCTGGACCTACAGACAGAAAGATCTGACTTCTAATCCTTACTTAGATTACTTAGATACTTAGTAGCTGTGTTACTTTGGGAAAATCATCCCTTTCTTATCCTTGTCTCCTCATTTGGAATGTAGAGATAGTCATAGCCAAAGTACCTACCTCAAAGGATTTTTGTTTCTATTATATGAGTCAATCTATTTGCAGCATCATATAAATGTCAGTTACTGTTATGTTAGCATCTTTGGGTCAGTATGATACTGACTAGGCATTGCAAGGAGGTTCAGAGACCATAATGCTATAGAATATTAGAGTTGGAAGGGACCTTAGAGATCATCTAGTGCAACATTTTAACCAGAGAAATCATTTTAATGATTTTTTTGTCTTCATAGCAGTCATTTCTGCCTCTCTTTCAGATAGAATTCTTGTGACAAAGAAAAATAATCAGATGCAACCATCACACCCAACAATGGAGAAAACTTCCTACTGTCCTTCTTTGCCAGGAGTGAGGTGTGTTTCATTATCTGCTTTCTGGGTTCTCCATAGAGTTTTCAGTTACTCAGAGTTCAGCTTTTTCCACTTAGATCATTGTACTGAGATTAGACAACTGGTTTAAATTTAATTTCTCTAAATCCATGATATATTCAAAGTATCACTCACAGAGAATATGGAACAAGACAGTGAGCAGTTGGGGCTCTGATATTGCCCTGGGAACAATTTGTTCCTAACTCACCAGCTCACTTACTTGCCATTCTGTGGATGGTATCTCTTCTCATCTGAGAATTCTAAGTAAATATTCTATGATACTATACCCAATTAAAATAAACCCAGAGCTCATTACTGACTGGGATGACCTGCTGATCTGTGGAGGGGCCACTAGCATTTCCTCAAGATAGGGGTCATCAAGTTTTTCTTGAAACATCTTTCACATTTTCTCTCAATGCGAAAAGAGTCATATAGAAACTCAAAGAGCGTAGACACTAGCATGGAAAGACCAATTCGCCTATTTGTTATTGCTTAAAAATGGCACTCCACCTTCACCTTTTGCCCAGGCTATGCCCCATGCCTAGAATACACTCCCCCTGTACTTTTCCTCTTAGAATCTTAACTTGCTTCATGGTTCACCTCATTTGCCACCTCTCCAGGAAATGCTTCCTGTTCCCCTTAGTGGTCAGTGCTCTCTCTCCCTAAATTAACATGTATTTATTCTGACTGGGCCTCAGTTTCCTTACCTGTAAAAAGAGGAGGTTGGATTTGGTGTCCTCTAAGGACCTTTCCAACTCAAAATCTATAATCCTTTGATTTGGGTAATGTCATATCCCCTGAGTGATGCTAAGAACACTGAAGCTAACAACTGTTCTATGGCTTATCATTGTGTCTAAGGCATGTAGCATGGTATCTCATGTTTGTTTATACATTTACTTTGGGGGTCAGTATCAGTGGTTTCACTAGTTTAGGGAATTCCTGGTGCCTGAATGCCCTCTATTAACGTAGAGAAACAATTATTCTGCAACTCTGCATTAAAGAGGTACCCGGAGCACTAAGGGCTTCAGTGACTTGCTTAGGGTCTGGATCTGGAGCCAGCACTGCCATGCTGCCAAATATTTTGCACATAGGAGACAATACAAATGCTCGTGGAATTGAATTGTTTCCTTGTGACAGCGATTACCCTGGTCCCTGCTGCCTGAAGCCCAGGTATGTTGCATTTCAGCCCTCCCCTAGGGCTCTCTAGTACCCTTGGGGGTACTTTGTCTATCATTGGTTTAAGCCCCCCCCAATTTGCTCCTACAATTTTAGAGTTCTTTGTACCCCAGTCCATTTAACTACTTAACAAATTAGATTTTACAAATGACTCTTCACTTTAAATGTATAATAAGAACAAATATAGAAACATCTTCCAACATATGGCGATGTAATTCCTCCCTCCCAACCCCTACACCAACTCAATCTCTGGGGAGGAAAGCGGAGTTAGGTTGACAGCTTAGCTTAGAACCTAATAGGTTACATTCTCTCTCTCTCTCTCTCTCTCTCTCTCTCTCTCTCTCTCTCTCTCTCTCTCTCTCTCTCTCTCTGTCTCTCTGTCTCTCTGTCTCTCTGTCTCTCTCTCTCTGTCTCTCTGTCTCTCTCTCTCTCATCTATCTATATCTCATCAGTCTCACTAAGTTCTAAGTCCAAAATCTGCCTGTGTTTGCCCCGTGGCATCCTGACTTCTCAGAGCTTCGTTTCTGGGCTGCCAAGAACATCCAGCTCGGGATCCTATCTTCTAGGTCACTGTGGTTCGAGTTTCCCAAGACCTGGGATTCCACTGCCTACATCTAGAAATGAAAAGTACAAATGAAATAGACCAAGCCTATAAACCTGTTTTATGGGGCCACAGAATTTAGGGGAGGGATTGTAGACCTTCTCAATACCAAGTGAACAAAATGTGTGTGTGTGTGTGTGTGTGTGTGCGCGTGAGACAGAGAGACACACACACAGAGACAGAGAGAGACACACACATAGAGACAGAGATAGAGACACACAGAGAGAGACAGAGAGACAGACAGGGAGACAGAGACACACACACAGAGACAGAAACAGACAGATATAGAGACAGAGAGAGACAGAGACACCGTGACTGTCTGCAGTCTGTTCTGGCTACATGGCCAGTGGAAAGAGGCCACTTCCTCCTGTACGGTTGGAGAACCTAGAATGTTTTCTTCCACAAGCAGGTCCCTCCTGCCTTCCATCACACAAAACATTAAGAATCATTGTTTGAGATGGTTACGGAGCTCAAATGGAGAAGGGGAGTGGCTGGGGTAGGTGGAGGTGGTGAGAGTCCTGGCAGGTGATTGAGATGGGCAATCTCTTTTCTCCTGCCATATGTCTTTCATTGAAGGAGACACTCTTATAACCAGACAGTAAAAGATAGAACTGAAGATTATGGCAAAGCCCACCTTGTGGAGGGGGAAAGGAGGAGGCATAGCCCCTTCTTGGTGCTAACTTATATTGAAACAGTCAGATTCACATCATGTAGAATACAGTCCTCTGCCATTAATGAGGTATGATCATTGTGTGTGAGAGATTGCATGGTTCAAAGGACAGATCACAGGATTTGGGCTCTGTGGAGATGGGGTTTTAACTGAAGCTAAATATTGCCTAAGATTTTTGTACAACTCTGGGCAAGACTTATGTTATGTATTAACCTCTTGTAGGCCATTTTCTTCTTCTGTGCATGGGTGGAATAATAATGCATACCTCATAGAACTATGGTGAGCATTCAATGAGATGATGTGTATAAGCCACTTAGCAAAAATTTGAAACACGATATAAATACTAGTTATTATCATTTATGCCCTCAAACATGCCCCATCTCTTTTGCCACTTTGTTCTTACATTTAATGATTTACCTGTTTTTGTAAGAAACAAGACAAACAAAAATATTGCCACCAAATACAAGACAACTTAATGAAATCTCTAATAACGATAGTTAACATTTATGTAGAGTTTCGAGGTTTTCAAAGGGTACTTACATATATGATCTCATTTTATCCTGGTAGGTGCTATTATTATCCTTATTAAACAGATGAAGAAACTGAGATAGACATGTTTAATGACTTGCCCTTAAGAAATGTCTATAAAAAGAGCCCATTTCAAGTCTTCCTGGCTCTAAGTCCTGCACTCTATCTGTTGCACTGCCTAATTGCCTTGAAAGCTTTCAGAATTCTTGAATGTTAGTCTCAGGAGTGGGTACAGTGTTTCATGCCCATTATTATTATTGTATTATCTTCTTAAATATCTCTTTCTGACTGTTATTCTTAACTGGTAACCTTGGAGGGAGGAACACCACTGGGGGCTCAAACTGATGGCATTAGAACATCATCTCTGATTCATCAGGGATTATCCGTAGAGCCATTAAGGGGAGATGTAAGCAACTAAGCAACCCAACTCTAGGGACTAGAGACTCCTCTATGAGAGGACTTAAGACAAGGATCCTCAGACACACACAAGCTACATTCAAAATATTGCATGGTGTGAAATAGCTCAGTTTATTTCCTATTTTCTGCTGAAATTCCAAGTTGGAAATTATTTCATAGTTTTTGCCTAAATTTCTGCTCTCTTCAAGGCTTCTGTGTTTTTTTCCCTTCTAACTTCTAAGTTGTTAACTGTGTTACTCAATTTAGACTCATCTGTGAATTTAATTAACATGAGGTTTCCAGATCATTAATGAATGTTAAATAAAACTAGACCCCATATTAATCTCAATTAATCTTTGCTGACAAAGGGGAGCTCGGACAACATTATCTATACTGTGAGTCCTGCCATAATCCTCTATAATTTGAGATTTACATTTGTCCTTGTCATTGATATTATGTAAGCTGTATAAATTAAGGGGAACGTATGTGCTTTCCACCTTGGAATTTAGTCATAATGTTCTGACTTCTTGGCCACAGAAATTTGAGACTCTCAAAGGTCATCATTGGAGTGGCATTAATCACCAATAAGCTTTTGTGCTAGCATACAAAGCAGGGGTGGATTTTTTTTCAGTTCTCCTTATTTCATTAGTAATTGTTCACACACTGCCACATTCTCTGGTAATCATGTTTTCTCAGGTAGTTGTCACTTTTGAAATTGCTAATTGGACTCCCTTTTCTTTTTAAAGGACTATTTCTTTGGCTTGTTCTTTTATTATAAAAGTAGAACTCTTCATACAATACTACCTTTCTATTACTTTATTTTTTTTTAAAGAAGTATGCTCATAGAATTTAGAGCCAGAAGGGACTTTTATGGGTCAATGAATCCAACCTCTTCATTTTGTGGATACTGAAACTGAGGCCCAGAAAGTTACATTAGGAGGTCACATGGGTAAAAAGGGCAAGAGCCAGGATTTGAAAACAAGTAACTTGACTTTAACACCAAAGCTCGTGTTACTATATTATAGTGCTCTCACTCATAGCTGTAAAACAAAACTAATTTCCTATTATGAATATTATGTCCTTTCTGTATGTCTGTTGTGTCCTTTCCATTATGTATATTCCTATATCTTCTCCTTTAGTTAAAAAAGCAGCCTTCCTTTGTATTTCAATGACTTTTTATTGTCATGGGCAAGAACCACAAACCAGATGCTGTTTTCCTCAACAGAAAACTTTTAAATCCTTTTGGCTACATATGATACACATCATCTTTTGGCATTTACTATGATGGAAGACCCAAGGCATGAGGAGGACCATAGTGGGATTGGAGTCATCAGCCTCTGGGCAGATTTGCCACCTAACCAGTATTTAATTGCTGAAATCGGTACTCTGTCAGAAAAGTTGATTAATTCCTTTTTATGGATCATGCTTTGGTCTTTGTGTTGGTTATGCTGATAAAGTAAGTGGGAATTAACTAAAGAAAGTCCTGTCCTTGGAGCATGAGCAACGTGCTGCCTGCTGCACACCCACATGGATACTTGCTAAGTCCAACATATTCATTGACTGTGGTAGGAGAGTCAGTTGTTATGACCTCAACCCTGTGCTGCTGCCAGTTTTAAGAGCTAGTGGCCCATAAGTTGTCCTCTCTGAGATTTTGACTTTGTTGGCTGACCCTCAGTAGCACCATCTTACTCCATGAGGAAGCACACAAGATATATGAGAAAACCTGAGTTCAAACTTAGCCTCTCCTGTTACTTTCTGAGCAATCTTGGCAAGTAAGGTATTTTACTTCTCCAGACCTCAGTTTCCTGAACTGCAAAAAGACAGATTTGGTTTGGAAGATCTCAGAGGTCCCTTCTGGTTGACTCTATATCTGTGATACTATGAAGTCCTGTAACTTGCAGTTCTGTGTCTAGTGTTTACTTTTTTCTTTTCTAATGATCTGTTGAGTAGAAAGGGGTTGTGACTCAGTCTGTTGACTCTTAATTGGGTTTAGAATGCAGAAAATAATAGACTAGCCTTTATATTCAAAAAAGCAATTTTAATGACCTGAAAGATCTACATACATTGTATATAGGCTTGCAGGAAAATAACATATTGCCCTTGTGGCATTTGAAAGCTAGATGGCCCTGGAGATAGCGTACTGGGACTGGAGTCAGGAAGACACGTCTTCCTGAGCTCTAATCTGGCCTCAGATACTTACTAGCTATGTGACCCTGGGTAAGTCATTTAAGCCTGCTTGTCTTAGTTTCTTTACCTGTAAAATGAGCTGGAGAAGGAAATGGGTCTTCACCCAGGATCTTTACCAAGAAAATCCCAAATGGGGTCACAAAGTGTCAAACATGATTGAAAAACAGCAAGTGTGGTATTTGGGAGGCAACATATTGCAATGGGATGAGCACTTGATTTGCAATCAGAGGACCTAGGTTTAAACCTTGACTCTGCCACTCACTGACCATGTAACCTTGGGCAGATCTATTCTCCTGTCTAGGTTTTAGTCCCTCATTTGTAAAATGACCAGGTCATTGGAGAAGGTCGCTTCCAGGCCTAAGTCTATGACTTTTTGAGCTGTCAATAAAGAGAGCTACATAAAACAACTGCACTGTTGGTGACTGACCTCTGTGATACTAATTTAGGGTTGCAGCCAAATATGGACTGCCCACCTTGAATGGTATTGAAAGGATTCTAGTCTGGTAGTTTTGTTAGGGGGGCACCTTCACATCAAGACTGATGCTCTCTCTTCTTCAGATAATGCTCAGGTAAAGAATCCCTGCCTGGCCAACCTGACTGCTAGGACTCTTGTGACCAGAGGTAGAGGCAGATTCAGATATTTTGGACTTCAAGATCCAGAGTCATCCATGCCAACAATTATGAACTAACCAGCTTCTTCAGGATTACAGAGGATTCTTATTTAAATGTTAGCTGTTGTTACAACTACCACTACTATTACTATCATAGTTTTTGATATAGTAGCAGCATGGCCCTAGTGGACAGAGAACTAGACCTGAATTCAGGAAGACTAGATCCAAGTCTCCTCTTCTGACACATACTGGTCGTGTGAGTTTGGGCAACTTCTCTGCTCATGTTCTAGGCAACTTTCTCAGAAAAAAATGCTGACCTGCATTATTAGAGAGAATTTCCTCCCCTGGGAGTTCCTATAGCAATGAAATCACAGACCTGATCCCTAGTCTATTATCACTGTGATTATTAATGTCTGCATGGACACAATTAGATAAGTTTTATGCAGGGAAAAAGAGAGGTGGTTTTGGAGTTAGATAATCTGGGTTTGAACCCTGGCTCTATCAAATACTGTTTCTTCTCTCTGGACCTCAGGCTTTTCATTTACAAAAAATTAGACCTGGTTCCATCCAGAGAAATATGGAATTTTTCACTGCCAAGTCAATAAAGAAGAAGAATCACACCCTTATTTTCCATGGAAGAAATCCACCTTCGGGTGCTGGAGCTCTCTGAAGAGTTTTGGTGGCAGGGCCTCATCAATCCACATCCTAGTCTGTTGTCGTCAGCTCTGGATTTTGTTCCAAATATAGAGGGCTTGTCAAACCATCTAAACAGCTCCATGGCCAAGGCTTCAGGTACAGTTCCATGGCTTTCTGCCACTCAGGCAATGATGGAGGGGCTGGGCTGTTTAACATCTGTGGTTCCTGGCTTGATCATGGGATTATTGCCTGTGGGACCAGCTAGCCACCAGCAACCCTCACACTAAGAGCCATTCTGATCATGTTGACTGCCAGCTCCTAAATGGGTCACTCACAAATGCCTCTATTTCAGAATATAAAGAGAGTTCCATATGGGGCTATGGCAAATAAAGCTATCTATGAGCCCACACTGTATCAAAGCAGACACATGCTTTTCAGATTAATCGAGGGTTTAGTGGCTGTTCTTGGCTTCTCCGTAACAATGAATTCAATTCAGTGCCTAGCACAGAGTAGGCACTTGATACTCATTGACTGAGTGGATCAGTTCAACAGAATTTAATTCAATAAATAATACATGCTTAGGATGCTGTAAGTGCTGAAGATATCAAAACAGAAATGGAACAATCCTTGCCCTCAGGGAGCTTATTTTCCACTGGGAGTCATGTGCACAAGAAAGAGACTGAAAGGTCTGGTTGACATAGAAGGAAGCAAGGGACATTTCAAGGCAGAGGAGAGAAATGAGGTCACCCAGTGGCTGATCATCAGGTAATACAAGTACATTTAAACCAACTTTGCAGAGAGGGGCAAATGGCATCTGTGAAATAACCTGAGAAAACCCAGTAGCTTTCATTTTAGTCCTTCATTTTCTATTCAAACTCACTTATCCATGAGTGAGGGACAGTGGAGATGTCAGGTTTCCATATGGTCCATCCTTGACTGCAGGGGTCATGCAGACATCTGCATTTGAGGCATTTGGATTGTTACTTAGCAATAAGCTTACTGATGGTCCAAAAACAAAAACTGAATGATGGAAAAAATGCTAGTCTTAAACTATTAAGCAGACCTCTATGCTGAATCATTAACTATCTGCTTTAAATATCCAAACAGTTGATCTAGCCCAAGGGCTTTTATCCTTCTGGCTTGGTCTGGTGAGGACAGGATGAGTAAAAAAAATATACTTGGAAGGTTTGCTAGGAGCTCACCTCTGCCACTGTCAGTTACAGCAGTGTGTGAGGCCTCTATTATGAAATATTCTGAATGGAAGAACTCATATTGCATTTCATTCTGAAAAAATAACCATGGCCAGATTACTGAAACTTTAATTAAAAACCTCCTTGTGCTTAAAAACAAAAAAAACATTGAGTGACCTAGAGTTGAAACAGTTGAGGAAATGAATGGGGACCTATCCCCTGTTAGGAGATGAAAAATCTTGGAATGTCTTAAAAAGAGACAAGTTAAATACAATAAGACTCATGGGAAGATGCTATCTGTGTCCGAAGAAAAAACTGATGAATAGAAGTATGCCGAAAATGCTTTTACACACACACATACACATTTGTGTCTAATGGTAGCCATCTCTAGGGTGGAGTGTAAGTGGGGTATGGGGGAGGGAAGGAAAAAGGAAACAAAAGAAAGTTAACTATTATATATTTAAGAGGGACAACAAGTTGTTCACAATAGATTTCCAGTTTCATGTACAATCATTTTTACCCCTATTCTATTGTGTTATGGAAATGCTTGTTTTATTTCTCAAGTTCAGAATAAAATAAATAATTTTTTAAAAAGCCAAAAAAAGGGGATAAAGACTCCCTGATAGATCTCAATGGATTGATTGCTGAGATAAATGGAGAACCTGCTCCTTAACAAGTTTGCAGCTCCGTAGCAGTAGGAATAAATACTTCCAAGATCCAAGGGGAAGTAAGTAACTCATAGTCAAAATGGGCTTCATCCAATTATGATATCTATTCCCCTTGGCTGATTTGAAACCACTGCTAAAAAAAAACAAAAAACAACCCAGAATCTCTTTTCTTGGCAAGGAGATGTCAAGAGTATATCAACACTTGATAATTTTCACCTGGATTTCTGCACATGGTTCTAGTTTCATCTTTACTTACTAATGTAAATAAAGCCTGCTCTTCTTAGCTATCTGAGCTTTAGGAAGAAGGCTTTCTGATTTTTCATGCCTGAAAACTGAAGGAAAAGAGAAAAGTCTTGTTTAGTGGAATCTTTTTTAAAATATGTTTTTATCAATTTCTTCTTTTTCTTATGTCTCCAGAGTATGCCATATATCCCTTATTTTCCCTTTTCTAGAGATCCATAGGAAATACTATTTTTGGAGGGGAATAAAGGTTGGCACAACTCATTGATACATAGAAAAAGTCCCCAGACATGCCATGTTGACACCTGTGAACCAAGTCAGGGGAGAGGGAAATCTTCACATAACTTCATTCGAGTTCTATTTGATCTTTATAATTTTGTAATGTTTACATTTGATGTTTTGGTGCGTCCTTCTTTCCATCTACATTGTTGGAGTTACTGTGTAGATCGTTTTCTTGGCACACATGCCATTTCTTACAGAAAAGTAATATTCCATTATAGTCATATAACACATTTTGTTTAGCCAGTTCCCAGTTGATGGGCATCGATTTTGTTTTTAATTCTTTGCTATCACAAAAAATATTGTATAAATGTTTTGGAGTCAATGGGTACTCTTTTCTTATCAATGGCTTCCTTGGGATATAAGCTCAGTAATGGACTCTCTAGTTCAAAGGGCATGAGCATTTTAATCACTTTATTTGCACAGTTCCAAATTGCTTTCCAAAATAGTTGTGCCATCTCACAGTTCCACCAGCAATGTATTAGTTTGCCTATTTTCCACACCCCATCTAACGTTCTAAAAAAGTTCCCATTTTGTGTAATCCTGAGGATGTATTTAATTCTTTATTATTATTAGTGATTTAGAGCATTTTTAAATGTGGTTGTGGATACCTTGAAATTAATTTGTTAATTTTGCTTATATCCTTTTACATTTATCTATTGCATGATGACTTTTACACATACACCCACACACACAGAGTTATCCCTTCCACAATGTGGGGGAGTCTGAATTTTTCTTTTTCTTTTATGGAATGTTTGTAGTACCTTATTGTAAAAATTAGGTTAAGTATTTGGTTATGGATGCTGTGTCATTTGCTGGCTTTTATGTGTTGTCTACAGCTTCTGCAAAACTCTCCAAAAATTCCCATTTAATGTCTTATGCTGATCCATGATATATAAAAACCATGATGGGGAAAGTCACAATGTGAAAAGGCTAACTGTAATATAAGTAGTATCTATACATAGTATAGATTTAAGTAAAGGGGAGCATATTTTCAAGTACAGTAAATTCTCTTCCCTGAGGTATTAAATCATTCATTCACTTGACAAAAAATTATTAAGCACCTTCTATCTACCAGACACTGTGTGTGCATGTGTGTTCATCACTTTGTTGCCAAAGAAGACCATGCCATCAGAGAAATGATGAAATGACTTGCACTTGACTTTGTTTTGAGCGAGGGAGGGCTGTGTAGTCACCAGCCTCACTTCTCCTCCAGAGCCATCTGAATCCAGTGATCAGATATTCATCAGGATGGCCAGCGATGACCCAGGATGAGGCAATTGGGGTTAAGTGACTTGCCCAAGGTCACACAGCTGGTGAGTGTCAAGTGTCTGAGGTGGGATTTGAACTCAGGTCCTCCTGACCCCTGCTCTGGTGCTCTATCCACTGCAACACCTAGCTGCCCTACCAGGCACCACACCAGGCTTTTGGAATTAAAAACTAAAATAATCCTTTCCTTCAAGGTGCTTACATTCAATTGGAGGAGATGGAAAGGAGGAGGAACAAAGCATTTCAGCTTTGCTTTTGGCTTCCATATGTGAATTTTTCCTAAACAGCAGCTTTGGGAATGGTGTGGCATTTGATGGTGTTAGGAGTGACTCTCTTCTCTTTATTTTGAAGGCTTACTCCCTAACCTGAAGCCTCAATATCTAGGAAGTATGAGAGGCAGGAAAGGTGTGGGTGTTGAGATCAGTGGTTGGTCAGACCACACCTGGAGTGTTATGTTCAGATCTTAGCATTTTAGAAAGACCATTGATAAGATGGAGAGTATTCAGAGGTGGGCTTGCAAGATAGGAAGGACCTTGAGTCCATGTGAATATAATAGTTAATAAAAGAAATGGAAGATATTTAGCCTGGAGGAGAAAAGACTCAAGGGAGTCATCATGGTTCTCAGGTACTTGAAAGAATGTCATGGGGAAGAGGGATTAGACTTGTGCAATTAAGGCCCTAGGAAAGAACTAGGACTGATGAATGGAAACTGGAAAGAGACAGAGTTAGGTTTGAGGTCAAGAGAAACATTTTTAATAATTAAATGTGGAATGGGCAGCTAGAGTCAGTTAAAACTCGTCTTCCTGAGTCAAATCTGGCCGCCGACACTTACAAGCTGTGTGACTTCGACAAATCACCTCACCCTGTTTGCCTCAGTTTCCTCATCTGTAACATGGACCAGAGAAGGAAATGGCAAACCACTTCAGTGTCTCTGCTAAGAAAACCCCAAATGGCATCACAGATTCTGAGTCTCATGATGAATAGTGGTGGGAGAAAGTGAAGCTGCCAGGCGTTGTCAGGGAAAAATGGTGTGATGTTACCTGAGGTCCATGTGGTAAAACTTAAGTAGAAGAGTATGGTTCTGTGAGTACATTATGAGAGGCTATGGTGTGTGTATGCATGATTAGTATAACTCAGGAGGGGCACAGGAAAACAGGCCTACAGTCCCACTGACAGATCAGCATAGGTTGGGGATATGTCATATATGTAGCCATCATAAAAGGTGGCAGATGTTCAACTGTTCTGCTCTTGCTGTGTGTGACTCTCTGATCCACAGGCTGTTACCACTCTAGTATGAATTTGTTCTCTTCCAACTGATTTTCTATTTCCCTCTAAATGCTGTGGACTTGAAAACTCAGCAGATTTCCTGGTTCTGACCTCATTTGGAGCATTCAGATTCTTCCTTTTATCAAGGAGGGACCTACCCTTCCTCAGACCCAGAAGTTGCTTGAATCATAGACATATGTCTATGTGCCTATTCTGTTGAGCTCCCTAAAGAGACCCTGGCTTGCAGTGGCACAGCTATTTTCTGTTCTCGAAGTCCCCCTTGAGCAGATAGATACTAGAGTGGAGCGGTTAGCATAGACATTGCTGTGGAGTATATCCACAACTTGGAGAGGACAAGATTTCTGGCTCAGGCAATGACTAGAATGGTGCTGGCCCTTAGCTCCTAATACAGGGATTATTAACAGTGTCTAGATTTCAGGAATTCACCAACTTGCATGGGAAAAATATATCTTTATTTCAATATAATATTTCCTTTGAAATCCTACATATTTCATTTTCTGCAATAAAAAAAAGTATTATCCTGGGAAAAGTCCTTAAGTTTCATCAGGCTGCCAAAGAGATCCACCAGATGACAAAGAGGTTACAAACCTTTGACCTGATAGTACCTGAAGGCCTCTAGAAAAGGGCTAGAGAACCTGGAGCCTCAAGGCCACATGTGGGCTTCTAGGTCTTTGAGTGTGACCTTTCAACTGAGTCCAAGTTTTACAGAACAAATCCTTTTATTAAGAGGATTTGTTCTGTGAAGTTTGGATTCAATCAGTGGGCCATACTTAAGGACCTAGAAGGCCACATGTGGACTCAGGGCCACAGGTTCCCCATCCCAGCTCTAGAATATTTCACCGTATGAAATAGATCCTAACATTCCTAGCGCAGTGAAAATTACTTATGGATGTCCTTGCCAGGGGTTACTCACAGACTGGGGTTAGGTGGTTTTTATGGTATCCTGCCCAGCAGTTATCTCCCTACCTCACAGAAAACAGTCCCTTAGTGGGTGATGTGAAGGGATTCCTTCAGAGCTCAAGAAGTCTTCTCATATCCACCCTTAATACTGAGATTACTAAGCAGAATATTTGTTTGTTCTACAGTCCTGCTTCTAGAACAAGATGCTGTTATAGAATATGTCATCTCCTTCTGTCCTTTAAATTAGGACCTGTCACTGAATACTCCCAAGTAAATGGATCAGTTATCAGAGAGCTTGGCCAGGACTATGTGTGATGAATTAGTTCATGGAGGTGACTGCTGACCTGCCACTTTTTTTTATCAGGTAATGGATGGGCATCAGTTCCTACCTTTAGTTACAAGGAAAATTGGGGTGAACCTTGAGCCCTCTATCAGTCAGTAGAAGTTTGTCACATCATGAGTTAAAGTGATTTAGCTTGAGGTGAGGGAACTATTCTGCCTGGCCTGCCCTTGAGATCTGGGTACCTAGTGGACAACTGCCCATTGGCTTACTTGCTTGCCACTACAGATAACATTTTTCTCTCCAGCATAACGACAACAAAGTCTTTTATTTTTTTTCAAATGAACAAGTATTTGGTTTCCCTCCCTACTACTCTTCCTACCCTATTGGAAAAAAAATGAAAAAAAAATAAACCTTTTAAACAAATAAGCACAAATCAAGCAAAACAAATTCCTTGACTATGTCTAAAACTATACATCTCATTTTGCAACTTGAGTTCATCATTTCTCTGCCAGGAAATAGGTAGAGTAGTTTACTCTTACTCTTCTGGGATCATGGTTATCAGTTCTCTGGAACGGTGGTTGGTTGTTGAATTGATCAGAGCTTGTACGTCTTTCAAAGTTGTTTATCTTTCCAGTGCTGTTTTTATTGTATAAATTGTCCTTCTGGGTCTATTCACATCATTCTGCAGAAGTTCATGCAATTCTTCCTCAGTTTCTCTGAAACTATCTCTTTCATGATTTCTTAATGAGCTATAATTCCATTACATTCATATAGAGCCTTTTTATAGGTTTCCCGAGTTTTAATTTATTTTTGCCACTGTAAAAGCACTGCTGTGTATACTCAACAACGAAAAATTATCTAATTCCAAGTCAAGATGCTGTCCTCACCACCCAAGTCCTAATACAAATGCATAAAGCCGTTGATTTTCTTTCAAGTCTAGTCCCCTATACAATCCTATCCAGCATTTTATTGGCCTTTGGGACCATACGTGACCAGTCTTCAGGGCATGATCCATAACTTACGACTGTTCCTTGTATTCCATCCCATAGGTCACAAATGGCTGATCTTGGAAGTTGACCTGCCAGGCCCCTTAACATTGTGTATTCCACCTATGATTTGACTCAGTGTGAATAGTTAAATAACACAGTTGTAGTTAAAGTGATCCATAGGGGGCCCACTTCACTGTGGGCCAGTGATCCCATGAGGCTGAACCCCTGTGGATCAGTGTGAAGAAACGTCGCAAAGACCTGCAGCCAAATAGAGACTTTCCTTTTTCTCAGGAGAATGGATATTGATGGGTTGGACCATTGACTGAAGCTAGGGGGTACCAGTCACTTTCTGGTCCTAGCATCGGTGGCTGCTTTGGCTAAAATAGGTGGGCATTGCTCTCATTGCAGTTCCCAGCTGCACTCTGAGCTGGAGTTCCTTCCCTTTATCAGGAATCTTGGGATATATTTCTTGGATACAGGAAAGAAGAATTGCCTGTACCTAAGTCATTTGATTATGTGATCAACCTATAGTAATAAAAATAGTAGTAATGAAAGAATAATAAGCTGATAGTTCACTATTACTTCACTATGAATTACCATGATGAATCCCAACAATACAAATGCAACCCACTAGATATCCTAGAGAGCTAAAAAAATAAACTGTGTTGAAACTAGTATCACATGTAAAACTTGCCTATAATCACATGGTCATGACATTTATCCATAAAAATTTAGGAACATTTAAAATAAATGCTGCCATACTGACTTTTTATACTTTCCAATATACATGACATAAACAACTTTCAAAACATGGAGACTTTGTGAAAGAAATTAGAGTCATGTGGGAGAATGATGAAGTTCACATCATTCCCATCATCCCTTCTGCTAAAAAATATCCCAAAGAAACTTTCAGGAAGCCTACAAAGATTAGTTTATATGTCTTTATTCTCATTAAGTTACAAAAAGTAATTTATTTTATCTCTCTGCTCAAGAAGCTAGAGAACATTAAATATGAAAGACCAATAGGATGACAACTTATCCTCAAATGATTTTTTTCCTGAACTCTATCAAAAAAGATAAGAAGAATGAGATGATAATAATAGCCCCGAATACTTTTGTCATCTGGGTCTAATGCCAGTTACCCTAATTCTGACCTGATGGACCACTTCCCAGGAATGGTGATATTCACCAAATCAGACCTACAGGTTCAAATATCATTGGGCAGCAAATGGGAGTTTTCCACAGAGACTCATTTTGTCCTATATGAATACTTTGGTTTGTGTCATGCCTATGTAATCTTTTCAGATTTCATGGATTTGTTATTTCGTGAAATACTGGAACAAGGATGGGATTGTAGTTTGCCTCTATGATAACCTTATCTTTCACAGGGAGTAGGAGCTCTAAATGTACTCAAATTGATCTTGGATGCTAATGAAAAAAAATGACATGAAACTAGCCTCTGTCAGAATACAATTAGGAAAATGTTTCTTCCTGTTTGTGTATATGAATGAATCAATAAAAAAGCATTTATTAAGTGCTATCTAGGTGCCAAGCACTATACTGAGTGCTGGAAATACAAATGGAAAAGCAAAATATTTCCTACTCTCTGGTAGCTCACATTCTAATTAAAGGAGACAACACACATGGTAGGATTCAACGGCAGGACACATGGATAGGTTCATGATCTTTAAAAATAGGAGCAGGGTAGATGAAAAAGCACTTTATTTATTGCTCTGTCCTTTGATGTTTACTCTTGATGTTGATGAATTTCCAAGGACTTTAATGGCATTAAGTTTATGCTATATATGCCATTTGTATCTATTTTTATGATTATGTTATATTGTCATGACTCTTGGCTTCTGGCCAGGCTTATCTCCTTCTTTCTTGTTAGGGTTGCCATTCAGTATCTGTTCCTTCATCTTTTCCTCAGTGGCTTTCTATATGTACCAGAAAATTTTTACCTAGCTCAAATGAATTTCATATTCCAATGTGAGTAGTGGTAAGATTTTGTCAACTGAAGTGATGCTTTCATGTACATATATGTACACACATGCATATCCACATGTGTTTAGGCAAATACATATGTGTATATCCATATGTCTTTAGGCAAATGCACATACATGGACACATCATTAATATATATATATATGCATGTGTCTGTTTATTGATCTAATATATATATGTATATACACATACATATACATATATAGACACCAAGCTAAATATGGAGCACAATCCTCCAGGGTGAAGTGAGCAACAAAAACTGGAATATTGTTCCCTACTATGTAAAATATTTTTATGTCTGTAGGATGCTGGTATCACCTCATTTATTTGTCACTACCTTGTAAGATATGTGGTTCAAATATTATGGTTTTCAGTTTGTAGATGAGGAAATGACTCCAGGGAGATGAACTTCATGGTAGATAAATATGAGAGAGAGCAAGGGTTGGAAGATTCCTAATGGAACTTGATGTTGACCCCTCTCTCTCAGCCCAGGAAGCCATCCATTATGGATCATACCCTGAATATTGGTCACATATGGTCCCAAAGACCAATAAAATGCTGCATAGGATTGTGGAGGGGACTAGACTTGAAAGAAAATCATCAACAGCTTCATGCATTTGTATTAGGACTTGGGTGGTGGGAAGAGTATCTTGACTTGGAGTCAGAGATATCTCAATCTACCTCTGAAACTCTGATAAGTCATGGGGAAAACAAAAATTTCCTGAAACTGATTTGTCATCTTCTGTAAAATGGAACCGGTCATCTGGTGAAGCCACATGTTAGAATAGAATGGGTTTCAGACCTTAAGCCAGAGCATCTGGGTTCAAATTCTGAGCGCTGCTCACAACCTGTGTGACCTTGGACAGTTCCTTTCTCTTTTCTAGATCTCAATTGTTCATCCTCAAAAGGGGAAGGTTGGACTAGATGAGCAGTTCTTAACCTTTTTTGTCTCATGGACAGTCAGTGTGACGAAGTCTATGGATCCCTTGTGTGGATAATTTTGAATGAACAGAATAAAATAGATAGAGATACAAAAGAAACTAATTGTATTGCTATTCAATTCTCAAAATAAATTTATAAAAAAGTTCATATAGACCATAGGTTAAGAGCTCCTGAACAAGATGAACTCTAGGGTTCATTCCAGTTATGAATTTGAGATAATGGATCCTACTTTGAGCAAACTAGTCTCTTCATGGGTCAATCCATTCAACAATAGTCAATAAACATTTATTAACACCTAGGTGCCAGGCACTGTGTTAAGCATTGGGGATACAGAGAAAGGCAAAAGACAGTCCTTGGAGAACATGGAGCTCACAATTTAATGGGAGTAAATGAGACATAAAAGGAGGGGTAGTGGGAGGCAGGGTAGATGAAATCCTACAGCCAGGTAGATACCTTTTCTAAATATAAGATTGGGGAGAAGCTCTCTGATGTCCATCATCTACCCTCTGCAATCAGAGAGAGAGAGATGGGCCTCAAGGAGAGAGGGTGCTGACGAGGTGTGAGTTTCAGAGTTGATGTGATTTTTTTCAAGAGCATGAGTTTCTGGAAATCATGCTGAAGTACAGTAGTGCTCTCCAGGTGGGAAATGAACAACACGTAAAGCTTTCATTAAATGCCTACTATGTGTTAGGCATAAGACAATTAGGTGGTTCAGTCAGGAAGACCCCAAATCCAGCTTCAGGCACTAGCTCTATAACCCCTGGACAAGTCACTTAACTGCCTCAGTTTCCTCATCTGTAAAATGAGCTGGAGAAGGAAGAGGCAAACCACTCTTGTATCTTTGCCAAACGAAACAAAATGAAAGAAGAAACCCTAAATGGGTTCACAAAAGAGTTGGACACAATTGAAATGACTGAACATGTACCAGGCATGATGTTAAGTGCTGGAGATACTAAAATGAAATTTGAATAGTCCCTCGTTTCAAGGAGCATTTATTCTATGTGGGTGTTGGTGGTGGTGGTGAAGAGGGGTTGGATTAACTGATTTCTAATGTCCTTCATGTTTCTATGTCTATGATAAGACTGCTATTATGTATTGGTTTGGTTTTTATTGGAGGTACTTTCCCACCCCCATCCCCACTCAAGACGATATTTCATTCAGATGTGTTGGTATCTGTATCACTCTGGAGGAGGGAGTACTTATTGTCATTAACTCAAGGGTTTTTTGAAGGTACTTCACCTCCTGCTCCAGTGTTGGAGCCCACATTGTCTCCATGAGATGACACCTGGTATTGTTACATACAATTGGAGACTGGGACATGGCTGGGCAAACTCCATTTTTAGGTCTTCAGTCATTGTGAAGTACTGCAGGCTGTTTCCATAAATCATTAACCTTTTTGCAAACTTACCCCTCAAAGTCTCAGCTGTTGTTCTAAAAACTTAATTTACTAAAGCTTTTTCTTCCTGCCCTTAATTATTTATGTATTTATAGACTGTACCCACCTGCATACTCAATATTCACATGTGGAACCGTATTTCTCATGTGTCAATTGTTCAGGTCTCTTCCTTTACATTCCATTTTGCTTCCAGCTCTAAATTTAAATATTTGGACTCTGTTCAGCTCCTGAGTATTAAAAACACCCCTCCCCACTTGCTTGAAAAGCTGTGAATTAGCTTTTTTTGAATTTTATCTGAGCTGTACAGTGGTAATTTTGCCTAAGCAACCAAAACCCCATAAATAAATCTATGTATTTATATGTCTGAAGTGCATTATAAAAGAAGCAATAAATCCCATTTTGTACATAAAAGGAATTAGATTTTCTAGTTTACCTCCGTGCTGGGATTAATAAAAATGTGTAACTGATGGAGTGAGGCATCACAAGTTTCCACAGTCATCTTGGGGAACTGGCTAGAGTAGCCTTCCCCTTTTAAAAAGAATGCCAGATTCCTAAAACTGCCCCCTCCCCGCCAAATTCAGTATTGTTCCTTGATGACTGTTTTAAAATGAGCCGAGAGACTGCTACCTGCACGTTTCTGCATGGCCACTAAGGCACGATCCAATTCATCTGGAAATCGAGGTTTCCTTTTATTTCCTTCACTATCCATCTCCAAATTACAGAGAATTCATTCCTGAGCTGGAGCGATGCCAGAAGTTTCTCATCTAGCTGTCTGTGGGTTGCTGGGATTTTTTCTCCCTCCCTCTTTGAGGCTTTCTGATGCCTAGAGTAAGCTCAACTCAAAAGGATTTTCTGCCTCCCACTCGCCAGATATTCCCAGACACTCACATCGGTCTCTGTGAGATTACGGAATACCGGTACCCACAGCCGATTCACAGTCTCCTTTTACGTGCAAGTGCTCCAGAAACTTCAAGATGCGTCTGGTAATGTATTTAATTTTCTAAATAAGCATCTTTGCTGTTCATAGTGTAGAGCTGTCTACTGGCTTTTTTTTTTGTTTTTATTTTTGCCGTTTTTGGAATAAAGTGATTTTGAAAAGATCTAGAGGGGTAAGCATAGTGTCATATTAGTTGCCAGCCTGAGGTTTTGTATTTGTGTATATTTCTATCTCTGTAAATGTCTGCAGTACATATAGGTGGTCGGTCTATTTGTCATCTATCTATCTATCTATTTTTCATCTCTCTAGACATGTGTGTGCAAGGGCAGATTATACTAAAGCAATGTGCATGGAGATAGTACTTTTATGCATGGATGCAGTATACACCATCCAGATGGGCAAACATCTTATAAATTAAGGGTGAGGAGCACAGGCATTATTTTTCCCAGTTTTACACATTCCTAGTGTTTTAGACACCTATCAAGATAACAACAACCTCTGTTCTCTCTTTCCTGGATGGGAAAAAATAGTGTTTTGTTTAAAATTGTGGCAGAAGAGTTATGCTCTTAACTGGTAGAGAATTTCTATACAGCCTTACCCGCTTCTTTTTTAACTCAGTAATCACTGAGGGGGAAAAATGTGGTTATGGTTCAGAGTCAACCTATAGGGATTTTGAGCTGCAGTGTTCAGCAAGCAGTGTAGATATTCTAAATACTGGTCCTTGAATAATAAGTGCATCAGGGTAGATTGCCTGTAGCTGAGTCTCTCCACATTTTCTGACATGTAGCAATCACATCAAACTCTGTACATATATGGCGTGCATGTATTGAATTCAGAAAGTTCTGTGAAAATGGGGGCTTACTAAATCATATTTCCCCTGTGTGCTGCCAAGGTCTAAAATTAAGAGAATGCTTAACAATTAATAGTCAAATCCAACATCCCTTTTCTCATTTAGGAAGATTTACATTCTCAGGACTTGGCATCATTAGTAGTGGAGAGTAATGATTTAGTGGTCTAAAGCCTATTTCAGACTTCATTGAGGTTATGATTCCTTCAGCCAGAGAGAGCCTCCATGGACACACTCCACTCTATTTAAAAGACTTTTTTTTTTACAGATTTCAAACATGTTCAAATCTGGAGTGGCTGAGTGCTTAGGAAAACAGTGGACTGTGTGCTGTTGGGGAAAAAATAATCCACAGAAGGTTTCTTTTGGTTTTTATGATTTCTCATCTTTGTATAATAGAAATACTCTATCTACTTTTACATTCTATTCATTTCTTATTAATAGCAAATGATATGTCTTTAATATCATGTCCCACTAGTTCCCTGAGAGATTGATGGTCACTAAAATGAAGATGGTAAAGTATCATAGCCAGCCAAAGAACACTAAAAGAGAAAGTAGATGGAACTCATTGGTGGTGGGCTTCTGAGACATTGAAAATGGTAGATTTTAGATGGAATTCACCAAATAATCTGTGTGTCCTTACTTGGGTGTGTGTAAATTTGTAAAAGACTAATTCTCATAAGACAGTGCCTAGTACAGTCCTGGGGACACAGTATGGATTTAATAAATGCTTGTTTTTTGATAGCTTCAAGTCTTAACTTTTTTAAATCATGCAGATGATATGAATATTATATATTTCATCATGAACAATAGTTCCCCAATATAAATTTTAAAAAATTGAAAAGTTTAAAACTGCACTAAGACTTTTTGGGACATTCTGCATTTAAGAAATAGGTAGTAATATGGTCAAAATGTTTTATCAATTATAAGTTAATCATATTGATTTTGTGTTACTGATAATAATCCATTAGTTTTCAACTTCTTTTTGACTAAGAAAACCAACAAACACATAAAAACTGATCAGTACCGGGGAAAATTCATGCTTTGGGATTCAGGCTGTACACAATATTTAGATTTATTTTGGGAGTTAAAAGTTCTGATATTTGTTTTTTCTACAGCAATGTGCTTAAAAATGAAGTGATCATGAATGCTTAAAATGTCGTGTAACTTTGTTTTATTACCTAGCTACCTTTAAATTTAACAACTTGTTTTCAAATTTAGAACTGTCCAAAGGTAAAGATATTTCAAATTCAGAGAGAGTTCTCTGGAATGGTATGCTCTGTTAATAGCCATTAAAATCTGGTGCAAGATATTAACATGACGTTCATGGATTTCTCTGTGTGTAACATCTTAATTTCAGATCTTGTTCTTTTCCAATATTATAAAATACATTCCGTGGTGGTAAGACAGAAAGCAAATTTGCTTGAAAGAGAGTTTAAGATGTTGTGAAAGAGGAGCATTTGAAGTCTTAATGATACATACGACAATATTAATCCATAGTGAAGGTGTCAAATGGGGCAAGACTTTTAAGCAGCATTAGCCCAGATTGCCAAATCGCTCTCTCTCTGTCTCTCTCTATTTCTGTCTTTCTATCTCTCTCTTCGTCTCTGTCTGACTCTGTCTCTGTCTCTGTCTCTCTCAGTTGATTGTTTTGTCTGATGGCAACAATACAGACAAAAAAAGGAATCTTATTTATTTTAAGCTCATGCCTGAGCTTCCTGTTTGGTTACAGGAAAAAGGCTGGTGCCATTTTATAGGGAATTTTGTAAGAATTCACTAGAGAAGGAAAAAGATGGTCTATTTGCCATATGTCTCTAATGGAGATTTTTCTACCAGTTTAAAAAATATATATGTATTTTTAAAAAAACATGGCTTTTATTACATAATACCTGAAAGTATTGCAATCATCCTCTCTTACTCCATGTGAGAGTTTCCCTATGATTCGACTGATGCTTGGACAGATCAGATAGGATACTTTTCCTTGTGCCTAAGGATGTCTTTCCAAATATTTCAATTTTTAAATCTCATAGACTGAAGTAGAGAAATATACCATGCAGATTGAACACATATCAATTTAAGGAGACCATTTACCCAACTGAGCACCTACCAAGGCAGAACATTGACTAAAACCGTTTACAGCAGACTGAACATAGGATCTTAGGTTCAGAGCTGTAGCACTAGAGGGGAGAGGAGGGGCTAGCTGGTCTAATCACTTCATTTTACAGGTGAAGAATTTGAAGGTCATGGAGAGCAAATGACTTGTTCAGGGTCATGCAGGCAGTTTGTTCCAGAGGTGGGATTTGAGACTTATTCTCAATTCTTCTGATTCTTGAGTCAGGTTTCGAATAAATAGGGAAGATGTTCTTTTGCCCTAGAGAAACTTATAGCTTCTTGGGGAGATAATCCACACATATGAAATGTAAATGTAAGGCACATAATGAGTGTGTATTGGTTGATGGAGCTCTCAGGTTAGTCTGAGCTCCTTCCCAGTAGCTGCCATCAGTAGAACCCTCTGCTACAACATTAGGACCCACATGTCATGGGCTTAGCCACGTTGGATACTGCACATCTTAGGGGAGATGAAGGCAGAAGGTATATGAAGCAGGCAGCAGAAGATAGGAGTGGGGAGAAAGAATGCCAGCTGTGACGAGGTGTTTGTCAACCTTGTTGGGTCCTGGGGGAGTATTTCAGTGATTAGCATTTTCTTGTTCCAGTCAATGGTAGGGGAGAGGGATGATTCAGAGAAGGGCATGACAGAGTAATCAGGCTTCTTTCATTCCTGCTGGTGCCAGATCTAAGAGCCCGAGGTAGGCACATGGTACCTGAGCCTTCCCCTTCCGAGTGCCATGCTGTGGCTATAGGGTTATGCAGGTAGGACAGAGACCTCATTCATCTAATGGGAAGAGATCCAGCTATTGACAGCACTTACACACAAACCTTTTGGAAGTCATCAGTGGCAAGTCCTATGCCCTTTGTGCCCATTATTTTAGGATAGGTATAGACTAGGTATGCAACTGCAGACTCCTGGCTCTAGTTAATTGAGGGCCAGGCATTTGGAGGATGCAAGGAAGTGGCTTCGGGACAGTGGTTACATTTGATACATTTTATGCTATGTGTCTTTTGAGACTTTCATGAGATTGTGATGTTTTCTATTTTAAATAGATTGTTCATGTTCTCACCATGATGTGAGCTCAGGTGGTACATTTTTATTGATCAAAAGGGAGAGATTGAGTGAATGGGGCTAGAGGCATTATTGAGAGTACTTTGGAGCCCCAAATTGGATAACTTTTTGTGAGGTGGCAGTTTGGGACCCTGTTAGGTACAAAATAGTATATCCTTGCTTAGTCTATTGGAATGTAAGTCCCTTGAGGGCAGGGACCATCTTTTTTTTTCTTTATATTCCCAGAAGCAGCTAGGTGGTACAGTGGATGGAGCACAGGGCTTTGAGTCACTAATACTTGAGAGCAAATCCAACCTGAGATACAAGCTGTGTGACTCTGGACAAATCATGTAATCCCTGTCTGCCTCAGTTTCCCCAATTGTAAAATGAAGATCATAAAGTACCTACTCCTCAGAGTCATGAGGATCAAGTGAGATAATATTTGTAAAATGTTTGATAAAATGTGTGGTATATAGTAGACACTTAATAAATCCTCCTCCCCCCAGGCACAGTGCCTGCAAACTGTAGGTGTTTAATAAGTGTTTGTTGATCGATAGATATGTTCTTGAGATGAGTGCGAAATAGAGAAGTCAAGAGTTAGATGCATTAATTAGAAAAGGCTTTCTGCAAGAGCTAAATTTTGAGCCAGTATTTGAAAATTTGGATCTTTTTTTAGGTTTCAGAACTGAAAGGGACCTTAGAGAACATTTAATTCCATCCTCCTGCTTTATAGATGAGCACAGAGAACCAGAAAATAGAAACGAATTGCCCAAGGTTGTACAGGTAATAAATAGGTAACAAAACATAGAACAAGGTTAACCCAGGTCTATTACTACTGGATCCAGCATTATTTTTGTTAATACCCTATGGAGATTGTCAAAGGTTGGTGATGATCTGATAGAGAGAAGGAGGAAGGGGGAAAGAGAGGTGGATGGAGCAGTGTGTACAGACTAAGAAATGGAGGTGGGAAGGCCTAAGACTTGCCAGATTATTTTGACTAAAGAAGTAGGACCAAATTGTAGAATTGTCCTTGACAATAAAAATTTTAAAATGTTCCAATTAAGTTTGATTAGCCTAATAATTATCCACTTTGGGAAATTCCATGGAAAAATGAACAAAAATCTTCACACAATATTCTTATGTATTTATGAAGCCATATATATTTATATATGTATGTTTGTGTATTCACACATGTATGTATATATTATTAAAAATCTACTTCCCTCTTTTCTCCAGATCTAACCCTTCAGCCCTAGTATCTTATCTATGCTTTACTTTCATTGTTTTCAGTTGCCTAAGAGACATATGTGCTCTGGTGTTCCACTGGTCCCAGTCCTGTGGGTCTAAACTAAACCTTGCCAGTTCTCTGCCCTGCCCCACTCCCACCTCAGTTTATTCCCAGAATCTCTCTCCCTCAGGGCCCTTTCTCTGTCTCAGCTGTGTGGGCCATGGGGCAGGACCCTAATGCTGACTGACCCTAGCAGCTAAATGATCCTGAGAAAAGCTAAGCCCTGGGCAGAAAACTGGCTGTTGACCAGCTGATCTTAAGATTAAATCATCATAAATTATGGAATAGCTTGTTTGGAGCTAGTGGACATAAATCCAGACCTAAATTTGCCAGAGGGAGAGATGAGAGCAGGGACCTTATATACTGGATCCTAAAACCTAGGTCCACAAGGGATCTTAGAGATCATCTTATCCCATTCTTTCATTTTACAGGTAGGGAAATTGAGGTCCAGAGAGGGCAAATCAAGCAAATGCTAAGTTTCATAGTGGGTAGAGGTCTGGACTTGAATTAAGGAAGAGCTGAGTTTTAATCCTGCCTCAGGCAGTTTCTTGCTGTGTGATCCTGAACAAATAACTTAACCTCTCTTTGCCTCAAGTTTCTAATCTATAAAATGGGGACAATAATAGCACCAACCTCACAGGTTTATTGTGAGCATCAACATACATAAATAATATTGAATACTTTGAAGTACTTTATGAATGTCAGCTATTTTTATTATTTCCCAGGGTCACATACATAGTAACCATCAGAGGAAGTTATGTCTTGTTCTAGATTCTTGGAGTATTGAAGCAATCAAACTTCAGGGACTCTGGAGGGAGGTGTGTATGAGGTCAGAATAAATCCAACCAACTAGCCAATCAGTCATCAAATGTTTATTCAGCTTAGTATGTGTCAGGCATTGTCCAAGGGCAAGGTGATGGAAGAAGCAGCTGGGATCAGTTTCAACAGGGTCAGATCCAGGCAGAATTCAGTTCAGAGACTTGGTAGTGCAGGATGGCCACTTGGGAATCATGTGGTCCTCGTCCCTTATTTTGTTGGCAAAGAAACCAACCCAGACAGATGGCATGATTTGTCTAATTTCCCATGGGGGGGAAAAGCCAGATCCAGAATCCAGACCCAGTACCCCCAATTCCAAGGTCAATACCCATTTCACTCTCCCTTCTATCTGTTAATGCTGACCTATCCTGGCACTTGGAATTTGTACCATACAACTTATATACGACCTCATTTACTTTTGCCTATGTATCTATCTATTGGACTGGATATACAACTTCATTGATGCAAGGAACTCTCAGGTGAGGACATCCCCTCCACAAACATACATCTGCAATTTTTCTGCAACTGACTGAATTGTGTGGGGGCAGAGAAGTCGAATCACTTACTCATAGTTGTATACCCAGTAGGTATCAGAAGTGAGAGTAAAATGCAGCTCTTGGTGATGCAAAGTCCAACTATACCCCATCGCCTATCTTCCTCATTTTTGCTATTGCCCTGTTAAGTCCACATCTGGTGTCTACTGTTCAATTCTAGGCATTACAGTTCTGGAAGGCTGTTAATTGATAAGAGAGAGCATTCAGGGAAAGGTGACCACGTTGGTGAAGAGTTAGTGTAATAGCGGTCAGCATATTTTCAATGATACAATGAGCTTTACAACTCTCACATTTGGTCCTTAGAACCCTGCAAGGGAGGTGCTATTATAATCTTCATTTTCTTTTCCAGATGGCAGACAGATGTTACCACAGGTTCCCCATGGTCCCATAGCTAGTAAGTGTCAGAGGTCAGATTTGAGCCCAGCTCTTCTTGGTGCAGGTTCCATGCTGTTTTTATTGTAGTATCTAGCTGCATTGAGTGCATGCCAGAGAGGATTGTTTGGAGGGATTGGGAATGTTTAGCCTAGAGAAGAAAAAACTCAAGACAAACATGCTCGTTTTATTCAAGTCTTTGGAGAGCTGCCAGTGGGAGAGGGACTGGACTTGTTCCTTTGGCCCAATAGGACAGAGCCAAGAGCAGCGTGTGGGAAGCTGCAGCCAGGACGCAACTTCCTCCTCCTTAGAGTTGTCCCGAGGCCTGGGGGGCTGCCTTGGGAGTTGGCCGGTTTCCAAGAAGAGACTGAAAAGCTGCTTGTTGAGTGGTTGGAAGAGGGATGGTTATAGGGCTAAGATGGCAGCAGAGTTCCCTTCTCACTCCTCGTTATTGTAACTCCTATTACAACAATAACTCCTCGTTATTGTTATACTTACTTTTTTATTTCCATTAGGCTCACTTCCCCAGATAAATTGTAAGCTTTTTAAAGGCAGGGACTTTCTGATATTTTGCTTACTTCTTCCAGAGGGCCTAGCACAGTGCTACATATAGAACAGTTTGTTCACAATTACCTGTTCTTGATTGATTAGCTGAACTCCATTTATCTCCACAAAATAATCGGGAAAAAAGAACTCATTCTTACTTGGTGACTTGTGGTTTCTCAATTTGCAAGCGTTCAAACAGGGCTTGAAGTAGGACAAGGTGATGTTGGACACCATTCTGCCTCTTCTCAGGAGGTCTAGAAACAATCCTGCTACCTCTTCAAAGGATTCACACTACACTCACCCTGGAGTAGCTGAGCTAAAAATAGTCACTAGGACATAGGCTAAAAAAGCTAGCTCCCTCTGACTGAATTTGAAGCAAGTGGGCATTCTGAATCTGAATGCCCCCTTTATGTTGCAAAGCTTTAAGAAAAAGTCACAAAATAATAACAAAAAAACCCCAAATAACACAACAGAAGAAAAGGAGGGAAGTATGTTTCATTATCTGTAGTCTGGGCCCATTATCCTCCCTCCACACCCCTTCCCTCTTCTTCTCTCTTCCCTCTCTTCTCTTTCCCATCTTTTTCCCTCCTCCTTTTCTCCCTTTCTTTCCACTTTGTCTATCCTCTTTCTCTATCCCACTTCTCTCCCTTTTTCCCTCTCTCTTCCCCATTCTCCTCTATTCACTCCCTCTTCTTCTCCTATCAGTCCTCTTCCTCTTTCTTCTCCTCTCTTTCTACTTTTTTCTCCCTCTCTTCTTCGACATCTATCTTCACACACGCACACACACGCACGCACACGCACTCTCCCTAAAATGTTGGGAGAGCGCTGCCTATGGACAATGAAGTTGGATCCTGAATGACGCAGGAGGAAGAGAACAGTCTCACTTATCTGCTGAACAGAATTGTTCTCCTTTTCTTGTGTGACTCCCTTCTACCCACCTCTAGCCTTTCTTCTCCGTCTCTGCCTCCTAGAATCCCTGGCTCCCTTCCTGTGTGAAGCCTCTTTTGACGTCCTTGTTGTTAGTACTCACTCGCTCTGGAAATAACTTTGCATTGAATTCACTCCCACTCAGACAGGTGTCACTTAAGGATCTGTAAGCTCCTTGAGGGCAGGCCTTGTTTGGTTCTTGTCTTCACATCTCAGTAAATGTTAATGGCATGAATTGACTTGGATGACATCATTGTGTCTAGAATGTTGCAGAAAGGTAGATTTAAGCTTGATATAAAGGGATAAACTCTTCTCACCAGCTGACCTATTCCCTAATGGAGTGGGCTGCTCTAGGAGACAGTGGATCTTTAAGTAGGGGCTAGATGGTTACTTGTTGGGGGGTTGTAGAGGGGATTCTGGTTTAAGGTCAAGTTGGGCTAGAAGTTATGGGAGGTCCCTTGTTGTGCTTCTGTTCTGTGATTGGATTTGCTGTATGCCACAAACTCCATGATAAGCCTCTTTCACTCATTCAGCTATTTCTTATGTGGATTCTTGAGTTTAGTTTGAATGTCTTGTAAGGTTCTCAGCGAGGAGAACTTGCTTCATCATAGTCTGGGCTTTGTTGTCATGAGCTCAAAGCAATTATCATTCACAACAGGAATTGACTTCACCATGGGGAGGGGAATGTCTTGGTGTGTGTATGTGTGTTGTGTGTGTAGCATGAGGGTATATCAGTAATATCTGCTACTGAGGGAGGTTGAGGCTGGTGGATCCCTTAGGTTCCACAGTTTTGAGCTTCAATAGGGCTAAAGCTGACTAGATGTCTGCACTCAGCAAGCCATTAATATAATGGATACCTATGGCACAGGACTACCCAAGGAATGGGTAGCACAGCAGAGCATATTAAAGCTTCCCTACCAGTCATTATTGGTTTAGGACCATGAATGGCTGCTGCACTTCTAGCACAGTCTCAGAAGCAGTAGGGTCTGCCTTCTTCATTTGTACCCCATGCATGAATTCCACAGTGGCAAACACATTTGACAAGCCTACCTCTCAAGATTTTTGTCTTATTGACATGAATAATAAGAGGGTAATTGGACTTATCTTGGAACTTTGTGTTTTAGGAGCATGTGAATGACACATTCCTCATCAGAGGAAAACCTTTAAGGTAGTATTTTGCTCTATAACATTAAATGCTTCTTTTGCCCTTCCCTGCTCTCCCAGTAACACATACAGTGGGATCTTAGATTCTCTGCATCTTTCAGTGTGACTGTAAAGCCGTGGTCTGCTGTAGAAACGACTCATTAAAGTCTATGAGTTCCCTTCTGACATTTTCATCATCAGTTCCCTTGATATGAATATAAAGCATTCTTATAAAGATTTTCATAAAGCCAAAGAAAGTATGCGTATGGATTGGTAGTTGCTTATGACCTCTCAACTATCTTTTTGCATAATAATACTATCCATGCTTCTCCCCCCACATTCTTTTATTATCTTGTCCTTCCTGAGCAAAGGATTGTGAATTAATTATACATGGGTTTGCTCTGCAATATGGTGACCAAAAACCTATTTATTTTTGCTGCAGAACAGATTAACAAATCAGTGCAGTGAAAGTATTGGCAGAATTTCTTGAATTTGAAGAATCTGCCTATAGAATATGGAAGCATATTGATCATTTGAACTGAAGTAACTCTACATTAGCACATGTGGTGTATAAGAAGAGGAAATTTTAAAGCAAGAATCTCACTTTTATATTCTATTAGTAACAGTGTAAATAGATCCTGGGTTGGACTCCCTGAATGTAGGTAATGCCAGGGACCCAGCAATGTATATTTCATCTTGGCCAAGCCGCACAGTTGACACTCTATGCTTAACTGGGGCTGCAAGATTTCTAACTAAGGGTGTGCAATGGTGAGGTAGGTGGGAGACTGTCATGCATCATGTGTAGGAGCTGACTTCCTGATAGTATCCTATATGGGATAATTAGTCATCCTGACATCTACAAAAACAAGAAAAGGCAATAAATAAGAGATGAACTTGCTTTTCTAGGAAACCTGACAATCTTCTCCTGAAGTCTTAATCTTTTTAATAGAGAGTATTGCTGGAACCCTTGGGGGTTATGAATTTTTCTCCTTGAAGACCATTGAGTGGAATTTAGCAAAGGTATCTATATCTGGCCACTGGACCCAGGTGGCTCTGGAGGAGAAAGTGAGGCTGGTGACTGTGCACAACCCTCCCTCACTTGAACTTAATTCACTTGCAAGTCATGACATCATCTTCCTGATATCATGGTCTTCTTCAAGAATGAAGGACAAACCAAAACCTGTGAGTAGTCTGAGCTGACCCAGTGGGGACCTAACTGGCTAATTCCAGTCAGGCAACTCAGCCTCCTCATGGGTCATCTATTCTAGCTCCCTAATTTTAGAGCTGAGGAAACTGTGACCCCTTTTGGCAAAATGATTTCCTGAGACCACTCAGGTTTGAAGTAGTGGAGTTCAGATTTGAATTTGAATCCTCTGGTTCCAAATCTCATGCTTTTTGCATGGTTCTTGCCCATGATCAAGTCTACCTGTATGCAAACTAAAGCCAGTTTCTATATCTGTAAAATGGAGAAATTAATTAGTTGTTCTTTTACATCCCCTCCAACTTGAAACCTCTCTATGTTCCCAGTACTTAGTTGGTGAAAATTGTTGTGGCTTAAAAATCTCCAGCTTTTAGTCAACCCAGTGATAATTCTATTTGATTCAGTTAAGCTAGCATTGGAGACATTCATTTTAGTTGTTGGATCTATATGCTCAGTGTCTTTTCAGCTGAGAAAAACTTATTGCTTTTCTTATTCTGTCAGAATAACTGGAGGAATCCCTGGACTACTCCATACCACAATGAGGTATTGGAGCAAGACTTCAATGGTGGGACCAGCATGGAAGGAAGAAAGGAAGGAAGGAAAGAAATAAGCATTTATTAAGTCTTTCCTGTGTTTCAGATATCTAATGCTTCAGACATGCTAAGCACTTCGCACATGTCATTTCACTAGATCCTCACAACCCTGAGAGCTAGGTGCTATTATTATTCCATTTTATATTGGAGGCAAACAGAGGTGAAATGACTTGCCCAGGGTCACACAGCTATCAAGTGAATAATTAAAAATAATCATTCGTATTTGGCTTTGGGATATATTAGATGACTTTTCTTAGTAGAATCTTTGTCTCCATAAATTATTTGATATGCATAAAGTCCTTAACAAATTATACTAGTGAATAATTTATTGGTAATAATAAATATAATTTAAATACATTTGCATTCCTTGAGCACACATCAGCCCAAATGAGGTGTCATCGAAAAGTCAAACTGGAATTAGGAAAAAAAATTGCATGGAGGAATTGAGAGTATTGATATTCAAGTTGGATAGTTGATGAATTAGAGAAGACATTGGCAAACATGTTTGTTGGGAAAGGGTCATTTTCCTTCTAGGTGACTTAATGGAACTCACTGAAGCTCTGACATGGAAGGAACTGAGGAGTTCATCTAATTCTGTCTTCTACCCCATAACATTATCCCATTCACAGCATTCCCAACAGGTCAGTCATGCCTAAGAGAAATTATAGGATCATAGACTTGGGTGAGAGAGGGAGCCTAGTACAAACCTCTCATTTTACTGAGAAGGAATCTGAGCTCTGTAGAATTGAAACTATTTACTGATGCCTATATAGACAGTAAGTGGCAAAATGAGGATTTGAACTCAGATTCTCTGACTCCAGATTCATCCTTTCCATCAATCCCTAACTCTGCTGCTTATTCCTCATTTGACCTTGGCCAAACCTCTTAACTCTCTTGATCACAGTTTGCAATCACTAAAACAAAGGGATCAGATCAGATGACCTCTGAGGTCCCTTCAGTATACTCCCGGGATGTTGCCTCCAGACTGGAGCCCAGAAAGTCACCATGATGGTGCATATGGGGTTATAGCTCTGAGTCCCACCTGCATATGGAGAAGCACTAAAGATGCTGACCTCTGGCTCTCTGCATTTCCCTCAAGCATGCCATGAGCTTGTCCTTTTCAAGTATAGATGCATGACAAGTCTGAACTTTTAACTGCAGGCAGTTTTGAGTTATGAAGGAGCAGAAAGGTCAGAATACTGTTTTAAAATGAGCCTCTTGAATTTTCATGGCCTCATAACTCAAAGGTTCATCAGATTACCCTGAAACTATTCCCTTCTTGCCCCCTGAAAAAATAGAGGAAGTCACCTTGAGTCTGAGAGCTGATGTGTACAACAGAGACCATGGTTTAATGCTGAAGAAAGCTTTGGAGAAAATTAGAAATTGTCTCCTGCAACGCATGTATTTTGAATTGACTGAGTCATATGAAAAAGGCACCTGTTGTAAGAATGTTGGGCATATTTGAAAGTCACAAAGGAGTGAGCTTACAATGAAGGTTTCTTTAAATGCTTGTTGATTGAGACTTAGTGATAGTATCTAGCCACATTTACATGGCCTTTTGAGGCATTCCCTTTCCAAGGGGAGAGGTACATAATGCAAATAGCCCCACTTTACAGATAGGGCTTAGTGAAGCTCATAGAACCACTCAGAGTTGGAAGGGACCTCAGAAATCCTCTAGTCCAACCTGGACCTGATCAGGAATCTCTTCAATGTCATAAATGTCAAGTGATTAGTCATATCATTCTTTACTTGAAGACTTCCATGGCAGGGATAGGGAGAGGGAAGGGACTAGATTCTCTCCTGAGGTAGTCTAGTCTACTTCTGGATAACTCTAATTATTAGGAAGCTTTTTTTTCAGACTTTGGGCCTAAATTTTTCTCTTTACAACTTTCACAGATGTAGTATACAGTGAAAAGGGTGCTGATGTTGGAGGCACAGGATCCGAGTTCAAATCCCATCTCTGCAGTTTTCTTGCTAGCTGTATGACTTTAGGCAAGTCACTTGATGATTCTGGTTTTCAGTTTCATCCTTTGTAAAATGAGGTTAGACTAGGTGACATCTGTTAAGTTTATTTGAATGGAATGGGGAAATTAATTTTTAAGCTGGGATTCTAAATTCAATGAAATTCAAGTGTCATCAGTTATCCAAGGCTGAATGATTTTGTGTGTGTGTGTGTGTGTGTGTGTGTGTTTGTGTGTGTTTAACACATTAACACATTTTTAATGATTTTTTTGTTTTGGACATCACTATCACTACCCAACATCCCTGCTCAGAACAGAAATCTCACTTAGAGTAAAGAAAGCCAGTTCCTCTCAGCATTGGCATCTGACAGTGGAGGTAGCTTTCAGATTCAGAGCCCAGCACTGCTTTTCTGTGAAGAGGGAAGTGAGATCAGCAGACCTTTGGAGGAAGATTGTTTGAACATCTTAAACACATTCCTAGAATCCTAACAAGCAGAGAACTTTTAACATAAGACCAGACAATTAAATAATTTGTCCTATTTGCAACCAAACTTAAACCTTAGCAAAACATATGAAAGACACTGAGCAAAGTCTAATCATCATAAGCAAAAATCCAGAGTTTCTCCCCCATCTCCCACATCCCAGTCTTCTGCAGCAGAAATGGGAGTGATGAAGGATATTTTCTTATATCGAGTCTCAGGGCAATTGGAAATCTGGGGAGTCAAATTGCTGTTGTTTCCAAAGTTCATGCACTTCGAGGAGAAGCATTAAATCAGAGCCCAAGGTATGTGAGGGAGAAACATTGAGTCGATGACCTTCTCAAGACTTACTAAAGTGAATGTGAAATGGGCGAAAACGTCTCACCTGAGCTGGGGACCTGCAATCAAGGCTTGGCTGGAATTTCTTTTTTTCATTCCTAAAATCCCTCAGAAAATGTTATGAGAATGTTTCATTGTGTTTCAGTCCTCAGTTTAAGTGACGTACACATGGTAGTATAATGTAATAATAATAATATTTTATATGTTATATAATAAAATATCATATATAATATATTGTAGTGTAATATATTATATATAATAAAATCATGAGAGAGCTTTGAAAAGTATATCTGTACAATATATTAATTATCATTATATATAATATATCATATATATTAAATGTTATAGTATTATATAATAATAAATACATATATAAAATAAGATGAGATTAAAAAAGGCAAGAGTGCTTTGGAAAGTATAGCTGTACAAGGGATAATTGTTACTATATATAATATATTATATATTACATCATAGCATGTGATAGGTATTATAAATAATCAAGCAAGATTAAAGATATGAGAGTGCTTTAAAAAGTTTAGCTTACAGGGCATTTATTATATTTATATTAACATAATATCATTCTATATCATATACCATAATCTATCATTTTACAGCTGTCTATCTATCTATCTATCTATCTATCTATCTATCTATCTATCTATCTATCATCTGTCTATCCTTCCTACGGCTCATGCTATATGAGAATCAATTAAAAGAACTTGGGATGTTTAGCCCAGAGAAGAGTATGGGCTTCAGTTCACACATCCACCAAATGAGGGTGTTAGTCTTAGACCTTTGAAATATTTTCTAGCTTCAAATTCTTGATGCAATGATCTTTGCAATATCCCTGCTATGATACTTGGTGGCAGCATGAATGTCCTGGGCTCTTGAAGGCCATAAGATTGGACCTCAAGCTCTAGAGAGTTTTCCCAAGTTTTAAAGTCTATGTGTCTTATATCTGAGAACCAGTGTGGCTAAATCTGTAGAGGCTTATCCCTGGAGTGACTGAAGGTGATGAAGTTTTTGACAAGAGCCAGTATGGAAGGCCATGATACATCTTACTATGTGACTGAACCATTCTCTTAGCCTTGATGCCCCTAGACAATTTTCTGTGACTCTGAAGTTCTGAAGCAAGCACTGATCTCCATCATTGGAGGGAGTTCCACATGCTAGTGAAATCATAGATTTGGTCCTAAGAAAAAAAATATGCTCTAATGATTTAAAGTTCCCTTGTGGTAGAATAAAGGTCAGATTCATACTTTAACCAAGCAAATCTCGTTTCATTTCCTACCATCTTTGGAATGAAAAAGATCAGGGGATCAAAGGTCCTGAATTGAGAGAGACTTTTGAAATCATCAAGTCCAACCCCCTCATTTTACAAATGAGAAAATTAAGGCCCCAAGAAGTAAAATGTCTTTTCTCAAGTTCCCTTTGTTCTACATATTGAGGGCATTTTGTTTTCAAAATCTTTTGATAATATTTTCCTCTTTCAAAATTCTCATCACATTTATTATTGCCCAGTCTTTGCCCCCATACACTTACTTTATCTTAGTCTGTTAAGTGTGTGTATTTGAATTCACACTATTTGAAGTGAAAATTATGTATAATAGGTTATTAGTTTCAGCCCAATGGAAATACGTGAATGTGTGAGGGAATTCAGATAATATGAGCACTTTGGGGGATTCAGTATTTGAAATGATGGGGACCTAGCTGTAGTTCCAAGTCAATTGATCAAAAAATATTGCCTAAGTACTGGGGATACAAAAAGAGGCAAAAAACAGTTCCTGCACTCAAGGAGCTCACAGTCTAATGCAGGGAGACAACATGCAAACAACCATGTTCAAAAAATCAAAATACAAAACAAATGGGAACTAATCAGCAGCAGAAAGCCAGTAGGAAATCAGGAAAGGCTTGCTGCAAAGGATGGAATTTTAGCCAGGACTTGGAGGAAGCCAAGGGAGCTGGATGGAGGAGAGAAGGAGGGAGAACATTTCAGACACAGGGGTCAGACAGGGAAAAGTCCCTGGTGTGATGTGTCATTGACTTGAAGAGTGCCTGGGAGAATGTGGAGTGTCAGAGGACTGGAAAGTGGAGGGAGGCAGATCACAAAGAGCTTTTAACACCAGAAGATTTTTAAAAAATGGATCGTTGAGGTCACAGAGAGCCAGTGGAGTTTATTGAATGGAGGTGTGAGTGATATGGACAGATCTGCCCTTTCAGATTAATATGCTAGCTGAGCAGACGGATAGACTGGTGTGAGGAGAGCCTTGAGGCAGGCAGACCCACTGGCAGTTATTGCACTAGGCCAGTCATGAGGAAAAAGAGCCTGTCCCAGGTCGTGGCAGCATTGGAAAAATTAGGAACATAGGCTCTTAGATCTGGAATGGACAGTTGAGGTCATCTTTCCTACCTATTATTTTCTAGGTGAGGAAACCAAGGCAAAGAAGTACAGTGACTTGCCCAGATTTATTCAGTAAGGTGATGTCAGGGTGAGGACTGGATCCAGGTCCTCCTGCCTCCCATGTCTCCCACTCATCCTGGCTATTTCTTTTGCCTTATGTCTCCCTAGCTGCTTAGAAGTATCTTGAAGGTAAGAACTTGCTTCTAAATTTTCATATTATGCCCAGACCTTTGTGTGAACTGTGAACTGAATTTAAATGTAAATACTTAAGGTAAACAATCACTTGGTTATGTCAGTAGAATAGGGATTTGAGAGTTATGTTCTCATTTTTTTAGGTTTAAAATATTTTCTCCTTGTTTATATTTTCATTCCACATAACAATGCCTTCACAGCACCACAGGCAATTTAGTTTTCCTTAAGAGGGAAAGAATTCAACCCATGGAATATACTTAACCTCCAAAGAGACCGTCAGTAGCTTTGGGTAGAAGATAATTGAAACTAGAGGAATCTAGATTAGAAATTCATACATTACAAACAGGATACACACAGTCTATGAATCCAACCCTCCTGCTGTCTTTAAAGAGTCAGTCAAAACAACCCAGGGTCTATTGGCTCTTCTGTTTTACATTAATTTTTCTCTCTATTTTTCTCCAAATCTCCTTGTGACACCTTGGTCATTCTACCAGAAATATCCATCTTGGAACATTTTTTTTTTTAGTAGAAATGAGTCTTAGTGACACCCCCACCTCTGCCAGCAAGTTTTTTTTAAAAATTAATTTTAATAATTACCATAAACTTAGATTATTATCTTCTCCTCCTTCCCTGCTCCAATTGTATGCCAAAATGGCATACAATTTTGTAAAGGTTCTACACATGCATTCCTATTAAATATATTTTCACTATAGTCATGCTGTTTTGAAGAATTAAAATGAGTGAGAGAAATCATCTAACAAACCAAAACACAATACACACACGCACACAAATGATTTGCTATATTCTGCGATTGAATTCCATAATTCTTTCTCTGGATGTGGAAGGCATTTTGCCTTAAAACAGCATTGGGAATTTTTTTTGAAGTCCTTGCATTGCAGTGAAGTTCCAAGTATACCAGAAAAAACTCTCACACATTGTGGTTGTTGCTGTGCACAAAGATCTCCTGGTTCTGCTCCTTCTGATCAGCATCAGATCATTTAAGTCTTTCCAGGCTTCTCTGAAGTCTTCCTGTTCATCATTTCTTATAGCACAATAGTATTCCATTACATTCATATACCATAATTTATTCAGCCATTCCCCAGTTGATGGGCATCCCCTTGATTTCCAGTTTTTGGTCACCACAAAGAGTGTTACTATAAATATTTCTGTACATGTGGCACCCTTTCCTATTTTTATGATCTCTTTTAGTAGTCCTAAAAGCGCTATTACTGGGTCAGAGGGTATGCACATTTTTGTAGCCCTTTGGGCATAGTTCCAAATTGCTCTCCAGAATGGAGCTCACAGCTCCACCAATAGTGTATTAGTGTTCCAACTCTCCCACATCTTCTCCAACATTTATTATCTTTCTGTTCTGTCATGTTTGCCAATCTGATAGGTGTGATGTGGTACCTCAGAGCTGTTTTGATTTGCATCTCTCTAATTAATGGTGATTTAGAGCATTTTTTCATATGACTACAGATATCTTTAATTTTTTCCTCTGAAAATTGCGTGTTCATATCCTTTGAACATTTATCAGTTGGGGAATGACTTGTATTTTTGTACATTTGACTCAGTTCTCTATATATTCTAGAAATGAGGCCTTTATCACAGACATTAGCTGTAAAAATTCTTTCCCAATTTTCTACATCCCTCTGAATTTTGGTTGCATTGGGTTTGGTTGTGCAAAAACTTTTCAGTTTAATGTAATAAAAATTATCCATCTTGCATTTCATAATGCTTTCTATCTCTTCTTTAGTCACAAATTCTTACCTTCTCCACAAATCTGATAAATACACTATTCCTTGCTCCACCAATTTGTCCATAGTATCAATTTTTATACCTAGATCATGTACCCATTTGGATTTTATTCTTGTATACAGTGTCAGGCATTGGTCTTTGCCTAGTTTCCGCCATACTTTTATCCATTTTCCCAGCAATTTTTGTCGAACTGTGAGTTCTTATCCCAGAAGCTGGGGTCCTTGGGTTTATCAAACAGTAGATTGTCATATTCATTATCTACTGTGTCATGAGTACCTAGCCTATTCCACTTATCTATCCTTCTGTTTCTTAGCCAGTACCAAGTGGGTTTGATAATTGCTGCTTTATAATACAATTTGAAATCTGATAGCGCTAGCCACCTTCCCTAGAATTACTTTTCATTAGTCACCTTGATATTCTGGACCTTTTGTTCTTCCGGATGAATTTTGATACTATTTTTTCCAGCTCTAGAAAATAATTATCTGATCGCTTAATTGATATGGCACTAAATAAGTAAATTAATTTAGGTAGAATTGTCTTTTTTATTATATTGGCTCAGCCTACCCATGAGCAACTGATGTTTTTCCACTTACTTAGATCTGACTTTATTGGTGTGAAAAATGTCTTGTAGTTGTGTTCATATAGTCCCTGGGTTTGTTTTGGCAGTTAAACTCCCAAATATCTTATAGTGTCTACCCTAGCTTTAAATGGGATTTCTCTTTCTATCTCTTGTTGTTGGGCTTTGTTAGTAATTTATTTTGTAATCTGCAACTTTGCCAAAGTTTTCTGTTATTTCAAGTAGTTTTTTTACTTGAATTTTTGGGATTCTCTAAGTATAACATCATAATATCTGCAAAGAGTGATAACTTAGTTTCTTCTTTGCCTATTCTAATTCCTTCAGTTTCTTTATCTTATCTAATTGCTATAGCTAACATTTCTAGTACCATAATGAATAATAGTGGTGATAATGAACATCCTTGTTTCACCCCTGATCTTATTGGAAATCCATGTAGCTTATCACCATTGCATATAATGCATGCAGAAGGTTTTAAGTAGATTCTGCTTATTATTTTGTGGAAAGTTCGCTTTATTCCTATGCTCTCCAGTGTTTTTAATAGGAATGGGTGTTGTATTTTGTCAAAAGCTTTTTCTGCATCTATTGAGATAATCATGTGGTTTCTGTTAGTTTTGTTGTTGATATGATCAATAATGCTAATAGTTTTCCTAATATTGAACCAGCCCTGCATCCCTAGTATGAATTCTACCTGATCATAATGTATTATTCTTGTGATAAGTTGCTGTATCTGTTTTGCTAAAATCTTATTTAAAATTTTTGCATCTATATTCATTAGAGAAATTGGCCTATAATTTTCTTTCTCTGTTTTGGCTCTTCCTGGTTTAGGTATCAAAACTGTATTTGTATCATAAAAAGAATTTGGGAGCACTTTTTTCCCCAATTTTTGAAAATAGTCTATATAGTATTGGAATTAACTGTTCTTTAAGTGTTTGATAGAATTCACTTGTAAATCCATCTGGCATTGGAGATTTTTTCCTAGGGGAGTTCATTGATGGCTTGCTCAATTTCTTTTTCTGAGATGTGGTTGCTTAAGTATTCAAATTCCTCTTCTATTAATCTGGGAAATTTGTATTTTTTAAAATACTCATCCAGCTTATTTAGATTGTTGAATTTATGGGCATAAGGCTGGGCAAAGTAATTTCTAATTATTGTTTTAATTTCCTCCTCATTGGTGAGGAGGAAAGGGGTGAGTTCACCCCTTTCATTTTTGGTATTAGTAATTTGATTTCCTTCTTTCCTTTTTTAAATCAGATTGGCCAAAAGTTTATCAATTTTATTAGTTTTTTCATAAAACCAACTATTGGTTTTATTTATTAATTCAATAATTTTCTTAATTTCAATTTTATTAACCTCTCCTTTGGTTTTTAGTATTTCTAATTTGGTATTTACTTGAGGATTTTTAATTTGTTCTTTTTCTAGCTTTTTCAGCTGCATGCCCAACTCATTGATCTCCTCTTTCTCTATTTTATTCATGTAGGCATTCAAAGATATAAAACTTCCATTAAGAATTGCTTTTGCACTATCCCAAAAGATTTGGTAGGTTGTCTCATTATTGTCATTCTCTTGAGTGAAGTTGTTGATTGTTTCTATGATTTCTTGTTTAACCTACTCCTTTAGTATTAGATTATTTAGTTTCCAATTAATTTTTGGTTTATCTTTCCATGGCCTTTTATTACATATAATTTTTATTGCATTATGATCTGAGAAGAATGTATTAACTATCTCTGCCTTTCTGCACTGGACTGTGAGGTTTTTATGCCCAAAACATGGTCAATTTTTGTATATGTGCCATGTACTGCTGAGAAGAAGGTATATTCCTTCAGCAAGTTTCTTGATGGGAAATAGAGAACAAAGTCATGTGTTCATCTGAAGAAATGGTCCACTGACCTGAATGAATGTATTTATCAGCTTGGAAAGGAATTACCAGAGCAGAAGCCAACCCAATTGTTTGCCTTCTCCCATAGTCAATGCAAGCACTTAAAGCAAACCAAACTCTGATATCCTCCTTTAAAAAACAATTCAGTTCCACAGAGTTCAGCATGTGCTAGGCTCCATGACTGGCACTACAAAGACAAAACAAAACAAAGCACTTCCTGCCCTTGGGGGACTTGAGTTTTTCAAGGTGCAGAATAGGCAGCCAGATAGACAGAGGCAATTATAAGGAGAACTCCCAGTCTTTGTGTCAGGATACCCTGAGTTCAAATCCTGCCTCTGACACTTATTGATTTGTGACCCTGCACAAGTCATTTCATCTCTATTCACCTCAACTTTCTCATTGGTACCTCCCAGGGATGTTGTGAGTATCAAAGCACTATTTAAATGTTAGCTACTGTTATCTGTGATTTCATTTGGTATAGGGAATTCCTAAGTGAGAAAGTATCCTTTACCCATACAGTCTTATATGTAACTTACATCTTACAGAGCTATCCAGAGTACTAAGTGACTAAGTAACTGGTGTAAGGCAGGGTCATAAAGCTATTGTGTACGTGCGTGTGTGCGTGCGTACGTGTGTGTGTGTGTGTGTGTGTGTGTGTTAAGCAGATTGCGAATCCGAGACTTCCTTGCTCTGAGGTCAGCTCTCTAAACCTAGAAAACAGGTTCCCCACTAGAGGGTGCAGTGGACAGAGCACTGGGCTTTCATCATGCTCTGGCCAGCCCCTTACTAGCTAGCTATGTGGCTTTGGGGAAATCACTTAAATTTTCTGAGCCTTGGTTTCCTCATCAGCAAAGTGGGGATAATTAGCCTCATCTTTAAGTACTTCACCAAGTTGTTAAGAGGAAAGTGCTTTGGAAATCTGCTTTTATTATTATGTGAACATTTTATAGTGTAGAAAGGGGAACTAAACCCCTTATTTGAGGCCCCCATCAGAAAACACCATTAGTGTGATGCTTTAAGTTTTATAAAGCACTTTACCTATGTTATCTCATTTGATCTTTACAAAACCCCTGGGAGTTGGTGCTATTATTTATCCCTATTTTACAGATGAGGAAATTGAAGTTGTGGTAGGTTAAGTGACTTGGGGAGGATCATACAGCTAGCTGGTAAGGACCTGAGGCAGGATTTGAACACAGGTCTTCATGATTCCAAATTCAGCATTCTACCTACTTTGTTGTTAAATTATTTAAATTGTATCTGACTGTGACTCCATCTGGAATTTTATTCGCATAGATACTGGAGTGCTCTGTCATTTCCTTCTCTGGCTCATTTAATAGATGAGGAAATGGGACAAAGGGGGGTAAGTGACTTGCCCAAGGTCACACAGCTAGTAAGTGTCTGAGACCAGATTTGAATTTAGGAATATGAGTCTTCCCGATTCTAAGCCCAGCGCTCTATCCATAGTGCTACCTAGAAATTTCTACTCACTACAATATGTTAAATCTGGCAAGGGCTAAAGAGATCACATGGCCAGATTGGTTCAAGTCTCTTAGCCAGTTAAGTGTCAGAGGTCTGAGTTGGAACATTATATAAAGTACATCTCTGTGTACTTTATATAATGCCACCTCACCCATTCTACTCCAAGAGCATGTTAAGAATCCATTGATTCTTGCTAGTTACATCTATATTTTGAAGGGCTTTGATATGAGAATTATATTCTTCTTATGTATTTTCTAGAAAGCAATGTTTTAAAAAGACCATATATTATAACCAAATCCATAGTCATTTTTTCCTTTTTCTTCAAAATATTTTTATTTTGGTACATGATGAAAGGGGTAATTTCAGCAAACTTGGGGTTACTTAATGAACCGATGAAGAGTGAACAAAGCTAGGATAACAATTTACACCACAACATCTTTGTAAACTCGCCATAGTATTTCCATCCAATAGTCCATCACGTGGCAAGTCCTGCTATCATCATGACTTGACCCACCCTTCAGTGCTAGGGTTATATATATTTTTACTTTTCACCAGATTATGTAACCTTCTTCAGCTCTTCTGCTCCATGCCTCATTGATGTACGGAGAGGATGTGCAGAAACATACATTTCCATGGAAACTGAAGATGGACAATGCCCTGGTGTGAAGCATACCTGGTGTGCTTCATGGATTTTCTTTCACTGTTAAGTTCTGGGTTTCTCTTTTTCCACAGCACAGTCACTCATTGTCTGGTTGCTATTGGCATCATTTTTCCTCAGAGGCTCTCTATGCACATTTTAGCCAAGGTGATCAATTCAATAAAGCAGCGGGTCAATTCTGTGAAAAATATAAGTCAAAACCGTTGCATCATTGGAATGCTTAAAATAGTTGGTCCAGTCAACTTGTGAACACAAAACAGTTTGTCTAGAAAAGACCTGGGATTTGATAGGCTTTCAAGCAGAGTATAGGTCAACAGTGACATGGCAGCTACAAAAGCTCATGTCCTTTTAGCTGTATTGAGAAGTGTGTTGTCTAGTTATTCAAGAAACGTGTTAAGTGCTGATTGTGCTAAAAGTTGGGAATTCAAAGAAAAGCAAAAAAAATCTCTGCCTTCAAGGAGGTTACATTGTAAGGATTGGAGATAACTTGGGGAAGGGGTTAGAACCAGGAAGAAGGTGGCCTTTGAGTCCAGTCTTGAATGAAGTGAGGGATATTAGAAGGTGAAGGCAAAGAAGCAGAGCATTTCCAACAAGGGGAACATTGTGGGGCAAGGAACAGCAAATTAACCAGTGCAATTGGATATGGAGGTGATAACTCCCCATACTCTGCCCTGATCAGGTCACATCTGGAGTATTATGTGTAATTCTGCCCATCACGTTTTAGAAAGGACATTGACAAACCAGAGTACATCCAGTGGATTGTGACCAAGATAGTGACAAGCCTCAAAACTGAGCCCTGAGTAAATTGGTGGAATGAGCTGGAGATATTTCACCTGCCAAAGGGAAGATGGGGTAGAGGAGGGAATGGTCGTTGTAGCTGTCCTCAAGTATCAGAAGGGTCTTCCCATGGGGAAGTGGATTGAATTCTTCTCCTTGGACCCAGAGGACAGAACCGGAACACTAAGTGGGAGGTACAAACAAGTAAGTTAGGTTTGATAAAAGGAGAGAAAGCAACTTTCTAATAATGACAGTTTTGCCAAAAGAATAACCTTGGGAGGTTGTAGGTCCTGCCTTAGTGGAGGTCTTTGGATAAAATCTCGATGACCACTTGTCTTTTGTATTGTGGAAGGGATTGTTCCCTAGGTTTGGGTTGGATAAGATGACCTTTGACTTCCCTTCCAACTCTGTGACTGAAACCATGGACTTGATCCCACTAAAGTTTTGTTGGTAGTGCAGCCTAAGCTCATCTTCTGAGTTTCCAGTGTCTTGTCTTGGTCTGGGATAATTATCCCTCTGTAGTATGGGCAGATGAGAACAATTTGTTCCAGAGGCCAGGAAGGCATCTGAAACAGATGTTGTAGTGCAATTAGAGCCTGGTCAGACATTGAAGATGCCAAGGTCATCCCCTGCATCCTGGGTCACTGAACCTGAATGACTCTGGAGAGAGAGTGAGGCTGATGACTTTGCGCAACTCTACCTTAAATCTATGTCGATATCACTCATCACATCAAGATGTTATTGATCCTTTACAAAATCAAAGGACTAAAACCAACAAGAATAATGTGAAATTGTCTGGAATTATAGGAAAGACAGACCATTTCTATTGTTATGATCAATGCAGCCAAACTCTTTGTTTGCCTTATGCCACAAAGATCTTCCTTCCTCCAAGTAAATTTACCAATTTGTTCAAATTCCTCTAGTTGGCAGCTTGCTTGGGCTCATGCACATGTATTGTAAAAGCCACCTCACCTTTCTACTTTTCAGGAAACTGAGCCAAAGTAATTTTTTCCTTTTAAAGTGTACTGATTTTTCCCCAAATAATTTTGGATAGCTGTCATGGTTTCTAAACTATATATAGAACTATAGCTAACAGAAATCAGAAAAGACTTAGCTTCATATTTTTAGATGATCCAGGATATAAGTAAACCAAATTCTTATTTTTCTCCTTAGTGGTTTGTTCTCAAGAGATCCTTACTGTAGAATATCTATCACAATTTCATATTTAATTGGTAAATATCTGGGCAGTAGTATCATTTATATTTTGGCCATCATAATAATATAAGGTAGAATTATTATTTATTTATTTTTTGTTTGGAAAAGGTACCTTTGAATCTGATTGGTTCATGGACATTTTTCAAAATTATTTTTAGGCTGTTAAGGTAAGTCATTTTTTCATATTCCATGTAAGTCATCCTTCAATGGCTCTTTTTGGCATGGATTTGACTCTGGGTTCTGGATGATTTTACCAGCAAAGTGCCATTTTCCAAGTTAGAAAAGCTTCAAGAATGAGGCCTGGTGCTGGCCCTTCTCTCCCTTTTTCCCCACTAAGGCATAGGGAACAAAAATTTCAATAGCATGTATGCTGCTTGAGGGTAGGACTGATTTTTTTTTGTGTGTGTGTATATGTTCATATTCCTTGTGCCAAGCAGTACTTGGTATATAGTAGGTGCTTAATAAATGCTTGCTCAATTGAATGGAATTGAAGGGTTTGTGAAATGGAGGGAAGAACCTTCCCTGATAAAATCCAGGATCCTTGAAGTATTGAATTTCTCCTCTTATCCAGCTTCTCAGGAGTTGCAGTTTTACCTGGGTCTCACCTCTTCAAATATGATAAAGTTCTCGATTAGAAATAACTGGGTAATGTCCACAGAAATCAAATTGGATTGGCCATGTAGATGTAATCTCCCTTGATCTTTGACTTTCCAGCTATCAGTCTGGCCATTTTTCATTTCAAATGATCAAGCTGCTTCATTTAGAACTAGCCTAAGGTAGTCTGTCTTTTGTCTCTCCCATTTCCCTGGCTCTTCTGTCTCTTCTTAACTTAATTCTTCCCCAGTGACAGAAAAGCAGACTCTAGGATTCCTCTTAATCTCTTGTGCCCTTCGGAGACTTTCTCCCAAATTCTCATCCCAGCATTGCAGTATGTGAGTAAGTCTGCGTGATTTCCCCCACTCCATTTTACTAGTCGTCCATGACAATTTTGCCGGAGGAACTTAAACTATCCCTGCCCCAACACCCCCACCTCTATCGCTACCCCCATCCCCACTTCCATCCAAGCTTTAGTTGAAGACTATCCAGCTCATTAGGTGGTGACTTCTAAAGGATAATAACTGGAAATGAGAAATGATGGAATTTCGACTCCCTAGCTTCAGTTTCCTTTTCTTTCCCCGTTCTCATGGTTGCTTAGGTTTTAATGTGTTCGAGGGATGGTCTTTTGCAAATGCTTTCTAAATGGTTCTCTTGTGCAGCATAATTTTCTAAAGATTTAACTTCATCTCTTTGCCCATCCTTCATAATACTCAGCTTCTATTTTCCACCCTGTGCCAGCCTCCCTTCCCTTTGGGATGGCATTAGGTCAAATAGTCTACTTTTCATTCTTATTATTTAAATTTTTAAGCTAACAATACAGGAAAAAACAAAAGGAAAGAAATGTCTATAATGCATTTCCTTAGTCTTCAAGCATTCAATTTTGGATGTAGTATTTGAGGTCTTTCTAGAAGAAATCAATGATTTCACTGAACTCATGAATCTTTCTTGCCACTGTGTTAGCCTCAGACTTCTAATGGATGCTATCTGGTAGGTTTCTAATTTGCTATTCCTACAAAGGGTTGAGAGAGAGGACTTTCAATAAATCATAGAGCAGCCCAGAATTCACTTCCTTTTACCCTTTTCCTTATCTTGGGCATGGAAATGAATAGAAAAGCTTAGCTTCCTCCAAGTCCCAGTTCAGGTAGCTCTGTCAGTTGTTAAAGTTCTTCCCTTTTGGAAATTATTTTCTATTATTTTGCATGTGATCTATACTTACTTACCTGTACATTTGTTTGCCCAGTGGAATATAAGTTCCTTGAAGTCAGGAAGGACTTAGTTTTTATCCTTGTATCTCCATCACCTAGTATGAAGGCTTGTCCAATTGAAATAACAAAGCCTGCCACCCATCTTTTTGTAAATGGGGGATCAAGGGTTTGAGAAGAGTGGTGCTGCTGGAGCTCCCTAAACAGTGGTGTTGGAAGACATGATTAAACCTGTATTATGAGCTAACATTCTCAAATCAGGACATCATAGAAGTTTAGAGCAGGAAGAGACTTTTGATATAATCTTTCTAGTTCATCCCTCCATTTTGTCAGAAATTGAAGCTTTTATTAAATATATTTATGGTTTGGGAGACAAGATCTTGACAAAATCACAAAATAATCTGTTACACTATAAGAGATTTCTACCATTATTGCTAAATATTGGTCAATGATGAAATTGTTAAAAATAAAGGTAGCTAGGTGGCACAGTGAACAGAGAGCCAGACCTGGTCAGGATGACTATAGTTCAAATCCAGGGTTAGACACTAGCTGTGTGACCCTAGGCAAGTCACTTAACCATGATTTACCTAAGTTTCCTCTTCTGTAAAATCGGGATAATAATGGCACTTCTCTCTCAGAGTGGTTGTAAGGTCAAATTGTAAAATGTCTTGCAAACCTGAAAGTACTAAATAAATGTTACCCAGTCTATTTCGCAATTCTCTTTCCCTCACCCCAAATTTCACCGAGAATAATTGAAACAAATTAAGACAATGTATTATTTGGGCACATTTGTACTTATTCTCTTGCCAGGAGTATTTTCAAATCCTTTGGATGTGAACTCTGGAATATTTAAGGGGGAAAGTGCTGCTTTCCCAGGCTAAAAGACTATTAATAAAGGTTTCAGTGAGCCCAATCAGGGGCCCAGAACCTGTAGCCTCAAGGAACCTGGATGCAAAGAATCACACTTGAGGACCTAGAAGGCCACGTGTGGCCTCAAGGGCGAGGGTTCTGCATGCGTGATTCCACACGCATGACCCCAAATCCAGCTTCTTCCCTCCTATGGGGCCAGGTGGTTTCTTCTAAGCTCACTTAGCCACTCTTCTTTTTCAGGATGGAAAAGGGTGTGCCCACCTAATGGTTTCATGATCCATTTGGAAATATTTCTTCTCAGGGAGCTTTTGCAAGCAGAATTTTTGGGCTAGATTTTGCTAGACTATTTATATGCTTTCTAGATGTGTTAGCAGCTGTATACCTTTAGTTAGTGGTCCATTAGATTTCCTTTCAGCTTCAGAAAAAGAGTAATCACATCTGGCATGATTTGCTTAGAGTTCTATATCAGTCTTTATGTAAATGGATGACTTTGTCAGTGACCAGGTTTTTAGTTTTTATTTTTTGCTAAAATGCCTATTGTGCCAGCAGCTCTGCAAAGACATCCACCTGGAGCCCATCCTCCTTCCAAACTAGAAACATGACATTGAGAGTGTTCCAGCAGGTAGCATGCTAATAAGATAATCCTCTTTTCATTTGAATGTCTATTCTTTGATCTTAAAACTCAAGTTGTTCTCTCTCTTTTCTCTTTGTCAAAGTCACAGGATAAAAATTCTCTCTTATCATAATCCCATTAAAATATATTCACTTCCTTAGTATACCTTGATAATAATATTTATCCTCCTTAGCACCTAGGAAGGGAGCGATAAAGGACAAATCTATAGAGAAATTGGGGGAGTCCACACTAAAGAGTATGTATATAATGATGATGTTTAAGATCTAAAAGTAGACACTATATATTTCAGAGATTGTCCTTGTATTACATAGGGTTTCACTTTTCTATGGCCCCTGTAAAATGCGGCTATTGAACTACATTTATCATTTCATAGAATATGATAGTTTGAAAGGACCTTAGTGTTACAGGGTAGTATAAGGAGGGCTGTTGTAGCCAGGAGTAAATTTAGTTCAAATCCTTACTCTGATATTCACTTAGCTATGCGACTTTATGCAAATCTCTTGAGCTTTCTTTTTCCTTATCTGTAAAATGGGGATTCTACCATTTATGGGGCTGTGAAGAAAACAGTGCAATCCTTATTTCTCTGTACAAGTATGAACTGTTGTTATCACTTATATTAAGGAGTCCAAAATGTCTTTTGAAGCTTATAATTATATAGAAATATGAGCTATCTTTGTCAACTTCATAATTTTTCATATTTTTAAAGATGATCTCTGAAATTCCTTTCTGATCTAATGTAGTAATTTCTTCTCTAGGGCAGGAAAATAGTGATCATAGTCATGGATTAAGATTGTGTCTATACATCTATTTCAAAGGATTAATAATTAGTTATCTTAGGAATGTTTGTATGTTTTAGTTATAGGAAAGTCATGGGTGAGATGGGATCTTAGGTAGCCAGGTAAGATATCAAAATGAACAGTTATGTTTTTCCCCACTCCTACTTTATTTTTTGTTTTCATCTTTCACTTTTAAAGATTTTGATTTCTAAATTTTCTCCTTCCTTCCCTTTCTCCTCCCCAAGATGGCATGTAATCTGATATAGGCTATACATGTACAATAATATTAAATATATTTCTGCATCAATCATGTTGTGAAAGAAAAATCAGGACAAAAGGGGAACACTGTGAGAAAGAAAACAACCACAAAAGAAAATAGTGCGTTTCAATCTGCATTCAGACTCCAAAGTTCTTTCTCTGGATGTGGATGGCATTTTCCATCATGAGTCTTTTGGAAGTATCTTAGATTCTGGCATTTCTGAGAAGGTCTAAGTCTAAATTTGGTCATTATACAAGGTGACTATCATTGTGTACAAGGTTTTCCTGGTTCACTTTACTCAGCATCAGGTCTTTCCAGGATTTTCTGAAATCCAGTTGGTCATCGTTTCTCATAGCACAATAGTATTCCATTACATTCATATACCCCAACTTGTTCAGCCTTTCCCCAGTTGATGGCCATTCCCTCAATTTCTAATTCTTGGCCACCACAAAAAGACCTACTATAAATATTTCTGTATATGTGGGTCCTTTCCCCTTTTTTGTGATCCCTTTGGGATATAGACATTGCAATGATTTTTCTGGATTAAAGGGTATGCACAGTTTTATAGCCCTTTAGACATAGTTCCAAATTGCTCTCCAAAATAGTTGGATCAGTTCATAACTTCACCAACAATGCATTAGTGTTCCAATTTTCCCACATCTCCAATATTTATCATTTTCCTGTTTTGTCATATTAGCCAATCTGGAAGATGTGATGTGGTACCTCAGAATTGTTTTAAATTGTCTTTTTCTAATCAATAGTGATTTTGAACACTTCTGGTGAACAGTTATTAAGCACTTACTCTGCACCAAGTATGTGATAGGCCAGCTCCTACCAGCTTGAGTCAATTGTGAAATTTTCAGTGTGAACATTTATATCTTGGAAAATGGCACAAGCTACAAATCAGGGTTTGAAGTTTCTGTTTTGTTGATTGTGTAGGCTCAAGAAAATGATATAAAATGTCATAACTCGGATTAAACATAGAAGTTGATCATTTGCATTTTTGGTGGATTTTGGAGAACTACCTCTTAAACATTTGCTGGCACACTCATGTGCCAAGCACTGTACTAAGTGCTCCAGATAAAACATGTAAATAAGCAAGACAATCCATACCCTTAAGGAGCTTATATGTAGACCCCCATGTAGAAGATCTGGAAAGGGGGTACATACTGAAGGCAAGGAAGAGGTGAGAATCCAGGCAAGTGTGTGATGAATAAAGTCCTTCCTAGGGAAGGTGAGGCATGGTGGGGAGAGTTACAAATCAGGAGAGGAGGCCCTCAAAGCAGAGGGACCTCCAGGATAGCAATACAGTAGGTGAAGAAGACTATGGAAGAGAAAGAAATTCTGAGCTGGGTTGCTGGCCAAGAAATGTAAGTCCTCTGGAAAGCAATTTTTACTTATTGACACAAGTGGTCTTAATGAAGCCAAGAACCTCTTACATCAGATAAATAAATAATTAACCATGACTGTAAAAGTGCATACAGGATCATATTTAATGAGTCACCTAATTTTTCTCCACTGCTGATGTCACCACAGAGTCTTTAGCTCTAAGGTATAAGATGGAGGAAATTTTAAAACTTGGTGACTTCTTACATTTTCTATTTCAGAATAGGCCTCAGGTTTTGGAGGTGTCATGCTAAAATGTCATTGTTCCCTATGTAACTATTGTTATTACTACCTAAACTGATCCAACTTCATTTATTATAGTAACTAAACAGAGTTTCTACCTGACTTTTTGCTTAACAATAAAAATTTGTTGCTAAGAAAAAAAAATTAACCTAGTGTCTGAAAGTACAAACTATCAATGTCTTGCTGCCTTCATCCCCTTCTCCTCAAGTTGAAATAAAGATAGATTTTAGGTGATTTGGTTACTAGAATATGTGTTGGTAGTCTGGAAAAAGAAAAACAAAGGTCATCATTTTTACTTATGAAAGATAGAATTCTCTAGGTCTATCATTTCCTGTATCCAATGGAAAATGCCCATCTGTGCTCACAAATAAGTGATTATGAACACAATTTGTAAAATAAAGGCTAATGGCCTAGAGTAGCCATTAACATCCATCTCCTACATGGACATCTTGAGTGATACCTTGTGGGACCCAATTTTGTCACTGACTTTCATCAGTATCAGCATTTTGTTTATAAGAATGCTATTGACAAGGGCAGCTCAATTCAATTCAACAAGCTCTTATTAAGTGGAACGTCTATAAAAGACTAGGGATATAAAGTGCTGGACTTAGAAGCCAGAAGATCCAGCTTCTGACTCTACTAGTAGATGTGGAAAAATTGCCTCAGTCTCTTTGGGCTGTAGGCAGCTGTCTAAGACTGTAAGTTAGAGAAGGTTATGATATACATTCATGGAAGGAGTATCATAATTTATGAACTAATAAGTCCTTGATATTTTATTGACTATTGCACAATACCATACTAGACACCAGGTTACACATGATGTCACCCAATCTCTTGTTCATGCAAGAGATACTACTATAGACCAGTGGTCTTTCTTTTGCAAATTGTATTCATAATTACTTATTTGCAAGCACAGCTGGGCATTTGCCATTGCATATAGGAAATAAGATATCCCACCTGGAGAATTCTGTCTTTCATAGATAAAATGATGACCTTCGTTTTTTTCTTCTGGCTGCCAACAAGCGAACCAGTGTACATTTTGAAAAGCTTGCTGAAGCGTGCGATATTCTGCCATCAGAATACTTTGTGAGTAAATTACACAGAAAATGCAGTTACCACTGTGTATGGTTTGATTTCGGAGCATTTCAGAAACTGTACTCTCATCAACCCCAGAACCAAGATGTTTTATGCTGATTTTGCAGATCAATTTTGAACAACAAAAATTATCAAAACTTAACCTGCTGCTTAGAAATAAAATATTTATGAAACATTTTGGACTTGCTTTTTAAAAAGGTTTTGGATTCCATAATGATAACATCTCTGTAGAATTTGATGTGAAAACATTATATCTTGCAAACTGAATCACCTTCAAATTTACAAATTTAGAAAGACTGATTTTAATTCACCATAAAGAAGAAATTCCTAACAATTAGAATGGTCCAAAAGTCAAATGGGCTTCCTTGGGAGATAATAAGTTCCCCATCACTGAAAGTATCTAAATAGAAGCTGGATGATGCCTTGCTTTTGGAGAATGTCATTCATACATTAGTAAAATAGTTAGATCAGAGGAAATCTAAAGTTTAATTTAATTCTAAGATTCTATGATATCTGAAGTATATGATTTTTGTTATGAGGATATGAGTTTTTAAAAGAATTTTGAGTGTAAGCCTTCAAGGCAGATAGAGTGTTTTCTTTGTGTATTCAACCCAAATAACTCAGCAGTTAATGGTGCCCATCTCTTCAGACAAGACATGCTACATCGTATGCCTAGAGTTTTCTATTTGAGTGTCACGTACATGTTTAGATATTAAGTTTTCACTGATGTGAATGAAATTTTGTTTTGTGCCTTTTGAATTTCTTCAAATAAGGTTATTTAATGAAAATGAATAAGGAATATCATTAAGAAAATATATGATTAAAATCACAATTAGTTGGTCATGTGCTGCCAATGAAGGATAAAGGATGGCTAGTCTTGTAGTTCAATTTTACTTTTTGAGTGTAAAAAGACCCAGAAGATCTCAAGTATGTATCTCAAGAAGATCTCAAGTGGAAGCTCTATGAAGGTGTTATGGAAGAATATGGATGGAAGGGCATGGATAGGTTGTAATCTGTACCACAGGAGGAAATATTCATGTGGATGAGATCACAGATCTGGTGGTATGTTAAAAAGTAATGCCAAGTCAAAATGGTGAAAACTTCTATGCTGAATTGATAAGAGAATATGTGGTATATTTAATGAATGGAGCTTTAGCTTGAGGTGAGTTCCAAATACAGAAAGAATCCGTTGCTTTTATGTGTGTATGTCAAGGGGGAAAGAGAGTGGCTGGCATCTCCATAGATTCAAGATTCTTCTATGGATAGACTTTAAGTTTTGTATTTCCTCCAGCTCATTAGAACCTCAAATGAGATGGGAGAAATCCAGGAAGTACTTGCTGATCATTTTCCTCAAAATTAACATAAAACCTAACAACTTTCTGTTTCTTTTCAGTGCCAGTTTTAAAAGAACTTGACCAGTGATGTCTACCTCAAATAGAAATAGGGGTCACTAATTAAGATATAAGAATTCCTCCAGGCTGCATGTTGACTTAGTTTTACAATGTAATGCTATCTCTGTTATATTGTATTTTTATTTATTTTGTTAAAGATTTTCCAATTATATTTTAATCTGGTTCTGGCGGCACAAGAGAGTGTAGTGACCCATGAGTTTGACACCTCTGCTCTAGAGGACTTCGCTATTTAGAAAAAACACTCAAAAGTTGCAGCAACAGGAAAAGCTCTAGCCTTGAAGCCAGGAAGGCTGGGGTTTGAGTCTCACCTCTAACACATCCTGGCCATGTGACCTTGGGTAAGTAAGTGCTCTAGGCAACCATTTAGGATTGTCAGTTTCAGAGAAGGAGGGGTGATGGGCTCATTGAATAATAGATTTAGAGCTCACATGGGACCTTATAAAGCACTGTCTTACTCTATCATTTTGTAGATGAGTAAACAGAAGCACAGGGAGGAGAAAGGACTTATTCAAGGTCATATGGACATTAAGTGGCAGAACCCAGGTCTTCTGACTCCACACACATTATCTCTTTCCACTGAAACATCTGGTGATGGAAACCCTAAGCTAGGCGTGTACAACTTCTCCCAAAGTTAATGGATCTCTTTGCACGCAGGGAGAAAAACTCCATCTTCTCCTGGCATGTCCTGAATCCTCCTGTGATCTTGCTGAGCACTGTTGGCCTAGATTTTGGCATTACTTGCAGGATATATGAGTATAAATGTTCTGGAGAGGAACAGACCCAGAGAAATGGAAGACTGACATTGGTTAAGTATATTAACTACTTTGGGTTCACACTAGTGAAATGAGAATGTCTGTAATTCAGGGACACTTCCCTTGCCTGAACAAGCTAGCTAGAGAGATGGCTGCTGTATTTACAGAGTGTAAATATTGACAAACTGGAGATAAAATTCAGCACTTTCCTCCTTGGTCAGCAACTGTCAAGGAGAAACTGGTTAAAAGGAATGCCTGGATTTATTGTAAGTATTTTGTTAATCACCCCTGTTTAAACCTCAAACTTCCTTCATTTCAAATTAAGAAAGGAAAAGACAAGGTGATTCCAAGGAGTGAGAAAAGACAAAGATAAAGACTTCCATGACTTAGCCTGGTGCTTGCTTTTCCTTATTCATAGAATCATAGAATTATAATTGTGCTGATAATAGCTCACATTTACATAGTTTTAAGGTTTGCCAAGCCCCTTACAAATATTTCCTCTTATTCTCACAACAATACTGGGGGATGGGGCTACTATTATCCCTATTTTACAGGGGAGGCAACTGGGACAAACAGAGGTTAAGTCACTTGCCCAGGGTAACACAGTTGATAAGTTTCTGAGGTGAGATTTGAACTCAAGTCTTTCTAACATCAGGTCCAATTATCTAACCTCTATGCCATGTAAACACTGGTAAAGATCTTAGAAATCAAATAATCCACTCCTCTCATTTTCACAGATGAGGAAACTGATGTATGGGGAACTCATGTGACTGTCAGTTAAGTCACTTTACTTCATATTCACTGACCTATCCACTGTACTAAAATGATTCTATTTAAATGGCATGACTGCTACACCCTCTCAGAGGTGGCACCACCCATACCCAATAGATGATAGAGTGGTTTTAGATTTGGAGTCTGAAAACCTAGATTCAAGTCCCAACTGTCACTAATTTTCTGAGTGGTCTTGGCAAAGTAGCTTCTTCATCTTGGATGGGCCTCAGTTTCCTTATTTTATGGTATAGATGAAAGAAATCTAGGTCTGATATTAGAAGATATGGTTTTGTAATTCAGCCCTACCAAGTACTAGCTATGTACATGTGGTCCTAAGAAAGTCATCTGAATATCCAGTAAGTTAGAGAAGGCAATGTTTGTCTCTTCTAGTTCTAGGTCTATAATCCTATGGCCTTTAAAGTGAAGGGACTAGATTAGGTGACCCTTGTGAATTCTTTTAGCTCAAAACCTATGATCCTAGGAGATTTAATTGATTAAGTCCTAGGGGACTTAACTGATATCTTAATTCCTTCCTTGTGAAATAGGTAACAGAGAAAGAAAAGGAAGTTTTTCTATGTATTTAGACTTTAAAATAAGTTCCACTTCTCTGCTTAGATAAGTTGGGAAAAAATTGTTGCTTGTGCTTTGTTCTTGAAGAGGACCGTGACATCAGGGAGGTGAAGCCGTGACTTCCAAGTGAATTGGATTTAAGTGAGGAAGGGCTGTGCCAAGTCACCAGTCTCATTTTCTCCTCTGGAGCCATCTGGGCCAAGATACAGATCAGGACAACTGGAGATGGCCCTGGATGTGGTGGGAGACCTTGACCTTTTTAAAGGAAAAGGAGAAGAAAGTCAAAGAAGTATTTACATTTTAATATACTGATTAGCTTCCAAAGAGCACTGAAAACATTTGTTGGTATTCAATCCCCCAAGATTATCTCAGCAGACACATCCCACTGTCTTGATAATTTCAATACCTACTGTTCTATTACAGAATCAACTCTGAAATTCACAAAGTGGGTCATTGTAAACTACTCTGTGTTCACGTATGTGTGTATGTATCTATGTGTGTGTTGCTCTGTGCTGAGGAATCTGTGTTTGCTGACTCTTCAGACACACAGAAGCCAAGGGAGCTCACATTTCTGATGTTGGCCAGCATAGTTCTTCAGTCCAGGAAGCAGGAATACACTAAGGAAATCGAGCATTCTGCCCAACCCCCTTTGTCTGTCTCCTCAGAAAGTCATTATTTCCCTGCCATTCGGTTGGGCAGAGAGACTAAGAACTCCTTCCTCCTAGGGTGTCCATAAACCATGGTTTCCATATGTCAGTTACTGAATCACTGACCTCCCACTTGCTTTAAGATTTAGGAAAATCCGTTGGTGGACAAATGGGAGACTACCTCAGAAGAATAACAGCATGTTGATTGAGTTACTTTCACTTCCCCCTCCAAGAAGTCAGAAGACTGAAAGATCAATACAGCTTCTTTGTTTTGCCCAAACAAAGCTTGTAATTGAAAATGCTTTGGAAGAAGAGCAGAGAGGAATTTCATTGCTTACTAGAGCCCATGTTTGAGACTTTTCACTAATCAGTTACTCTTTGTGTGTCATTTGAACTGTATATTTTGAGGAGCTGATCAGAGTGCTACTTCATTTTTGCCCAAGAGGAAGTAGTCAGCTGTAGAAGAGGTTGTTGCTGTTGTGTTTGTCCTTCATTGTTGAAGAAGGCCATGACATCAGAGAGATGATGACATGACTTGCACTTGACTTTGTTTTGAGTGAGGGCTGTGCAAGGTCATCAGCCTCACTTCCTCCTCCTGAGTCATCTGGATCCAGTGACCATTCATTAGGAAGACTGATGCAAAGGCCCAGGATGCAATGGGAGACCTTGGCCTTTTTAGGCTAAGACATTTTCAGATACTCACTCAGAGTGAGGTGCCACCCATTAAGTGAATAAACCTCTTTAAGAAGTAATCAGGGAATGGCCTCTTTAATGAGCAAAAGAAAAAAATATATAAGTAAATGAAGCTGGGAGGGAAAGAGCAATAGTTACTGTTGATAATCACTCTTAAGCCAGGAAGGTTCAGAAAATAGCCATGAAGTGGAGCTTGGGCATTGATCTATTGTTGTCCAACCTATGTGGGCTTCAGGTGCACTGGGTTTAAGATTTTGGGAAAGGAAAGGAAAGGAAAGAAAGAAAGAAAGAAAGAAAGAAAGAAAGAAAGAAAGAAAGAAAGAAAGAAAGAAAAGAAAGAAAGAAAGAAAGAAAGAAAGGAAGGAAGGAAGGAAGAGAGAGAGAGAGAGAGAGAGAGAGAGAGAGAGAGAGAGAGAGAGAGAGAAAAGAAAGAGAAAGAAACAAAGAAAGAAAGAAAGAAAAAGAAAGAGGAAGGAAGGAAGGAAGGAAGGAAGGAATCTAGTCAGTAAATCCTAACTTAACTGGGCATCCTCTGGCCATCCAAATTTACCTTCCTTTGGAGAGAAGGAAGCAGGGGACAGAAGGGAGAGGATGATCTAAGTTATCAAGTTAGCTGGGTCCCCGTTCAGGCAGCTCAGTCTACTCACAGGTTGTGTTCGTCCTTTGTTTTCGAGGAGGAGCATGATATGAGAAATGATGACATGACTTGCACTTGACTTTGTTTTGAGTGAGGAAGGGAGTGAGGGAAGGCTGTGCAAGGTCACCAGAGGTAGCCCCTGGTGAAAAGAGCTCTGCTATGGGAGAGTCAAAAGACCTGCATCAAAATTTCTACTACTCTGCAATTAACTAACTCTGTGACCTGGAGTCAGAAGAGTCCTTGATTCATATCCCGATTTTGGCCCTTCTAGTTCTACATTGGCAAGCCCATCAACCTACCTGAGTCTAAGTTTCTTCATCTGTAAAATGGAAATAATAATGCTTTTGGAACTCACCTCAGGGGACTATTATGGAGATTAAGTGAGAAAATGCATGTCTCAGGTACCACTAATGCATTCTTCTATCGTTATCTTTCTTGACCTTTTTGCTATAGCTTTTGACTTTGTTAACAAACATTTTTCCATGCAGATATTTTCTTTTCTCTGGGTTTTCGTAATACTCTTCACTCCTGATCTTCTTTTTTGTCTGACTGTTCCTTCTCAGTCGCCTTTGATGTATCTTCATCCATGCCATGCCCACTAACCATGAGTCTCCCTCATGGTTTTACCATGGGTCATCAACTCTTTTTTTGTCCTATGTTCTTTTACTTAGTGATTTCATTATTTCCTATGGGTTCATAATGCAGCATGTTCTCAGATCTATATACTCACTTCTAGTATCCCCCTGAAGCTATAATCCCACAGTATGAACTGCTTATTGAACATTTTGAACTGGATATCCTGAAGACATCTCCAACACAACATTTGTAAAACATAACTCACTTAGTTTTCTTTTTTAAATTACCACAATTTTTTATTTCAGTGATTTAAAAAAAGTGTTTTAAAAAAAGCAGCATATATGCCAACAGTATATCATGGATCTCAAAACTTGTAAATGAACTGTAAACGTTATTTTAAGGATGCCTTATTTTATCCTTCTCCTTACTTTATCCTCTATCCCACTACTAGAGTGAGCTCCTGATATGAAAGGACCATTTCACATTTTAAAGACAAAGATAAGCAGGAAAAACCTATTGGCACTTGTAACTCTGTAAACATCTGACACGACACCATTGAAGACCATGGACAAGTTGCTCCACTTTCCTTCTATTTTCCAAGTCGTTCGAAAGCACTCAACCTGAGGAGCCCTCAGTGCCTGCCTCTTCCTATGGCAAACATGTTTTCCCAGTTCACATCTTCCAAGAAACAAAGGGCTATAAAATTGTGCATACCCTTTGATCCAGTAATACCACTACTAGATCTGTATCCCAAAGAGATTGTAAAAAGAAAAAAAAGGGAAAAGGACCCACATGTACAAAAATATTTATAGCAGTTCTTTTTGCAAAGAATTGGAAATTGAGGGAATGCCCATCAATTGGGAAATGGTTTAATAAGTTATTGTGTATAAATATAATTGAATACTATTGTACTACAAGAAATGAATAGGTGGGTTTCAGAAAAACTTGGAAAGACTTGTATGAACTGACACAAAGGGAAATGATGACAACCAGGGAAATGTTGTACACAGTATTGGCAACATTTGTGTGATGCTTAACTATGAATGACTCAGCTCTTCTCAACAACACAATGCTCCAAGACAAGTACAAAGGACTCACAAAGGAAAATTCTATCCTTATCCAGATAAAGGACTTATGGATTCTGAATGCATATTGAAGCATATTTTTTTCTGTTTACTTTTTCTATTTCTTTTTTTGTTTTTTCCTTTTTGATGTTTCCTCTTTAGCATCTGTAACTAATATAGAAATGTATTTTACATGATAGCACATGTATAACCTATGTCATATTGCCTACCATTTTTAGAAGAGGGGAGAAGAGGAAGAAGGGAGAAAATTTGGAACTCATAATCTTGTAAAAATAATTGGTAAAAATTAAAAAATTTTTTTTTTTACAAAATGGACACATTTAAACCGTGCCCTCCAGGGCCATAATTACAAAGATTTTCTCCTTGCTACCAAAAGCCTGCTGCACAGCATGCCTTACAACCAACAGCTAGACCATTCTGCCCATTGATCTAGAACCGTCAGCTAGAACAATCTGGCCATTATTCTAGAAACCATACCTTATCTTAACCTGTGAAAAATCTCATAGGTAAATCTGTCTGTCTTCCACACTGACATGCTGACATGCATACCCTTCACTTTCTGCAGTCAGGGAGTTGAGACTATTCAGTATGAGCTCTATACCATCCTGTCTTCTGTGCCTAATGAACTCGTTTGTTTGTTCACACAAAGTTCACGCAGAGCCCCAGATGAGGAGTTTCTTTGGTCTCACTAGAGTGAACCTTGGAGGGGGATAAGATGAAGTTAGGGTAGAGCTGAAAAAGAAAATGAGGTGAGTAAGAGGGAAAGGAAGGTAAAGGGATTATGGAAAAAGAGAGATTGAGTTAGGGAGGAGGTGAGAGAAAGGAAGAGGAGTGGAAGAAAAAGAAAGAAGGAGGAGGAACCTGGGGAAGAAAAGTAATAAAGCCGGGGATGGAGTCATTGAGGAGCTGGGTGTTACATTAGATAAAGAATTGGCTCTGAGGTCAGGAAGCCTTGAATTTAAACCATGCCTCAGAAACTGAGCAGCTCCGTGACCTTGGGCACATTATGTAGCTGATGTCTACCTCAGTTTCCTCATCTGTAAAATGGGGATGGGAGTGATAACACTAATTTCCTGGAGACCGTGTGAGGATAAAAAAAGATAGTATTTGTAAAGCACTTTGTAAACCTTAAAGTGCTGTGTATATGCTTGCTATTTATATTTTAAAATAAAGACAAAGACAGGAGAGGGAGGAGTGAGAAAGGAGAGGGATGAAGGGAGAGAGGAAAAAGAGAGGTGGATATGAAAGAGAGATAGAACAAGAAAGGGAGGAGAACGGTGAAGTGGGAGAGAGGAGAGAAAGCTTTCTACACTGAAGTCAAGTATGAACAATATTGCAATATCTATCTAGCCCAAAAGATAGGTTTAAATCAACTGTCAAAAGTTCCTGAGGAAATGGTCCATTTAAGAAAATTTCTCTCTAATGTGTGATTAATTCAAACCAGAGTAAGCTGTGTGTCAGCTTGGTGGATGTAATCTTATAGTAACTTATGGGCTGATTGAATGTAGGTGAACTTAGCTTTGATTTTTAGCAAAAAAATCTCAGTCTCAAGACAAATGGCTATGTTTTCTGGTTGGTTTAAAGAGCCCCCATGACTTTTCACTTGACTGCGAAATATGGCTCAGGAAAAATGATATTTAGCTGGAGTTCTGTAGATGCAAACCTAGGTTCTCCTTAGGCTTATGATTTGAAGTCAAATTTCTGAGTGAAGTGTGGTAATTAGAAGTAAGAGAGTCGCTGGGGGGATGATGGATGTGGCCTCTGGTTCCGGCAAGTGGAGAAGTCCCAACCATTTTTCTTCTGCATGGAATCGACTGTAGATTTATCATGAGGACAGCAAACATATTCAAAAGGAGTGGGGGAAAGCAATTTCATATAGACCCCAGTGACAGATCTTGTTGCCAAGAAGTCCATGAATATTCTTCCAGGAATAATGTAAAATATTGGGTTTTGTCACCTATGGGATTGCTTTACGTTCATTTGATAAGTAGCACAGAGTTCAGAGATAGCAACCGATTTGACAATATTCAACTTGTGAAATGCTATCTTGGGCACTAAGATAAAACAGACTGAGACGGTTATTCCACTGCTGATAGCTGTCAGAATTCAGAGGGTGGTGGCAGGAGGGACCTGCTGGAAGAAAGCATTCTGTAATTCCAAACCTTCTGTTTATAATTAACTACGACTTACTCCATGACCTCTGATGGCATAAATGTATTGAACCTCTGGGGCCTGAAGTAGCAGGTAAGATTAATGATCCTATAATCAGGGAGAAAAGAAGTCTGAAAGATTTTCTTCTTATACCTTGGAAAATTAAGAGGCTCTAATTGTTTTGGAAAAGATGTAAATGTTTGACACCATGAGCTAGCTGGAGACAACGGTGTGAATAACCCTTGAAACTGACTATTGTTTTCAATGCCAAAGTTCGCTGTCCAGCATCATTGGAGTGCGATTTCTCTCTTCCAACACTGCTCCCCCAATCCAAGGAAAGTCATTGAGTTCCTGTTGAGCCCGCTATCTACGTATGTGGTCATTGGTGGGCAGCCTTTTCAGATGGATCAGTAGCATCTGAACATTCTTTGGCTGAGCTCACTAGGACCTTGGCTCATCTCTGTAGGGAAAGTGGATGCTGAGTTTTCTGTGTTCTCTGCTATAGGAATAATTCTTAGGCATTTCACACTTATCACCGGCCTTAATTTCACGCAAGACTTCTTGTTTCTAAATCATTTTATGTAGTTTCTTTGGGCTAAATTTGGAGCTACTTGGCACCTTCAATCTGAAGAGAAAGAAACATGGAAATTGTAGGAGAAAATTGTGTACCTCTGCGCTGGTGGTATTCGTGTAGTATTTTCCCAAATCCACAGAGTAGAAGACCCAGCAGTTAATGAAGAAAGGAAGGAAACACAGATTTATTAAGCACCCTACTGTGTACCGCACACTGAGTTAAGTGTTTCATAAAAATTATCTCATCTGATCTTTACAACAACCCTGCAAAATAGGAATTATTATCATCCCCATTTTAGAGTTGAAGAAACTGAAACAGAGGGTTGGTGCCTTACCCAGGGTGACACAGCTAGCGTGTGTATGAAGTTGAATTTGAACTCAGGACTTCCTGACTCCAAACCCAGTGCTCTGCAACTAATACAGTGCCTGGCACATAGTATTTAATAGATGCTTGCTGACTAAAGTGTTAAAATGGCTTTGAGTTTAGATAATCAAGAACCCATGTAACTTCCTCTTTCTTTGTGTTCTCCCCTTTCCTTCTTTTCCTTTTACTCTATCTTGGAAGTTAAAAGGAAAATGAGAGATTCAGCTGGAAGCCCAGAAGTTCTAGTGCAGAAATGAACAATTCACAAAGGGAGGGAAAGAATGGTGAAAAATCACTTTTCTTAGGAGCCATGACCTCAGAGGTAAAAAGAATGGGAGCATTCTGATGCGTGCCAAGACAATCTCAGGAGAACTTTTTGTGGTGAAACTTTCCTCCTCCAGGCCAAAATAAAACAAAGAAACCAAAAGTGAGCCCTGAGTGGGTGTCAGGTGACTGAACATTGGCTGAACAAATGATCATAGAGGAATGTAAATGGCTTTCTTTGCACCATCAGAACCTGGCACTTCTTACAGTCCTTGGCAAATACTAGGAGATGCTTAATAAATACTTGTTGATTGATAAACAAGTTTGGAGACATGTAGGAAGGTATGAATCAATACAGAATAAAGAAGGGAAAAGCAAGAGAACAGTAGACACAAGGATTACAGTTGTGTAAAGGAAAACAACGCCAAACCCCTTCATTTTACAGATGAGAACCCCAACACCCACAGATGTGACACCTGGGTCTTAACAGTAGCAGAGGTAAAAGGAACCTGGGGCCCTGTAACTCTAAGTTCAGTATTTTGTGCATGGTATCATACCCAGCATCCCTGCCTCTTGGTGGAGAGGTGGTGGTCTATGGGTACAGAATGCTGCATATGCTGTTAGACATGGTTGGCATCCCTATTTATTTTCTTCAATTTTTTTTAGCACAAGGAAGGCTCTATTGGGGGAAAGTTATGACAACAAGGTAAACAAAATGCTAACAACTAAACTAAAAAAAACATAAAAAAACCCAACTACTCCTAATCATGCCTTCATGTTGTCAACATTTTCTAGTTACTACTGCAAACTGATTTGAGTCAGAGAGGCGTATTTCAGTAATGGTCAGTCAGTAAGCATTTATTAAGCACCTACTATATTAGACCCATATTAATCCCTGACTTTGTCTACCCCTCCACTGTTTACAAAATGCTTTCCCCGTGACTGCCCAGCATGCAGGAATTTTAGGCTACATTAGAAATATTTATGAGTCACCTAACAGGTATGATTTGGGGACCTCTCTCTCCCACCGCCACTGCTGGGCTGAACTGATGAGTGGCATCAGACTGGCCAACATGGCCTTCATTAGTTATGTGGTGGTCAGTGGGTCTATCTCTGCCTGTCATTTCATTTAGATAATATTGAAGAAGGAAAAGAAGGTAAATGTAAGGAATTAAGGGGAAGGGAGCCATTACGTGAGGCATAGATGTCCCTCAGTGGAGCAATATTCCTCAACAGTTTAGGTCTCACTTCAGAAAGCATGGCCAATTTTACTATGCATTAAGTCAACATTGGTCAGGTGGGTAGTGTGGTGGATAGGGTCCCAGGCCTGGAGTCAGAAAGACTCATCTTTGGGAGTTCAAATCTGGCAATGAATACTAGCTGGGTGACCCTGACTGAATCATTCCTGTTTACCTCAGTATCTTCATCTGTCAAATGAGCTGAAGAAGGTAATGGCAAACCATTCCAGTGTCTCTGTCAAGAAGACCCCAGTTGGGATCATGGAGAGTCAGACCCCACTAAAATGACCAAAGAATAACGGCATTTCTCTCCTTCCCACGAATGGAGGTGGTCTGGACTGGCCTGTTTGGTAGGTGGAATAGGAGGATATTCTCTCAGTGATTTGAGGGGGTGTCAGGCTATGATCTCTGCCTTCAAAAATTGCTCTTATCTTCTGGCCTCTCCTTCCATCATTGTCACTTCATTCTTGGTGTCTCGAAAATCAGTTTTCAAGAGTCCAGAATTTAAATATCCACAGGACTGAGAGCAACTACAAGCTTCCTCCACCTTCTTGCCTGCTGCCTGACCATCTTGGCTAGATGCCAATAATAATAAGATTATTATAATACTATATATTATAAATATAATGTAATATAATACAATAATAATGCCAGTCATTGGCAGGCTCCTTTCTCTTTCCTTCACACCAACAAAATCAGCCCATTCTTCTTTCTCATTCCAGTGACCTGTTTTTAAATGGCCATGATCTATCCGGCACCCTAAGACCACAGAGAGTGGGGCCACAATCACATCTGGTGCTGGGATGGAGTTCATCTGCGCTGTGCTGTGTTCAGATGGTCTGGACTCATTCCAGGCCAGTAGGAGCTCCCTAATTCTCCTTATATGGGTTTCTATTCCCCATCCGTCATTTGGGTTCCATGCTTTTCAGTCCAGAGATTGTTCTTGTTGGCAGAGAAAAAGAAGCTGAAGTGTCTGAAGCTTTTCCTTCATTATCTTGTTTGCCTTTCTTTCCTAAGCTTTGGTCCTTTCTCAAGCTTCTCTTTTTCCACTGAAGTAAAAAACAAGCAAACAAACTCCAAGTTCCCCAAATAGTTCATTCCCTTCATTAGACAGAAATGGAGGCTCAGAGAGGGAACAGTTCCAAGAGTCACGTAGATAGAACAGTAATGCCCAAATCCTCTGACCCCAGCTCCAGGACTACTGGCTGTACCATTCTTTCTAACATCCTTGGTGGAGCTGAGATGCCAAGGGAGAAAAAAAGAAATGTTGATAGGGTAGGGGAGATGGCCCCCAGAACAAAATCCGATGACTTTGCTATTCAAAGAAAGAGCTTTCCCAGGAAAGGGAAAGACAGAGGTATAAGTTGCCTTAAAATCCTAACACCAAGGCTGACACCGTAGGTGCTTAAAATTTGCTGAAATGAATTTACTTTGAATGTTTTTATATCAGCTCATGCTACCATTGTATCTTTGCCCTTTCGTTGTCAGCCAATCTACAAATATGTATGAATGAATTAATGAATCACTAAGTACCTACTATGTGTCAGTTGTTGGAGATACAAAAAATCGGCAAAACTTGTCCCTGCCCTCAGGGAGGAAGATACAACAGGTAGGTATACAGGTACATAGGAACATCTATGAAGTAGATATAAGGTAATCTTAGCCGAGGAGGCACTGGCATTTGGGGGCAGGGGCACAGGAGGACTGGGAAGGGCCTTACTTCCCCAGTACTTACAATCTCAGATTTGTCCTCTGTCCTGGCTTGATGCCTCTTTCAGGTATCACTAGTGTCCTCCCAATCACTCCATCCAGTACCATTTTTTCAATCTCTCATTTCCTTTGGACTCTGAGTTTCAGCGGTTTCTAGCCCCATCCTTCCTTCAGCCCATCCTGCCCACTATTGCTTCCCAATGCCTAGTGCTAGCAGTGGCCCTTCTATGCTCTAAAATGTTGGGGGAGCCTGCTGCCTATCAAGTGAATTTCTTCCTTTCCTTAGCCTTTCTTCCTTCAAGGGTCCATCTCAGACTTCCCAATGTCTCATGATTCTCCCCTGCTCATCCCCAGCTAAAAAGGATTCTTTCCTCTCCCAATCTTCATGCTTCTCTCCATGATCTTTTCTGTGGACTGATAACATTCAAACAGGTGCTCTAGTTATTTAAGTACATTGCAAAATTCTAGTGGGTGAGGACTATAATGCTGTTCACCTTTCTGCCCCTAGTGATTGACTTGGTGCTTTAACTTAGCAGATATTTAAGAAACATTTGGTGAAACAATTCAAGATTTTTTATAATGGGATCCACACCTACCTGTCCGGCCCTATCCACCAACACTCATCTACGCACACCCTGCCAGTTTCCACCACTTACTTTTCTATCTCTGGACTTTTGCTTGAACCATCCCCTATAATGTGTGTCTCTGACTTGCTTCTCCCTAAATGCTACCCATCTTTCCAAGTCCAGCTCACATGCCACTTCCTAGGACCATAGGATTTAGGGCTGGAGAGGAATTTAGAGATCATACAAGCCAGGGTACTGGCTTTAGAGAGGAGGAAACTGAAGCCAGATGAGGGCAAAGTCCTCACCCGAGGCCACACAGGGTGTAGATAAGAGAGGTGGAATCTTAACCCAGGTCTTCCTTCAGTTTTCCCTCAGTGATAACCCAGTCCAAAGTGATCTCTCCTAATTGTACTCCTCTATTACATATGTCCATCTCTTGAGTCACATAACATTTTTTATGGCCTTGCATTTCAATGACAGCAGTCCCTGACTTATGTGTCACTTTCATATGACTGGGCATGTGAGAAAAGCAGTGCCAGTATAATGACCCCCTATCCCTCAGCTATTCCCATTTGGGATTTCCCTATCTTTCTCCTTGTCTCTCTTTTGTAAGGGATTCCTCCCTTTCTCCCTAACCCCCTAACCAGAACCTGTTCTTGCTTTGCTCTAGCCAACTTAGAGTGGGGTGTGACGTGGCATGATATCATCATCGAGGGAGGAAGAAGGGATCTTCCTAACCCCCTGCAGTTCTCCTAGCTCCATGGGTGCTTCCATGAAGCAGAGTTCTTGCTCCCTGACTTTTGCTGGAGTTCCCAGACCCACTTTTAGGTTGGATTTCCCAAGAATGTGTTCTTTCCTTTTTGTGCCCAAAGACTCCTTTGGCACCATTGTGCTATGTTATAAACTTTAAGTGCCTTCTAACTTCCTTTTTTTAAGATGAGGAAACAGAAACTCAGAGAGATTAGGAGACTCACCCAAATTTTCATGCTTAGTAAATTCTAAAGCCATAGTTCAGATGCAGACTTGCTGACTCCAAGAAATTCTGCACACATTTCAGGCAGCATTGAATGCACAATGAGGTGGCTCAATGGATTTAACACTAGACCTAGAGTCAGGAAGACTCGCATTTACTAGATGTATGACCCTGGGTAGCTCACTTAAGAGCTGTCTGCCTTTGTTTCCTCATCTGTAAAATGAATAGAATAATTGCACCTGCCTCCCAGGGAGGGTTGTTGGGAGCATAAAATGTGATATTTGTAAAGCCTTTTGTTGACTTTAAAGAACTATTTATTTCCATCCAAGTCAAGGGCAACTGGTATTTTCACTGAGCTAACCACTCTTGGGTAACATGGCTTAGGGAAAAGGTGTTGGAGTTAGAGGCAGAAGGATTTGGATCCAAACCCTTCTTTGAGCATGTATTGTGTAGCTTTATCAAGCTACAGAGTATGTGCTGTGCTGGATACATACTGGTCATTTAAATGTTTGCTAGCTGATTTATTGATAGAGAAAGCGTAATGGCAGTTAAAAATCCTCCCCCCCCCCCATTAATAGGTGGGGCTATTAAGGGAAGTTTGATTACAGGAGACTTGTTTTGTATGAAGGCCCAAGCAGTTTGTTAATTGCTGATGAGGAACTGGATCGTGAGGGTCATGCTTCTGGCTATGAAAAGTGTATACTTTGTGGTGAGATTTTGCTTTGGGATTCATTGGAAGAGTGTTTGTGTGATTAGGCCAGATGAGACTCTGAGTAGCTGTTTTGAGAAGCTCCTGACTTTGAAAACCCAGATGTTCATGCTCCTCTCTCTGGTAACATGTGTGTATCATCTATTGTCAGACAGTTGGAAGCCCTGTATGTTGGTCTTTTTATTTGTAATTTCTGCTTGTAATGTCTGTTTGTATCTTCTGTAAAGCCTAGGGTGTTGACTTTTCCCCCTGAACTAAGTGAATGATGTATGTGCTTGATTAAAGTAAGATAATTTACCCCTTTCAAGGTTGCTTTCCTTGGAAAAGCAGATCTAAGAACCCGTACTAGCAGCCATCCTGGGTATGCCAGTGTGTCTGCCTTTACAGAAAGTCACTAAACCTCAGTTTTATCATCTGTAACATGAAATGATGCAGTGGATAGAGTGCCAGGCCTGGAGTTAGGAAGACCTGAGTTCAAATCCAGCCTCAGACACTCACTAGCTATGAAACCTTGCCCAAGTCACTTGACATTGATTTGCCTCGGTTTCCTCATCTGTAAAATGGAGGTTAATAATATCACCTACATCCCAAGGTTGTTGTGAGAATTATAAAGCACTTAGCACAGAGCACATAGTAAGTGCTATATAAATGTTAGTTATTATTATTAAGTAAGCCTGTAATGCCTACAGAGGAGTCATTGCCAGGATGAAATGATATAATGGATGTCATGTTGTTGGCAAACCTAAAAGCTATTGAAATGGTAGCCTCTGTCAACATTACTTTGGGCTGACCCAAAAAATTACTTAGGCTTGGCTCTACCCAGAGTTTGCATTCTTCTGGGGTAGACTTCCCTTTTTGTAAACATTGCTTTCCTAAGTGAGAAGGAAGGGGAAAACCAGATTTTTCATTAATGTCTCATTCTCCCCGAGCTCTTTGCTAGGATAAGGAGTAATTTCAGCTGTCAAGACCTCGTTAAAAGTCTTTGGGTAGCAGGATAGAGTTTCCACTGTAAAGTAAATAAATAAACTAAATTCTTCAATCTATTTCCCTTTTTGCATTTTAAGCAGAGCTTAAATCTCTACGAGGCTGGGATGAATGGGTAATGCCTCCTAAGATGAATGCTGATGATATCTGTTATTATTATGGTTTTCCTTCATCATGGTCTTTTATTGGAATTTGTCCTATCGCAAAGAAAACAGCCTCCAGCCCAGCTGGCCACTGAATTCAGAAGGAAAGATAGCAGTCGATTTTTCCCTTTCAAAATAGTAAATTTTTGTTTTGACAGGAAGTAAAAAATTATGCTTACATTAATTCAGCCATATGGCTAATGGGACACAGTAGAAATAAAATAGGGAGTTAGGTGGGTCCCTTTTGAATTGTCTTCTGATTTCTCATATTCCTGATAAAAAGAGCAGTGTTGATCAGTGGTTAGAATGCCAGCTTTAAGTCGAGAGGTTCAAATTCCATCTCTGCTTTGTGTCTGAATTATGAACTACATGGTCCTGGACATGTCACTTGACCTTGCTGAGTCTCAGGGATACTGGTATTTGTATGTTGCTGGTCTGGATCTAGCCAAGCTTTGTAATACTGTAAATTACAGGTAAGTGTGATGTGCATTCGTGAAAGGAGTTCCCATATCAAGAAAGTCCTAAGCCTTTGATGCGTTGGTGGGTTCCCATCTCTCTCTGACTCTCTCATTCTCTCTGTCTCTGTCTTTGTCTTTCTGTCTGTCTCATTCTCTCTGACTGTGTCTCTGTCTCTCTGTTTATCTGTGCTCTCTCTCTGTCTCTTTTGCTCTTGTTCTCTCTGTCTCTCTCTGTCTCTGTCTCTCTCTGTCTCTGTCTCTCTCTGTCTCTGTCTGTCTGTCTGTCTCTCTCAACATTTAAGTGTCCTGCCACACCAATCTCTGTGGAGCTCCTCAAAATAAGTTGGGTGTTTTCATGAGTCTCTAATCTGGAGAAATGAGCAGACAGGAGCTCTTTCAAATCTGAAAATCTATTCTAAAACACTCATAGGCTGCTTTCTATCCAGGTGGGGGGTTATCTTTCAAGGAGTGAGCTCCCTGGCATTCTTTTTTTTTAAAGCTCATTCTTTTCAAGTTAATTGAAAATGCTTGTCACATACAAGCTTAGCATGTGCTGCCTTCAAACTAGCTTGATGTGGCTTACAGGACACAAAACCAGGGTGAGTCAAACGCTGGCCGTTGGCCTGAGCCCCAGGGGGAAAATCAATGGTCAGACTTGGCTTGGCCACTACCCTTATTGTCTTGTGTGTGTGTATACATGTGCATGTGTACGTCTGTGTGTGCAGTGTGTTGTATATGAGAGAGAGAGAAAGCAAGAGAGTGAGAGAGAGAGAGAGAGAGAGAGAGAGAGAGAGAGAGAGAGAGAGAGAGAGAGAGAAGAATCCATCAATACATCAAAGACTTGGGACTTTGTTGATATGGTTACCCCCTTCATGAATGTGGTTCACCCCCCATCTGTAATTCACAGTGTGAATCAATATGGGCATGTTAATGACTTAACATGCATTTAGGAAATTAACACTTAGGGTGCCAGGTATGCATCTAGGACCTACTTTGAGTACAGCATGTAGCTGCCACTGTCCATGAGCCTGGACAGCATAGGAGATAGAGGGCTGGATTTGGAGTCAGGAATTTTGTGGTTCAGCATATTGACTGGATGTCACACGACCTCCCTAAAGCTCATTTCTCTCATTTGTAAATTGGCCATTGTGGTACCTAAAGACCTTACTTCATTAGGATTATTGTGAGACTCAGATGAGACAATACATGTAAAGTGCTTTGAAAACATTCACTAAAACATTTATAACTGTTAAGATTATTATTACTGCCCATGTGGCCTTGAGTTGGTCATTTCAGCTGTCTGGACTCCAGGTTTTCCCATGTCTAAAATGGGTTGAACTGGATGGAACGAAGGACCTTTCCAGCTCTCAATCTAGGAGGTTGTGACATGGAAGCCATCATGGCAGCAGAGACCCAGTTACAACCATAGCAGGTGTGAGCAACATGTGACCAATGAAGTACTTTATTGTTTTTTTAATAATATTTTTATTTTATTTTTTTCCCCAGTTACAAGTCAAGAAAATTTTTAGCATTCATTTCTGCCAGTGAAGTACTTTGGAGAAGAACAGGTATAAAACACTCCATCAGGGAAATGTATGATTAGAAGAGAAGATGGACAGGTCATATGAAGGATGATGGATGGGTTGTCCAAGAGCTTTCCTGGTCTCTTCTCAATGTCATCATAAAGTGAGGAAGGCCTCTTGTATGTTGAGAGGCTAACTTAAGCCTTGTGGGTAATTTATGGGGGAATATTGGCAGATAGGAATCACACAGGATGGACAGGGATGGAAAGGTCACCATCTGCATTATTGGTGGGAACTTCCAAATGGATGAGGTCCCAGATCCCTTTGGGCATGAATGTCAGTTATATGGTATTATAAAAAAAGTGAATATTTTGTAGAGGAGTGTCCTGGTGACATCATTTACCAGGTGAATTGGGAATCTGGGTTACTCCTGTTTTGTCAAAGCATTAGCCGTGGAAAGGTTAATTGTTCATGGACTCCCAAGGAATGCTATGCTAGGTAATGATAGAGGAGAGTGGCAATGAAAGAATTTTTATCAAACCTTCTATCAGTAATTACCAAACACAGCTTGAACTATTATTATGGTAACATTAAGGGAAAGCCATGTTACTGATAGATAGTATGCTTATTAACTCAGTAGGAATGATATTTAATTAAAACCCAGTGGGAGGCGCTTGGGTTTTTTTTCACAGAACATGTCAAAGATCCTGCTGCAATGCAGAAGTGTAATAATAAATGCTACTCCTCTAATCTCATTATTACCATAATCCTGCAGTGCTTGTATGGTGGACGATTGTCATTGATTTCTTACAAGTTATTACTGGGGTCTTTTAAAAGAGAGAACAAGGGTTTTAAAATTTATAATTATTTGAGAGGATGTAGGGGGCAATATTTGAAACTGCCATATGCAGGTCACCATCATTACAGCCTGTAAGACAACTCCATTGGGTGTCAATTTAGACTTGTTATATAGGAAAGAGGAAAGAAAACAAAAGCATCATGGGCAGAGTGATAAAGGATCTCTCCCACTCTCCTATTTGACAGGTGTTTATTTAGCCTCTTTTATTTGTCAGACATTATGCTAAATAAAAAAATATAAATGAAATAGTCACCACCCTCAAGGAGCTCATATCCTATTTGAGTGAAAACATGTAAATGCAGAAAAATACCAAATCAATTTTAGGGACTGGGAGAGTGAGGAAGGTCTGGCATAAGAGGAGAGATTGAATGTGAGCTTCAAATAGAGCGAAGGGTTCCAGGAGGCAGGGCTAAGGAAGGAGAGTATTCCGGTTATTGGCTATGGAGAAGATGGCAGCTAAGGATTGGCCAAATGATGTTTGGGAGACTGGGATTTGTTTGAACAAGATACAAAGAGGTCAGGCATCACTTTTTGCAGCAGCAAGGGACTGGAATCAAAGAAAATCCCCGTAGATTGGAGAATGGTTAAATTGGATTGCATGACTGAAATGGAAGATTATGGCGCTTTAAGAAATAATGACGATGCAGAGTACAGGAAAGTATGAGAAGACTTATATGAACTGATGCAAAGGGAAGATGGCAGAAGTGGGAAAAGACTATATACACTGACTACAACAGTACCAATGGATAGGACGGGGCTATACCCATTCCAAGATGAGGAAACTGAGATAAAGAGATATTAAGTAACTTACCCAGGGTCACACAGCTAGTAAATGTCTCAAGCTGAATTTGAACTTGGGTCTTAACTGACTCCAGGACCAACACTTTGTCTATTGTACCACGTAGGTGCCTCTGTTCAAAGGGCATCAATAAAATGATCCATTTACCCAACTTAAGATTAATATTAAATATAAAAGAATAAGGTCAAGAGTAATGACTTTACCTGGAACAATTTCTACCTATAATCTATTGAATATAAAATGAGAAGAATAAGAAAAATGATAGTCAACATCATTTATTAAGCACCAACTATGTTCCAGGCACTGCACTAAGCACTGGTGATACAAGAAAAGGCAAAAGGTAGTCCCTGTCCTTGAGGTGCTTATAACTGAATGGAATATACAGCACCCAAACAACCATGTACAGACAAACGATATATGTATGTGTTCATACATAGATGTATATGTACAATCACCAGTATAGAGTTGCATATACACATATATATATATGTATACTTATATAGATAGTCTATGTCCATGTGTATATAGAAAGACAGATGCATATATACATCTATATACACATATATAAACTGGAATTCTTCAGCAGAAGGAAGGCATGAGCATCATGGGACATTGGGAAAGATAGAGAACAGCAAGTAGAACTGATATTTTTGTACTAAGAATCTGCAAAGCACTTTCTGTAGGTTCTCTCCTTTATTTCAAGGAATCGTGTAAGTTTAGTGCAAATTCTCATTTGATCAACTACAGAAGATCTAGGAGACTGGCCTGAAGGAGAGTTGGGGAATCCCTGAACCAGCGTTGCAACCACCAACCTCAAAGAAATGTCAGAATTTCACAGGTTGTTCTTTCTCGAATATAGTATCTGTTGTCAACCAGGCTGGTCCCCAGTGGCTTGGAGGTGAGGGCATCGATGGATTAAACAGAGGAAGTGGCATTGTAGAATGAGTCATATCTGGACATCTGGCCGGAGAGGAAGCAGGCAGAGTGTCTAATACAGCAGAACCCAAGATTCGGAAGAAGGACTGGGGCTGAGGAACAGGACTTGGAGGAAACCAGTAATTCCACGCTGGCAAAATTAGTGACTCATATTGTGTGCATGTCCGAGGCTCTGAGGTCATGGGGCCATTTTGATGGGATTGTGTGGTTGTACCTTTGTTCATGGTGGGGCCTGGAGAGTGTCCATGAGGTCATGTCAGTGGGAGGCATTGTTAGTTCTTATAATCTAAAGTCTATCAATAATGAAATGCACTTAAAACTCTTCTCAGTATAACTCCCACCTACCTCTCCTGCCTCCCTTAATATCACTCCCTTTAACTTACTCTGTGTTCAATTCAGTTGATGACCAACCCCTTCCCTCTATACAGCATCCCATCTCCCACCTTGGTGCCTTTGAATGGGAGAGAGGTTACCCATGTCTCTTTTCACTCCTCTTCTAGCAATCCCCAGGCATAGCTCAAGTACCATCTCTTACCATTCCCAAGATCCTCCTGGCTATTAGTTCTCCTTCCTCCAGAAATGAATTGCTTTGTACATTTGTAAATTGCTTTGTAAAATACCTTTGCATATGATTTAGTTTGACTTACTTTGGTATAGATCATAGTGCTGGAATAAAATCAGAGAACCCTGAGGGTTAGGGTTAGGGTTAGCAGGAGCTGTTTGGTAATCCCAAGGGCTAGGATAGTGCCTTGCACATAGTACACAGTAGGTGCTTTAAATAGATGTGTTGAATTGAGCTGAATCTTGTAATACGCAAAGAAGATTCACATTGTTTTTCATTGTGGCTGGTGAACGCTTAGCTCCCTGTTAGGATTTAATTTGCATAGATTGGTGTGTGCTCCCACAACCTTCTTCAAACATTTAGGTTCATTATTACTTTTATCATTCTCTAAAGGCCCATTCTCCTATAAGCTTTCTCCTTTCTGTTAACAGGGGGAAAGCCTCACTGTACTCTTCATCAGCCTGAGCTTGTACAAAGTGCCCTGAACTGGACAGCTCTGAGACCTCGGTTATAACAACACTACCACCACCACCAACAATAATTTCTATAGTGATTTAAGATTTGAAAAGTGCTTTATAAATATCTCATTTGATTTTGATCCTTGCAACAACTCTGGGAGATAGGTACTATTGTTATCTCCATTTTACAGATGAAGAAACTGAGGCAGATAGACATTATATCAGAGTTGTCAAATACGGGTTGAACTGGATTTAAGTATAATTGAGAAATATTTTACAAAAGAAATAAAATACAATAGACCATAGGTAACATTAATATGTGTTTATCCAACTCAGTATGCAGCCCTCAAGGATCCTTGGTTTAGTGATCCCCCTTTCTACTTGAGTCTGACACCATCGAGTTAAAAGGCTCACTCAGGGTCACATGGTTAGTAAGTATCTAAGATGGAATTTGTTACTCCAGGTCTAACACTCTATCCATTCTGTCACCTAGTTACCTCATCTATGTAACAAAATTGGAGGGAGTATGGTATAATAGAAGAGTGCTGAACTTGGAACCAAGATACTTATTATCTGTGTGACCTTGGACCAATCAATTGACTCCTCTGGGTCTCCTCATCTGTAAAATGAGAGGGTTGAAAGAAATAACTTCCAAGTTCCTTCTTAGCCCGTCATCTTTGATGTTATGACCTTAGGTAAGTCACTTTCCCTCACTGACACTCAATTTCCTCATTCTCTAAAATAATGAGGTTGAACTGATTGATCTCTAAGATCCTTCCCATTTCTGTGACTATGATTCCCAGCTCTCCAAGAACTTCTCCCATATGGAGAGAATGTACGTCTAAAAGAATTTGAACAATAGCCCCCCAAGCAGTAGTCTGATATTGACTACCATGATGATGAATTCCATCTCCTAACTTAGCAGCAGTGTATTATGGGTAAGTTTTAAGATATTAACATTCCAGACAATATCCAGACTAGAAGGCAACATTCTTTTTCTCCCATAAGAGGGGAAGGAAAGAGGAATGAGTGTGAGATTGCTGAGATATGCTTCAATGAGCCCCTATGGGCTTGGCAGGGCTGATTGTTAAATTTTCAACGTGAGCATTTCCACTCTGGAAATTGGCCAATGTTTTAAATTCTGGATTGAATTTTTATTTTTTTGATTGTCTAGACTTAAGAAAGTTGGAGAAAATGTTAATAATATTAAACATAATTATAACATCAAACATAAATTTAATTATTAATAATTAATATCAAACAAAATTAATAATCATCTTAAACATAAATATGTGTCATGTGTACATTTCTTTTGGAGAATCAATTGCAAAACATTTACCAGGACACCCCTGGATGGAGCAGCTATACTATGTAAATGAGCAAGGAGAGCTGTGACATTGTCTAAGGTGAATAGGAGCCATAATATTCCAGTATAACTAGATTTGCCAACCAGGAAGGAAGAATCTGGCATTTTTTCCTGGCAGCCTTAAGCCCTTAAATCCCAGAAAATCTGCATATAGAGTAACTTGGGCAAATAGTAGGCTTGACATTAAAACAGTTGTGATGGTTGTGGAGGAAGCCCCACAGCTGGGGAGGCTTAAGGAGAAAATAATAATGCAAATTTCAGGTTTGCATTGCACGTATAAATTCTTCAAAACACTTTCCTATATATGATCTCATTTGACTTTCCATATGCTATATGTCCATCTCAGTTCCCATTAGGTCATTATTGAGATCCAGACTCTCATCAGGAACACCCCAAAGCTCTGTCCTGGGCTCACTTTTCCTCTGCTCTTTTTCTCTAAGACTTCATCCACCATTATAGCTTCAATTTTTACATCGGCCCAGATGATTCCCATATTGATTCATCTAGCCCTGGTATTTTTTCTGATCTCTTGCTCTGTATCATTAACTGCCTGTTGGAACCAGGTGTCCCAGAGCCATTTCAAAATCAAGGGGTCCAAGAGAGAAGTCATGATTTCCTTCTCTAATCCTTGCCTCTTCTGAACTTTCCTATTTCTGTCAAGCCCACCACCCTCATTTCTATCACCCAGGCTCACAAGTTGGGGGACATTCTTGACTCACTCCACATATCCAGTTGATTGACAAGATTTGCTGATTCTTTCTCCACCCTATCTCTTAACACAACAGGTCCTCAATCATCTCTCACCTGGACTGTTGCAATAGCCTTCTAACTGGGTTTCCTGCCTCAAGTCTCTCCTCTATGTAAATAGTCATTCACATAGTTTCCAAAGTGATATCTCTAAAGCACGGGTCTCATCATTGCACTCACTCACCAAGGTCCAATGGATCCTGCTGCTTTTGGGGTCAAATGCAAAATTCTCTGTTTATTCTCTCTAGTATGTACAAGTGCACTATGTCAATTAACACAACCGGGTCCTTTGAAGTCTTAAATTCTGGTCCTGCTATATGTTTATTGGTTGAGTAATTGCTTTTTATAGCTTCTCTGCAAGTTATATAAGATTGCTATTTTCTCCATTTGCAGATGAAGGAACTGAAGCAAGATAGGTCTCAAATCAAAGTCACGTAGTTGGCAGGTTGTTGTCCTTCGTGATTGAGGACCAAAAGGTCATCACTATGTTGAGGTCAAGGTACAATGTCTGATTGTGTGTTCAGTCCAATATGAATTCATGTACTCAAAATTCTGAGTTTCTATGATTTTATGACAACTACCTGCCCGTAGGCATAAAATTAATAAGTAGCAGGGTCAAGACTCAAGTCAAGACCCAGACGTCCTTGAGATTCAGAGCTCTTTCCAATACCTGAGAACAACCTGGAATCATTCTTGCTCTAAATTCAGTCATTACTAATTGGAACTTAATTCAATTCTACTTTTCATTTTTGATTTCAAGAAATCTTTCATTTTTATTCTGGGGGCAGTCTACAGCTTCGTCAGAGGGCCTGTTTCTGTTCACATCAAAGCCAACTGTTTACCATTGTTTACATTGACCATAATATGGTAGAGAAGCATTCCATTGTCTTCCTGAACTGCCTTTTTCTTGGAGCTTTGTCCTGGTCTAATGTAGTATCTTTTGTGTTTCTTTCCCACAGGATCAGATATTTCCTCATAGTTTGGCTGTATCAAATGTGAGCCCCTTGAGGGCAGGGACTGTCCTTTGCTTTTCTTAGTATTCTCAGTCCTTTGCACTTAATGGATGCTTATTGACTGGCATTTCTTATGATTAAATAGAAATGTAGAAAAAGCCACGCAGTAGCACATGTGGCGTTTCCACATGGCGGTCTCATTCTAATCAAGAGCAGGTTACAGCCAACCTGGCTTTTATGGCCCATTCTGCAGCTAGCTGACTCAACCTATCCTTCTCCTTTGGGGCTTCCTGTGTATATACAAGTTATTTTGCATAAATTAAGAGCTTCCATTTGAGGAGGGTGAGTAGATCATTCACATCTTATTTCTCTCCAGGATGCTCTCTTGAGCTTCTTTACTGTGCCCCAGGAACCTCTTCATTCTTGAAGTTTATTCCACCTCTCCCTCTCCCTCTTCCTCTTCCTCTCTCCCTCCTTCTACCTCTCCCTTTCCCTCTCTCCCTTTCTCCCTCCCTGCTCTCTTTGTAACAGGGGGGCATCTCCAGTCATCCTGATCTATATCTTGCCACTGGACCCAGATGGAGAGGAGAAAGTGACCTGGTGACCTTGCACAGCCCTGCCTCACCAAAACCTAATTCACTTGCAAGTCATGACAATGTCACGATCCTCTTCAAGAATGTAGGACACACAACAACTCCCTGATAGGTTGGCTCCTCTCAGAACCTCCTCTTAAAGGAGGTGACCCAGGACAGTATGTTTCATTCTTCAGTCTAGACTTTCCCTATCAGGCTTCTGAGCTGGGTACCTTTATCCCCTCCACTTTTATGTATCACTTTCCTTTATTAGAAGGTAAGCTCCTTGAGGACAGGGACTATCTGTTGGTATTTGTTTTCATGTTCTCAGCCCTTAGTATGGTTGTTGACACATAGTAAACAATTAATAATGCTTTGTGGCTGACTAAAATGCTAAAGATTATACTTTAAATAGTTTAGCAGTTCCTAGATTTTTACAACCCATCTTTCAGATAGAACTGCGTTTTAGAGTCATAAAATCTTCGAGTTGGAAGTGAGCTTGCAGGTCACCTCTTCTAACCTCTAACTGAATTCCATCTATGACAGGTGATTATCCAGTGTCTGCTTTAGTCCTTATTCTGGCAAGGAGGTCAGCATAAATAAGTGAACTTCTCTTAAGTAAAGAAAACAACAGAAGTCAACTCTCTTTTTCTAGTCTAATAACTCCTCTGCTTATGAGTTAAGGTAACTCTGGGGAAGATAATTTTTGCTTGTTGGCAATCTTTCCCTTCTTGCAACTGGCTGAGTGTCTTTGGTATTTGCTCATCATTTCCAATTTTACTGCAGATACCTTTGCATCCCCGCTGTTTGAATGCCTAGAAAATTTTCAGTTCCATCCTATATGTTAGTGGAAGTATGGGAGAAGTATGGGAGTACAAGGGAGAATTCTCTGAATTGAATTTCCCAGAAGATTGTGTATGAGTCTGTAACATAAGCACGTTCCTTGGTATGAACTTAAATTGAGGGGAAGGCTCTCAACATACAAGATTTAAAAAAAGAAAAGCCATTACAGAAGTGGCAATCAAAAAGATGGTGAGATATGGACTGAGAAGAATAGGGATTCCTCTTTACTATGGATATAGGAGATAGGAGAAGAAAGGACATCCCATTGATACAGTGCCAATGACTCTGAAAGAAGTCAGAACCATTTAGATTGGTGTGCTAGGAGGTTATTACCCTGCCAAGAGAAGTTAATGGTAGTTGGACTGTGGGGCCAAGATTAAGAGGAAAATGTTTCTGTATAGGGGTCTTTAATCTTCAGTAGCAGTGATGGGAGCAACTGAATTATGTCTTCTTACCATGTTTAGGAAGCAGTGATGAACTGGGCAGCCAACTATGCTCTGAAGGCATGGCAGGTGGCAGCTCTTCAGTCCAATGCAGGGAACAACTTCTGTACAATTCACTTCCTTTTATTTATTTTAATATTCCCATGTCTTTTGCCCTGAGTTCTCATGTCACCTTGTATATTTGGTGTGTTCATGTATTAGTAGGGGCTCAGAGTCATAATTTCAGAATGAAAAATCACCCCAAACTACTCTCTGAACCTGAGGGAAGCTGAGATGGGGTTAGATTGACAGGGCCACATATTACATATTTAAAGTGTCTTAGTAATTTCAAAACACTACATAAAAATCAACTATTATTATTATTTACATCCCAAGTGGGAATAATTGCTGTATATATATACCAACCGGTAGCAATATAAAATGCTAAGACTTCATTTCCTTGAGTAAATCAGTCAAGAAATGTCAGTCGGATCTATTAGATGGTTTTGTGCACATAGATGGAGGCAAAGAAGAGAATCCCAGGAGTGGATAGGGTCCAAGTGAGGTTCCTGGGGGCCAATACGAAACAAATCTCCCCAGCTTAGCACAGCACATGATACATAAAAGGTGCTTAATCAATTCCAGTTGACTGACTGTCTTTCTTGCAGTCTACCTGATTCTTGCTGCGTTTCAGCAGTCCATCTTTATATACCTGGTATACTCATGTGGGTTGCTAAATAGCCCAGATCCCTATTTTGTGCTGTACCCAACCAAGTCTGTCTTTCTTAAGCAGAACTCTATATTGTAGACTTCACTATGGACATCCTCCTATCAAAATGTACCTGTTCTGACCTTTCTTTGAGAGCCCTGAGAAGTGGTTGGCTAACTCATCTTGTCAAACAATTCTAGGGGAAGTTTTAATGGTCAATAATACCTTTGTATCAATCTTCCAGATTCTATTTCATGAAGGCTTCCTAAGTCTTACCTTAAAGAAAGCAGCTAGGAGTCAAAAGCAGCTAGAGGGCACAACGTATAGATTATTGGATATCAGGAAGGCCTGAGTTAAAATCTAGCTTCAGGTACTTATTAGCCATGTGACCTTAGGGAAGTCACTTGATCTCTGTCTACCTCAATTTCCTCTCCTGTAAAAATGGTGCTGATAACAGCACTTACCTTCCAGGGTGTCGCGAAGATAAAATGGGATGTTTGTTGCTGTAGGTGTTCATCGTTTATTCTCCAAGAGGACCAGATCACCATCAGGAGGGTGATATCTTGGCTTGCAAGTGAATTGGATTTAAATGAGCCATAAAGTGCATTGCAAAGCTTAAGTGTTATGTAAGTAGCATTAATAGTGACAATATCGGAATGATGATGGGGTGTGGCATGTGAACTTTGAAGTGGTGAAGGCTTCTTGTGGCATTGCCATTAAAGGTTGACTTTTAAGATATTTGTAGATAAAAAAATGGCTAATGAATGCACATCAGAGAAGGTAAACCGCGGAGGTGAAAGGAGCTCCGATACCCTCTAGTCTAGTTCCTTGCTTTAAGGCAGGTAAGACAAAAGCCTCTGCCTCCAACCCTGACCCTCTGACTCCATTTCCCTGATTAGGTGACTAAGGCCTGGAAGGTTAAGTAACCGCACTAAGAGCAAGTCCACTCGAAACAACTCTTCAGTCAGTTGTTCAGTTTGCAAATGCTGAATACCTGGGCTTTCATTTACTATTTTGTTGATTCTTGCTGTGAGAGAAGATGTTAATAGACAAATTAAATTTAAAACTGAGTCATGCATACATTTTATTTTCTCAGAGAACTGGTTGTTAAATATTTACTAGCATACTCCTTTTAGTAAGTGGTACAATGCAGGAGTTTGTCATGAGAGCACACCAGGTTGGGCTAAATCCTAGGTTTCTGAGATCCACTACTTTTGTATTCAAAGGTTTTGCTGTTCCCAACTTGAGGACTTTTTCAAGGTTCCCAGGGAAAACGTCATGATTAGGTTTCTCAGGTAGCTATAGGCCAAACAAAAAAAAAAAGTGCTGTGTGTGTGTATGTGTACATGTGTGTACGTGTGTGTGTATTTGTGTATATGGCAAAACATTCATTTAATCCATGAAGGACAGGGTATGACTACAAGCTAATTTTTGATGATCTTAACCTCCGAGCTATCTTGGTATCTCTCATGAATTAAGGGCTGATGGCACAAATAGCATTTCTAAATCTGGTACTGGCAGCTTCTAGCGTTCACAAATATATCGAGCCCTAGAAAATCCCACAAATGATTAAAGTTTACTTTGGTGCAGAAAATAGTACATAAAACTATTGATTTGCCCTTCACGCTTCTTTACGAGTAAAGGTTATCAAAGATACGAAGGAATATCCTGGTGTTGGTGATCTGACCTTTACTATTTCATACTTTCAATCTATAAAGAAAAAAAAACATTAGATAAAGACCAGTCTTTTTAACCTTTATCTCAAATATTCAGATTTTGACAGATACATTGTGAAAGTAGTGATGTTGCCTCCCCACCCTCACCCAAAAAATATGCGAGATCTAAATGTTTGGCAAAGCATCACTGCTTTTCCCCCTTTTAATTATATTTATAGGAGGCTGTTGCAGCCAGGGCTCCTGCTTCTTTATGACTGTGATCTGTTTTACTTAAATAATAATAATAACTCATCTCTATGTGATATCTCCTGAGCAGCAGAAACTTAACTTGGCCAAAATTGAACTCATCTTTCCTCTGGAAATCTCCCCATCTTCTCAACTACTGTGTTTCTATTACCAATAACCTCCTTTGCAATCACCCAGGTTTGCCAACTAGATTTTTTAATCCATCCCTCTCCCTTTTTGTTTTCTCCTGTATTTTTTTCAGTCATAAAACATATATTATGTGCCTCCTGTTTACTATGCACCTTGTTAGATGCTGGGATTACAAAACCCAAATGCAGTGGTCCTTTCCCTCAAGTAGCTTATCTCCACACTCTCTCTCAGATCCCTTTCCTGTCTCCCCACACAGCACTGCCTCTTCCAGATTCTCATCACCTCTCACCTGACTTGCTTTAATATTCTCCTGACTCCAGTCTACCCATCCCTATTTATCCCTCATATAACTATCAAAATAATCTCCCTGGGGTTTGAATGAATGCAAAAACTAATCATCTACTATGTGCCAGGCACTGTGCTAAGAGCTGAAGACTAAAAGACAAAATGTTCTAGTTCTGTCCTCGAGAAGATTATATTCCATGCGTGTCTGGGAGTATGGCCAGAAGAAGGCATTCTTGTCTGGGGACTCCCAGCAATGAGGAGCAGGGGTGCCATGGGGCATTCTTTTGTCATGCTATGTTTCTTTGCTGCTCAAATGTCTTCAGTGGGTCCTTATTGCCTCTAGGAAAAAAACAAACTCCCCAGCCTGACTTATGAGGTCCTCTGTCATGTGATTTCTGCTTACCTGTCCACCCCACACTCTCTATTCTAGCCAAACTGCCCTTTTGAAATTTTCTAGATGCTTGAGCTGCCATAGTCACACAGATCTCTCTGTGCCTGAAATATGCTCTCTCCTTGAATTCTAAGGTCTTTTCTCTTTCGATTATTTCCTACTTACCCTTTCTATAGCTTGTTTTGCACATATTTTTTTGCATGTTATCTCCCCCATTAGCTCAAAAGCCCCCTGAGGGCAGGGACTGTCTTTTGCCTCATTTTGTGTCCCCAGGACTTAGCACAGTGCCTGGCACATGGGAGACATTTACTAAATGTTTATTGATTGATAGCTTGATCAATGTCTGCCTTGCAGATTACTTACCTGCCTGTAGCTCAGGTGAGATTTCCTCTGAAATTTTCCTCTCTGCCTGACTGTTCCACTCCAGTTGAAAGGGTCTTCTTCCCCCCACCCCTTCAGTTTTCTTACGGCGTTATTTTTGTATTTCCCTTTTGCCTACATTTCACTTAACTACATATTATATTTTATATGCATACATATATACGTATATACATGTATATATACATATATGTGTGTGTACATATATATATATATTCTCTTCCCCCACCCCCAAATGGAAGCTTCTTGAGGGTAGGTCCTCTTTTATTTTTAGCTCCTGGCACAATGCCTTCCACATAAAAAGCAATAATAAATGTTTATTGGGTTTGATACAGTGTTTTAAAAGTTTTCTGTTTTCTTCACAGCAATTCTGTGAGGTAGGTAGTATAATATCATTATTATATTGTAACATATGGGAATTGTTCAGATGAGAAAAAAAGTGACTTATAAAGAAAAGCTAAGTCACTTGCTCAGGGTCACATAGTTGGAACGGATCAGGAATGAGATCCAGACCCAGGTTTCTCCTGATGCTAAATCTAGTGGTGTTTCTGTGAAGTCACATTGTGACTGAAGGATGATGTCATCGAAGAAAGACTAAGCACTTTATGGTGGAGGGAGCCTGTTTGAATATAGGGTCAATTATTCACTCAGTAAGCTGTTATTAATCACCTAATAATGTAATTGGTCACTCCAGGAACTATAGTAGATGATGGGGATACCAAGGCTTACATTAAGGAGCTTACATTAAGACAGGGTATAAAGCATGTTGGCCTGGAAGTAAGGCTACTGTGTTCAAATCCTGACTTCAGGCGCCCTCCTCACCTGCGATCTAGATCTGTGCGGTGGCCTCCTACTCCATTTCCCTGCCTCATGTATCTCCTTTCTCTGAATCATCCTCCCCATGGCTGCCATAGTGATTTCCCCCCTGAATCAGAGACTAACTCATTTCCAACTCAGTTACTTTGTGTCTATCCCTATTGCTTCTAGGGACAAATTATAAACACTTTAGGCTTTACAACATGGACCCATTATACCTTTCCAGTCTTATCTGGCATAATGATTCTCTAAACACTTTATGGTCCAAGTAAACAAGCCAGTTACTAGGGGATACCCCCCAAATTACCTTGTATTTATTTTATGCATATTTAGTATACACATATTTATTTACATGCTTCCCCTTTCTTCCCACCATCCCTGTATTAGATTATAAACTCTTTGAGGGAAGGGGATACTTTATCTTTGTATTTTATATATACCTTGTCCAGTGCCCAGCACATAACAGATGCTTAATACATACCCAGCCTGAGGCATTCATAGAGGTTAAGTGGCACCCAGCTTCAATCCCAGAATTCCCTACCTCCAAAAGAGTCCTCTCTCCCTCTGCCAAGTTGCTGCTATTTCTGTTTCAACATTCAGATGCCAAAAAAAAGGCTGTGATCTCATCATTTAAGAAGCTTCCTTCAACACCTTTCAGAACTAGTCCATACCTGCTCGTCTTGTATGTCTTTCACCCATGGCTCCCTATCTCCTATTGTTTTGCTATAAGGCATCCACCCAACAGTCCAACAACCTCTCTGGTCCCTGACTGTCATCTCTTGCGTCCTCCACATGACTCATCCATTTTCTTTTCCTATCAATTTCTTGATTGAAGAATAGGAATGAAATAAGTCAATATCAAAACTATAGTGATAAAATTAGAATCTGACCTCGCTTTACTTCATCTCTTACCACCCGCAATTCTACAAATGAAAAACCAAACCCAAAGATCTCCACCTAATTTTCCCAGACAAAAATCCTTTTTTGAAGGGTTTGAATGAGTTCTCCTTTTTTTTTTTTAGAGATATGACATTCTCAGTGAATATATCATTGAAATACAATTGTGGTCAGCTGGAGTAAACACTATACAACAAAAACTGCATTAAATACCTTGGTGCCAAGTAATACACATTAGCTTTAGAAAAGGGAGATTTCTGTATTGCCCTGCCAAACTTTCATTGATTACATCTCATCAAGGGCCTGGGTCCTTAACCTGAGGTTCACAGTTCCCCAAGGGATCCATGGATAGATTTCTGGGGTCCTGGGAACTTGGATAGGAATGGATATTTTGATAACTATATTTTAAAGTCATTGGTTTCCTTGGTAAGCCTTCATATTTTCTGCATTAAAAACATTATTTGGAGGAGTCCATAGGCTTCTTTGGGGGCCACTGGGGTCTAAAACACATAAAGTTTAAATTTCTCTGTCTAAAGTATCAAAGGCTATGGTACCTGCACTGAAAACAGTAGACAGAATGGAGGTGAATGAGACTGAAAAATTCTCTGATACAGCCAGCTTGGGACCACATAAAGCAGATTTATTTGCATGACTCTGGTATGGTCCAGGAAACTTAGTCCCTTTTTCATGAAAGAGAAGGCAAACAGTTAGAGGTCATATATATATAGTACAGTGGAATGAGCACTATATAAGTAGTCTAAGACAGACCAATAAATAGCAAGAGATGAATGGGGCTTTGCCCAAGGGCACCGATACTAAAGGGGGCCATGTTTCCCCCTGCAAAGAGTGTATTTCTTCCCTCTTGTAATCACCAGCCCCACGTCTCCCCTCACAATCCAACACTGGCCCTTTCAAGGTGAGCACCCCTGGTACCTGTGGACTCATTGAGGGGAAGGATGGGCCTGTTCCTCTCCCTCCAGTTGTTTTTACATCAGGTTAAAGAATCCCTAGATCCACCCCTTGTCTGAAGACTTGGTTTTGAAGTTTACTCCTGCTCTTTGCTACCGTATGACTAACCAGGTTCCTTCCCCTCTGGGCTTTAGGTTTTTCATCTGCCCAATGGATGAGTTGGTCGGAACAATCTCCCACGGCCCTTCTAATTCTCAAGCTTCAGATTATATTTTATATGAAGTGGGGCCTGAGCACACACCTGATCTGCTCCAGTCTTTCAAGTCCTGAGGATTCAGCTTAATTTGACATTCTCCTCCAGTTCTCCCTCAAACTGATCGTTGATACGTTACCGTGGATGCCTTTTCTGTTGTGTTGGTCTTTTATGAGAAGCAATTTGGGATTTCCCTCTAAAGTCTTGATTTGTGTTTGCATGAAAAGCAGCCACTTGCTTCTAGCAAGAAAGTCCTGAATCTGAAACCTGAGGATTTGATTAGAGGAGCTGTTTGTCATTCAGCCTTGACCGAAAGAGTAATTTTTCTTTTGCATAGCAGAGGCTGCGAAATGCATTTCTTCATTTCCTTAAGAAACCAAATTAATGTGTAGGTAAATTTGTATATTCATAGTCATCCATTTACAGAAATTGATTTTCATGATTGAAAAGGATATGAAAACAGGGCTGGCTTTTGCTTTGTATGGGCTTTGAATGATTATTTGTACATAGGTACTCCAACATATTAATGGAAAAATGAATCCTAAGCTTATTCTGTTGACTCCTGGGCCTTCAAGTAACAAAACTAAAGGAGGAGTGTGTGAAAACAGTATTACTTGGAAAATGTGCTTTATATTATGGACAACTTTTAGGTGCTTTATGACTGTGGGACCGTAGCTCAGCTTTGCCCCAGCTTTTAAGATCTGGTTTATGGATGCCTTTTTTCTTTACGTCGCAGTTATCTCCCTTAATAATGTGTTCCCTTTTGCCCTCTGCTTCACTGCCATTCTTGTAGCGAACCTTCTCTTAAACAAAGAAAAGTAGTGAAGCAAAGCCAACTGACCCAGCCATGTCTGACCTTGTAGCCATGTTCCCCAACCACAGTGTCTCACCTCTGAAAAGAAGGGAAGGAGACACATTTCCAATTCTCTTTCCCTGGTGTCCAGAGTAGCCATTATAATTACATGACATGAATCTTCCTTTTAGGGTTTTTGTTTTAGTTTCCATAATTAAACTCACTGTGTAATACTGTTCTGTTTCTTCCTTCTTCATTAGTTCATCCAGTTTGTCATTTCCTTTTGAATCTTTCATATTTGTCATTTCCTTTGCCTACTATGGTCTTTTACACAGCTTTATCAGCAATGTCTACCTGCATAGCTTATGAAGAAAAATAAAATGGTGCCCTGGGCACAGGGTGGTGGAGTTGTCCCAATCTCACTAGGATTGAAATGATACTTGCTATCACTAGGGACTATTGTGGGAGGCATGTCCAGAGATTGGATGGGAGTGGGATATGAACAGTTGGTTACTAGAAGGTGTAGCTGTCAAAGGTCAAAGGTAATTTGGGGCCATAGTTCCAAATTGCTTTTTGGAATGGATGGACTAGTCCTTAATTCCCCACAACAATGAATGAACATACCTATTTTACCACAGCCCCTCCAACAGCATATTCAGACCCAACTTGAATATTTCTTTTTAAAGTCTCAGGGTCACCTGACTGGACCTGACCTGAACATCTAAAACTAAGGTTTCGAGGCCGATTGACAAAGTTGTGCTCCTCTCTTTGCAGAAAGGAAAGGCAGATAACATCATTAGGTGATAGATCTCACTGGAAAATTGTGTTTGGTTTGGGCATCAAAGAGTAGGAAAGACAGTGACAATCTGGAGTCTCTCTAGAGGTTGGAAAGCAGGATGATGAAGGCAGTTAAGAGGATGCCATACAGGTTTGGGGGAAAGGAGCTAAGGATATTCATTCTAAAAAAATGAAGGGGACAAAGGGGATCACATATTCATAAAGCATTTCCTATGTTCCAGGAACTAGGCTAAATACTTTGCAAATATTCTCTCATTTGATGTTCACAATAACCCTGCGATGTAGGTACTGTTATTATCCCTGTTTTACAGTTGTGGAAACTGAGACAGAAAGAGATGAAATGACTTCCCAGGGTCATTCAACTAGCAAGTATCTGAGATGAATTTGAATTCAAATTTTCTTGATTCCAGATCCAATACTCTATCTACTAGCTACCTAGCTAGACAATAGAAATAGCTGAAAGGCTACACACATAAGTCAGCTAGCACTTTTGTGTCTAGTATGTGCCAAGAAGAATTTAACTTGCATCTACTCTTGCATTTAACTTGCAACTAAAGTTTCCTTTGACTTTGAAATACTGTGAACTAAGGACAATGTATGGGTGATAGTCAAAAAGACAAATGTATGCTTAGGGTAAGGAAAAACTCCTCAACAATGAGAGCTGTCCAAAAGTGGAGTGACCTGCCATGAGATGGGCCAGGTTCCTGCTCCCTGAAGACTTTTAAGCAAGGGCAATATACCTGTGTGTTGGGTATAGTTTTAGATACACAAGTAAAGCATGTGCTCCATGGTCACTGAGGTCCTTTCCAGTCTGAGATTCAGTAATTAGTAGGGTTAAACTAAAGTCATGCTTCAGTTTCTCTGCCAGTTTCTCCTGGTTTGTACTAACAATTGACTACAGCCTCATCAATAGAATTGACTATGAAATGAATTGAATCAATTATTTAGATGATTCAAGTAAACAGATCACTGCAATCAATTACTTCAGTTTATCTTATATAGACATAGTTCTATAGATAGTATAGACATAGTTGAAGTCAAAACTACTCTTGACTCTAAAATAGAATCCTTTGGCTCTGCTTACACAAAAGCCCCCAAATGTATGGAAGGTTAAAATATGGTTGCCTGGATGTCATTGTTTTACCTGCCATATGTCCTGGGAATGGTATCTTCTACTTCAATAAACCCTAACTGGTTTGACCATTTTTACCCATAAATGTAGATATTTATATCAGACAACTGATTGGTTAGTGGCTGAAACTGATAGACAGATGGGTCCACCAGCAATGCAACTCTTGGAAAGGTTTTTGAGGGACATATGTAGTTGTTAACCTTAAAAGCCCCAATTGCATTTTTGAAGCTCCTGTAGTATGGATTGAAAGCTTTTCATTCTAGCCATAAAATATAGTCTTTTCATTGGAACTTTTTTCATTGTGTTGTACAGAAAAATTCTTAGTGAAATGCCTTTAAATAAAAGATTTGAACCAGTGGCTCAAAAGAGACACAGTCTCCGGTTAAGTTGTGTGAAACTGAAGTTGACTATGGTATCAGTAGTAGGAGAATACGGTTGTTTTAAAATTCCAGTGACTCTTTTCCTACATTAACTCCAGGACCTGCCCACCAGGTGTTTTAAAATTCTACTTCATTGAAGACAGGGATATTGATAAATTTTGTGAGTGTGTGCATATGAAAGGTCTCAGTCCTGAAGAAGAGTAGACTTTGAGTAGACATGAGAACCCTCTTTAAGTTTTTCTGTTTGGTCCCAGAGGACAAATTTCAGAGCAAAGGGTAGAAGCTGCAAAGAGGCAGATTTAGGCTGGCTGTCCAGAAACCTTCCAACCATCAGCATCATAAATAGAATATCTCCCCCTAGAAGTGGGGAGTTGATACTATTTGGAGGTCTTCAAGCAGGCCCAGATGATCACCCATCAGGAATATTATGGTGGATTCTTCCCTATAGCAGATTGGACTTGGTTGCTGCTGAGGTCACTACCAACTCTAAATTCTTGGATTCTATAAAGTGTTCTGACCTAGTGGAAGAAAAAAATTCCTCAGTAGAAATAATCTTAGCATTGTTATTGATTTTTTCTTTTCTCTTGTATGATTTTCATGTATGCATGACTGACACCCTGTGTGAGGACTGTCTCCATATCTTCATATTAGTTTTGGAGTAAATACTTTTTTAAAGGAATTAGTAAAAACAGAGTTTTATCAATATATTTTTTAAAATATCACCACCATGGCAAAAAATAAACAAAAAATAGGAAAACACTCTGGCAAAAGTACTCAACACATTAATCAAATCAAGTGTGTACTTGATTTCACATCCAGAGTCCCCCACCTTGACAGAGTGACTTTCAGTTATGTGACTGTAGAAATATAGTCTATTGTAGAAAACTGGGTTCTTCTATTGCATGTGTAAAACAGTCACCATTATACCATAGACAACATGGTATAATGGAAAGAAATATGGAATTGTTTCAATGATATCAAGGTTGGAATATTGCATTTCACATACTGAACTCTGTGACCATGTCCAAGTCACTTAACCTTTCTGACACTTAATTTCTTCATTTACAAAATGATAATAACAATCTCTATATCATCTCTTCAAAGTTGACAAAATCTTAGAACTCTAGATTTAGAATTAGATGTAACCTTAGAATCCATGAAGTTCAACCTATAATTTACACATGGGAAAACTGAAGTAGAGGGAGGGTAAATGATTTCCCAGAGATTGCACAGCAAATACGTGCTGGAGGGGGTATTTGAATCCAGGTCTTTATGTTTCAGATCCAATGCATTATCTACTAAGATCTTCCAAGCACTGAGAGTCACACCAGTCTAATACCCTCATGTCTGTTACTGGACTATTACGCAATCAGTCAATGAGCATTTATTAAGCATTCACATGTGCCTGACATGTGCTAAACTCACATTCTAATGGGGGAGATAACATGCAAAAAAGTGCAGTGCAAATGGGAGGTAATTCCAGGAAGGCAATAATCTTAAGGTGGACTGGGAACCGCCTCTTGTAGAAGAGGGTTTTCAGATGAGTTTTGAAGAAAACTTGGAAGACCCAGGAGACAAGGGTGAGAGGGAAAGCATTTCTAGCATGGAAGACAGTTAGTGAAAAGGTACAGAACTGAGAGATAGAGTGCCTTGTTTGGAGATGGAATATCATTTGCTTGCCCCTTTAAATTATGAGCTCCTTGAGGGCAAGGTTATCTTTGGCCTCCTTTTGTATTCCCAGCACTTAGAACCGTGCATGGCACATAGTAGATACTTAATAAATATTTATTGACTCTTGACCATGTATGATAGATGACAGGAAGGCCAGTGTTATTCAGTCATAGAGTATATGGAGGGGAGTAAAATATAAGAAAACTGGTAAAGTAGGAAGTGTCCAGGTTGCAAAGAGCTTTAAATACAAAACAGAGGAGATTATACTTTATCTTGGAGGTAATAGAGGTTTGTGAGTGGAGAGCAACATGGTCTTCCTTCTACTTGAAGAAGATTACTTTGGTAGACCAACCAACAAGCTGTTGCAATAGTTCAGGCATAAGACCATGAAAGTCTATACCATGGTATAGTGTCAGAGGAGAGAAAAGGGCATATAGGAAAGATTTTTACTAAAGTAAAGTCAACAGAACTTGGAAAGAAATTGGATACGTAGAGTGAGTGTGAGAAGTCAAGGATAAAACTAAAGTGACTATGTGGCTGGGAGAATGGCAGCTCCTTCAGCAAGAATATAGTAGGACAATTTGGAAGAAGGAAAGGTCTATGGGGCAAAGAAATTGAGTCCCACTTTAGTCCCTCCAGTTGGGGGATCCAGTCATAGAGGCAGATGGTACTGAGCAGTAGAGATACTGAATGTAGATGACTTTCTCAAGGGTGAGATTTTTAATGATGGAGGGGACATGAGCATTAACCTCCTAGTTAATCTTCTTTCCTCCTGTATCTTTCCTCTTCATTCCCTCTTCTACACAGCTGCCAAACTGAGATTCCTGAAGCACAGACTTGACCATGTTACTTCTTTGCTCCCAAAGCCTCAGTGGCTCCTTATTGCATATAAGATAAAATACAGACTCCTTTGTTTGGCATTTGATGTCCTTCCCAATCCTGCCCCAACTCAGTGTTCAAACTTTATTGTACCTTATTCCTCTTCATGCATACCTCATTTCACCCATTTCTTATGTGTTAACCAGCTGAGTGGCTCAGTAAATAGAGCCCTGGGCCTGGAGTCAATTAGATGTGAGTTCAAATCTGGCCTCAGATCCTCACTAGCTGTGTGACCCTGAGTAAGTCACTTAAACTGTTTGCCATAGTTTCCTCAACTGTAAAAATGTGGTTAATAACACTTACCTTGCAAAGTTGTTGTGAGGACCAAATGAAGTAATATGTAAAGTACTTTGCGCCATGCCTTACATGTAATTGGTGCCATATAAATGCTTATTGCTTTTCCTCTTTCCTTCTGTTATGCCTTTGCGTAGAGAGCCACCAATTCCTGAGAGACACTTTCCTCATCTCCTCCTATTAGAAGTGCCAGATTCTTTCCAATCCCAGTTTATGCATTATCCTACACAAAGTCTATGCTGATCCTGTCACTATTCTCCTCCTTTAGTATTCTCTTGTATTTACATTTCCCTCCAAATAGAAGGTAAGCTTCTTGAGGACAATAATTTGTCCAAATGACTATATTTGATCTTTGACTCTCTGTTCCTAGCACCCAACAGTCGGCCTGGAATATACTCTGCACTTTATAAATGCTTGTTGAATGAGAGCATATCAAGTGATAGGCAAATCTTTATCACTAGAAACCATCTGTCTTTTGTGTGTAGATGGGTTGTGAATTGCTGAAGTCTTCTTGATTGTCTCATTTTGGTAAAGCAACATCTACACTATTTTATCTTCTGTTGAAATCTTTCCTTCTTTGAGATATTTGAAAATCTATTCTTGGAGAGCTTGCAAATTGTGTTGCCTCCATTGTGGGTTTCTTCCATATGGTTTGGGTCCAGTCCAGTCAGTCTTCCCAACTCCATCTTCATAAATGTCATTTCTTCATGTAGTATTCTGCCTTTGAAATGACAAACTGCAAATGTATTCATCTGTACTGAGGGAATTGAATCTATCTATAACTAGTCATTGTAACTGATTAAGAAAGATCACTAGGCAGGCAGATCTGTTCCATCTCGTATCTGTTTGTTTTCCTCCTGCTTTCATTTATACGTCTCAGAATGGTTTGGCTCAGCTATGTCTCACTTCAAGCACTGTGAAGATACGTTTGTTTTTTCAACTACTCTTTAGCCTTTCGTGACATCTTCCTGCTCATAGGCTTTCTCCTCTGTGATGGTTTGCAATTCACATTCTGATCTGATGCTGCCCATGCCTTCCACATGTCTCTGCGATGTCAGGGAGATGACGTATTTGCTGGCAGATGCAATTTCTGATCTATTTCAGTGTCTTTAATGTGATGACTCTTTGGCATGAAACTAAAGTTCTCTCAGAAATGATAATAGAGTCAACAGCTTTACTTTAATCAATTTCTCATTTTTTCCCAAGTTGACAGCTTGCTTAAACAGACTGGGGAGGAGGAAGGCATGCTGCTGGAATCTCATGCAGAGTTTTCCCATTTTATCTTTTCTTCTAATTGGATATTTTCTTGGACTTTGTTCTAACCACTTGAGGATCTGACTGTACACAGATGACTCTGTGTGTAACTAGTCAATTCCTGTTTGTTAAGATAAAATAAGTTTCATTTTTATAATGTTTGGTTCTCACAATCTCTAACACATCCTGGAGAGTGGAGATGTTTGTACTCTCCACTGAATATTGGCATCATATATTGTAAAAGAGGGATGAGAGAGGTAAAATCTTTCATTTTGTCCCCATATATCCACTTAAAATATGGCATGATCAGCGCTTGAACCTAGATGCAAGAAGCCTGGTGCTGATACCTGGCGCTGAAACTTGCTAGCTGTATGATGCTGAAAAAGTTGCCTAACTTACAAGTTTCATAGTTTCCTTATCCATAAAATTGGGATAGTAGCCACCTTCCAGAGTTGTCATAAGGAAAATATTTTAAGGCATGCTATATGTGTCAGCTCAAACTATTATGGAAGATTTCTTATAAACACAACAACTGAATGATTCCCAAGTGATGGTGAGATGCTGGATGATAGTGCGCTTAACTACCCTACAGGCCAGAACATTACAAAAAGTCTTCTCAGTGAAACAAATCTTTACAGTAGGAATGGGATCTAACACTTTATAATGGAAGCATAAAGTGAAAGAAAGATATATAGCACAGATATGTCAAGGTAGCCCATTGAGTTAGTTTATTGAAACATATACAGTGCTGTGTGAATTACCTGTAACAAGCAATTATTTTATATGGTTTTATTTTGTGACAGCAATAGGCATGTTTCTGCTGACACCTGGCTAATTCTGAATGACTGACCTTGACCAGATGAAACTGGATTGAACTGGTTTCCCCACTTTCAGTTTGATCCTTGCCAGTTAGGTTTGTTCTCTCACTGTTCACTGTTCTCTTTTGCTATGTTTTCAACTCTTTGCTTTTAAAGAGTAGACATTCATCACTCCAAGAAAAGGTGCATTAGTTATGGCTCTTCAAGAGCACACTTCACTATCTGTTAGAGATATTGTAGTGACTATTGTTATGGGAAAATAAAAAGCTTTAAGGACTATTCCAACCTGTAACGAAACAGAATCAGCTGCATTAAAGCACAAAGTAGAGTCAAAAAATGAAAAAGCAACACCAAGAAATGACAAATTATTGCTGTGGAACAACCTAATCAAAATTTTGTCATGTGCAAGGCAATATCAAAACTAGAGTACGGAATATTGAATAAAGGTAATTTTTACCGATGGAACTCATTTCATTCAAGGCAATTAAAAAACCTTGTAAGAAGAAGTCCAAGTGAGCTTATAAGATCTGGACATCTTCATCAGAATGTGAAGCTTTCATTGCCCCCACCCGCAAATGTTTTGCAAATGTTTTACTTCCAGTAGGTCTTAACCCCATTGAGGAAAAGCTGAACTCTGAAAAATATATTAATATACTTGGAAGCCTATGTTTTGTGAATTTATAAATTCTCAAATGCAATATTCCCTAATACTGAAACATGACCTTGCACAGATGTCATGAAAAGTTAAGAAGTTTATCAGAAGTGGAGATAAACTTGTTCAGCGGCCTAGGACCTTGCCTAGTTTACTACAATCAAGACTCTCCTTGGAAAAATGGGAAAATGTCAAGGGGTTATGTAACAAATGTGTTGATAGTAGGACTTCATGATGAAGAATGAAAGATTTTGTGTCAAACTCTTCTGCTTTAATGCCAAACCATTAACAATCAATGGTTGTAACAAAAAGAGAACAAGGTATAGAGTGAAAAAGTTCTTCAAGATGTAAAATTTGTATAGTTTGTTGCATATTAATAAATTTAATTATTTTACTTTACCTCAATGAATCCATACAACACAATCGTAGACTTTTAGAATTAGAAGTACCCTCTTCTTGTCTAGTCTATACTTGAGCATGAATTTCTTCTAAAACATTACCAAGAAGTTATCAATGATAGCCTTCAGATGTCAGTGATGGAGAACTCATTGTCCACTCCATTTTTGGGGTGCTTTAATTGTTTTGAGGTTTTGAAATCTGCCTCCCTGTAGCTTCTACTTATGAGTCTTATTTCTTTCTCACCACTTGTCATCCAGTTTGCAAAAGCACCCCTCTAGTAGCACAGAATGAAACCCAAGAGGTACAGTGAGGTGGATAGTATTGATCCTGGTCCAGATGGACAAACCTTTGGATTTCTTTCTCCTCCTTTGGGGCTCTTCTCAGATCTATCAATAGTCCCTCAATAAACATGTTGAAGTTTGACTGTCCAGGGTGTCCCATTTCGGGATCACCCCCAGGTCTGCCCTCCTGGGTTGTGTCCTCCACTCTGCCAAGTCTTCTCTTCCCTCACAAAAAACTTTTTTTTACCTCCTTCCTTTGGGTCCCTTTGCTTATCTAAGCTGTTTGTAATATAGAGAAATGTAAGAACATGGGATTTTCAGAAGGAGGAGACCTAGTCTAGCCCCTTTCTTTTACAGATGAGGAAACTGAGGTCCACAGAGGTGAAACAACCAGGATTTGAACTCATTCTCTCTTTCCCACATTATCCCTTCCCCATGTAAAGCCACTCTATCCATTAAAAAATGTCATTGCACACAATAAGCTCTCAGTTCTGCTCTCAGATGGTTAAAAATGTCTTCAAAAGAAAATCTAAGTGACTTTTTTTGTAACTGCCTCACTGGAAGAAGTGTATAACGATGAGATCATCTTCTGATTCTTTTCAGAGATATTATTCAGGTGAGCAGAAAAAAAATCTATTTCATTCATGTGTCAGAAACTTCAGTTTTTTGCTTTCTTTGAAACCTGACCTCAGAACAGGGCCATAACATCTAGAAAACAGTTGCTGAATTGATTTATTTCAGATGGTTGCCATGGTGACTCCCTACCAATAAAGAAAGAAACTGAAGAAAGAAGAAAGAGGGTTGTGGAGAGGTTGGTAGGATGGAGGCAGATCAAGTGAGAGGCAACGAGGTTTCCAAAGGTCACCTCTTGCCTGTGAAGCAGATCAGCATTAATTCATTCAAAGCAACCAAAGGAAAGTCTAGGTGAATTATGGGAAAAAACAAGAATGGGGCTTTAGGATGGGGAGGATAAAATATATCATTAGGGGGTCTTCCAAGTACAAAAGTTTGTATTTTTGAGTGTCATTTTTTCCCACTTAGGACTTAGAATAATGAATGTGATTTATAGAAGAAATTATCATGGTTGGGAAACTCTCCATATCTCAATTATTTTCCTTTTTCAATTTTAAGCATTTTACATTAAAAAAAAGAAAATTATGAGGCAGTATAGTAATAGTGAACAGGTCACTGGACTTGGAGCAAGGAAGACACTAGTTGTGTGACTCTGGGAAAGTCACTTACCCTTTCTGTACCTCAACTTTCCCATCTGTGAAATGTAGCTATAAATGTATGGAGGAGACATAGGAGAGAGGGAATTGAGACAGAAGGACTGCCTTCGTAGGAGTTGAAATCTAGCTATGTGACCTAACTTGTTCCTCCTTGAGAGCAGAGACTCTCTTTCTCCCTCTTTCTTTGAATACACAGTGCTTAACATAGTGCCTGGCATATAGTTGGTATTTAATAAGTGCTAGTTGACTAATTACTGAACTCACCTCTGAGTGAGCTATGAGGTAGCAATGTGGTGCAATGGGTAGAGCACTGGACCTGGAAAGAGGAAGATCTGAGTTCAGATCCAGTCTCAGACACTTATGAGCTGTATAACCCTGAGCAAGCCACTTATCCCTTGCCTGCCTCAGTTTCCCCATCTGTAAAAGAGGGTAATAATACCTTCCCCCTAGTGTTGTTGTGAGGATAAAATAAGAGAATAGTTGTAAACTGTTTTGCAAAACTTAAAGCGTTAATGCTGTTATTAGAATCATCATCATTATTACCTCTCTGGGGCTCAATTTTTTAATTTGTAAAATGAATGTTAGAACAGTTGACTTTTAAGGTTCTTTCCAATGCAAATGCTCTGTGATTATAAGAAACCAAAGTAGATTCATTTGAAATGAAGGTTCTTTCCTTCTTTGAAGAAGCTAACCCAGACAGGGAGGGCTGAGAAGCGTCTCATTATCCCTGTCAAAGTCCATCCATGTAAATGAACCTATAAAGATGTCATAGGGAGTAATTTTGGTAAATGAATGAAAAGGTTTGCATATTTTCTTTATTGATATGATTTGGTGGAGTGTTTTTGTTCAGTCATTTCAGTCTTGTCAGACTCTTCATGACCCCATTTGGAGTTTTCTTGGCAAAGATACTGAAGTATACTTATCATTTCCTTCTCCCACTCATTTTATAGATGAGGAAACTGAGGCAGATAGGATTAGGTGACTTGCCCCTATGTTCTTTTTTGTACATATGTATTATTTGAATAAAATGACAGTGAACTGTGTTGAAGGTGTACCCTTAACCCTAAATGTTAAGAGTTCAAAAGAGAGAATGATGGTGGATTCCTCCAAGAACAGGCTGGCGAACCTGACTTAAAGCCTGGCAACAGTCTTGAATTAATAATGAAAAGAATGGTTTAGGAGCCCTTACAAAAGACGTCAGTAATCACTACAAGCTCTTATGGGTGGATTCATTACAAATAATTGCAGCTGAAATTTTCTTCATGGGTAAGGTTAAGATTTACATGATGAATATGGGGTATCTGGATTTCAGCAAGGGGTTTAACAAGGACTCTTGAGATATCCTTGTGGAGCAATGAATTTGGTTAATGTATCCATGTCCACTTGGAGGTTTTTCTTTCAAGAGGACCAAAGAGTTCTGTTCTTGTGTGTGTGTGTGTGTTTGTATTTAATCAATGATTTAGACGAATGTACCAGATGGTATTCTTTTAAAATTTCTAGATGTCATAAAGCTTGAAGGGATAGTTTATATTGGATGGCAGAATCAGGATCCAAGAAGATCTTCTTGATCTAAAATGGTAGATCAAATCTAAGAACATGAAATCTAAGTTATATTTACATATGCATATATCTATAAGTATGTATATATATGCATATGCTATGTAGTCTTACACCTATCTTCAAAAGACCAGTGGTTCTAGTGCAGGAATGGGTGAGGGAGAGCGGCCAGAGTGGCGATGGGAGGCTGTGTTTAGACAACAGTTCAGGTAAAACAAGATCTGGGAATTTTAAATCTCTAGTATCTCCAAATGCAGGGATGGAATGGTCAAAGCTGAGGGAGCTAGAGAAGAGAGGGCCACATACGGAGTGTAGGATTCTACTTGGGTCGCTTATTTTAGAGAACTTGGGGGGAATTCAGAAGAGGCCATCGAGGATGCTATGGGGACTTTAACCAACGCTATATGAAGGAATGAGGGACATGTAGCCTAGAGAACAGTTCACTGAGGGACAGAGGGATGAATTTTTCAGTCATAAGAACTCTCAGAGATGGTCAGCTTATTCAGGGAGTTTTTAGAAACCACATTGTGAAGGGATGGGCTACATCACAAATCCCTGCTGTGTGTTTATATCTATCAGGGCTTGCAGGGAGGTGGGAATTTCAGGATAGCCAGGAGGAGACTTGACAGCAGGTAGTCTCATGCAACATTTCCCACCTCACAGTGTGGGGAAAGTTGCCTTCTTATTAAAATAGGTTTTTAGCTTCAAGGTACCTCAGACTATCAAGTACAAGTCTCTCACTTTACAGATGAGGAAACCGAGGCCCAGAAAGATAAAGTGCTTTGTCCAAGGTTCCACAGAGCTGCATACCTTAAGTTATCTCTCTTTACAGTGAGCTGCAAAGGCTTGTCTGTACTAATTTTATTATATCAAAAGTCATCTAAAATAAATGATACATCTATTGGGACTTAAACATTTTTTTGTTTTGTTACTGTCTGGGAGGTCTTTGGGTAATGATATTTTAAGTGTATACCTTATACAGAGATGATTTCCTATCCACAAGAGGAATTTAATTCACTTACAAAAACAAAGAAGGATTATATTAGCTGGCATTATTTATTATTTATCTAATCCATATTTAGTAATCTATTATTTGCTAATCATTGTTGCCATTGCGCAGTTGTTGGCAAAGATATTGGAGTGGTTTGCCATTTCCTTTTCCAGTTATGCAGGCAGGGGCTAATTGACTTGCCCAGAGTCACACAGCTAGTAATAATCTGAGGACAGATTGAAACTCTGCTCTTTCAGACTCCAGGCCCAGGGCACTATAAATGGCACCACCTAGTGCCCTGGACCAGCTAGCTGCTTAGGAGGATGTCCCCATACTCTTTACTCCCACCTGTCCCTGCTACTCCTTCTCCATCATAGACCAGAAACTCTTAGGACTGGAAAAGGGGTCTTCAATAAGAGAAGCCACACAGTCATTTGAAACATCAGGGAGATAAATGCACACCTTCTCCTGTTATTAATTCACTAGCCCCAGAGTTTCTTTTCTGAGCCTCATGGTCCCACTTCATTTTCCAGTAGAGATTAAATAGTTAAGACCTGGCAGGTGGACTTGGCTTACCAAGGCTTCATAACTATTGCAAAAAAATACTACGAAGAATTATCATAAATAATTAAAACTTCCTGTCAGTTATTAACCTAAGTGAACAAAGTGTACTCAGAGGTGCCATATTTTTTTCCTTGTTGATCACTGGGGGATTTATCCATTTCCTGTGAATTATTAGAATCAAGTTCTTAGGGCAGGGGATCCTCTTATGGAAGGTGCCCCCTTGAATTTTCAGGTGAATGTGATTTCCTTTTAATGCTTCTGGGTAAAAGAAGGTGCTTATTTGTCTGAGTTCGAAATATTTCCTTCACAAGAGAGAGGTCTTTGGAATCTGGTGATTTGAGGGCAGAAGATAGTTTTGCTTGTTTAGCCAAAGGTATGTGATTGATTCGTCTGAGGCTGGAATTTGGACTGTGCTTCAAATACTCATTGAGGCAGCTAGGGCTATCATTTTCAGCAGGTGAGAAAGTCTGCAATCTGAGGAAAGAGTCTGCTTTCCAGTCTCCATTTTCTCTCTTCCTCTTCCTCGTGGCTTCTTGAGAGGGAGTAACACGCTTTACTAGCACTAAAAAGAATAATAATATGAGCCAGGGAGGATGCTCGATTCATATTTCTGTTTTGTTCTTAAGCCTTTTAAAAATATTCCAAAACATCGGACAATAGAACCTGACCTAGTGGTGTCTAGAGTTAGAGATGTAACTGGTATGAGACAAATGGGCCTTTGTCTCAGGGCATGACATGAGTGGTGGAGATTGGGGGAGAGGGGACACGTGGCTTCCACTCTGGGAGGCTGCCCCTTTGTGGATCATGGTGAGGTGCCAGCACACTCCCTATACCTTTCCCATCCAACTATTCTTTTACCTTCACCTCCCTACATAAGGGAGTTGCTTGTGTTCTCCCTCCCACTTAACTGAATTTTCTCTGAGTATCATTTTGGCTCTGCAGAGATAACTGGGTTACCTTAGATTTACTTACAGAATCAAAGGTCTGCTTGTGCTGTGCAACGTGTACCTAGGTAGTAATGAAATAGGTTTGCAAGATACTTGAACAACCTAGTGTCTCTAAAAAAACTGTGCCTTTTCAGTCTTGCCTACTGCCAGCTCTTTATGTGAAAAAAAATCAGTCCTGTTAAAAAAAACAAGTTAGGAATAGGAAGCACATTGTTCCAGAAGCCCCTTGACTCCCATTTTCATATACTGAACAAGACTTGGCTTCATCACTTAATTCCAATGAATTTAAGCCTGTAGCCCACACCTTGTGAATGACAATTCTCTAGGATAGAAAGGTGAAGAAACCATTTGTTTTGGGCATTTGGGGTACGTTCATTATCAAGTTAAAAATAACAGTCATGAAAACTGTCTTTACGTGCTACTGGTTATTACTACAGTAAAAATGCAACCTTTTGCAACTGATTTTGTATGAGTATTTTTGGAGCAATATTGAGTGGTTAATTTTTTAAAATTAAGTTGCCTTAGTTTCTTTGATGAATAAAAATGTCACTTATGATTGAATATTCAATAGATGTTTGCTTTATAAAAAATATTCCCTGAGTGCGCACCCTCATGATTTGTTGCCTTTAAGGATTTGGAGCAAGAAGGAACCTTGGAGGTCAAATAGGAGGTTTTGTAGAATAAGAAACTGAAGCCTCCAGCAGTGGTGTGACTGTTCTCTTGGCTTGGTTTTAAATAAATCTCAATGAAATCTGTACATTTTATAGTGTTACCCCCCCATATGCTTCCAAAATAACTGGCTTTATTTCATTTTTTGTCTTTCCTATTGTTGCTGATGTCCTATGCCTATAACCAAAGGATTCTTAACCTGACGTCCATAATTGGACTTGTTTAAAAATATACTTTGATAAGTATCCTTCAGTATAATTAGGATCCTATATGATCCTGTGTATTTTATGTTAGGCATTTACAGACATGGTCCAGGAAAGTTCCATAGGATTCTCTAGACTCTCACACCCATTCTGCTCTAACCAAAATGTGTCCTTTGGTCTCTTAAGAACTATTAGTTTCACTTCTTTACCTGTCTGAAAACTTGCCAAATGTCACTGATGAATAATTCTCAGCCGTACCAACTCTGGGGCTGGATCAGTGAAACTCTAGTGTCTGTGAATTTTTCTTTCCTATAAACACACTCCAGTGATGTGAATGTTTGGTGTGATCGTTGATAAGCTGAAGTAGATTTGTTTTCATTGTCTTCAGCTGCAAAATGACCTGGTTGATGCTGGCTGAATAGTTCTAGGATCCCTCCTATATCCAACATTCTTTTTTTTTTTTTGTAAATGACAATAGCTGGCATTTATATGTGGCAGCTAGGTGGCATTGTAGTGGATAGAGTGCTGGGCCTGGAGTCAGGAAGACTCATCTTCACGAGTTCAAATCAGGCTTCAGACATTTACAAGCTATGTGACCTTGGGCAAGTCACTTAACCATGTTTGCCTCGGCTTCCTCATGTGTAAAGTGAGGTGGAGAAGGAAATGGCACACTACTTCAGTATCTCTGCCAAGAAAAGCCCTTATGGAGTATTGGACACAACTGAAATGACTGAACAGCAAAAGCATTTATATAGTGATTTAAGATTTGCAAAGCAATTTCAATATGTCCTTGCAACAAACCTGTAAGGTAGGTGGTGTCTCCATTTTACAGATCAGGAAACTGAGGCTAAGAAAGATTAAGTGACTCACCTAAGTCACCCAGCTTGTAACTGTCTGGGAGGATATGAACTCGGGTCTTTCTGACTCCAGGTCTAACACTCTATCCCTTGTACCACTGGCTCTTTATTTCTAATGTGTTCCTCTTAGAAGTGTCCCTGGTTTAACCTGATAAATATTCCTGTTAACTCACTGGTTCTGTTGGTTGAAATGAGCAAGAGAATAGGGTTGATGGTACCCTTTTAAATTACATCAAATTCCAGTCCTATTTTATGAGCAAAAATGGAAGTTTCATTTGGGGAACTGTTCTACTGCTAGGCACCTATCCCCAAAAAGTCAAAGAGAGGCAGGTCCTGTATACACAAAAATAATTTTAGTAGCATTTTTTTTGTCATAACAAGGAGCTAGAATGTTTTGGGGTCCATTGACTGAGAAATGATAGGATGGTAATGGGATTTTATTACATTATAAGAAATGAGGAATAACGGTAAGCACAGCGGTATCTACCATTTATGTGGCACTTGAAGGTTTGCAAAGTCAAGTGAAAAAGCATTTAAAAGTCCTTCACGTAATTTATAAGTCATTATATGAGAACTTATATATGAACACACTATTTCATTTAAATATGTAGAATTCAGTGGAACTTGGGAAGACTTGTCTGAACCAATATGGAATGAAATACATAGATGTAGGAAGCCTATTTATAGAAAAACCACAGTAACAAAAGGGAAAAAAGTGGAAAGCCAATGTAGAGCCCAATTGTGACTTCACAGGACTGATGAGGAATGTGTCTTATCTATATCAGAGAGATGATTGACTACAAGTGGGGCTGGAGAATACATTTTCAGATATAGTCATTTGTTGGTTTGCTTGCTTTACTTATTAGTTAAAATGGAGAGTCTAGAGGCAGAGACAATTGTTGGGAAGTTCCAATGATGTACGAAGAAGCAGGCATGAAGAAAAGATTTCAAAAGAAAAAATAGGAAGGAAAGTGATTGTATGGTTGATCAGTTTTTAGTTCAGGTTGTTTCTTTGCAGATTCAATTGTCTGTATAAAATAATAAAAGGAGTATAAAATAATTTGATTTAAGTGGACATTGAATAAATAGACTACGAATAGACTGAATCAGGGAGACATATGCTGAAACATTTCTGTTAGTTTTGACTGAAATTTTAAACATCCCATTTTCTCACATATACCAAGTAATAATCCATTAACACAAATATTTTCCAATGATCATTCCTAATTGCCTCTCACAGGCATCTAGCATATCCTCCTGGAAGTGTAGACTGCTTGGAAGTAATTGCCTCTACTATCAAAAGGACTCTACTTTGAACTTGCTGCTATGATTTTATGGTTTTGTTAACACATGTTGGAAAAGAGGCAGCAGTGCTCTGGGAGTGCAGGCAGGGATATGGGTTCCAATCCTGTTTCCATGCTGGTGGAGTGATCGTGGATAAGCCATTTAACTGCTCCAAGCCTAAGGCAACCCCACCCCACTGTAAGGAATAGACAGATTGCTATCTGTATTGAAGGAGAGAGTTCCCACACTAATGGTTTCCATCCTTGGTGTGCTGGCCCTTAACAAATGCTAAGAAAGATGCAATCTATTCAATGGTTTGTACAGAATGGGACAGGAAAAAAGGTGGCAGTTTTCTGAGTGCATTCATTTCAATGAATTATGGCATATAACATAAACTTCAGGCTTTCTGTGTAAATATTTAATTTAACAAATGTTTATAAATTGCCTAATATGTGCGAGGCAATATATTGGGGACTGGGAATACAAAAAGAAAAATGAAACAATCTCTGATCTGAAAGATCTTACATTGTACTGGGTTAGGGTGGGTAAATGGAATACTCCTCATACAAAAGTCAGTAAAGAGCACCTCAATAGCCCAGTGCTTAGAGCACTGGACTTGGAGTTATAAAGAGCTAAGTTCAAATCCAGATCCAGAAAGAAATTCATTGGCTGTGTGACCCTTCACCTCTCCTTGCCTCTGTTTCCTCATTTGTAAAATGGAAATAATGATGGCACCTATCTCCTAGAGTTATTGTAAGATAATATTTGCCAAGTCCTTCAAAAACCTTAAACACTATATAAATACTAGCTTGGATTATTATCATTAATTAATGAAAAGTATATATCAAGTTGTTCAGGCATTTCAGTTGTCTCTGACTCTTTGTGACCCCATCTGAGATTTTCCTGACCAAGATACTGGAGTGGTTTGCCACTTCCTTCTCCAATTCATCTCCCAGATGAGGAAACTGAGATGAACGGGGTTAAGAGACTTGTCCAGGGTCATTTGAAATCAAAAAGATGAGTTTTCCTGACTCCAGACCTGACACTCTATCCCCTGCAGCACTACTCACCTGCCTATATATTAAGTACTACAAAGTAATTTTAAGCAGTAGAGAATATTAACAACTGGATCAGCAAAGATCCCCTTGTAGAAAGTGGCACCTGAGATATGGTTTGAAGGAAACCATGATTCCATGGGGCAGAGAAAAGGGAATGCATTCCAAATATGGAGAAATGGAATATATCATGAGGAAGAAGTAGGAGGCCAATTTTCTTGGAATGGGTGATGTGTAATGTAGAATAATATGAAAAATACAGGAAAGGTTCTTGGGGATAGATTGTGTAAGATTTTAGATGCAAGGATAGGGAATAGATAAACAACTTGACCTGTCATTTTGTTAATACTGGGAACTCCCAGGTGAGGAAACTCCCTTTACCAATGTAGGTCATCAACTTCTTAGCAATGTACAGTCTTAGTTTCCCAGAGCACTAAGACTACCAGGCTCACATAACCAATGTACATCAGAGGTGAGATTTGAACCCAGGTCCTCCTGGATTCAAGCCAGTTCTCCATCCACTTTGTGACACTGCTTTTCTGAGAGATTTGTATTTAATCCTAACAGCAACAAGGGACTATGGGAGATTTTTTTCTGGGGCGGGGCCTCTGTGTGTGTATGTGTGCTCTGTGTGACAAATTCAGATCTGTGTGTTTTAGGAATACCAACGCATCCAGTTTTTTCATTATGCCACTAAAACATGCCTGGGATAACGCAATAATGAAGACATTGAATGTCAGCCATAATGGCAGTTAAACCATCTGGGCACCAATGCCCTGTTTCTAAAGCCCTCTTGAAAGGCAGTCCTGCCACGCACGTTTCTTTCATGTCTGCAGAGCCAACACATATCTTCAGCCTCAAGCTTCAGCCCTTACAACATCTCATAATACAAACTACTGAGCCCGCAATAATTAACATAAACAAATGAAGACTAATTTGCTTATTTTTAATTTTCACCCAATTGCCCAATCCACGTAAATGAATAATTTACAAGGTGAAAATGAATAGAAGACAAAAATGATTCCTCTTTAGGCTGTCACCCAGGAGCAATCGGAGGCAGCTCTTGCCTTATTGACTGCACATTTAGAGAAGAAATAACCCCAGAGAAAACAGTACTCAATGTGAACCAGGCTATAATAAAGGAACGTCAGACTCCGGAGGTTTTTCTATTTCCATATAAAGCCAGGATCATTTATCTGTAGCTGTTTTTGAATTATTCATGTAAACTAAGCTCTTTCAGATACTGAAGCGGACTAGCACCTTTCATGTAGCTTTACATGCTGCTTCCTTTTTGTTGGGTGTTTTTTTTAATGGGCTGGCTTTTCTGTTCAGAGCAGTTCCTGGATGCTTCCAGGCAGGATAGTATCAACAGAACACTGAACATTACCAGCCTATATTGTGGCTAATACTGAGGTTTTACTTGGAAAGGCAGGGAGGGAGCATAGAACCATCTCTGAAAGCTTGCCAGCTTGAGCTATTGTCACTTTCGGGCTGCCATTTTGGAATATGTTGGTGCTTTCAAAGAGGCATTTTAGGGTAAATGACTGCTTTAAGATGAGGCAATTGAACATTTCAGCTTGATACAAGCTGAGAATAAGATGAGATTTTAAGGGTTATCTAGGCTAGGTTCTGTGTTTTGCATAGCTTGTTAACAGCAAGGCTAGAGTCATCCTGTAACTCAAGCATAGACTATCCCCGTCTTTTATGATTTAAGAGTTCCAAAGGGCTTTAGTGGCCACTTAATCTATGGGTCTAAGTCTTCTGCTGTTCTCAAGTTTCTGAAAAAAATGGCCATTAAGCATTTGCTTGATGACTCCCAACAATGGGAAACCCATAGCTAGAAAGCAATCAATTCCACTTTTGGCTAGTTCTTTTTCCCTTCTAGCTCTGCTCCTAATTTTCTGGACTTCAAAACCATGTCTTCGTTGTTGTTTCATGTTGGAACTTCCCTTAGCTCCTGGAACATCCTTGTACCAGAACACTCTATGATGCCTGTTGGATGACTGCCCATTCCTATGGTCTTCTCCTCCTAGAACATCAAACTATACCTGTGGTCTTTTCATCCTAGAGCATCTGATTATCTTTGCGGCCTTCTAACCCTGGAGTATTCCACTGCCTGGCCTGCCTTTTCCTCTCATTGGTGAATTCCTCCTAAGGCCTCTTTTTATGGAGGGGCCTGGGCTGGTCAGCTTCATTCCTCTCCATACTTTGCTTCTGACTTTCTGAAGCACACCCGAGGACCATGGACCTTTGTTGACTGTCTTCATCCCCCTGGTTGTTGACTTCCTTTTGGTTGGTGTCTTCCATTATGTTGTAAGCTCCTTGATGGCAGGAAATGTCCTTTTGCTTTTATTTGTATCTGAAAACTTAGCACATTTCCTGGCACATAATAAGCATTTAATAATAAATGGTTGTTCAAAAACATAAGGGAATTTCCCCTTATATCAAGCTGAAATTTACTCCTCTACAATTTATTGTTTCTATTTTCCCCATCAGACTAAGCAGAATAAATCCACTCTTCCCCACAGCTACCTTCAAGTATTTGGAGATGGCTCACATGAGACATCCAGGTTGAACTGTCCTATAGTTGGTGGTATGATCCAGACTCTGGAGCCAGAACAGGGTTTGATAAATAGATGTGAGAATCATGAACACAGAAATGATCATCAAACCCATCAGAACTATCGATCATCAGGTGAGGTGTGGTTGATGTTCATCCTTCGTTTTCAAAGAGCACCAATGGCATTGGGGGTGACATCTTGACTTGTGTAGAAATTGGACTTAAGTGAAGCAGAGTTGCGCAGTCATCAGCCTCACTGTTCCTGAGTCCTTGAAGTCCAGTGGCAGGACAAAAGTCAAGATGACCATGGTCTGGAATGCAGTAGAAGACCTTAGGCTCTGATGTCTGGCCAAGTTCTGAGTGCTTCACAGCACCTGCTTCAGCCATTAGAACAAATTGGTCTCCTCTGCCCACCCTTCTGGGGGAAGTTTTTATATGCTTGGGTGTAAACATTCCCCTAACTCCCCAGCAGGTTTGAGGCTGTTGACTTCCCTCACCCTGGTTTAGCCTGTCTGCTGAGATGGGTTTTTACCAGGGTGTGGTCACTGCATGTGCTGCAGTCTCTTAGAGCCACAGGTGAGAGTTGAGTGAATCAGGGACCCACCAAAGGTGGATGAGCAGTCCTAAAAATGGCTTGACAGACCTCACACCAGAGGTGCTAGCCCTACCTGATCACTCCATATGCTCAAGGAGATAATAGAGAAAAAAGAGAAAAGGACTCAGGATGAAACCTTGAGAGAAACCCCTAGGCAGGTAATTGCCTCAATGGACAGTGTTGGAGCTGGAGTCAGGAAGATCGGAATTGAAATCAAGCCTCAGATCCTTACCATCTGTGTGATCCTGGACAAGTCCTTGTTAGCCTCAGTTTCCTTATCTGGCAAATGAAGATAATAATAATATCTACCTCCCAAGGTAAAACATTTAGCATAGTGCTGGAACAGAGTAGATGCTTAATAAATGCCTTCTTCTTTTTCTGTGCCCTCCCCCGCTCATTGTTAGTTTGTACGATATGGTTGAAACTCCTATAAAGAAGACTGAGGAATGGTAAGGAAGATACAAAGAGATCCAGGAGAGGACAGTGTCAGAAACAACCCCCCGCAAAAAGACCTCCCACAGGACAGAGTATCCAGAAGAAATCCAGAAAGAGCGGGCGTTCATTTTCTAGATGTCGCCTTCGCCGGGCAGACCACCTTCCGGCTTTCCTCTTTCTCCGGTGCAGGGACAGTCGCATTCATTTCCTTCCACTCTAGTTCTGTTTCTGCTGCTCTCCAAGGTCCCTCCGCCTCAGCCAGGCTGGGATTCTGGGCCTCAGAAGGAGCAGAATTAGCTGCAGAGCTGGAGTGTCGTGGGCACGCATGGGCTCTGATGACAGCTTCTCGACAGGTGGCAGAGTTGGGTTACAGAGGTATTCTCATTACTGATTTTGGGCCAGGAAGCCAACTCAATAATTCATGAGAAATAGAATGACCGAATTAACTAATATCCATGTCGCCTTGTCAGCACATTCTTTCCCCGGTAGCTGCTTGTTTAGAAAATGAAATCAAATCAGAAAACTGCTGAAAACAATCCCAGCTCCCTGATCTGGAAGTTACCGATGTGGTGAGCTCACTCTCCGGGATGCCAAGGAGAACCATGAACAAACAGCTGGGTCCCAGAGAGGGAGCAGCCAAAGTCACGATGTGGCACAGGGAAGTCACAAACGCCGCGTGAGAAAGCTCCATCCATCTATAGCCTGTGCTCTTTACTTCCATCTATAATCCATGCTCTTTCACCCAGGAGGGCCTCTGCTTGGTGTGTTTTTACCCTTATTTGGAAGAGAATTTTAACCAGACTGATTATGCCTTTCCCAGCCCATGCATAAAGATCGGGAAGAAAAATTCGGGAAGAAAAAATTCAAAGCAGGGAGTTATGACAAAAGTAAGTCCATTGACCCTGTGAATAACTATCCTGTGATAGCTGAAGTGAGAGAGGAAATAGAATAATTGTAATTATGGTTCATGTCAATATAGAACATTAAGGTTTGCAAAGAACTTTATACATATTACCTTATACTATATATACATATATTACATTGTTATAGTATATATAATACGTTACTTTATCATGTCATATATTACCTTATATTATACGCACCTACATTTTGTTATTATAGTATATATTACTTTATTATATTTCATGTTACATTATACTATTTATACCTATATTACATTATTATAGTATATATGCTTTATTATGCTCTACTTATATTACTTTACTTTATTATAATGTGTTACATATTTTACCTTAGCATCATCTGAAATCAATGCTATGATTATTTTTTCAGTTGAGGAAACTGAGGCTGAGAAAGGTTAAATGACTTGGCTGTGATTATACAAGCAAGTGTCTGGGGCAGAATTTAAGCAGTGTCTTCTGGGCTTTAGGTCCACCAATCTTTCCACTACGCCACCTAAGCATACCCGCACCCATGCCTGTGTGAGGTTACTTTGATAGCTCCCAAGAGGACCATAGCATGATACCAATAAGATACCAACTCTTTAAAGTATACAACCTGCTTTCCTAACAACTCCTTGAGAACAGGTAATCCAAGTATTAGTGTACCCATTTTAGAGATAAGGAAACTGAGACCCTGAGAAGTAAAGTTATACAGTAATATATCTAGAATGGAATTTGAACCTAGGTTTCTTGACTGCTGATTCAATGCCTTTTCTACTATTATGTGATAATAATATTTAGCAACCAAATTGCTAAAAAAAAAAAGGTTGAATTCTGTTCAAGATCCTTTGTTTAAGGAGTCAGGGAAGTATGAGATACATTTTAGAAAGATGTTTGAAAAGAAAAACAAGACCCACACTCGAGTCTCAGTTGCCTCTTCTGTAAAATGGGGGATCATGATTCATCCCCTGTCTAACTCATAGAGATAGAATTATGGGAATCAAGTGAGATAATGTGTGTGAAAAGGTATTGAAAAGAGTACAACTCTGTATGAATGTACAGGACAAAGGAAATTGTGGACTTACTCCTTACCTTCTTTGGAGGAATGATCAGCCTTGCCACACCAATCAGGGCTCATCCGATTATTTGCAGATACACCGTCTACCTTCCTCTCCAAGGTATGGTGGTCAATACCCTGGATTGTGCTCCTTCTTTTCTAAAGACAATACAGTAACATGATTTGCATTAAAAGGCCTCTGGAGACTTTAGGGAAGAGTCCCCATGAGGGGTCAAGATCTCCACTTCATCCTTTCCTCATTTTATTTATTTTGTTTTCAGTAGATTTTTATTGACGTCTTCTGTTTTTTACATCGCCGTGATGTCACGTATCCTTCCCCTCTTCCTCCCCCTCCTCGAGATCCATCTCATATAACAAATAGTACTTTTTAGAGAGGAAAAATTAGCATAACTGGTTAATACATTGAAAAAGACCTAAAACCTGTGCAATGGGTAATAGCCATGGGCATCCTGCTTCCATGAAAGTGAGGGCTGAGGGTGTGCTCTAATATCTCTTCATTTAGGTCCTTTATCTTTGTAATTTGCTATATCCACTTCAAATTTTTTGGTGTATTGTCTTTTCCATTTCCATTTTTGTAGTTATTGTGTAGATTGTTTTCTTGGCTTTGCCTACTTCACTCTATATCAGTTCACATACATTTCTTCCAGGCTTCTCTGTATTCATCACACACATCATTTCTTATAGCACAGTCATATTCTATTATATGCATGTGCCACAATCTGTTTAGCCATTCCCCCACTGAGAGGCATCAACTTTATTTCCAATTCTCTGCTATAAAAAAAAACAAAACTGATGCTATAAGTTTTGGGAAATTTCTTCTTTTACATGGCTTCCTTGGAGTTAAGTCCAGTGGTGGAGTCTTTAGGTCAGAGGGTATGGACATTTTTTGCCACTTTATTTACATAATTCTGAACTGCTTTCCAAAATGTTTGTATTATTTCATAGCTCCACCAACAATGTATGTGTGCCCATCATTCCACAACTCCTCCAACATTAACTTTGCCATTTGGGGGTCATTTTTGCCAATTTGAAGGATATGAGGTGAAATCTCAGGGATGCTTTGATTCACACTTCTCTTATTAGACATTTGGAGTATTCTTTCATATGTTTGTAAAGAGTTTGCAATTCTTATTTTGAGAACCATTTGTTCATATCCTTTGTCTATTTATCTGTTGGGGAATGGTGCCAGCATCCCTTAACTTCTTGTGGTTTCTGACTACACTTCTCAAGGAGGGCTTTATTGCCTGCTTTGGCATCATTAGCTCCTTTCAAATCTGGACTGAGGTTCTGTCTTCTCCATTACATTTTTTCTGGTCCTCCTACCTACAAATCCAGTGTATGTTTTTCCCTCAATGCATTACCTGTATAAATTTGGCACTTACATGTGTAATAGAATGAAGGATCTTTGTGGGAGAGAACTGTTTTATTTTGGTCTCTGTACCCTCAGTGTCTAGAATAGTGCATGGCAAAGTCCCTCAGTAAATGCCTACTGTATCAATACATAAGGATTAAAAGTAAATGACTATTTTTTGGAATACTTTTAGTTCCCAAATCTCTCTTTCACTTTTATCTCTCTCTCTTTTTATGAAGCAATAGTGATTAAAGAACAAGGATTCCTTTCATTTTTCAGCCAATTAACAACCTTTGTCACTTGGGTGCAGTCCGTGGCCTGGTCTACACCAGCTGCTTCTTTCAGTCTTTCCTTTGGTATGAGGTCAACAAGGGTAGCTAACTATTTCTTCTTGCCCCACATCAATGGATTCTCCTTTGCTCTTTTGTGTGCACTGTAAGAATTTTATATAAGACCTTATTTATTGACTCATTTAAAACTGATTTGCCATAATATATTTCTGTTATTGGATCACAAAAGTACTCAAGTTATAGAGTGTTTTAAGAAAGGACTATTCTTTTTTATTGCCCTCTCCATTGTTATTCATGTATAAATACTCGAAATGAGTTTTCCAATCACCCTCAGTCTATTTTAGTTTTATTATACCCAAGTGTAGTTACCATTTTCCTTAGGACTTTTATAAATATTCAATGTCTAACATTTCAGAAACTTGTAAATCACTTCAAATTCCAGAAAACAACTAGACATTTAGGCATAATAAAACTCATCAGCTTCATATGAGACTTTACAGTAATGTTTATTAGGCATACAAGAAAGCTAAGAAGATCTCTGTGGAATGGTACACACCATATGGCAACTCAGTAAACACTTGCTAATGGATTGTTGTTGACCTCAAAAATAAATTAGAATGGTTATTCGTTTAATTTTTTTTACAGATGGAAAAAGATGCTTAGAGACGTAAGTGAATTATTCAGGTCTCAAGCTACAGATCCAAAATGCTTCTTTATCCCTATTTGGAAGGGCTGCAGGACATAGAGATGGAAAGCCAACCATAGCTGGCTTATCCTGGTTCTTGTCCTGGTTCTGACACATATGAGCTGTCCAACCTTGGACAAGTCCCTTAACCTCTCAATACTCTTCAGGCATTGATATCTCTCTAAGTCTAAAAGTACAACCAAAGTGCTGATCTGCATCGATGAAGTGACTTTCTGTGCTGGGAGTTGTCTACAACAAAAAATTAATTGGCTTAGATCCAGAAAATGTTTTTTGCTCATTTGATTTAATACCAATGAATTTAGGTACCATTAAATACTAGGACTGAATGGTGAGATCCAAAATCTGTTGCGCTATATATTCATATATTTTTAATGTTGGCTACCGTCCACAGTGTGTTGGTCATCTTAATATCAACTGCTAGGTCTGATTGATATTCAGTTATCATTACCATTATCATCTTCATCATTAACATTTATACAGAATATGTTTAGGTTATACTTTACATATGTTATATCATTTAATTCTCACCACAGCCCTATGAGATAAGTGCAATTATACTCATTTTACAGATGAATGATTTGAATTCAGATCCACTTGACTTCAAGTTCAACATTGTATTGCCCTCCCTTGCTGCTTAACCTGACCAACTAGTGTTAGTAAGTTTCTCAGGGATGGGAGGTGGAGTATGCTTAACCTGGATGGTTAGAATACAGTTTTAGATTGACTCTGGCAATAGGTACATCTTACCCAGCCTTCCAGTGTTATGATCTGTGCCTGACACTACTGACAACCCAAGAAAAACAGGTGCTTTTCACATCCTGGAAAGAGTTTTTCAGGGAGAATCAGTATGTGCCAAATGGGCACATACACACATGCATACCTGTGGTTTATGGTCCTTGTCCAGGAGAGGCAGTATGGCCTAGTGGATAAGTGAGTTGGTCTTTGAGTCTGGGAGACCTAAGTTCAATCTTCCCTCTATACTACGATCCATACTATGTGGAGGAAAACTACGAAGAACGTCAATTCAGGGGTTCTCTGTGGGAATGAATTGACAGGTCCAGTCTTCATCGATACACGCACATATAAATATGAGAGCAATATAGTGTTAGCTAACATTTTTATAGTTCCTTAAAATGTGCATAGACTTTGCATGTATTATCTCATTCGATCCCATAGTCATTCTGTGAGGTTGGTGTGACTATTCCCCCCATTTTACAGCTACTTATTGTCTGAGCCAGGATTCAAAACCAGGGATTCCTAATTCTATCATTCTGTCTACTATATTGTGTGTATGCATATATGCATGTATGTATTATATATACACATAATATGTGTGCATATGTGTACATGTATGTAACATACATGTGTGTATGTGTGTATATATATATATAAAGGAATCTTTATTTTCTCTTGGGAATAGGGGAGAAGGTCTGTCCATGAATATCTTGAATGAGGAAGACAGGTGTTACATGTGGAAAATCACTTATATAGCAATTTATGTTTTGTGGAACATTTTTATGAGTGTGCCCCCTTGCCACAAAAAGGCACGCACTTGTCATTATGCCTATGATGAAGGAACTGGCAGTGGTCAAGTGACTTGCCACTGTCCCATGGCTAGTGAGTAACTGGGCTGCCTCTCCTAACTAGGTACCACAATTGGTATTATGTTACATTGGAATCTTTCTGTATTGCTTTTCTGTGCATTTATCTTTTCTTCCCACTGATCTGTTAAATTCTTCCAAAGCCACAACTGGGTCTTTCGTCTTCTTTGATTTCCCCATAACAATATAAGTGCTCTGCATATGTAGCATGTTCATACTGAGTGAGAGAATGAATAGATAGATTTTCTAGCCTACGAATATTCCTGAATCTTAAAATGAAAATAGTAGTTGACATCTATGTAATATTTTATAGTCTACAAGGTACTTTGCACACATTGTTTCATTTGAGCCTCACAATAACCCTGTCAAGAAGATTGTGAAAGCAATTACTGTCCCTGTTTTACAGACGTACCGGTCTGGTGATGTATTGTATGTCTGTTGGCCAAGGACCAACCTGGCTAAGGCTGGGGGTGCTCATCACCAGACTGTCTGTAGCATGGATGTCTTGGCCACAGTGTCTCTTGAATTTCCTCCTATAAATTTAAATTATAGGGGAGTTCCAATTGGAATCAATGGAGGCAGTTAGGTGGCACAGTGAATAGAGTGCTTGGCTTGGAATCAGAAAGACCTGAGTTCAAACTCAGCCTCAGACACTTACTAGCTGAGGGATTCTGGGCAAGACCTCTCTGTGCCTCAGTTTCCTCATCCCTAAAATGGAGGTAATAATAGTACCTGCATCCTAGAGTTGTAAGGATCAAATGAGATAATTTTTATAAGGTACAGTACTTTAAAAGTCTTAAAGTGCTCTAAAAATGTTAGCTAGATGAAATTATAGACCAAGGAAACATTTTACAAATGAAAAAACTCAGAGTCAAGTAAGTGGAGCTCAAGGTCACATAGTAAAAAAGAGACAGACCTGAGCCCTAAATGCAGGTGTTCTTCCTTCCAATGTAGTGGGCTTTCCATAGTTCTATATCTGACTCCAACCTCCCTAATTTTAAGAGAATTCCTGTGACTTAGTGATAAAATAGCTGGATTCAGAATCAGAGTTCAAATCTGACCCTCTAATACTTGCTGTGTGACCATGAAAAAATCATTTGAACTCTCTTTTCCTTAGATCATTCTCTAAGATTTATAGGATCTTCAATTTAAAGGCATGAAGGACCTTAACCATTATCTAGACTACCAGTTCTCAAGATTTTTGGTGTCAGGACTCTTTTGCACTCTTAAAAATGATGAAGGATCCCTCAAATCTTTTGTCTATGTTGTTTCCTGTAGCTACTGATATTTGCCACCTTAAAAATTAAAATGGATATTTTTATGAAATTATGAATTCATTTAAAACAAAGGTAATAAACATTGTGTGTTAATATGAATAGGACATTTTATGAAAAAAGTAGTCATATTATTTTAAAAAATTAGTAAAAAGAATGGTATTGTTTTGCATATTTTTGCAAATCTCTTTAGTATCTGAGTAAATAGAAGACAGCTGGATTTTCATATCTGCTTGTGCATTCAGTGTGGTATGATATGTTGTTTTCTTTGGAGGATATGAATAAAATCTGACTGGACACAGATTGGGAAAAGGAGGGGTATTTTAACAGACAAATAGCATCTTAGTATTACTATGAAGATAATTTTTGTTTTGTAGATCTCCTAAAAGACCTAAATGCCAATCTGGCCTCAGCCATTCACTAGTTCTATGACCTTGGGCAAGTTACTTAACCTCTGACAGCCTCCATTTCCTCAACTGCAAAGTTGGCGTAATAACAGCGTCTACTTCCCGGGTTGGTATGGGGATCAAACGAGATGCGTAAATTTAGTGACATCTCTACTTCAAATGTTCATTTGGACTATTTGTGCTTGACCTACCTGTGATAGAACCTTCCAGGCTCATGGTGGTCTGATCAGACACAGATGGACACACTGCACCTTGACTGACATGAAGATGCCATTTTGGTCCTCTTTGAGAATGAAGGCCAACCACCGCCACCATGGAGATCAAATGAGATAATATTTGTAAAGTTCCTGCACATAATAGGTTCTTTACAAATCTTTGTTCCTTCCTCCTTGATTATTATTACTCAGCTTACAGACGAAGAGACTGAGGAAGAGGACTTGGGACTCAACTTGTGGTCACACAACTAATGCCTGAATTGACTTTGAACCCAGATCCCTCTTGACTCTGGATTCAGCACTTCTCCTACCATCCTATGGTATCCTCCTAGCACAATTTACTCATAAGGAATATGCTGAAATTCCAAGAAGGGCCAGGAGAGACATAATAGGAGTTATGCTGGGGAAGGTTTTAAAGGGCACCTACATGGATTATCAGGATAATTTTCCTCCATACAAATGCATATAGTCAATCCCTGCTTATCTGGGTCATAGAAGATATATTTTGAAAGAACAAATAATCAACAAGTCATTTCTATTTGGCTTAGTCATGTATTTGATAATCTTTTCTCCAGAAGATTTACCTTCCTAGCTATGTTTTTCTTTATTTAAATATAAAAACTAGTCTGCACTTTCTGAGTACAGAATAGCTGGAAAATGGGGAGGTGCTGAAGGGAGTAGAGGGGGAAACTGAGATGGGACAGAGTCCTTGGTACCAGAAGAAAGCTAGTTAGTTCAGAAGTACAAGTTAGTCACATGCTCTGATAGCTGCATTTCAAGGACTGTCACATGGTAGAAGGATTAAGCTTAAAAGCTTGGTCTGGTTTCCCCAAAGAATGGAACAAGGGGGCAAGTGGCAAAAATAGACTTAGCTTTGACCTAAGGAAGCACTTCCTAAAACTGAAAGCTGTCCCAAAGTGGCAGAATTTCATTCTATCTCATATTATGACAAGTGAACTTCTTGCTAGAAGTCAATGAGGAACAGTGAGCTACTTGTCTCAGAAGCAAAGGATAGTATTTTGCAGACACTAGCTCCATCAGGTGGCCATTGAACTACCTCCCAAACCTTAGAATTTGGGATTTAAGTGGAAGACATGTAGGACACAGTAATTAAGACTTCAGGGTTCTATCATGGTTCTGTCAGCTGGTCTCATTTATCTCAAAAACAAATGATCCGGTAAGTAACTCTCTTTAAAAAAAAAAAAAGCAACCCATGAATTTGAACTTTATAAAGGTACTACCACACAGGTGTTTAAAAATTTTAGTTTGACATCACCTATATGTGTATTTATATATATTTCTCCTTTGAGAGTCATCATTTATAACAGAATCAAAGGGATGGAGAAAAACAGCTTTGGAAAACCAGCCAGCATATTAAAATCCTAACATATGTGGTATTCTACACAGTCTCCCATCTCTACAAAGAAAGCTGAGGGAGGAATATACAGGCTGTTTTCAGTAACAGTCTTGACTTCTAGAAGCTTTTATATCTTCTAGTAAAAAAAAATACCTGACATCTAATAATGCTTCCAGGCAGAATTGGGAAGTTGGCAAAACTTTTCTGCAGAAAATCAATGAGTTAAAATATTTGAAGTCCATTTGATACCTAACTGTTAAGTGGCTATGTATACACAAGGCAAAGAGTCTTCAAGGAAATTACATTCCTTGTAAGGTTTTTATTTGTATTTTGGAGGTTGTAGATATGACCTACTCTGATATGAAAAAATATAGGACTATGATCTGTTAGTTGGATATGGGGTAGGTCATAAAATTACTTTAATTCTTTAAAAAGAGTTTATGCTTTCTATTTTAGAATATTCAAACTGCCATACTATAAGAAATGATGAGCAGGATGCTCCCAGAAAAACCTGGAAAGACTCACATGGGCTGATGCAAAATGAAATGTACTGTGCACAAAGTAACAGCAATGTTGTAGGATGATCAGCTGTGAATGGCTTAGCTATTCTCAGCAATGCAACCAACCAAGACAATTCTGAAGGACTTATGATGAAAAATGTTACCCATTTCTAGATAAATAGCTGATGGTGTCTGAATACAGATTGAAGAATACTTTTTAAAAACTTGTTTATTTTTCTCATTTTTTATCTATATTTATTTAACAACATGACTATTATGGATATGTTTTGCATGACTACACATATATAGCCTATATTGAATTGCTTGTCTTCTCAGTGGGGGTGGGGTGGGGAGGGAAAAAGGAGAGAATTTGAAACTCAAAGTTTTAAAATTAAATGTTAAAAACTGTTTTTAGATGTAACTGGGGGAAATGAAATACTAAACAAATTTAAAAAGAAAAAATAAAAATAGTCAAAACATAATGCTCTATGGAAAAGATGAATCCTCTTTTTGGAAATCAAATCCAAGAATTTCTCTTACAGAATTAAGTCAGCAGCTAGAGAAGGCTAATAAAATATTAGATTTCAATTCACCTTAGCAGCTCTCTGGAAGTAATGCAGAAGATTCCTATTGGGAAAGGAAAGATTTCCTTCTGCTTTGTGAGTGAAAAATCACTCCATTCTCATCAGAATCACTCCATCCTCACATCTTCATGGAGTTTCAGTGGACCTCAGAGGGTGTAGATATAATTTAATCTATATCTTAGTAAGAATCCTCTCTACAACATACCTGATACACAGACTTTTTTTTTTTTAACAATGACACTGAATGTGACTATAATTTTCCTCTTCAGTGAGATGGAAGGAACTCTTGGGTCTCAAGTCTAACCTAAGTTTTGGAAGAGTAAACTAAGGCATGTGGAATGAACATAAAGACATTCACATCAGTTCCATGCTTCTGATAAGGAGACCATATTATGTTCCCTGTTGAGTGAGGGAAGCTAAGTGGTGAACAAAGTCCCAGGTCAGGAAGATCTGAGTTTAAATCCAATCTCATACACTTACTAGCTATGTGACCCTGGGTAAGTTGCCTCAGTTTCCTCACTTGTAAAATGAGCTGGAGAAGGAAATGACAAAGCATTCCAGCATCTCTGCCAAGAAAACCCCCCTTGGGGTCATCAGGAGTCAGACACAACTGAACAGCAACAATGTAGCAATAACCTACATTAAAGACCAGGAAAATTAGGGTTAGGGAATGAGAGATAAGTTTTTTCTGCTTTGGGCTATAGCAGGGGTAAAGAAAAACTCAGGAAATAGATAGCCAGGATGCTGAGTACCACCCATTAAGTAAGATTATTCATGGCAATTAGAGAGACCTCATTAAGGAATTTTTGTAGCTATGGAGTGTGAGATTCCACAAAGGCTTTTGAAGCTGACCTGTTCTGAAGTCCTGGGGTTCCTGAAAAATTCTTCATAGATCTGACTTCAAGAGGAGGTGCAAGGGTGAGTTTAGAGATATCACTTCTGTGGCTATAACCAGGTTCAGTTTTACTGTGGTTAATTAAAGACAAGAAGTAGTGATAAAATTCTCAAACTATACCATGGTAGTTATTTCTTGAAAACTTAAAACCCCCCCCTACAAATAGTCCCCAGTTTACAAATAAGTTATGTTCTAACTTTTAAGCTGGGTCTTTGGAACTCTGAATATGTGTTCATAATGAATTGATATTTCATCATAGGATATTAGATTTAGAACTGTTAGGGGTCATCTATTAAGTCATCTATTCCATCCTCTCTCCATTCCCTCCATTTTACAAATGAAGATATTAAAGCCCAGAGAGGGTGGGGAATGTGGCCAAGGTCACACAGTCACTAAGGAGGGAGGGGAGGCAGGATTTAAATATAGGTCCTTTAACTTCAAATACAAGGGTCTTTTTTTTCTTTATCTGCTTCATCATGCCACCATAATGGTGAAGTACCCAAATTAAGTCACAAAATTCTATTTAATATATAATGTGAATATATAAAATTGCTAGCTACATCTAAATATCTTTAGGTCATTCGTGCTTATAGCATGAGCCTGATCTTTTAATCATGGAAACATGGCTAAAGAGTCACTTCTTCCTGGTAGCAGCACACCCAAAGGGAGGTTCTCTGAGCCAGGAAGAAATCTCTTGGAAGTCGGGCTGACAAGCCTAAACACAGGATGTGATGCTACCCAATATCACCAGATGTTTATATACTTTACCTCTTCCAGGAACAACCTTTCAACAGGGCCTCCGGGAGCCTGAGATGTGTCTCAAATGCTACCAATTTCCAGTTCAGTGGCAGGTCAGTGGAGGAAGCATTTCTGAGCACATGCCATTTTTGTCATATCTCTTATCTGCACTCACAGTCAACTGACTGGATTGACCCTTGAAATTCAACACATGTAGGATAGAACACCATTATAAGAGCCAGTGTTTATGTATATCTATATATATATATATATATATATATATATATATATATGTGTGTGTGTGTGTGTGTGTGTGTGTATAATATATGTGTATACACATATGTGTATGTGAATACAGAGGTACATTTTCTTTTAATAAGTGCATGCATATCTTTTGGAGTCCTCATCTTGCAGGTTTGGTGTGAATTCATGCTGAGGAAAGACTTTGTTTTGTCATTTTTCTTATTTTCAAAGAAATTATTTTATTGGTGCTTATCTGCAGCATGTGGTATTCATAAAGGCATCATGCAATGTAAGGAAAAATTGCGAGGCAACCATTTTCAGTGCCACAAAGGCAACACATACACACATGTGCACATACACATGCTTACACCACACAATCACTGCTGCCTTCCGTTTAAACGTCTGCAAGCATGTAAGAAATGAACTCCTTTGCCAGCAGTCTCTCTTCAGAAAGGAGCAGGCTACATAGATTCTGTCTTCTGTCTCTCACTCCTCCTTACACTTCCTTGGTCATGACTTCATCAACAACAGCTTTGACTCAAAATCTGCAATTCTAGACATGGGTTAAGTGAGCCCTCGGCCTCTGGGTCATGTTCCCCTAGCCGCTCTCTTGGATGGTCTTGCCAACCTGCCTGCCTCAGATAGTAGTGTTAGTGTCATTTATTTGGGAGGGAAGGTTATGGTCCTTGGGGTTGAGACTGTACCACCAGAATTATTTAGTGTTTTAGAAAAATGGCTTCTGGGATCAGTAGGAAACTTAGTACCTGCTTCTTCACTTCTGAAATGGGCCAAAAAAATTGCTCTGATAAAGGAAATGCCTCCAGGATCTGGACCATGCTATCTTGCCCTTTCCACCAAATATGTGAGGGGCTGGTCATCAGTATTAAGGTCAAAAGTCATTTGGGTCAAGAATAGTGGGTTTACAAAATCATAGAACTTTGTTTGCAGGTAAGAAAATTGGCTTTATATATCACAAGCAAACTGAGGCCCATTTTGAGTATGAGTGTCTAAGTACTGGCTGAGTATGAGGTGTCAAAGGCGGGATTTGAACTCAGATCCTCTGACTCCAGTTGGGGAGTCTTTTCCATTTCAAATCTCCTTTTGTGAGCAAGTCACCATCATTATCCTCAAGATGGACATGTCAAGGCTTATGGGTGACCATGAAGGTAAGACAGGTCTTAGATCTATCAGGTCAAATGGTTGCCTTTGAGTTTATCTTGAGAACAATGATGGTGGTCTATTCACATGAGATGGAAAGGGCACCCAGAGGCTAGGAGAGAAGAGAGACTAGAAGTAAGAGAGAAAGAAAGAGAAGGAAACTCTTAAATTTACCTGACACCTCACCCTTGCCACCATCATGAAGCAGGGGGAAGACCACAGCACTCAGTCCTTTCATCTTCATACCAAAGTCCCACCAAGTCCCAACCCAAGCCCATGTGCTTGGTCAGAAACAGGCAAGGAATCTCCCTCCAAAATCCCCGTATTTCATGACCAGTCTCTGCCCATCCCATTTCCCAGGCCCAATTTAGGGATTTTGCTCTGCAAAGACCTACCATCTGAGGGAAGGTATTTTGAAATGAAAAGCTATCTCAGACCTGTAGCTTCTGGGAAGTCTAGAGAAACCATTGTTCCCAACATTCAGTTCTATTCCATCAACCTTTGTTAAAGAGCAATTCAGGTGTTACTTCCTTCAGGAACCACTTCTGATTCTCCCAGTGGTTAGCATGTTCTTTGTCCCAAAAGAGCTTTGTATGTCCATTGTCCTGTTATGTACTTTTTTATATGTATACAAATTGTATCATGCCCATTCTCTTTCTTAATACTTAGAATATTAACACCCAGAAGGCAAACCCTTTGGATTCCCAGTGGTTAGCACATAGTAGGTGCTTCTGTTGACTGATTGGTAGTGGTAAATTTACAAATATTTGGTATGTGGAAGCTTGTGAAAAAGTCGATGCTAGAGGCTGTTTGAGGTCCTCTTACGAGTAAGACATGGATGACCTCTGTACCTAAGGAGCCGGGGATCTCATCTGGGAACATAAAACAGCGATATAAATGAAGATAATCCATGTTAGATTATGCTGTCACCTCGCTCAGCCAAGTCCATAGGAGACATACAAGAAAAGTGCTAGGAATAATCCGGGGGGTGTTTACCTGAAGAGGATCAACAACCACCTCTCAGGAAAGGGAGCTTCTCACTTCTCATTTGGACTTCTTGAATCATTAGGAACTTTCGTCCTTATATCAATACTAAATCTTCATCTTTGCAACTTATACTCATTGGTTCTGGTTCAGAGACCACAAGGGCTGCCAGAAGGGCTGTTTTTTAATGTGACTCTCCAGAAAGCCACATATAATGCCAAATCATTCTGTACTCTTTGGCATGTAGGCACTTATTCTGGGATAAAAATAATAACCATAAAAATGTGGATAATGATGATGATGGTGGTGGTGATGAGGGTGATTATAATGATAATAGATAGCATAGGAAGGTAGACAGAGAACTTGTTTGGAATCACACAGGCAACATGGGTTTTCAAGAGCTGCCTCTAACACATACTGTGTCTGTATGACTGAGGATAAGTCCCTTAACTTCTTTGGAACCTATACAGCACTTCTAAGGCCATAGGTTGTGTGATATGGTGGAAAGAACTCTGGCTCTGGAGTCAAAAAACCCAGGTTCAAATCTTGCCTCTGAGGCTTACACTGCATGTAACATTGGGAAAGTTAATTAAGCAACTTAATTAAGTCAATTAAGGCCTCAGTTTCTTCCTCTGTAAAATGAGAAGATTGGGCTAGATGAGCTCTGAGTCTCTTCTAGTTCTAGATTTCAGATCCCAAGTCTTCTGGTATATGTTGGTAGAGGCTATATCCTCTCCAGGCAGCTCCTGATACCACTGGAAGCCCAGGGACAGAATAATACAGGCTTTAGAGAGGGTTTTAACTCTTGCAGTGGCCTCCTGAGTGTAGCTGTGTCTCTGAGGAAAACTCAAAGGTTTTGCTGCACAGTAACCCACAGACTCTGCGATGTTCACATACTGAGGAGCTGGTGAAAGGAAAGGGGAAGCATAGTTCTTAATCTTTGCCTATATGTAGCACACAACTACCTTCTGTTGGGTCTGGTTCAAAGCATCTGGGCTTCAGTGGAAGAATGGGGAGCCCCAATCGAGAATTAAAATGAAATGTAGTGTGAATTCTGGGGTCAAGAAGTAGAGTGGCTTATCTGGAGAAGAAGATCAGTCAGTCAGTCAATGATCAACAAACATTAAATGTCTACTGTAGATCAAGACTGTATGAAATACTGGGAATGCAAATATAAAAGAGCAAATAGTTCCACCTCTAAGGACTTCATATTCTGTTAGAAAACAGCACAGGAAGGGAGGCTACAGGTGGAAGAGGGAGAAGAAATGAGGACATGATGGAGAGGTCCCGAGGAGAGCAGCTTGGTGAATACCCATGGCTGGGAAGGTACACCCTGAATGTAGAGAACAGGGAGTCACATCAGCATCCTTTGGCTCATAGCATAAGGTCTAATAACAGTGAATATCATTAGCCTGAAGAATATTTCTATTATCATCTGTTCAATTTTTAAATAATTTTCATCCTTAGTTTAATTTCTTTCAGACTTTGGACCTCTGGCGTCTTCAGAGCAAAAATAAATAAAATGGATTTATCCTACTGATTTAAAAAAATCTTTGAGTACCAAAGATAAAATTATAAAAGTCCAACCACCTCATTTTATGAATGAGAAAAGTGAGATTCAGAAAGGTCATAGTATCACAAATTTAGAGGGGACCTTGGAGGTAATCTATTCCAACCCTCTCATTTTGTAGATAAAGCGAAGCCCAGTGAGGTTAAGGGTCTTGTCCAGGATGATATAAGCAGTAGGTGGCAGATCTGGAGCCTCGTCTGAAGACTTATGGAGGTCACCCACATGAAGTAGGGGAATAACCAGTACCCAAAGTCAGGTCTCCTGACTTCCCATCCAATGTTCATTCTTCCTTAAAAAATGACAGCCCAGTTTTTCTGCTACTCCCACTCTTAGTTCTTTCTGTCTTACTCTGTTTAGCTAGATTTTGGAATATTCAATTAAGGAGAATGTTGGGTTTTTAGATCATGTAGATAGAAGCCAACTGACCCTGACTGAGGCAGATGGTCTCGAACATTAAAGGCTGGTCTGTACGACCTGCTGAAGTCCATTACTCATCTGGGTAAGAGACAGTGGCCCTGTGTGTGATGATCCACCATGGCAGAGAGCTTCTGCTAACCTTGTGCTGATGACAGATTTCCCCTTAACTGCAAAGACTGAGCACCCAAAAAAGCTCACTGAAATCATTTGTCTTTTTGGTGCTGTCTAATATTAGCCTTGGTTTTCCACCTAATAAAGGTGTGATGTTTTTCTTAGTCACTCTCTTTGGCATTGCTGTATTTAGAGACTTTCCCTGTTTCCCTGCATATCTCTTGAGAGTCTCATTTCCTTTCTCTACTTTTGAACTGCTTGCTTAGCAATCAGCCAAATTCAGAAAAATCATATTCTTGGCCAATTTAGAGATAAAATAGTTTAACTTTGTGATTCAGTTTCAAAGTCTTCTTGCTACTCCTTTATCACCTTGGTAAAATCTCTAGCCTTTCAAAATATTCTCCAAGGTGTGGCCCAAATGTTCCAGCATTTTCCCCACATGGTATAATTGCTACTTGCCGTGAGTGACAGCGCATTCTCCCTACATACTTGGGGCTATTATCATGGTTTCTGTGCTACAATACTGCTCAGGTGACAGAAGGAGAGAAAGATGGTTTATTGTTATTCCTATTAAGAATTACACAGGTGGGGGGGGGGAGCCAAGATGGTGGAGTAGAAAGACTCACGTATGCTAGCTCCAAACCCACAGCCCATATCTTTTCTGTAAAAAGAACTCCCCACAAATTCTGGACCAGTGCAAGCCACGTAGCAACCCAGTGGAGGAGATTTCCATTCCAGAGAGCTCTGGAAAGCCATCCTCAGGGGTCCGTTGCGCACCGGACAGCAAAGCCCAGCTCTGTGCTGCCCTGGCTATGGCCTGAGAGGAGCAGATCCGAGCAGGCTTCAGGGACAGAATCTCCGGCGGCCGAGAAGGCCCCTCTGCCCACAGGTGCTCCAGGTCAGTGAGAGAGACTCCTGGGCTGGCTGAGAGGGGAGCCGGGTGTCTCTGTGACTCAAGCCCCCTCGGGAGGCAGTGGCAGAGGGAGCGGCAGAGGCAGTGGCAGCCCAGAACTCCCCAAGCAGACAGGAGCTCCATTGTTGAAGGTCTCTGCATAAACCCCCTGAGGGAACTGAGCCTGGGAGGTGGCCCTGCCCCCACCCAAGCACCAAAACTTAAGCTCACATTAAATAGCAGCCACTCCCGCCACTGAAAGCCCTGAGGCTGGGGAGCAGCATTTGAATCTCAGAACCCAAGCACTAGTTGGGCAGATCTAGGCAGGGATGCAGAGGCATCTCAGAAGTCAAGGAACTGGCTGGGAAAATGCCCAGAAAAGGGAAGAAAAATAAGACCATAGAAAGCTACTTTCTTGGGGGACAGATGTTCCCACCTTTCATTTCTGATGACAAGGAACAATTCTTACCATCAGGGAAAGATGTGGAGGTTGGGGCCTCTGTATCCCAGACATCCGAGGTGGATGTCCAGTGGGCTCAGGCCATGGAAGAGCTCAAAAAGGATTTTGAAAATCAAGTTAGACAGGTGGAGGAAAAACTGGGAAGAGAAATGAGAGAGATGCAAGAAAAGCATGAAAAACGGGTCAATAACTTGCTAAAGGAGACCCAAAAAAATGCTGAAGAAAATAACACCTTGAAAAATAGGCTAACTCAATTGGCAAAAGAGGTTCAAAAAGCCAATGAGGAGAAGAATGCTTTCAAAAGCAGAATTAGCCAAATGGAAAAAGAGGTTGAAAAGCTCACTGAATTTAATAGTTCTCTCAAAATTAGAATGGAACAGATGGGCTCTAATGACTTTCTGAGAAACCAAGAAATCACAAAACCAAACCAAAAGAATGAAAAAATGGAAGAGAATGTGAAATATCTCATTGGAAAAACAACTGACCTGGAAAATAGATCCAGGAGAGACCATTTAAAAATTATGGGACTACCTGAAAGTCATGATCAAAAAAAGAGCCTAGAGACCATCTTTCATGAAATTATCAAGGAAAACTGCCCTGACATTCTAGAACCAGAGGGCAAAATAAGTATTGAAAGAATCCATCAATCACCGCCTGAAAGAGATCCAAAAAGAGAAACTCCTAGGAACATTGTGGCCAAATTCCAGAACTCCCAGCTCAAAGAGAAAATCTTGCAAGCAGCTAGAAAGAAACAATTCCAGTACTGTGGAAATACAATCAGGATAACTCAAGATCTAGCAGCTTCTACATTAAGGGATCGAAGGGCGTGGAATAGGATATTCCAGAAGTCAAAGGAACTAGGACTCAAACCAAGAATCACCTACCCAACTAAACTGAGTATGATACTTCAGGGGAAAATATGGTTTTTCAATGAAACAGAGGACTTTCAAGCATTCTTGATGAAAAGACCAGAGCTGAAAAGAAAATTTGACTTTCAAACACAAGAATGAGAAGAAGCATGAAAAAGTAAACAGCAAAGAGAGTCATAAGGGACTTACCAAAGGTGAACTGTTTACATTCCTACATGGAAAGACAATATTTGTAACTCTTAAAACGTTTCAGTATCTGGGTAGTTGGTGGGACCACACACACACATACACACACACATGCACGCACACACGCACACACACGTACACGCATGCATGTGCACACACACATGCATGCACATACAGAGACAGAGAGCACAGAGTGAATTGAATAAGATGGGACCATATCTTAAAAGAAATTAAGGTAAATGGTGAGAGAGAAATGTAGTGGGAGGAGAGAAGGTCAAATGGAATGGGGTAAATTATATCTCATTCAAGAGGCAAGCAGGAGACTTTTTAGTGGAGGGAAAAAGAGGAGAGCTGAGAAAAAAAAACATGAAGTTTACCCTCATCACATTTGACTAAAGGAAGGAATAAAATGCACACTCATTTTGGTATGAAAACCTATCTTACAATACAGGAAAGTGGGGTAGAAGGAGATAAGCAGGGTGGGGGGGATAATGGAAGGGAGGGCAATGGGAGGAGGGAGCAATTTGAAGTCAACACTTGGGGAGGGATAGGATCAAAAGACAGAATGGAAACTATGGGGGGCAGGATAGGATGGAGGGAAATACAGTTTGTCTTACACAACATGACTATTATCGAAGTCATTTGCAAAACTACACAGATAGAGCCTATATTGAATTGCCTGCCTTCCCAAAGGGAATGGGTAGGGAGGGAGGGATGGGGAGAATTTGGAACTCAAAGTTTTAGGAACAACTGTTTAGTATTGTTCTTGCTACTAGGAAATAAGAAATACAGTTAATGGGGAATAGAAAGTCAAAAGACAAAAGAGAAGATGGGGACAAGAGAAGGGAGGGATGATAGAAGAGAGGGCAGATTGGTGATAGGGAAAATTAGAATGCTTGGTGTATTGGGGTGGGGGGAGGGGACAAATGGGGAGAAAATTTGGAACCCAAAATTTTGTGAAAATGGATGTAAAAAGTTAAATAAGTAAATTTATATTTAAAAAAAAAGAATTACACAGGCTACAGGAAAATGTATCTCCATGCACGCACACACACAACTTGAAGGGGTGAGCTGCTGTTTCATTTTTATAACTGATAAAGCAAGAAATGAAATTGATCTTTTTTGCTTCCTTAGGGACAGTGGAGGTTAGAGGCATTTGTATAAAAGTCTAATTCTGCCAAGGAAACACTAATTCCCTACCAGTTTCCCATAGGAGCTCAGAGCATTATTAATCTTTGCCAGTTCCCAAGACTTGCATACTGGAAACGACAAGGGGGAATCCCAAACCCAAGGCTCTAGGCCCATCCCTGAGCATCAGCTTTCTCATGGCTAAAATGTAGGCATTGGACTTGTCCACCATTAAGGTTCAGCTGAGCTGCTATGCGTTCCTATTTAAGGAAATCTTTAGTAGGGATAATTTCATTACAATCCCTACCATGGCAGCAGAAAGTTCACTAGATGGAGAATATTTCTGAGATCCTGATGACTGCCCTTAGCAACAGAGCTTGTTTGACCTTGTTAAAGTCCAAATTACCTCCTAGCAATAAGTCGGTGCAATGGATGCTTCCATTGGCAGTCTTTCTATTTTGTTTCTTTTCTCCAGAAGGAGACCTTTCTGCTTTCATTTGTCTACTTGAAGGCCACCACCCTAGTTCATCACCTCAGCTGTGGCAATGGCCTTCTAATTAGGCTTCTTGCCATAAGTCTCTCTCCAATCTAACCTCCCTACAGCTGCCAAAGTAACCTTCCCAAGGCTCAGATCTAACCACATCAAATCTTTATTCAGAAATCATCAGTGACTCCCTAGCCTCTTGGATAAAATAAAAACTCCTCACCCTGACTTTGGAGGATTTCTACAATCTGGCTCCAACAGGCTTACCTAACCTTATTTTGGACCATTCCCACTCATGAGTTCTTTTTTCCCTCTAAGACCTTCCCTGAATCCTTTCAGGCATCCACACGGATCACCCCCATGCATGGAATTCTTTACCTCATCATTTTTTTTTTTTAGAACTTCCTTCTTCAAAGCTCAGCTCAGGTACTCCCTTCCCTTCCCCACCTCCACTCCATTTGTTCGTGATTTCTTTCTCTTCAGATTTTCTTCTGTTTCTTTACCTATGCACATATTATGTCCCTCAGGAGAAGGTGAATTTCTTCAGGACAGGAACTTTCTAAATTTTAGTCTCTGTATCTTCAGGAGCTAGTACTGTGCCAGGTACAAATAGATGGATAGTAACTACTGACTTTGAAGTCAGTTTGAGCCATCTGAGGGGGAGTGAGGCATTCTAGATAGAGAGCTGGCCTCAAAGCCAGGAAGATCTGGGTTCAAGTCTCGTCTTTGACAACCACTGACTGTGTGATCCTGGGCAAATTCAGCCTTTTCTCCATGCTCTCCTGATGTTCTAGACAACGTCCTGAGACTAGAGGTTTCAAAGAAAATGCTGACTTGACTTGCCTAGGTAGGAGGGGTTTCCTCATTGGAGAATTTCCTCTAACCATGTAATCGCGGATCTAGTACCAACCCTCCTTGAGCTATCTACTACACACCTATCCCTGCGCTAGTTACTAAGAAGGATCAGTTAGTTACCTGAACTTTCCTTGCAGACTGCCCTCCATTTCCAACTCAAGTGATACATCCTGGAGAGTAGTTAAGGGATATGCTGTCAGTCGTCTGGCTAGGTCAGACTTCACCTTTGACACATGTTGGCTTTGGAATCCTAAGCAAGTTGTTTCACCTCTCAGGATTCTGGGTTGCTTTTTAAGGCTAGATAATGCAGGCAACTCTCATACATCTTCATTGGCAGAGAGAGTTTTTCCCTTGGGAATTTCCCATGTCAACAAAATCATGCTTAGACAAGTGCCTTAGCGGGGAAATGGCGGCCGTGTGAAGAAGGATTTGGAGAGAGGGGAGGCATTGGGCAAAGGCAGACTCATTATTTGTAGAAATAAGCACATGGCAGTTAGGAGAGATACCAGTCCATTTGGAACATCCTAATAAGAGATGAAGAAGGTTCATGCTTTCTACTAGCCTTTATATATAACCCAGTGTCTTAGAATGAATAGTAAAGAGGGTTTCCTGGATGAAGTGAGACATCATCAGATGACATCCATGTGAAAGGGTTTTAAGCAGAGGGGTGAAACCAAGATTCATGAATATACTCATAAAGGAACTTGGACTCATGGTTTAAGTTCATGGTACTTATGGGCAGCTAGATAGCCAAATGGATAGACCACTGGGCTTGGAATCAGGAAGACCCATCTTCCTGAGTTCAAATCCAGCCTCAGATTCTTACTACCTATGTGACCCTGGACAAGTCACTTACCTCTGTCTACCTCAATTTCTCCATCTGTGAAATGAGCTGGAGAAGAAAATGGCAAACCACTCTAGTATCTTTGCCAAAAGAACCCCAAATGGGGTCATGAAGAGTTGGACATGGCCAGGAAAATACCTAAGCAACAAGAATGTGGCACTTTGGACATATGAACATCAAACCATACTGATTTGATTGCTGCCCCTTTGTTCTGGCCACTCACTGAAGAAGCCAAATAGGCGGCAGTTAATTTAGGGCAGTCCTTCCTGGAGCTGAAGTGTAGAATTGGCATAGCCAGGACATTCAGAGACTCACAAAACTATCTTTGTATCTTGGCAGCCTAACAAGTGTATGTACATATATACTGTTTATATATACACATATGTGTAACATATGTATAGATATGCATATAAACACACTCTCCATTGACAAATTCTTGGCTGCTCTGACTTTTGTGTGCTTTCATCTTCATTTTGCTTTCCACTGGTAAAAATTAGACAATGGAAAGCTATGAGATGCTGAGATGATTATTGACCCTGGTTACTGGCAATTGTTTGCAAGGGAGAGGAGTACCTTTTGTTTGCTGATTTTAAGGCTGTTGTCCTTTCTCCTTTCCAAATGTTGCTTTAAAAATATAGATAAATTAAACTGACTTTAATTCAATTCATTTAATGGGAACTCATTAAGCATCTCAGTTGTAATATCATAGATTTAGGGCTACAAGGAGGAGATAGCTAGGTGGCTTAGTGGATACAACACTAGATCTGGAATCAGGAAGATCTGAGTTCAAATCTGATGTCAGATACTTACTAGCTGTGTGACCCTGGACAAGTCATTTCAACCTCTGTTGGCCTTAATCCACTGAAGAAGGAAATAGTAAACACTCTACTATCATTGCAAAGAAAATCCCATGGACGTTACGGTCCACGGGGTCACAAAGAGTTAGATATGACTGAATACACAAAAAAGGTAGAGAAGGAAACCTTAAAAGCTGTTCAGTCCAGCCCCTTCATTTTACAGATAAAGAAACTGAGGCATAGAGAAATTAAGTAACTTAGCAGGGTCACACACTCAACAGACATTTTGTAAATAATCAAGCAATGATTAAGCATTTCTTAGATATTTTCTATGTGCCAGCCTCTATGCTAGGTAGTAGAAATAGAGATGATAGAAAGAAAATTAATTCCTGACCTCAAGGAGCTTACCAGAACTAAATTGAATTTCACCAAGTTTCTTAAGCATGGTCTCTGTGCAGGGTTCTATGGGTAGAGAACTGGATCCTGTCTCTTCACCTCCCCCTCTTAGAACACTTTGCTTCTTCAACGTCTAATTTAACTGCTGCCACCTACGTGAAGCCCTTCTTGGTTACCCCAGTTGCCAGGGCCTTCTCTTTCAAATGACTCTGTATCTACTTTATATATACTTATCTGCACACATGCTGTTAGAATGAAAGATCCTTGAGGTAAGGGATTGCTTGGGTTTTGTCATTGTAGCCCCAGAACCTAGTATACAGTAGATGTATTATAAATGCCTGTTGATTAAAAGTAAATGCTTATTGATGAATGGATGACTGGGAAATGAACATATATATGTAGTTACATACATATGTACATATATGTTAGTGTACATGCGGTATATCTCTATGTATGTAGACATGCACAATATACACATACATACATACATACATATTCCCTTTAACTCCATGCCTGGAATAGTACTTTCATATATAGTAGGCACTCAATACCTTTTGTCTGATAGATATGATGGAAAAAATGCCACATTTGGAGTTAGGTGAAAACTGGGTCTGGGCTCTTGCTAGCTTTGTGACCATGAGTATGGCACTTAACCTTGTCATGAGCCTCATAAATATTGAGAACATCCTCACTAGCAAAGGCCCAGACCCTTGAAGCAGTCGAAGAGTCTGACTGCGCTCATCCAAGAGAAACCTGAATCCTGGGGGAGTACATGAGAGGGAAGGTAGAGGTCAGGGAAACACAGAAACAATTTCATCTCCCAAGGCAAATTCTCCGGAGCTTGTTCTAACAGGAGTGGGCTGTTACCCTTGACTAATGATTGATAGACCTCTGTCAAGGAAAGTCATCTTCTACCTATTGCAGTTTGAGAAGGGATGAACATAGAGTTGTTTGGGAAGAATCTCACCCCCCCCACCTCCCACTAGGCTCACAGTCCCAATTAAACATGATAGTTGTTGGGGTAATAGATATTAGTCAGATTTCTCTCATATCACCATGGTGTACTGCATGTAGAACTAGCCAAATCAGATTTAGAAGACCAAGATTTAAGTCCCACCCCTGACACATAATAAAAATATCTAGCACTTATCATGATTATAATAGCATTTATATAATGTTTTAAACTTTGTAAATATTTCATATATTGTAAGCTCTCAGAGACTTGGAACTATTTTTTTTTGCCTCTTTTTGTATCCCCAGCATTTAGCACAGTGCCTGCTACACAGTAGGTGCTTATTAAATGTTTATTGAAAGAAATAATATGTACTATTTCATTTGATTCTCCCAAAACCCCTAGGAGGGAGGTTTTATTATTAGCCTTTTTTTTAGAGATGAAGAAACTTAAATTGAAGCAGGTTAAATGATTTTCCAAAGTCAGAGAGCTGCTAAGTGTCGGAGGGAGAATTTGAACTCATATCTTTCTGGCTCCAAGTCCAATATCCTATCCATTGCCACACCTAGCTATAGCAAATCATTTAATTCCTTAATGCCCCAGGTGAGGAAGACCCTAAGTTACATATTGTTAACATGAATTTATAGAGGAAGTTCGCTCACTGAGAATTCCCTTCACCAGTGGCACCATAGTTCTAGACCAGAAAGTACAAATCAGGACTGGATCTATTAGGACTAGAGTTTCCAGTGACTGACTGCTCTGGGCCATTCTGAGAAGATCCATTTCAGCTTGCAACTTGTCAGAACTGAATAGATCTTTGAAATGAATGGGCTAAAGCAAGTGGCCAGCCATCTTGCTACCCATGGGGTTCTTTTTAACATTAGATAGCCAGATGTTTCAAGGGACTCTAGATGATTCAAATATCACCAAATTTATGCATGAAAATTCTTTGATATCTTTTCTTGAGGATTGTAAATCAGTAGAGAAGAGCTACAGCCAAGAACCTCACATAATTCTGATCTTAAAGAGTCTTTTCTTTCTAGCAACATAAAAGTTCTGCTCTCTCAGTCCTACAAATACCATGGGAGGAGAGGTGACTGTGATTGTCCTAGTTAATCCCAAGCTCCTCTGCAGAGCAATCCTCCCACTTTTCTTGAAAAGATGCTTTCCGTCTAGCAAGATGCACTTTCTGAAAAGAACTGCCAATTTTTACGCCTTCATGTCTCCCAGGAGCTGTAAACTAGCGTAACAGTTTTGTCCTTAAACTGATGTGGGATTGGGAAAAGGGGAGGATGGCTGGCTGGTCATCATAAGAGGGCTTTTTTGTCATTCTGTCGACTTTACGAGATGGGAAGAAAACACATTTAGATAATGTCGCTGAAGGCTGACACATTCCATCACCCAGAACACTTCTTGCAAATGTGCCTTTACTCTGCTGTACTTACCTCCTAGTCCATTATGTGCCACCTGACATTGATCAAACACCTGTTTAATGCACTCGGCTAAGTACTTGGGCAAGATACAGTGATTATATCATGTATGTGATATATTATATTATGTATATCATTGGTCTCTTACTCTCAAGGAGCTTATAATCTAATAGGGAAGATGAGACATGGCACAAAATAATAATAATACATTTGCATGACTTTTTCAGCTTCGAAATGCTTTCTTTGAAATGACACAAAGTTCTACACAAGACCAAAAGTTTGGCCAGACTCCTTGAACTTCTCCTGATTGATACCCTGACATCTCTCTAGTAACCCCAGGTTCCATCTCCTAGGAGTGACCTTCCTTGGTTTCCCCAGCTGCTGGTTTGTGTTTCCCCTCCTCCCCTCCTGCCTTACTTTGTATTTATGCATGTGGTTTGTGGTTACATATCTGCACACACATCTTTCTTCCCAGTAAAATGTATGATCTTGGAGGACTGGATTGTCTCCCTCATTGTTTTGGTATTCCTTGTCCTGGCATATAGCAAACTTTCTAATAAATACTCATTAAATTGAATTAAATTGGTACCTTTATTTTGCTGTTAAGATTTAATCCAGACAGCTCTACCAGGACATGGAACTAGAACCTGGCCACTGGAGTCCAGACTGACTCCAGTGCATTGCCTTTGCCTATTCTTACCACAACTGTGGGCCTGAACTTGGGACCCTCTTTAAGGTTCAAGTGGCAAGCGGTCATCTTGTTCCCTCCATCTTTGCTGAAGGAAAGTGGGAGAAGGGATTTATAGCTCATAGGGTCCTTTGAGTTGGTTTATTAGAGTGAGGTCACGTGGAGGGTTAGCCAAATAGCCCTATGAGCTAATAAATAATAACACTGCAGGCCTATGTCGGCTTTTATCCAGGGAGCTAGAAAGTGCTTTATAAAGCCTGACAGCATCGCCCAGAGGTAACTAATATTATAGCTATTTTAACAGGATGATTCTATCTCTGTTACAAGTTAATATGAAGCCAGACTGAGAACATTTTGGTCAAGGTTAAAAATACTACATTGGACTTAAGACACAGAGCATGTGTCTGAGACCCGGCCCTCCAGGGCCAGTCTGCACATTAGAGAAGCTTTGCTACATGGCGTGGTATTTCTTCTTATTGTCTCTGGTATGTTTTTCCCCACAGATGGCTAATGGGGGTCCCCAAAAGCCTCCCTTTCTATTTGAGTAATGACCATGGATATTTAGGTATTGCTTAGAGGCTACACACCACTCTACATTTGGCTTTTTCTCCTCATTACTATTAGCAGTGGTATTTTCATCATCATCTTTGAGGCTGGACCCAAGCCCGCAAGTGACCTGATGTGGGTTGTGTGCTCTTCTGCTTTCCCTTTGTCGACTTGAGTAGACTTTCTAGTCTGAGAATGAACTCTTGTCCAGCACATCATGGGATAAGAAAATGAGAGGTTCTTTCTCAAAGGTGGGGTGGGAGTGGGAGTGGGAGTGGGGTGTGGATTTGACTAGAGCCATAAGGTCTGTTTGCAAAGCCTTGGTAGAAAGTGATAAGCATAGTATAGTGGGCAGCTATCTACATGTCATTAATTGGGGGGCAATTAAAAAGTCTTCATAAAGAATGCCTTGATCTAATCTTTAAAATAAGGTCAGACTGGATTATATCTAACCTAGACTCAGATAGTTACCATTTGAGTGGTCCTGGGCAAGTCAACCTCTGTCTAACTTGGTTTCCTCATCTATAAAATGAGGCTAATAACAAGCACCTACTTCCCAAGGTTGTTGGGGGGATGAAATGAAGTAATACTTGTGACATGCTTTGAAAACCTTAAAAAGACTATAAATGTAGGCAAGGATTACTGTCTTTACAATGCTTTTTAGTTCTTCATCATTTGTGTGTGCAGAATCTCTGTGGTGGAAGCGACCCTAAAGGTCAGTTTGTCCTACCCGTGTCTGGGACAGGATCCTCTCTATGCCACACATGACCTAGCCTTTGCTTGAAGACTCCAGGCTGGGGAACCCTTACTCTGTGAAGGTTACCCCTTTTATTTGGGGATAATTTTAATCCTTTGCAATAATCCCCTTAAGTTATACATTCTTCCCTTTTCAATATTTACCAACTATTCCCAGTTATGTCCTCTGGGGCCAAGTCCCTCTTGTACCCATCAGCCTTGATTATTTCCAATTTACCTTGTATATAGTTTGTTTGTTGACGGTTTTTGATAAATGCTTTTTATCAATTAAAAAAAATCAACTTATCCCAATAATTTCATGTGTTTTTAATAGAAGCGAGTGTTAGGCTAGTAGTAGAAAAGCAAGGTAGTGGGTAGAAGTAAAGTAGAGGAGGCAGGAGAGATAGGAAACAAGAGATATGCATAAACACAAGAAGAAAAATCAGGAGTACAATATGTTTGGGAAAGTATATATGTAAATAAGCATGTATATGTCTGTATGTATCTATAGTTATAGAGAAACGTATCTAAATTTTATTGTAGCTTTCTGGGAGTGGAGGAGGGAAAACAGAACAAAGTAAAAAAGTGTATGGCAGAGAACAGAAGAAAACTCATAGGAAGATGGAAAATTCTCACCACCATGTGTATTATTTATCATGCAGGCTTTCTGGAAATGAAAATTTATTGTTACATATTTTGAATCCTCTCATGTTCTGCTATATACAAAACATATTTTTTTTCTTCCTTTGTATTTAAGTGCCAATAATTAAGTTTGTTTATATTTTGTTTCTTTTATCTATTTTATATTTGTGTTCTGGCTCTTGAGTCTAAAATAAAATTTAAAAATTAAAGAAAAAATTAAAAAAATTGTTGAATGATATCCAAAGTTTTTTCTACATCCATTGATATAATTATATGATTTTTTTAACTTTTACTACTGATTTAATCAATTATATTAATACCTTTTACTTTTTAAATTATTTCTGCTTTCCTGATATAAATCCTACTTGATCATAATGTATATTTTTTGTAATATATTGTCGCAATCTTTTAGCTAGAGTTTTATTTAGGATTTTTGCATCCATGTTCATTAATGAAATTGGTTTATAATTTTCTTTCTCTGTTTTTCCTCTTCCAGGTTTAGGTATTAATATCACTGTTCATAATTGCTTGCATGTGTCTTCCTTATCAGACTGTGAGCTCCTTTCTTTGTATCCTCAGTTAGGTATCTAACACAGAGTAGGTGCTTACTAGGTACTTGTTTACTGACTGAAATACTTGAAGACAACTGTAGTGCCCACCCTAAGTCTTTTCTTACATCTTACATTTGTCACATCTTACATAAAGACAGAAACAAAGAAAAGGAACAAGCGAAAGGGAAGGAGAGGGAAGATAGGAAGAAAGAGTAGAATTGTGATTTTTATTGGTTAGAGAACTCTCAGGTAAGGACAAGCCCTCTACAAATGCTTAGCACAGTGCCTGGCATATAATAGTAGAGCAGCACCATCTTTGCAATGTATAGCCTTATAGAGTACCCTAGATTGTAAGAGGGTAAGTGACTTGGTGATACTCAACAATAGGAGACCCTTAGTATTAATGAAAAGAGTTTGAAAAGTCAGCCTGCCTGGCCTTTCTGAAGCTTTTGGGGAAGTGTGTGGAAAGTCAATGAGCTAAGTAAAATGGAAGTAGCAGGGGGAACTAAGTACCTCATTGGCTGGTGTCATCCCCAGGGAGTGGGAAATGGTGAGAGCTTCCATTTCCAGAGAATTTGAAGGTTTTCAAAGCACCTCACCTCCCTTATCTTATTCAATCAGGTAAAATAGGCTCTATAGGCCTGAATTTTATTCCCATCTTACAGATGATAAAGCTGAGTCTCAGAGAAGTTAAGCGACCCAACGTTACACAGTTAGTAATGATCAGAAAAGGCCTTTGATTCCAAGGCAGGAACTAAGAAACTGGTACTAATCAATGAATGATGGCAGGGGCAGGAGGACAGGCTCATAAGATTGTCAACTTGGAAGTGCAAAGGGCTCTAGCTGTCTCCTTAGTCCAACCCCATTCCCATTTTATAGATGAGGGAACCAAGACCCTAGAGGTAAAATGGTGTTCAAAGGTTAAGGTGGTACAATGCAGATTCCAGAGCAGGTTGCCTAATTACAAGTCCAGCAACGTTTTCATGATGCCTTGTGGTCATGGCAAAGTAACATACAATTAGTACTGCATGGTTCTTCTGATGCCCACATTGTTGGAGTTTGTGTTTCGCTTGGTATTGAATGAGGATCGAAGGGAAGAAAGGACAGTTTTCTTCCTTCCTTCCTTCCTTCCTTCCTTCCTTCCTTCCTTCCTTCCTTCCTTCCTTCCTTCCTTCCTTCCTTCCTTCCTTCCTTCCTTCCTTCCCCTCTTTGTCTCTCTTTCTTCCTTCTTTCTTCCCTTCCTTTTCCTCCTATTTCTCCCTCTATCCTTCCCTTCCTTCCTTCCATAAAGTTGTAATAGACCGATTGGATTTAAATGCTAATACGATGAACTATGAATTTATGGTTTGTTCAGGTGTATGTTATGTCAGCATACATCCAAGTTGGAGTCAGTTTTGACCTGACTTGGCAGCTCTGTCCCTAAATATAGATGATCTGAAATCTCTTTCTAAAGAGAAGATGTGGAGTTGATATAATTGTGTGGGTTAGAAAACTTCACTGACCAAGACTTTGTGAAACCACCAAGCCTTGTGGAATAAAGGGGGATTTAGAGACAATAGTGTTGGTATAGTGTGATTCTCCCATAAGTTGACTTGTTCAATGCTGTGCTGCAAGAGCTGTTGGGTAATCCATGGAAGAAAGTTTAGCTTCTCTTAATGTATTTGTCTTAGAAATAAATTGAAGAGGAATCTAATTCCATTTGGAACTGGAAGGGATAGTGGCAAAGCAGACAAAAACACATCACCTCTTCTTTACTCTTAATCTAAACCTAGATTGGGAAGTCTTCTGTCAGGACAGGAGGCTTAGGTTATGGAGCCAGTGAAGAAATCATCAAGAATTTTTGATGAACCTGAGCTGGAGGCATTAATACCAAAATTGAGCCAGTCCCTGCCCTCAAGGAATTTACATTCAGATTCAGGGCTTGATTCTCTTAATGGATGTTTAAAAAATATGAAGAATACCAGGCCTGGACTCAGGAAGACCTGAGTTCAAATCCAGCCTCAGACACTTACTAACTGTGACCCTGGGCAAATCGCTTCATCTTGGGATGTGACTAAAAATGACATAACAAACAACTAAATGAACAACAGCAAAATATAGCACTAGTCATAGACGTAGAGAATTACCCATCTGAAGGAGAACAGCTTTAATTCTTACAGTTTATTGAGGAAGAAACAAGTTTAGGGAGGTTTCATGAGTTTTTGTGTCAAAAACGGAGAGGTTAGAAATGTTGGTGGAATTTGATAGGATAGAAGTTAGTAGGTAGAAATGTAAAATTCTTTCTCTTGACTCCCACAAACCATCCTGACAAGTCAAGGTTGCTAGATGTGGCCAGATCTCAGTCAGTCTGGAAAAGAAAAAGATTCAGGAATTTTAGTGGACTTTAAATTCAATTGAAGTCAGCTGAGTTGTGGTTGCTAAGAAAAGTGAAATGAAAGAGATGGAATGAGTAGGGCTGAGGAAGCTCTGGTCTTCAGGACCATATTCCATCTAGTTGCCATATTGTAGCAAGGACTTTGATGAGCTGAAGAGTGCCCAGAGGATGGCAATCCTCAGCATTCTGATTACCATCCTCTGCCCTATGATGATTGGTTGAAAGAATTTTGGATGTTTGGCCTGGTGATCACTAGGGGAATGGGGAAAAAAAAATTGTTGACTTCAAGTGTTTTTGTGACAGATTCAACTTATACTTTTTGTCCCCAGAGGCAGAATTAGGAGAGATGGGTGGCAGTTAAAAGGCAAAGTTTGGCTAGACATTAGCAAAAGCTCCCAACCAGAGCCAGCCAAAGGTGGAAAGGGCTGCTTCAGGCAGGAAAGGGTCCTTCTCACTGGAGGTCTTAGAGCAAAAACTAAACATTGCCTGTCAGGAGAGGAGACTCTCATTCACGTATGGGCTGCACTAGATAGCCCCTTAGGATCCTTTAAGCCCTGAAATCTGGAACATTTTCCCTTGGTAGCCCCTTCAGCAGCTTCCTGTGCCCTGGCTCAATGGATCAAAACTCTTGAACTAGAAAGGCTCTCAGGGGCTACTCCCTTATAGCCTACTCCCCTCATTGTAAATAGTTAAGCGTGTTTCCCTTCCAGTGGGTTGCAGCTACCACCCAATGGGATTATTTCTGCAGGCATGGGAGGGTCACAGGTGATTGACTTGGCAGGATATCTTTCACCATTCTCTTGCTCTCCTGATTTCAAGCTATGAAGAAGGATAATATTTGGCATTTAAGAACTACGCAGATTTTCAATGTTGAAATCACAGTACTTGTTTAGGGGCAGCCCTTACATACAGTAAAGAAGTGTAATTGTGAAGATTGCTGCATGTGCTATTTGTGAAAAGGAGTTAGTGGGAATGGCTTTCTTTTCAGTTTAGTGCTCACAGCTGAGCCTACAGACAAGCAAAACAGATTATTTGTGTAAGGTACAATGGATTTTTAATTGGCTATAAAGTTTCAAACTGCTTTCTGACCCTTACCTAATAGCCGTTGTTGATCTGCTATCCAAAGAAATGTGTCATTAAGTAAGCCCCTTTCAGCTCTGCGCACATCATTAACCAGAAATGAAATAACTTTGGGTGGCTCTTGGTGTCCTTTTTCCTTCCTCCTGTTGTAAGTTTCAGGTCACTCAAGAAGGGAAATGAGGCAGATTCATTTTTACCCAGAGTATCTTGTCCAGTACAATCACCAGGAGCAGCCTTCATGTTCACTGAGCCATGATGGGGGATGAGCTATAACCCTTCTGTGCCTAAATATTGCCTATATCAAGGCATCATCTTCCCCTCTGGTAAGGCCTTAATTCCTGCCATTTCATTGGACTAATATTTTAATTACCTACCCTGTGAGTTGTCAAGAGACAGAATGGTACACTGGATAGTGAACTGGGCTGAGTCAAAAAATCTTGGGTTCAAGTTCTGGCCATGAGACCCAGGGGCAGGTCACTTAGCCTCCCAGGAAACTTTCTAAAACATTAATTTACTCAGCAGGTAGATGGAATAGTAGAGGAAGTTTCCTCATTGGATATTCCCCATACTAATGAGACCAGAGGTTCAAACCAACTCTTGAATTTTTGGTGGTTTTGCTTCTCAGGAGGAAGGGAAAATTGATCTCTCTTTCCTCCCACTTCTCTCCCTTTTGGCTATTGTGTCTTGCAAGGCTTTGTCCTTTACATATATCACCCCTAGTAGGAAGTATTCCCCAAAGACAGAGTGGGAGAACATTTTGAGAAATGTGACCATAAGGCGTCAAGAAGAGAGCCATTGGGTGTTACACTGCAGAGAGGAACAAGCCCAGGGAGCTCAGGGGAGCACTATTTCCAGCAAGGCTGTTGCTGCTAGGGGGACAAGTGTGAGTATATGGTGAGAAGGCTACAGGGACCCTACACTGCTGGGCATGTGGCTTGCCTAGACCAGCTATGTTCCCTAGTGTCTGCCTCTCTCCGTAACGTGTGTGCATTCTTCTTCCTGACGTTAAATGAATCATGGGAGAGCACGCCCCAGGTTTCATTGGGGAATGTTTTCTTACTACTATTCTCATTTTTGTCTTCTCAGTCAATACTTTTGCTTTGAGCTAACAGTCTCTACTTGCTGCCTACTAAAGAGGTGCACCTTGGTGGGAGCTTGTGAGCTATTGTTTTCTGATTGCATCTCAGAGGATCTCAAGTCCGTGGTGGCCATTTCCCAAAAGATCCCAATCTGTAAGTGTAAACTGAGGAAAGAGAGGATTAGACCCAGAGAGGCCACGAGAGTTGATGTTTAAATCCACTTATTAAAGTATCCTCCATCTTGTAGAATTCCTAGAGTCCTTAAATGTACAACTCACATGCCACTCCTTTCCCAACTCTTCTACTTAATAATACTATCTTTCTCTTACAATTACTTTACTCTATAGCCTAGGCTTTGTTTTTACTTGTCTACACATATACTGTCTCCCCCAATAGCATGTCAGCTCATTGAGGTCAGGACCTATTTTGTTTTCATCCTGTATCCCCCTATGCTGAGCATGGCCATGGAGGCTTGTTGAATGGAACTGAACTGAAATCTCTCACCTGTGGTCCTGTTCACTGACACACCTTCTCTCTTACTTTCGATCCCCCCACATTTTTAATCATTGCATTGTTGTAACTTCAGCAGACTTACTTTTAAACCTTTTGCATGTGTCATTTTTTTCCTATAGAGAGTGTCTATACCATTCTTCAGAAATAGGCTCTGGGCCATGAGCTCTTAATAAGTATTTACATGTGCTAAATTAAAGGCTGAGGATGCAAAGAAAGGCCAAAACAGCCTCTAGCGACAAGGAGCTCATGTTCTAATCTTGGAGACAACATGCAAATGTCTAAGTCTACAATGATCAGCTGGAAGAGAATCTGAAAGGAGAAGACCCTCATGGGGAGCAGGGAGAGACAGGAAAGACTTCTTCAAAGGTGGGATTTAAGTGGAGATCAAGCGGAATGATGTGCTCATATAAAAACAAAAAATGTCATTGAATCCATCAGTCAGATCTCATACTGAGAAATGGACAGAATCGGAGAACTCTTCTCATATTCCAGAGGAGTTCTTTTTTATGGAAGAGGAAACAGAAGTTAGAGGTTAAGTGACTTGCCTAGGGTCATATAGGAGCTATGTGGTGCACTATATCAAATACTGGACACAAGACTCATCTTCCCGAGTTCAAATCCATCCTCAGACACCTATTAGTTGTGTCTCTGGGCAAATCACTTCACCCTGCTTGCCTCAGTTTCCTCATCTGTCAGATGAGCTTGAGAAATAAATGGCAAACCCCTCTAGTGTCTTTGCCAAGAAAACACAAAATGGAGTCCTAGTTGGACATAACTGAAAATGATACAACAACGACAAGAACCACTAAGATCACACAGATGGGACAGAGCTAGGATTTGAACGAAGATGCTCCAGCTCACAATGCAGACCTCTTTCCGTTGTTCCACATTGGAACTAAACCTCTTATTTTGCACATTCTGGAAAAATTGTCTTGTAGTGAGACTATATCCTTTTCTGTGGCTAATCACCTTATAGATATGTGCCACTGAGCATAGAAGGGAGAGTGTGGATGGCTCAGGACAGTTCACCGCTTCTAAAAAAGCACTCCAATGGCCTGTCTTACTGATGGAGGTCCAGCTAATTTTGAGCACAAAAATCAGCATTGCAGTACAGCTACCATGCTGTATTACTAGTTTTACTGTTTTGAGTATGTACTGGACTGAGTATTCCCCCTGACTAAATGGGGAAAGTAAAGCCAGAGCCTTGTCCATCTCAGTAGGGCTTTGCTCTGTATTCCCTTTGGGAATTATCCTTCATTGATTTGTGTTAAGCTAGAGCCTGCTTTTATCTGCTGCCTGCTTCAGCTTGCCCATCTTGATCAGACTTCCTTGGGCTCCACTTGCTCTGAGTCATCTTGTAAGGATGGCAAATTCAATGTGGGTACTTCTTGTCCTGTTTTCACTGGATCTTAGGATCCTAGATTTATAGGTCATCAAGTCTTAGACATCATCAAGTCCAACTTAGAGGTCATCAAGTCTAACTCATTTTACACGTGAGGAAACTGAGGCCTACGGAGGCAAAGTTACTTGGATGGGTCACTAGAAGAGTAAAAAAATGGAACTAGCATCTGATTCCAGGGCCCTAGACCCCAAATCCAGTGCTCTTTTCATTAGATGGCAGTTGTTTCTCAATACCTAAGGCCTCTTATGAGTATCTTGCATGGACAAATGCAAGAGCCACACGCTGACATCTTAGTGTGCTATGGCATCAATATGCCAATTTCCTGGTTTCTACAAGCTTCTACTTTGAGGGATATTGTCCTTTGTCTTTTAATTTTTTAAATGATATGCTTTAATATAACCTTAGCAAAACAAAACCCAGGGCTAACTGTTCAATGATTAATGCATTATTGTTCAATACATTATTGGATATGTAACATTGATATATAATAGAAAATCCCCTAAACAACCTAAATGTCCAACAATAGGAGAGTAGTCAAATAATTCACAGGACATTAATGCAATGAGAACATTGGCATAGTGTATAGAGGACTGACAGCTAAGTCAAGAGGACCTGGGTTCCAGTCCTATAGTGACTGCCCAGCTGACCCTGGACAAGTCAATTAACTTCTAACAGTTGCAGTATTTATTTTTTTCCCCTTTTTTTGTGGGGAAGGAGGCAAGGCAATTGGAGTTAAGTGACTTGCCCAAGGTCACATAGCTAGTAAGTGTCAAGTGAATTCAGGTCCTTTTGACTCTGGTGCTCTATTCACTGTGCAACCTAGCTGCCCCCAAGTACTTTTAAATTCTATGAGGTCCAGATATGCATTGGTGGGAGGACGTGGACTTGGAGGTTCCTTTTGGTGTTGGACCAAAAAAACCAAACCAACCATAATGAAATAGTAAAATACAATTAAGAGGGAGAATTATGACGAAGACAAAGAGAAACACCTTTCTGATATAATGCAAGGTGAAAAAAGCCCTGAATGATAAGCATAAAGTTCATACTAACTCCAGTCAAATGCAGAGAGGCAAATGAGAACAAGTGGAGCATTCTCTCGGTGTTGGCCAATGCTGTTAGTTTTGCCAACACATGCTGATCGCTCTTCTGTAAGATAGGTGATTTCCTCCCCATCAATGCCAAAACCAAAGCAAACTTCTATGATGCCTTGGATTTACTTCGGTAGACTTTTCCTTAAGAGCCCAAGGCAGCACAAGCCCCATTTGTCTCCATCTACATCATTACAACCTGATACAGCTTGTACTGCTTTAGTCGTACATATTTACATATGTAGTTTATATATCTATATATATCCTGTTTTGCAAGTCCTTTTCTCCATTTGATATAGCTTCATTACATGGTTAATATCCTCTGATTGCTGCATTGCTTCAGAGCCTTCTCTGCATACCCAATTGGCTACAACAGTTCAACTACACTGGATGATAAAAACCTACAGACCAAGAAGGCTTATTGCTTTATTTCATTCATCTTTTGTCAATTGATAAAATTTGAAAACTGAGAACTGGGATATTTTGAAACCCAAGATGCCACAAAGCCATCAAGAAGGTGATGACCGAACAAGCAATATACTTCCGGGAGAAAAAAGAGGCAAGTGGGGCTCTGGGAGTCACTTTCTTGTTGTCAGAATGGGTTTCATGATTGCAGCCCTGATGTCATGAGGGTAAAACTGCCGAGAGGAGCAATAGGCTAGGTTATAAAAGCTTTAACCATATTTCTGATTAGACCACAAGAACAGATGGGAGGGGAGCAAGGCTGAGCAGTGGGACATTATATATAGCACAACTTGGTAGTAGTTAGAAATTGCTGCTTTCCTTGTAAATGGGATTATTAATGGGAATTTAGAGCTTCCGCTAAAATTCAACTCATCCAAAACTTCTCACTTTACAGATGAGGAAACTGAGCCTCAAAGAGGTGGGCTGATTTGCCCAAGGACATACCTCTGCCATTATAGGCAAGATTCCAAACTTTTGGAATTCTAAACCGTAGAATGTTTGGACTCCAAATTTACTGCCCTCTACATCTATGTGGATGATTTTGTGAATGAGTTACCTTTCTTATCAGCTCTTTGGGGAGCTGGTTCCCTTATCCCCAACTCATACAGTCACTACCCTAATTGAAGCCCCCATAACCTCTCACTTGGACTGTTGTAAGAACCTATTAATCTGTCTCCATGTTTACAGTCTCCCCCTCCCCAATCCATACTCCGAACAGCTGTTGAAATAATCTCCCTAAAGCACGAATCTGGCCATGCCATTCCCTTGTTCAAAAACTTTACAATGGATAAATCCCCATTGCTGTTCAGATGGACATTGAGCTCCTTGCCTTGGTTCCAAGGACATTCATCCAGCCCTTCATGGGCCTCCCCTTCTTGGCCTGTTAGACCACTTAATACATCCTGCTTTTCAGGTGGACTGGCCCATTTGCTGTTTCCCAAACTCAGTCCTGTTTTTGGCTTCTCCACCTTTGGACACACTGTCCTCCATCTTTCCAACACATTCCTTCCTCATCTCTTCTTCTTGGAATCACTAACTTGCTTCAAGGCTTATTTCATGAGCAATCTGCTACCAAGAAACTTTCCTGATCTCCTTAGGTATTGTCTCTCTTCCCCTCAAACTATGATGAATATATTTATCTGTTGCCATGATGCACCTCCCCCAGTAGGTTAGAAAGTCCCTGAAAGCAGGGATCTTCATTTTTGTCCTTGAATCCCTGGTCCATAGGAAGTGTCCAACATGTAGAAGCCACCTAGTAAATGCTTTTTGATTGAATGTTTTCTAATCCTGGCACTCAGTACAGCAACCTGACACACAGAAGCCATATATTGGTTGCTGAATGATGTATTTATTGTCTTTTTATCTCTTTCTTTGTGCTTAGTAGGCACTTAATAACTGCTTATTCAGTTGCATTGGATTAATCCTTTGAGAATCATACTGATTTGTTCCTTATGCTTCTGTGACTGAACAAACAGGAAAGTAAATGCCAACCCTCCATCCCTTTCTACGTGTGTATACACACATTTTAAAAACAAATGATCTTGTTTGGGGGCAATTAGGGCTGCTATCCTGAGTCAGTCATTTTAAAATTTACCCTTTAGCAGAGTTGTGACAAGATAACAAATGTGCAGTTTATGGGTGTAGGAGTGGAGTCCTGGAGAAGTGAGAAAAAATGAACTCATTGAGTCTTCATGGACCATCAAGTCCAGAGACCTTTTCATTTGAAAGAGTCCCTTCCTAAAGCATTCCTTGGATTGCAGCTTCTTATATGTGGGGGAAGGGAATTCTCTCTCTGTCTCTGTTTGTCTGTCTGTGTCTGTCAGTCTGTCTGTCTGTCTGTCTCTCTCTCACTAGATGGGGTGCATTGACCAGAGTAAAAATGCTTATTAAAGCAAATCCAGTCTAATCAGCCTGTCATCCTTAAATGCCTTCAGGCCCTGTTTGGGTGCCAGAGTCATACATAGCAGTCTAAGGGTTCAGACTTAAAGAATGTCAGGGCTGAAGGGACCTTACAGGTCATCTAGGACAACTCCATCATTGTATAGATGAAGATGAGGTGAGGTGAGGTGTCTAGCCTGTGGCCATAGTTCCTCCTTCAAGAACCTTTTAACCTGATGGGAAGAGAATAGCTTAGCACATGAAGAGTTAAAGGAGAGGACAGTATTTATATAGCAATAATTAGAAAAATACAAGGGATGCTATGAATCTCTAACTGAGAAGCATAAATAATGAGTGCCAAGAGATCAGAGGACAGATAGATCACCGTCTGCCTATGGGGTCTAGGAATGCTTTATGGAAAAGGAACAACCCAGGAAGACATCTTTCTACTCATTCATTAATTCAGTAAACATTTATTGCCTACAGTACGTAATTAATCATTGGCAATCCACTGCCTCCGACTTATTCATGTTGCAGTCTCTCCATTGCTCTTCAGTCTCATCTCCTCTGACCTTGATTCCTTGAGGGCTAAGATTCATAGCTATCAAGGATGGGAGAAAATGAGGGTTTAAAAGACTGGTATTTCTGTGTCGGGGATCATTGTTGACAATGCTGAGCATTTTCCCAAATGGATTTCATGTTGCTCTCCTCTTCATGTTCAACTTTGGGCCCAGCTCTTGGCTCATCTGTATTGTCTGAGATATTTGATGATTATGTTTGATAAGCAAATAAGGGTACTATATTAATAAGCATATACTGTGTGCCAGGTACCTGTAGGTGCTATGATTGCTATGATAGCTTATGGTCTTGGAAAACTGACAGTCTTAGAGAAGTCAAGTGATTTGCTCTTCCTGTCACATTACTGCTGGACCTACTCACTGTGCTAGAGTAGAGGCAGCACTGACTCTGTGTCAGAGGACCTGGATTCAAGTCCTGCTTTTGACTCTGCCTCTGAAACTTTAGGCAAATCATTTCAGCACCATGGACTTTGGTTTCCTTAAATGTCAAAGGAAGGTATTGGTGTAAAGGAATCAACTCACATTTTTTTTAAGTGCAATTTATTTATTAAATGTGCTCTAAAGTATCTGAGGAAGGATTTGAATTCTGGTCTTCCTGACTTCTAGGAGTTCTATGCCCTGCTGCCTTTCAGACATAGTTGTGTGTGTCCAATATTGATTCATCAGAAGGAAAAAGAGAGGGCATAACCCTTAATTTTAAACTTTTATATATTCATCAATTCCTGTTATTATATTTTTAGGGCTGGGTGGGCATTTAACAATACAGTTTAGTCCAAGTAGCATTTATCAAATGCCTACTGTGTTCAGAGGGCACTATGAGAGACTGTGGGGATCAAAAGATGGAATGAAAAACAAATTTCTGCCCTCAATAACCTTAGGACCCATTGCAGGGGCAAAAATAGACCCAATGTTAAGCAAATACAAATTATAACCAGGTAAGTACAAAGTAATTTGAGCTTTGATTGAAGATACAGAGTTCAAGAGACACAGGAGTAGGGGGAGGATTCCCGATCTGGGGGACTGCCTGTGTGAAGGGCTGGAGGAGGATTGAGGGGGGAGGGAATAAGAATGTTTGTGCTGCTATTGCCACACAATATTGTAACCACTTTAGTGGACCTGAGTTCAGTTACCACCTCTGACACTACCTGTGTCACCTGAGGCAAGTTACCTCAGTTTCCTCATTTGTAAAATGAATATTAAACTAAGTCAATCAACAAACACTTATTAAGTGCCTACTGTGTACCAGGCTTTGAGATTACAAAGCCAAAAGTGGCAGCCCTTACTCTTAAGAATTTTACAATCTATTGAAGGGAGAGAATGCATGCACATACATACCTATACATTTATATGTGCATATCTAGGTATTCACAGAGATGCATGGTTATTTCAGGGAAAGGACTAGATGGTCTTTACAGCCCTTGTAACTCCAGATCTTTGGTCCCTTCCTGCCCTAAATTCCAGGTTTCTATTTATTCAAAGGGAAGAAAGACTGACTCAAAGTAAGGGTAACACTACAAAAGAGCAATCAGAAAGAGTTTGAGGTGAGACAATGATTCAAGAGAAAACTAAGGTTAAAGGCACATCCTCAGAGCAAGTTTATTATCAGTAAGGGAAGAAAGAAATAATATGGTCTCAAAAAGAAAAAAGTGGGTAGAGGGACATTGCCGTTCTGGTTTCCAGAGCTGCTGAGCGTATGCTGACTTGTTAGCCTCAAGCTTCTCTTCCCTCTAAAGCGTCCTGAACGCTGGGTCACATGATCCCAAAACCTTGGAGGGATTCTGGTAACTCAGTGGACGCTGCATGTACCTCTACCCCCTTGGCCGTCACCTTCTCCTTCCTTCACCTGCCAAACCTTAGCTCTGGATGACTCTTACCATGGGCCTCTTCACTGTTACTCACAAGCAGTTGAGTGACTTCTAAAAAGGTTGCTGACTGGATACACTACAAAGTAACGTTACTCAACCTCAGCGGAGTCTGCACTGCAACAAGGCCGTCCTTTTGTTCCTTCTAAATGGGTGCTCTATCTCATTTCTCACAGAGTTTTCCCAAACTGTCTATTTCCTCTTCAAGTACCATCTTACCTCAGCCAAAGGTAGTGTCTCTTATTTTACTGCGAAGATTGAGGCCACTCAACATGAGCTCTTTCTCCTCCTTCTCTCTTCACATCACAGCCCCTTGAAATCATTTCTTACATCTTCTTTTTCCTACCCTGAGTCTCTGGCAAAGAGATGGCTCCCCTTTTTTCCATTTCCAACTCCTCTACGTATAAACTAGATCCCATCTACTCCCATTTTCCTCCAGCAGATTACATCCTCAAAAATTCACTCCCTCTGACCTTTAACCTTTCCTAATCAACCGCTTTCTTTCCTACTGCCTTGATATGCCTTTATCTCTCCCATCCTTTAATATTTTGGGGGGGCGAGATAGAGCAGATTGTTTCCTTGTATAAAAAGAAAACTAGGAATATATATGTATGCACACATACATACATATATATGCACATAATATACACAGTAGCTTTTGAGTGGTACAGATGGTATGATACAGGTGTTTCAAACAATTTTCATGATGGAACTAAATTAATTTTTAAAAAGGGACATATTAAAAAAAGGGATATGTTGTGTACAATCCAATGGATTAAGGGTACAAAATGGGAAGGAAAAAGATTTCAGGTCTCCCATCCTTTATAAAAATGTTGACCGGATCTTATTGCCCCCTAAAGATATTATCTTCTATTTTCTCTCCATTTCTCAATTTAACTCCTTGAATAAAGCTGTCTACACTAACTGTATACACTTCTCCACACATTCACTCTCTTTTTTTTTTTTTTGCAATCTGGCTTCCAACCTCATCTCTCAATGAATACCCTGAAAGTTACCAATGATATCTTAATTACCAAATGTACTGGTTCTTTCTCAGTCTTTGTCCTTGACCTATCAGCTACATTTTACATCCCCCCCTTCCTGGATACTCTTTCATCTCTTTGTTTTTGTGATCCTATTTCTTTTGACTCTTCATCTGACCTTTCCTCAGTTTGCTCTGATGGCTCATTATGCTTTTTAACTGAGTCCTCCCCAAGCTTCTGGTGCCAGTCCTCTTGCTTTCTTTCTGTACTTTCCCTCTTAATAACCTCATCAGCTCCCATGGGTGTACATATCATTTCTATGCAGATGACTCATATATAGATACATATAGATGTATACACACATATGAGTATATGTATTTACACATACACCTATGTAAATGTATATTGCATACATGCATATGTAGATTTCCATTTTGAACATGTTGAGTTTTAGATGCCTCAGGGACATCTATTTGGAAAAATTTAAAAGGCAACTTTTGACTCAGGATTTAAAAATCAGAGGAGAAAATGAGACTGGGACACATAAACCCATAGGTGTGCATACGAATACATGCACACACGTATATGTGAATGCATACATATAGGCGCATATATAGCCATACATATACACATATATTTCCTATATATCTATGTGTGTATATATCCAGTCAAACTCTCTCCACTGACCCCCAGTCTTGTATCACCAAGTAACTATTGGACTTTTCACTTTGTGGTGTCCCAAACTTGATATCCCAAAGATACTTAAAACTCTGGTTGTCCCAAAGAGAACTTCTTAGCTTTTCTCTCAAATATTTTTCTCTTCCCCCTTGTTTCTGTCAGAGGAATCTTTCAGCCATCCTTCGAATTTTCCGGTTTTGTAACCTCAGCATTATCCTGAGCTCTTCACTCTCCCTCACCTCTTATCAGTTGCCAAATCTTGTGATTCCTACCTTCAAAACATCTCTTGCATCTAACCACTGCTCTCCATTCTGGCAGCTTCTGTGTTGGTTAAGGTCCCTGGAGCCTCTCACTGAGGTCATTATAACAGCTGGCTAATAGTTCTCACTCTTCAGGTCACTTTCCACTTCTGTCTACAATACACACTGTAGCAAAAGTAATTTTCCTCAAGTACAGATCTAAACACTGGACCTTTACATTCAACCATCTCCAGAGACTTTCTATGGCATGTAGTATAAAACAGAAATTCCTTTGTTTAATTTTTAAGGCCCTGTATAATCTGGCCTCAAACTGTCTTTCCAGACTCATTGGACATTATTCTCCCTCTCACACTCTGTGATTCATCAGGCTGGCCTTCTCTCTGTCCGTCCCACATACCACTCTATCTTCTGCATCTGTGCCCCCCTCCATGTCTGGAATATACTCCCTCCTTATTCCTGCCTCATTGGGCCCACTTTTCCTTTCAGAGGCAGCTCAAGCACCATCTTCTGCATGGAGGATTTCCCAGGTCTCTCTAACTGCTAGTGCCTTCTTTCAAATGACCTTGTATTTAACAACTTTTTATATATTTTATTTATTCACTTTATGACTGTGCTGTATATATTTTTATTTGTGCTTGCTGATTTTCCCATTAGACTGTAAACTCCTTACAAGCAGAGCTTATTTCATTCTTTGTATCTGATTCCTTAGTGGCGAGTGCAATACTTGGTACATGGTAGCCCCTTAAAAATACTCATTGGTGGCTGATTTATTGATAGACTAATCAATTCAAACTCAGGAAGACAGGAGTTCAAATTCTGATTTCAACAGCTGTTAGTTGTAAGACCAAATTTGTCACATAGCTGGGGCTTAGAAATTTCCCCATCTGAAAAATAGAAGTGCTATGCATGTAGTACCTGTATCATTGACTAGTTGTAAGGTTCAGATAAGGTAATGTTTGTCAAGCGTGTTGCAGACTTAAAGGCACTAGATAAATCCTAGCTATCATCTTTATTGCTTTCAGTGTTCTCTTATACTCTAAAAAGTTCAGGTAGAAGCAGTCTTGGACAAATAATTTTCATGCTATTTTTCCTTCACATTTAACGTTTGGCATGCTGTTGCCCAGGTGGATGTATGACTGCTTTTTGTCACTGTAAAGGGATTTGGGTAGAAGCTTGTCTTTTGTAGGATTACTGAAAGCATCTTTGGGATCCCTCTTGTAGTATATGAAAATTATGCTAATCATGGATGGTGCTATCTTTGGACATGTCTCGTTCATCCCCCTTCTCTGGAATGCAAACTGCCTAAGGACAGGCACCATTTCTAACTTCATATCTCTTGTATCCTGTTTGTCATAGTCTAGTATGATCCTTAATGAATGGATGAATGGATGGATGAACAATGATTTAAAGAATGTTGGGGAGGTTGGGGAGGAGTCAGTCATCTAAACAAGTAAACAATGACAGATGCTTTTTTGTTTGTATTAGCATCTTTGTTAAGTCTGGTGCAATTGTTTATTGTCGGAGGAAAACAATTTGTTACTGTTCTGCCAGACAGAAAACTTAATGGACAGAGTACTAAGCCTGTTGTTTAGAAACCCTGAGTTCAAATATGACCTCAGACACTTTCTTAGTTTTGTGACTCTGCGCTAGTCACTTAACCTCTGCTTGCTTCAGTTTTCTCATCTGTAAAATGGAAATAACAATAACACCTTTCTTACAGGGTTGTTACAAGGAGAAAATGAGATGCTCTCCTTCCTTCCTCCTTCCCTCCTTCCTCCCTTCCTCCCTCCCTCCCTTCCTCCCTTCCTTCCTCCCTCCTTCCCTCCCTCCCTCCCTCCCTTCCTCCCTCCCTCCTTCCCTTCTTCCTCCCTCCCTCCCTCCCTCCCTCCCTCCCTCCCTTCCTCCCTTCCTCCCTCCCTCCCTCTCTTTCCTTCCTCCCTCCCTCCTTCCCTCCCTCCCTCCCTTCCTCCCTCCTTCCCTCTCTCCCTTCCTCCCTCCCTCCCTCTCTTCCTCCTCCCTCCCTCCCTTCCTCCCTTCCTCCCTCCCTCCCTCCCTTCCTCCCTTCCTCCCTCCCTCCTTCCCTCCCTCCCTCCCTCCCTTCCTTTCTCCCTTCCTCCCTCCCTCCCTTCCTCCCTCCCTCCCTCCCTCCCTTCCTCCCTCCTTCCTTCCTCCCTCCCTCCCTCCCTCCCTTCCTCCCTCCCTCCCTCCCCCTCCCTCCCCCCCCTTGCTTCCTTCCTTCCTTCCTTCCTTCTTCTTTTTTCTTTCCTTCCTTCCTTGAGTGCATATAACAAAGAATTCTCAAACCTTGCTTCTTGGAATGTGTTGGCCTAATTGCTTCATGTCTACTGTGTCCTTAAGGCCTATCTTATCAACGGAATCTTAGGCAGCCTGCTTGTAGGGCTATCAATCAAGTAATTTACACGAACAGTTGCCTTAGTAAACAGCCTTATCATTGTTCCTCCCAGGATTCACATTAGTCAGTGACCTTGCATTAGCTTGGAAGGGACTCATTAGGATGTCCTCTGTCTCCTGATCTTTGCCTCATCTTCTCAGTCTGGGCATCCCTGCCCAAGCTTGTGTCTTGCTTCTTGAGTGACACATGCATATTTTTTCTTCTTAGAGACAAATGTCTGAGTGAAAGCCCACACAACCACTTCTGGTCACTGTGCTTTTCAGTTTGGCAATAAAAGGAAGAATTTTTAGCAAGTTGCTTCCTTGAACTACCCTTGATAGATAATAATGACATTTTTTGAAGAAAAGGGGAGCTAATGGTCTGGCTGTGATAATATACAAAGGTAGTGAGGCAAGCGAGAATGCTCAGGGAAATTGACTATCCAAAGTATTGCTCCTCACTTGACCAATTAAAGAGATGGATTTTGCCCCTAGTAGACTGAGATGTGCAGAAATTTAGGACCAAAATTCTATACTTTGATAGATAAGGGGTGTGGTCTTTGAAAATTGCCATTTAAGATCTTTGGGAGAAGACTACTGAATAATTTTAAAGACATTTTGTTGTGTGTAATGCACTTTGCTAAAATTCTTTCCATGTGATATCAAGAACTCCAATGAATCAACAAGCCCTTCTTATGCACCTACTATGTGCCAGACACTGTGCTGGGTAATACAAAGGAAAGGCAAAAACAGTCTTTTCTGAAAGAGATTCCATTCTAAAAGGGAGACACATACAGGGAAATCAGTACATGCAAGATAGCCATGGAATAATTGGAAGCTCACTTTAGAGTGGAATGCTCAAGCAGCTGGGGGAGGCGGGGTGGCAGCTTGGGACAGGGTGAAAGCCCGAAAAGGTCTCCTGCAAGATGTGGGTCTTAAAGAAAGCCAAATATTCTAAGGAGCAAAGGCTAAACTCCACATGCTGACAGATGGATCATTACCACCTAGCTCACAGGGTAGCATCTACCAGAAAGGACCATTGTGAGATCAAATGATATATTTAGAAAGTATTTACCTGGCACATAAACTTAACAAATACAAATGCTCTTCAGCATAAGCCCACTGATCTGGAGAGAGGATCCTTCCTGAAGGGTGTTCCATAGGGCATAAGCAGATCCTGGAGAGATTTCCTCTATATCCCAGAAGTGAATGTGCATCTGGCCAGTCCAGTCAGATTCAGGGCAATGCCTATGGATGACCATAAGATGATTAACATTTTTGGTCACAGAAATAATAAAGACCATTTATCAAGGATTAGAGAGTTGTGATCCACAGAGTTCCCTGCCTTCAATGTCTTGTAACAACAATCCATCTGCCACATAGCTTTAGAAATGATTTTTCTTGAGGCTAGACGTTACCATGGTACTGCTCTACTCAATGAACACCAGTGAATCCCCTATCCCCTCTAATCTCCTCTGAACTTTAAGGTCCTTAGTTATCTGGCTCTTACCTTTTTTTCACCCTTATTATATGTTACTTCCTCTTGGGTTCTGCCCAGTTGGCCATCTGACCCATGACTTTCCATCTCCCCTTATTTTGTGCCTTTACACTGACTATTCTCCATAAATGGATGCACTTCCTTCTCATCACCTGACCAAGAATTCTACACCTGACTTAACTGAGGCCCAGAGATGTGACGTGACTTTCCTAAAATCACACGACCAGGTATTCCTTAATGATGGGACACAGGACACCCAGTTCTGTGGCCCCTTGGAAAATTATTATTAAGCATTGTTCATCTTGATAAAGGCAGAAAAGGAGGAAATAAAAGGACTTAATTATATCACTTGGAACTTAGGATAAGAGAGAACTTGCTTCTCTTGTACAGCTTGGAACTGTTGGGGTAGGAAAAATAGGGCAAGCACTGAGCAATGAAAGAAGAGGTGTCTAGGCATTTTTACATATGGGGCAAAGGAAGGAGAGACTTTCTTTTTAATTTTTACTTGGGGCAAAAGAGAGAGGCATCAATCAAATAGAAAAATAATTCTGCTGGAAGAGGTGTGTTGTATTTTAGTTTGAGTAGATGCACTCAGGCCGAATATGGTTTGAGGTGAAATGGACAAGAAGGTAGGCATTTTCGTTGTAGAATTGTTCCCCTAGTCCCCCAGACCCCAAACACAAAGGAACATATAAGTGATAATCAAAGAACAAGTTTATTTGGGGCTTGAAGAAAGACTACATACCGTCAGTGAAGGGCCAGTCTTAAATGAATTGAGACAGGCTCCTTACCATATTGACTTCAGGATGAAGGACTTTTTTAGCTACAATCATTATCTAAGATGGTGTGCTAAGATATAGAGGGGTTTTATGTTAGTGTTGGTGGAAAGAGCATTCACTGAAAATTTCTTTGTTTGAAAATTATAATCTGATTCCTTCTAAGGACATTTCTCCCATGCATTTCTATTTAACTTTCCAGTTTGAATTCCTACTGCCAGTGTCAGGCCAACAGGGTGTATTTCTTCATCAGTTCTGTAAGGAAAAAAGACTCTTGGAATAGGAAGATTTCCTTTTGGGGATGGAGCCAAGATGTGGAGTAGAAAGACTCATGTACGCTAGCTCCGAATCCACAGCCCATAAATTTCCTGTAAAAAGAACTCCCCACAAATTCTGGAGCAGAGCAAACCACGCAGAAACACAGTGGAAGAGATTTCCATTCCAAAGAGCCCTGGAAAGCCATCCCCAGGGGTCTGTCATGCTCTGGATGCGGAGCCCACCCCTGTGCTGCCCTGGCCATGCAGCCCAAGAGGAGCAGATCCGAGCAGGCTTCAGGGACAGAATCTCTGGCGGCCACAAAGGTCCCTCCACCCACAGGTGCTACAGGTCAGTGAGAGAGACGTCTCGGCTGGCTGAGAGGGGAGCGGGGTTTCTCCATGACTCGGGTCCCCTCAGGAGGCAGTGGTGGAGGCAGCGGCAGAGGCAGCAGTGGCCAGGGGCTCCCAGACCAGCAGGCAGGAGCTCAGGGCCATTACCAAAGGTCTCTGCATAAACCCCTGAGGAAACTGAACCTGGGAGCCGGCCCTGCCCCGACCCGAGCACCAGAACTTAAACTCACATTGAATAGCAGCTACCCTGCCACTGAAAGCCCTAGGCTGGGAAGCAGCATTTGAATCTCAGACCCCAAGCACTAGCTGGGCGGATCTAGGTAGGGGTGCAGAGGAATCTCAGAAGTCAAGTAACTGGCTGGGAAAATGCCCAGAAAAGGGAAGAAAAATGAGACCATAGGAAGCTACTTTCTTGGGGAAGAGATGTTCCTTCCTCCTTTCATTTCTGATGAGGAAGTACAATGCTTGCCATCAGGGAAAGACGTGGAGGTCGGGGCCTCTCTATCCCAGACATCCGAGGTGGATATCTGGTGGGCTCAGGCCATGGAAGAGCTCAAAAAGGATTTTGAAAATCAAGTTAGACAGGTGGAGGAAAAACTGGGAAGAGAAATGAGAGAGATGCAAGAAAAGCATGAAAAATGGGTCAATACCTTGCTAAAGGAGACCTAAAAAAATGCTGAAGAAAAAGATTTCCTTTTATCTAAGTGGCTTTTCTAGAGATATTTTTACAACTTAATCATTTCATCTTATTTAAAATTTTTCTTTCTGAATGCAAGAAATGAGAAAATGAAAAAAATCTAGTATAGTTTTTCCTGCTTTTTCATCCATCTGAATTCAATAACAGTCCCCTTTAAGAGTCTGACATACTCTTTATTCCCACTGCGTCAAACTTGAGATGGAAAGCTCTACAGAGGGTTTAGAAAAAGAGAGCTAAGAATGGATGCACTGGAGAAGAGTAAATGTGCAATTCAGTTAAATTTTTGTTCATTTGCTTCTTCCAGGATTTGAATTCAGAGATTTTGTATAAATATAGAAGGTAAATCTGGCATTGGGAGGGAAACAATAGTTGAGTTACAAGGATCAGAAAATCAATTTGAGAATGAGAGATGAGAAGGCATGTGAATTAAGGAAGGAGCCAGAAAAACAAATGGAGTTATAGCCACAAAGGTATTTTTCCCCCCACATGTCAAACTGTCTAGTATCATAAACCCTCTGCTGAGAGGGAAGCTTCAAGGGCTAAGGGACACTTTTAAAAGATGGGAATTTAAAGTGATCACGTGGCTGCTGTCCGAGGTCTTGGAGGAAGATGCCTGAAGGTGATTGCATCTGAGTGGTTTTCTACAGGGAGTCACTGAAGTCATTATAAATCATGACAGCTTCCTTGAAGTTGAAACAACCTGCATAAGCCTTTGAAGTGCCACGATTCTAAGAGACCATCCTCGGAGAGATCCTAAATTGGTGCTCATTTAAGGCCTTTCCTGTTGCTTGTCTATATTCCTGATGGACATGGGAGGAAATGGGGACATCATGATGTAATGGTTAATGCTCTGGTTTTGAAGTCTGTGACTATGGATAAGTCACAGAATCATAGCATCTCAGAGGCTTCACAATACCCAAGCAAGAACTTATACTGTAGCATAATCAGGCAGCTCAATTCAATTTTTGCTTAAACACCTCCAGGAAGGGGGAACCAACAGCCTCCTGAAGGAGTCCATCCCACTTTTAGACAAGTCTAACTGTTGGGAAGTTTTTGTGTGATTCAAGCGCAAATCCTCTTTGAAACTTCTATCCATGGTTTCTAATTTTGCCCTTTAGAAGCAAGCCAAGAAGTATTTTTAAGCATTTACAATGTGTCAGGCACTATGTTAAACCAAACAAATTGAATCCCTCACATACCGCTATTGACCTTACAACTTTTCCTCACCTCACCATTGAGAGCCTCACTTTTCCTATGTGTCAAATGGTAATAAAAATACTTCTTACTCTACTGGTCTCAATGATAGTTTAGGATGTGCTTGACAAAACATAAAGTGTTATATAAATATAAAATATTGTTATTATCATTCTTGCCACTTATTTTAGTCCGGGACTTTATCGTTACAAATGTGCTTTCCCATGCATTTCCTTCATCAAGAACTGACTACTGTAGGGAACAGGTTGTGTCTTCCTCACTTTTCCCCATCCAAGGGAAGGTATGCAAAAGAGAAAAATTAATTTTGAAAGCGAATAACTGAATGAAAAGTGGTATCTGGGAATGAGATTCGGATTTGTACATCACAGCTTATAAATATAGTTGACAGATTTCTGGCTAGAGATGAAATGTGCCTAAAATGACTGATAAGCGTGTCTATGTCAGATGTTTTACAAATCTAATCAAAGGGACTTTAACTAAAAATGATCGGAGATAGAGAAGATTACCTATATACTACCCACCCGTAATAGATACTACAGAGAGTGGCCATGTAAGGGAAGAGGAATACCACTTTTGACACCTACAAATTTACAGGAGACAGTATCAAACCAAGGAACCAAGAGTAAAATTCATGGTCTCAAGTGTATATACACAAATGGCCAAAGTTTAGGCAAGTAAGCAAGAATAAATAGTCAACTTAAGGTGGGGAGGTGGATGAGAAGGACATATTTGACTTCATGTACATCACTGAGACTTGATAGAATAAAACCTGGTACTGGACTGTGGCTCTGGTTGGGTATACTTCATTAAAAACATTTTAAAAGGGTGGTGGGGTAGCACTGTATATTAAGAAGGTATCCTTACATGTGGAAATCCAGGCAGCATGGAGAATATTTGGGTAAAAATCAAAGAATTGAGAAACCAACTGATTTTGTTATTGGATTAGAAAAACAGACAGGACAAAAGAAGAGCTTGAAAAATGGAGCACAAACCCAGCACCAAGGCATGATAGGTCAGTGATGTAGGACTTCAGTTACCCAGATATCAGCTGGAGCTCTCTATATGAAAAGAGAGCCTCTAACTGTTACTGACTTTCTAGTTGAAATTTCATTCTTTAAAAAGGTGGGGGGAACCAATAAGAGAAAATTCTCTTCTGGATTTGATTCTCATTGAAAGGAAGTAACTAATTTCTAGGATGGAAATGATGGGAAACTTTAGAGGAAGTGACCATTTAGCTTCAGAGTCTGTGATAGAGGAGAAAGAGCAGATGATACTTGATATACAGACTAGATTTGGGGAAAAAACCCCAAATTTGAAGGGTTCGGAGGAAAGATGTAATACTTCAGGCAAGTCAGCCCAGAAAGGGTGAGAAATACTTAAGAAGGAAACTGAGAATATAAAAGTAAATAATTCCAGTGGGGAGGCAAAATGGTATTTGTCTGAGGAGGCTAAAGTGAATGCTTAGGGAAGTCACCACACAAAGGTTATTTTAAAAATGAAATGTACATACTGTGAATATAAGAATGTGTATGATTCAGCCATGAAAGTTAATCAGAATGACCTGATGCTAGGGAGGGAATGTAGTGACTAAAAAAAGAGCTTGTAGAACTATATGGGAGAGAAAGGAGAATCACTGAATGGGTAAGTTCTCCGCTTGTTGAATCTGGGATGATGAAAACTGAAAAACTGCTTGATTCTTATCTGCTTATATTTACTCCACAAAGAAGGAATTTTCTTACACTGGAAGTGCCATAAAAATGCCAAACACTGAGATGTTATTCAAGATAAGTAAGGAGCTTCTAGCTGGCCTTGATGAATTTGGTTTACCTGGGCCAGATGAACAAAATTCTTAAATCTTGAAAAAGGTGGCAGATATCTTTTCTAAGCCATTTTCTGGCAGTTTCAAATGATTAAAATGGGAGAGAAACCACCATATTGGGGAAGGAAAATGTTGTTCTTATTGATTAATAAGGGAAAGAGATCAGAGGTTGTCCATTGTAGCCCAATTGCAGCCCAATAGGCTTAACTTTGTTCCCTAGGAAAGTTCTAGAGCAGATCATTAAAGACATGATTGGAGAACACTGAGAAAAGGGCATACATGATTGCAAAAAGTCAGGATGGCTTCATCATAAACATGTCATGAACAGACTACATTTCTTTTTTGAGGAGATTGCTAAAGTTATATATGAAGGGAATGTTTGAACTATGACCAAATGGTTTTCCCAGATTTAAGCAAGCATTTTGGTAACGTATCTTATACTCTTCTTGTAGAGAGGATGGAGCCATATGGACTAAATGATAATGTAATCAGATGGATTCATAATGGTTGGATATTGAGGCTCAATATCTATATTCATCTATATTCATCAATATTCTATGTTCAGTGGCTGGAGGTCTCCAGTGGAGTGCCCCAGGGATTTATGCTTGACCCTGTACTGTTTAACATTTTTATCATTGTGTTGGATAAAGGTTTCATCCAATTTGCAAATGACAGCAAGTTAGGTAGGATACTACCTTGAATGTAGTATCTTACCTATATCTGGATGACAGTAAGAATATAAAAATATCTTGGTAGGTCAAATCTAATAACATGAAACTGATAAATGTAAAGTTTTGCACATTAGTTAAAAATCAATACCACAAATATAAAATAAGGGAAGTATGATGAGATAGTCCTTTTTCTATAAAAGATAGAGATTTTATTGGACTGTATTCTAAATATGACCCAGCAATACCATACAGCAACCAAAAAGGCTAATGCAGTCTTGAGCTGTGTAGCTTCCAGGAATAGGGACTGAGTACTCCCTCAGTAATCTCTACTCAGTCTTTGCCATGCCTTATTGAAAATATCGTGTATAAGGTTAGGAAGGACATCAATAAGTTAGCGAGGTTCTGGACGAGGACAAGGATAGTGAAGGACTTGAATTCATGATACATAGGAGCATGGTTTAAAGGAATTAGACAAGTTTAGCCTGAAAAAGGAAAGACTTTATATGGGACATGACAATGGCCTGCAAGTAGTTGGACTAGCACATGGAGCTGGAATTAGACATAGAAGCAGGATAGTTTGATTTTAATGGCGAACTTGTGAAGGAGAATTAATAAGAATATACCAGACTGTTTCAAATTTTATTTCAATGGAGAAAGACAGACATGCCAACTGATATTCACAAGCAGTTTTAACATGGATTTTTTGCTAGATGGATAGCATACTTTGGACATATATTTCCCTATGGGGCTCAAATATTAAAATTTTGGCAATTGGAGAAATGCCTTGAGAACTCTGTAATTAAAATCATTCTTTATTTTATAGACCAAAGAATCCAGAGAGTATCCGGCTCAAATAAAAACCAAACAGGAGTTTGTGTGTCAGGAGTGGGGGAGGAAAGGAGGGCACTCACACCTCCTGGATTTGCCTTTATTTGCTGATTGGAGAGAAAGGTGAACAAGGGGCATTTAAGCACACACATTAGATTGATTTCAGCTAATACCAGACAGATGCTGAAGTCAGGAGGCTTAATGAAATGGTGCAAGGCTGTTAGGTTTATATCTTTGCATCAACAAGGAAAAACTCCAAATGATCCATGATCCAGGTTGAGGTAATGGGATGCTTTGTGACTCATTCAAATTAGACTTTGTTGTGTTTTAGTTGACTTCATGAACAAAGAAGATGACACATTAGACTTTGAGAATGCACATTTCCTTAGCTATCAGGAAACCCCAATGTATGACCACAGTAAATGCTCTTCTAGAGAATTTGTAATTATCATAAATTATTAGGCCAACAGAAAACTGTGCCTAATTGATTTCCAAGATAGTCTATAACTATCTTTGTTGATATTTTTGAGATGTGGAAACTTACTGCTAGGGCCTTCCTTCCTACAAGTCCTAAATATATATATGACCTCCCTAAATCTGGGTATCATGTGATGTTTGACAGCAATGTAATGGCCTCTTTAAATATAATGCATTTGGGGTGATCTGTGTCTTCCTATTGCAGCACCTTGTGCATGGCTGTGTGTAGTGGGATGGGCTCAGTAGGTAAATAATCAATATTTACTGTGATGAGCTTCCCAAACAAAGTGTGAGAGAGAAGAGGTATTAGATTGACTACCAAACTGAGCTGTTGTACTGATCTCATTGTTGTATGCTTGCAAAACCTGCCGAGTAACTTAGTCTCTTCCACTTGAATTGTCTTAGGAAGATTCTGAAGATCACCTTGGAGGTTAAGATACCAGATGCTATGGCTCTTCCTTGAACTAAACTCTCAAACATTCGAACTCTACTGCAGAAAGCGAACTGGCCACATTGTTCAAATGCCAAATGATGCTGGAAAGAAAGATTATTTTAAGGAGAACTCACACAGGACAAGTGCTCACATGGTAGTTAGACAAGGACACTCTCAAGTTCCCTCTTAAGAACTTTAGAATTGATTATGTGACATGGGAGACACTGGTACAGGACTGCCCAGTGTGGTGTGCCCTCATCAGAAAAGATGCCGTGCTCTATAAACAAAGCAGAATTGAAGTAGCTCAAAAGAAACATGAGATGTGCAAATTTAGAGAATCCTCCCCAAATGTTCACATGCACAATTTGTGCCCAACCTGTGCTAGAGCATTCTCAGCTTGTTTTGGTCTGATTAGCCATAGTTGGTTGCCCTGTAACTTGACTCTACCATAGTGATGCATTTTGGTCCTCTGAAAACAAAAGACAACAATCCACAACAATTGTGGCGAATAAAATGTAGACTTCTCTGGCTGGTAGTGTTAGAAAAAAAGTATTATACCAGAATATTGTCTGCATTGGCAGAAGTGGTCTTCATATAACATGGTTTTGCCTATTTTCTTTCTTATAAGGGTGGGTTCCATTTTGGGAAGCTCTGCCTGTCATTTATTACCTGTGTGTTCTTGGGCAAATCATGACAACTCTCTGGACCCCAATATCTTCATCTAAAAATGAGTGGGTTGGACCAGATGATGTCTGATGTCCAGTTCAATTCTAAATCTATGATCCTAGGGTGTTATTTCTTCCCTTCCTTTCTATTCTATTCATTCTATTCTATTCTATTCTATTCTATTCTATTCTATTCTATTCTATTCTATTCTATTCTATTCTATTCTATTCTATTCTATTCTATTCTATTCTATTCTGCAATGGGGACAGAATGGTTCATGCTGTTAAGTACAGTTGTTATAACACATTGTGTTCTTTTGTTTCACCATTTTTCTTTGATATGAAATTAGGCTTGACTGGGGGTGAGGTGGGCCATGTGTAACAACTTAAGTGATTTAAAAACAAAAATTATTAATAAGTCATATTTCAAAGCCATCATGTATAGCTCAGCCATTCCTAAAAGTATCAGTAGTTGGCTAAGTCAATATGCAGCCCAGAGGGATTCATCTCTATTTGAGTTTGACCCCATTCATCTAAATGGCACCTTTCCATCTTTCCAGCTCTAAATACTGTGACCTATGATCATAGATTGGTAATGGAGTGGAGTGGAGTGGAGAGAGCAAGCTGGACTTGGAGTCAGGAAGGCCTGAGTTCCAATTCACCTTCAGACACTAGCTATGTCACCTTGGACAAATCACTCCACCTTCTTCAGCCTCAGTTTCCTCATCTGTAAGATGAGAGGTGAAGACTACAACAGTAGTTCTCAAACTCAGGAATCTTTTACATTCTTGAAATTAGTAAGGATCCCTCCTCCCCAAGAGCTTTTGCTTGTGTTAGTTATATGAATTGATATTTGTCACATTAAAAACATGTTGGTATTATTATGAAAATAGTTTTGACTCTGCAGGCTCCCTGAAAGGGCTTCAAGGTTTCCCATGATTCCATGGACCATCTTTTGAGAGCTTTAGGAATTGATATTTTTTCAGGTTCCTTCAAGTTCTACACGCTAGAACATTGTATGCCATCATCTTCTGTCTCTTGCTTTCCTCTTATTATTTCAGAAAAACTCACTTTCTTCTGTATACTCTCTCAGTTATGTACCTGTGCTTTACAAAAGTTCATGTTATCCACATCCCATTTAATAGTACTGTTACTTCCACTTGATATGACTGCAAATACATATTTATAGGGCTCACTAAAGTTTTAAAGGAGAATTTCTTAAGTTTCATCATTTATACATTCACTCATTCAGCTATTTTTAAAATATCAACAACCAATCCACTAGCCAACATGTATTGATAGGACACTTCGTGCATGTAAGCCATTACTACATAGTACTACTCTCTGTGGACAGAGAGAGAAAGGGAAGAAGAGAAAGAGAAATGGAGAAAGAGGGGAAAACAGAGGGGGAGAGAGACTGAGAGAGTAATGATCTCTACCCTTAAGGGGATTGTACTGTGGTTCCAGGGAGTCTTACCTCAACCACCTAAAACAGATGGATGTATTCAATGGAAGGGGTGAGGAAGGAATGTACCCCATATATGAGATTCTGTTTTTGTGAAACTATGTTCTAAAGATGGAAGTAGGATATCAATTTCAGACACTGCTAATTATCCAGTTAGTTTGGAATTTAGAGGACTTGAAGGGAGTAGTAAGAAAGGATGTTGGAAATATAGAATGGAGCTAGTTTGTAGAGGGCCTCAAATACCCAGCTAAGGAGTTGTCCTAATGACATTAGAGAGCCAACAAAGATACCACTAACTAGAATGCAGCAAATGATTAATAAATGTTTGTTGACTTGACTTAATATATTTAAACCCATTCCTTAGGGAGACTATTCTGACAGATGTGTGGAGGATGGATTAGAGAGGAGAAACACTGGAAACAGATGAATATCACAATATTCATTGACCAGTTCAAAGGCTATTATAATCACGCATCAGTGAGAAGTGATACAGGTCTAAAAAGGGTTAATAGCCAAGTGAGTAAACAGAAAAGGACACATGCAGGAACTACAAGTTATAGAACTGTCAGTATTTGGAAGTTGCATGGATATTGGGGTAGGAGAGAAAGAAAAGAGTCAAGGTTGATTATATATCTTCAGAAAGCTAGTGCAAATGGTATTATTTTTCAATGAATTGATTCTTTGCTATAGCTCAGTCATTTCCAAAGTGGCAGCCAAGAAACACCCCCCAAGAAGGGCCATTGTTTAGCCCCAAAGAATAAGTGATCAATTAACTGGAGATTGGGAAGACAGGTAACACCCCATCAATGTGATAACCAACAATGGGACGACAGCATTGTCTCCAGTATAATCACAGTTACATTTATCTACCAATTGCCCCTCCCCCTAACTTCTCACGTTCCGTGTGCTATGGAAGATCATCCGCTTGACCTTTAGCTAGGTGTGAGTCCTTCAGGTCAGCTACCTGCAGCCTTGTAGATACTATTGGTAAGATTCCAATCTTTCTGATTCTCCAAATTAACTGCTCTAGCATACCCTCAATACCAACTATAACAGGCAATCCTCTGGGAGTGGCCCATGTACTTGGGGGTTTGACTGGTGAGTCAGAACTCCACTTCCCCCTTTTCAATTTTAGATGTTTCAGAGAGAGGAACACATGATAAGCAGGAATGAATGGGTTGTGATTTGCATCACAGATATTAAATGATCTTTCCACCAAATCCACCCATCTTCCAGATTTCTCCATTACTGTCAAATACCCTACCATCTTCCTAGTCATCCAGATTCTCACAGTTTGGCCATCACTTCAGACTCCTCATTTTCTCTCATTCCACATCCACATTTACCATCAATTGTCAAAGCTTGTTGGCTCTGTCTCCATACCCCTTACATCTACCCCTGACTCAAGGAACTGTCACTTGATTTCAATCCTTATCAAGTCTAGAGTCTCTGGACTATTTCCATTACCTCCTAATTGGACAGCCTTCCTCAAGTCTCCCCCACTCCAATCCATCTTCCACACAGCTGCCAAAGTGATTTTCCTAAAGCTCAGATCTGACCATCTCACTCTTTTACTCAGTTAACTTCAATGGATCCCTCTTACTCCTGAGATAAAACATTGATTCTTTATATCATCTTTTTTTAATGTCCATTTTAACAAGTTTTATAATTTTAGTACAGTCAGATTTTATCATTTATAAATGATTCAATATATGCATTTTGGTGGTTCATGCTCTGATTTTGTAATTTTTAGCTGACAGAAGCATGGCACAAAGATTTGGAGACAGTGGCTTTTAATGATGGTTTAAGAAGTGAAGACATAATAAACCTAAATCCTTAGGGGTACCTAAGACTTTGTGCCACTCCTAAGAGAGACTTGCCAGTACCAAAGATTGATGCCTTGTGCAGTTAGCTGCATGACCTATTATGTCATCATTTTGCAAAGTATCTGGATGATTCTAGATATTTTCTAGACACTCAAGCCAGATTGGATAAGACTCATCTGGGAAGCCTGAAGCCACCTTCCTTACTCTGGCAATGTAGAGTTTAAAAGACATTAAGGTGAGAAGGTTGCATATATTATGGAGTAAGGTAAAGGTCCAAGCTCAATCTTGAGCTGAGGAAACCATTATTTGGGAGTTGTTCTATATATGAAGACCCGGCCTGGTTAGTGGTGGGATCCAATGTCTTCATGCTACCTTGCATTAATTTTAATATCAGCATGCCTGAAAGTATAGAGGAGGGCTAAGGAAATAATGTCTCAGGCATATATCCTTCAATGTCATCATGACAATGAATTTTATATCACACCATCTTTCTGGTTGTGTGTGTGTGTGTGCCCAAGACATCAAGCAATATAAAGCATAGCCCAGTGTGCAAGGTTTCCCTAGAGGCATATACAACACACGTGAAGACAATCTCATCAATTATTTTTTAAGCACCTGCTATATGGCAGCTAGGGCAGCTAGATGGTGCTGTGGATAGAGCACTGAACTTGGAATCAAGAAGACTCATCTTCATGAGTTCAGATCTGACCTCAGACACTTACTAGCTGTGTGACCCAGGGCAAATGACTTAGCCCTATTTGCCTTAATTTTCCCATCTGTTTAATAAGCTGGAGAAGGAAATGACAAACTACTCCAGCATCTTTGCCAAGAAAACCTCAGATGAGTTCATAAAGAGTTGTACATGATGGATCATCAACAAGAAGAACACATACCAGACACTGGGGAAAGAGACAAAAATTAAACAGTCCTTGCCTTCAAGGAGTTTACATTCAACATTTCCACATATAAGTCTATATAAAATAAATATATGTTAATGGGGGGTACTTACAGCTCAGAGGATCAGGGAAGAATTCATGGGGGAGGTGGTTCTTGAGCTGAACTTTGAAAGAAACTAGGGATTCAAAGATATGGAGGGGAGGAAAGAAAGAATTCTGGGCACAGGGATCATTTGACGTAAAGACTCAATGGCAGATGAGGGAGTCCTGTATATGAAGAACCACAGGATGCAATGTGACTGGATGTAAGACTGTATAAAAGGAAATCATGCATGATACCACTGGAAAGGCAGTTTGGGCTTCAAATCCCTATCAGAAGAGCTGATACTTGATCCTACAGGCAACAGGGAGCCACCTGGACTTACTGAGCAGGGGAGTGACATGCTCAGAATTCATATATTAACAAAATAACTTTTTGATAAGTGTATGGATGGGTTGGAGAGGAGGAGAAACCTGAGGCAAGAATACTGACTATAGAGCACAGTGTTCATATAGGAGCCATGCTCATATGATGGTTCTAAAGACCTATTGCAGGACACTCTTTGAATGGATGTTTCACAGCCAGAAGCTGTCACAAGCCTAGATTAAATAAGTTAAAGAACTCGACTTTGGTTCTTCATCTGAATCTACTTTCACTTTGTGTCTGGTTGAACAAATTCAGATATTAGCTTTGCCCTCATGGCTGTCAGACAAGAGAAGAGTGTCTAATGTGCCTATAAACATAACCTTGGTAGGAACGCAAGAAGAAAAGTAATGGTGATATTGAAGTAACCCTGATCACCCCATCATATTTCTATAGAGTGGGATGGTTCCTGTGCCTGAGACAATGTAGCAAAAACCACAAAGATGATTCTACGGAGATAGAGAATAAGAAATCTCCTATCAGAGTCACAGAGGGACTTTGTGCTGTAGCATGAAAAAGTAGGAGCATGGAAAGTGCCGGAAAGAAATGAGAACACCTTCTAAAGTCAACTGTTGCCCCTCGCATGTCTTATTTACCCATAACTGAGTTGGACGAAGCCTTTAAATGAGTTGCTGGTACACTATTAGATTTTCCCCCAAAGAAAATCATGTTCAGTTGCAATGTAATGTTGCTCTATGAAATTTACAGATCTGTCATCCATAAAAATATTAATGAATAAAACATAAACAAAACTTATACTCTCCCTGAAAATGGTGGTGAAAGAAAAAAAGGATTTAGATTTTTTGCTTCAGAGAGGGAGAAAATGAATCTTGTATTTTTATCCTCAATGCCCTTTTTTGGCAAGGGGAGGGTTGTATGAGATGACTATTAATGTCCAAATTCACAGCAGGGGTAGGAAGAAAATGGTAGTAAATTTGAAAGTACATTTACATTATAGCAAGGTTTATAGAGGCATTGTAATTCACACAGTTATTCCAACAGAAGTTTGGATTCTCTCCAATTTAATTTTCTGAAGTTCGAGTTTGCAGCTGGGTCACTCATAGTCTAATCTGTGAAATGTATCTCTTTAGGCTGTGGATTGGAACCACGACATCCCAGCTGTCACCGAGGACCATCATTTACAGCCATTGGGGTCTGAGGGCAAAACATCAGAATCACTTTATGTGGACACAGCAACACAGCCAGCTCCATAAATTTTGTTGCAAAGAGCAATAATCAATACTTCATGTTTAATGATGCAAAGCAAAAATTAGTATAGATTTTTACATCTTCTGCTTTCCCAAATTATACAAACATCAGTAATCCCTTTTGTACTGGCTTATTACACTTTCATTAAAAAAACACAAAAGCCTAAAGAACAATGCCCAGTGACATAAAAATGAATGATATAACAGTAAAAAATATCAAAACCAATTTTTTTTAGCTTTTTAAAAAGACTTATTCTTAGGTTAATATGAAATTATTCTAAATATACAATATTATTTGTGTGAGTGGTGTGGGTTTTGTCACCAAAAGCTTTGAATCAAGTAAATTGCAATTATTTCTGTTTTAAATGATCATACATGATTCTAGGTTAGGTAGGTAAGAAAATGGCCAGAGTGGTAAGTCTAGAGTTGAAAGGTTAGCTTTCAGACAGAAATGCATGGTAGAGAAAAGCAAATTTGAAGTAGTTTCAGATTTCAAACCTATCCATAGGACATGTCCTGTGAAATTGGAAGGTAGATTTTCTATGAGGAAAGCCAAGGAGGCAGGTTGATTGCTGGACAGCTCCAATGGCTGCTTAAGTGACTGGAAGTGATAAGATTTCTAAGTAGCATTTCAATATTTATGTAAAAGGAGAACCTACAGGGACAGGAGCAGGAGGACCAGTCTGGCAATTCAAAGGGTGAAATTCTGCATTCACACCCCTGCCAATCAGTTACTAACTGTGTATTTTGGAATGACAGGCGGGTCTGAGGACACCAGGAAACATTGGGTGCTGGTGGCAAATCTGTTACTGCTGATCTATGGTGTTTTATAAAAATGATACAGTGGTTTTTCTGTCATGGTTGTGGATACATACTAAATTTTCACAGCACAAATTTCATTTGTGAAGAAGGGAGAGAGAAAAAGTGTGTGAAATTCTGTGTCTTTATTACACTTGAATAATTCAAGATCAGGTTCACAGGGTGGCTTAACCCATATCCAAGGAAGGCAAAGAGTTGTAAAGGAACACAGGGAAGAAGATTCCAGCAGCCACCATGGAACACTGAGCTGAGAAATGACAGGATCACAGATTAGAGCTGCAAGGAAGGAAACAAGCATGTATTGAGTGCCTACCATGCCAGGTACTTAGGGACCACTTAACAACATTATCTCATTGTATTCTCACAATATCCTGGGAGGTAGCTGCTATTATTATCTCCACTTTACAGGTGAGACAGCAAGGAGTTAAGTGGTTGTCTGATGCCAGATTTGAACTCAGGTCTTCCAGGACAAGTTATCCACTGCATCCTCTAGTGGCCTCCAAAGGACCTCAGAAACCACCTAGTCCAAATGTCCTTTTATTTATGTGAAGACTGAGGGGCTTGTCCAAGGTCATATAAGTAGTAAATGTCAAAGAAAGGACTAGATGCTGTTTTGCATGACTAATGGACTAAAGAAGCTGCCTCCACACAAGTCTACGGAATCAATAGATGCCACACTTTCTGCCTTCTCATAAGATTTCAGTTTAATGTAAAAAAGGAAAAGGAAGCAGAGGATGATGGCTGGGGGTGGGGAATGGAGGACCCCTGGGACTAAAAGAGGATTCTTGAGACTTCTTCGAACTTTGGATTTCCTCTGTTCTTCTGAAGGGAAGTACAATTGAGGAAAATGGTGGGAAAAACAAATAACAGTAGAGATTTTGCATATTAAATTTCTACAAAATTAGTTTTCTGGAAAGTATGAAGTATAATTCAAGGCAGCATGGTGCAATGTATGATTGACCAGCCTTGGAGTCAGAAAGAGCTGGATCCAAGCCCTGTCTCTGAAACACACTAGGTGAATATATGGGCAAGTCAAATAAGCTCTCAGTGGTACAAGCAACTCTAAAATGAAGAGGTGGAGATGAGTAGCCAATCTGCAGCTGTGGAGGGGTTTTTCTGACCTGGACATCCCCAAATCAATATAATCATAGTCCTAGATCAATGGAAGTTTTGTAGACTTAAGTAAGAGCCTAGTGAATAAGTCTTTCCTCTCTGCCAACTCTGTCTCCGTCTGTGTGTCTTTCTGTCTCTTTCTTTGTCTCTATCTTGTTATCTTTCTCACTCACACAATCATTTACACACACACACACACACACAAAGACAGAGTTAAGAAACCTTTCTGCCAATTGCATTGTGGCATTTCCATATAGTTAACTTAAATCGCCAAATGCACGAATCAATCCTCCAAATTGTCAGTTGAGCAGCTGTTCAGAATGTTCTGGGTAGTCATTGACCTTCTGTTCAATAGGATTTCATAGAATGTAGGAAGTTGAATTAAAGGAACATTGTATGAACTGCCTTCTCCCCCAGCTCCTTTCAATGAAAGGATTGTCAGAGAGGGAAGCTTGCATATTTTTTTAAGTAAAAACATTTCCTGCAGTACTTTATATCCTAGAGAAAATGAAATAAGAAAGTGATACCAAGAACCCATCCTAAGAAGGGAAAACTCTGAACACCCCCAACTTCCTTGGTCTCTTGCCTACTCATTAATAGATAAGAACCATGAACCAATCAGTCCAGACCTTTCCTTGCTCCTGCTTTCTAATCTATGACAGATAGGATATGTCCACTATACCATCTTTTGCTCATGAAACAATATCCAGCTACACCAAGTTTTTTCAAAGTGCTCTATGCGAGGACCTTAACATTAAGACTGGAGAGATGGACACAGAGAAAGGATGGCATTTGTTTGGAGCAAGGGTTTGTAGGCAGAAGAAGAGTTCATTTCTTCATGAGGCTGATGAGCTAGAAGCTAGATCCAAAATGTGATGGGGAACACTTAGGTCAGGTTTTAAACTTTCTTTACACAATATTGGGAGATGCTTAGTACAAATATTATTGGAATCATTGTAGTGAGGGAGTCTAGAGAACTGGAAAATGCCAGCCCTATTGTGTGAACCTTCTTCATCCTCCTACTTAAATTCCTGTGCTTTTTCTACTATGTTTTAAGAGGGTATGTGGTATGGTGGACATAGGACTGGATTTGGAAACTTGAATAAAAATTATGGGGTCCATAACACATCTCATTAGGAGGTATACCCAGGGAACTTTATTTTATAAGATATTTATTTAATCCATTTTTATTCATTAATTTCAAGGAATGAAATTTTAACTAAATTCCTTTTTAAAATGAAACATAGATTACTACTTATGACATTAAGTAGTGCCAGTTACAGATAAGTCCTGAAAACACACAGACACAGAATCCAAATACTGCCCTTCACACTTTATTTAAAGTCAGTTACTATTATTGTTATGTGATAATACCACCTTAACTAAAAAAAGTTTTGAAAAAGCTTAGTCCAATATGAAATCCTAAGGAGACCTTATATAATGCCAATGAATGGGGAAATTGGACTAGGATTCACAGGAACTAGGCTTTAACCTTGACTCTGCCCCTGGATCAGCCAAGTCAATTAGAGCTGGTCTCTTGATGAGGAAAGTAAGGTCTGGAGAGACCAAGACAGCAGCCCAAATGCACATGTGTAAGCCACAAGCAGGAAGATGGTTTCAGTATAGGCAACATAGAGAGGGAGACAGACTGGTAGATCTGGAGTCAGTAAGACATGGGGTTCAAATCCCATCCTCAAATACTTATTAGTTAAGTGCTAATGATGCTGGGAAATCACTTAACTTATCTGAACCTCAGTTTCTCATTTGTAAGGTGAGGGGAATGGACTTAATTTCCTCTGAAGTCCTTTCCAGATTCTACTCTCCTATGAAGAAATTTTCTTTATGGGCCCTTATAATACCATTTATGAGTCTATACTATCTATGATTCTATACGATGTCCACCATTGTAGCATAAACCCCTAACTCTCTCAAGGTTCTCTTTCTGGGCTGAGACTAGCTTGTTCACCTGGAAAGTCAAGATGTTTTCCCAAAGGGATAACCATACTATTACAAATAATACTCAAGATCTTAGAGGTAATTGTGGTACATGGTAACTGTATGTTACTTTAGCTCCTCAGGCTTCTACCAGTGAGCTTCCTTTTAAACAAATTAGCCAAAATGAATTCATTAGATATTGAGATGGAACTAAGTGATGCAGCAGATGGAGTTCTGGAGTTGAAATCAGGAAGACCTGAGTTGAAAACCTGCTTCAGATACTTACTTGGCATGATCAAGTCACTAAGCCTCTCTGAGCTCAGTTGCCTCATTTATAAAATCCAATCCAGTTAACATGCATTAAGTACCTACAATGTGCCAAGCAATGTGCTAAAGCTTGAGGATGCAATGAATAAAAAGAAAGTCCCTGCCCTCAATGAGTCTATAATCCAAGTGGGGAGATCATACACAAAAGGAGGCAGGAAACCATGGGGAGGGGGACCCCAAGAAGGGGCATCTTGTACTGCACAGTTAATACCAGGAAAGACATGAAAAGTGGAGTGCCCTGAAAGTCCAGTTTTTGCCTTTCCTAAAGAAAGGCATTGGGATAAATTTGGGATAATTCCACCCCTTAGCCCTCTAGAGGGGAGAGGAAGCTGAAGGAGGTGGAGTCAATTAAGGCTTGAATCAACAGCAAGGTGGTGAGTTTAGAACTGATGAGTTTATCCTGGAAGAGGCATCTTATTTCAAGGAGTTGAAACCAGGCGGAGCAGCAGATGGAAAGTGGGGTATGGAGATAAATGATGGTACCCACCTCATAGAGTTACTGTGAGATATTATTATTGTCGTAAGATATTTTCAAATGAGAAAACATATGTAAAGTGCTTTGTTAACCTTAAAGCACTCTTTAAATGGTAACTATTATGTAAGCGATGAAACATAACAGGAGGCAAAGAGATAATAAACACAATACAACATGACAGTTCATTCACTAGCCTTCATCTCACTTTCCCACCCATGCAGTGTCTATGGTGCACAAGAGTAGAGAAACTTAGAGGTCTGAAACAGCTCTCTGTTGGCTTGCCTACCCTTGGGCTCTTTAGGGATAGTCTATAATGTGTGTCACCTGCTGGGTGGGATTTGCTAATCTGAGTCTCTCCACTTTCTTTCTGGATAAAGCTGTATCTCTGCTATCCTTAGGCCAGTGAAGCAGTGGTAAGCTGCTTTAGTTCACAGTAGCCTTAAGCCTGGGATCTGCAGAGTTTCCCAGGTCTGCTGCCTTGGTTGGGTACTGCAGCAGCATTATATTCTTTCAATGAAAAGCAGTTCTTTTAAGCTTGAGATCTGCAAAGCTATTTAGGACACTTCTCTGGGCTTTTGCAGGCTTTACTATCTCAAGTCAGAGTAATATTGGCAGCTTCTGAAAGGTTTTCTCTATCTTAAGTTGGAAACAGCACTCCAGGACAAGGCAGACATTATCCAGTCAGTTCTTGAAACAGTAGCAAACACTGGTCTGTCCAGTCAGCTTCCAACATCAGAACTTTCCTTCAATCAGTTCAGCTCCCCCAAATCAACTGCTGGCCTTGCCTGGCTCTACTTATTGTGTCCCAGATGGGCTCCACTTCACTCCAGTCTCCACTCTGTTTCTCTTAATGTCACCTCTTAATTCTGTAGGTTTCTTAGATTAATGTATTCCTTCTAATTCCCTTATTTTTGTGTTCTGCCTTCTGTCTTAAATCAGAGCATCCTTTATCTGTGTCTTCTGAAGCAATTATGTGAAGTGCTGCTTTTGTCTTAAAACTTTCTATGTTTCTTTTCAAACTACCTTTTTCTTTTTCTCTCACACATGTCCTATTTTCCCCCTTCATTAAATTAAATGTCCACATAAGAAAGAGATCAAAATTTGACATATATTTATAGTATAGTTGGTTCTCCTAAAAAAAACTAAGATTTGATCTTCTTTTAAAAATTTCTCTAGCAACACTGGTAACCCCATAGGTGTGGTCATAATGGATGTTTCCATGAAGAACTTTCTTTGTTACTAAGAAACACTCAAAACCTTATCTTCATATAGAAAGAAGAATAAATTATATTAAACTAGAGAATTTTTTCTTCTTTTTAGAATAAAATGATTTACTTTTAACTTCATTGATATATTTTGCTTTATACCAATAATTTCCAAAAAAGTTCATTCCTCCTCTCCTCCCTATCCAGAAGGCTATCCTTTGCAACAACACAAAAAAATGAAAGAAAGCAATTCAACAAATTAACCAGCACACCAATTAAGTCTGACAGTGCATGAAACATTCCATGCCCATAGGCCCCCTCCCTTCTCCAATGAAGTATTTGTACTTAACTGATTGAAGAATTGTATTGCGTATTTGAACCCTTCTCAAACATCAGTTTTTATTACTGAAAAAGTCTACTATCATGGTGTTCTGAACTGTAATTTCTTTTAAATATATTTTGTACGTGCTAAGGGTTGAGGATATAACTGAAGAAGCAGCATGGTTTCTTGGATAGAGTGTTTGACAATGGCTTTGAAAAGATAGGGGTTTAAATTCCTCCTCTGACAATTATTAGTTGTGTGACCCTGGGGAAGTCATTTAACCTCTCTATGCCTCAAACAGCGTTATGGTATTTTCCAATTAAGTTATAGACAATTTGTGATTGACATATGTAGAGGAAATTTTTACATTGTAAGGTTCCTGCTGATGAGATCAGAAATCTTTCATATATAAATTCTTTTGGGTTATTGCATATGATCAAAATAGTGCGGTCATTAAGGTGTATAATCAAGCTACATTTTCTTTTTATAGGAAGAACTGAAAAGATTGCAGCCAACAATAGAACAAGTTAGTGATGGAAAATGTGTGCTTGAAAAGTAAGTATTAAAAAGTACTTGATTGCTAAAATGCCTTAGAATAATGCCCTGGTTGTAAAATGTTCATGCTTTGTAATGATAGAAAAAGGTTAAAATAGGTTCAGAAAATGAAGGGGTTAGCCCAGTTGATTTGGGATATTTCTTCTGTCTCCAAGGATGAAAGAATCCAGATTCTTTCTTTTTCAGTTTCTTAATCTTAAGAAATGTAAATGTAAATGGGCCAAATGTAAAACTCTGTATTTAAGTTTAAAATATCAGGCACACAGGTCTAGGTTTGAGAAGATATGGATTTGTGGATTATACCCACATGTAAAATATAGAGTTTTAGTTGACCACAGACTTGCAAAAAGTATAATTAAAATATATATATATATATATGCCATATTTGGCTGATTAATCAAAATATTGCATCATAGCTAGAGCATTTTTAAAAGTTCTTGGCACCACATTTTAAATATAGCACCAGCAAATTGAATGTATACAGGGTATTTATCACTAAAATGATAAACAATCAAAAATCCATATGGAAAAAATGGATGATGAAATTACAGATGATGTTCTTATAGAAAAGGTCATTTACAGGGTATTTTTCTCCAAATATTTGAAGAAATGTCTCACAGGAGAGGGATATTATAATTGTCTTGTATAGCTCTACAGGGCAGAACTAGGAGCATCAAAGATTTTGGCACAATTTTGAGAAGGTGCTGGCAAAGAGTGGAATGATTCTCTGTCTTTTTACCAGAATTGTTTAAGTAGAATGTAAGCAGTGCAGACTATTTTTGCAGTTTCTTTGTATCCCCAGGGCTTAGTATAGTGCCTGGCACACATTAGGTATTTTATAATCTGTGTGTGTGTATATACACATATATGCATAAGTTGATATATAGAAGTATATATGTATCCATATAAATAGATTGATAAATTTTGAAGTACAATATAATGATGATAACTAACATTTATATAGATCCTATGTGCCAGGCACCTTACTAAGAGCTTTACAAATATCTCATTTGATCCTTAAAAGAAGTCTGGAAGATAGATGTTTTTATTGTATCTATTTTACAGATGAAGAAACTGAGGCAAATAGAGGTTAAGTGACTTGCCTAGGGTCACAAAGCTCATAGGTATGTGAGACAGATTTGAATTCAGGTCTTCCTGGTTCCAGAGTGGGCACACCCCTGACTGGGCCACTTTGTTATCATTACTGCTGTTAGTTGTTATTTCTGCGTGGGGTGGGGGCTGGCTGCCTAGCAATAGCCCAATTGCTTTTTATTTTATCTTATACTCAATGTATGATTATATATATATATATATATGAATAATTTAATAAATATGTTTATACAAATATATGGCATATTTATATTATATGCAATATATATGTTTAATTGTTTTTATCTCGCTGACCATTGGACATATATTTTACAAAATTAAATGATGCCTAAATTATAGAGCTTCTTTTGCTCCCCTCCCTTTCCCTTCTGAACACATCTACGTGCTATCCAAATGAGAAAGGCCAGTACAAATCTCAACTTCTAGTAGCTAATTTCTGTAGAAGGGAAGTATGGGAATGATTTGGAACACTTAAAAAAAAATCTCATTCCAATCAGGGTCTTGGCGTCTCCCATCCATCCTGTACACTGCTGCCAGATTAGTGACTCTTTCTTTAAAGTTTTTACTTACCTGTATGTTGTCTCCCCCATTCCAAGGGGGCAGGGACTCTTTTCTCCGTTCTTGTACATCTTGCACATTGCAAAGTGCTGAAATGTAGTAAATGCTTAATGATTGACTAACAGTTGTTATTCTAATGCCAGGCATTATTTGTATAGTTTGTATACTTACACACAGTAAGTGCTCAATAAATATTGTCTGTCTGATTTGTTACACCAAAAGTTGGTTGAAATAAGAAGCCTCTGCTCGCTTTTTTCTGCTTGGCTCTTTTAGAAGTAAAAAAAAGGATAAGTAAAATGGCCAAATATGGATGTTTGGAGGCCTCAAGCCTCCATGTTGCTTCTGAAATTCATTGTAGGGAATATAGTCCTTAGAGGGAGCTTTACAATGATGCTCCAGGGCAGCCCCATTTCCCATTTGGAATCTTCCCCAGGACAGGAGTAAGCAAAATTTCAACTTCCTTCTTTGGCTGTTTGTTATTTGTTAGAACTTTTGGTGAAAGTTTTGTTGAGAAAGAGCTTGAGTTTGTGAGCTAAAACAATGTTCCTAGATCATGGTCCTATTATCCTAGGCCCTGATTAATGTGGATAATTCAGAATTAGGTGCAATTCTTTTTCTCTTCTCTACTTCCTTCCCAATACCTATACTGTGGCAGGTAGGTGGTGCAGTGGATAGAGCACCAGTGCAGGAGTCAGGAGGACCTGAGTTCAAATCTCCCCTCAGACACATGACACTTAATAGCTGTGTGACCTTGGGCAAGTCACTTAACCCCAATTGCCTCATCCTGGGTCATCTCCAGTCATCCTGATGAATATCTGGTCACTGGATTCAGATAGTTCTGGAGGAGAAGTGTGGCTGGTGACCTGCACAGCTCTCCCTCACTCAAAACAAAGTCAAGTGCAAGTCACATCATCATTTCTTTGATGGCGTGGTCATCTTTGACAACGAAGGATGAACACACACGCACAACACTTATATAGGAATAACAACTTCAGGGAGGTTTTGGTTGTTATTTCTCTCTCTTTCTCCCTCCCTTCCCTCCTCCCCCCCATCTCTCTGCCTCTCTGTCTCTGTCTGTGTGTCCCTCTCTCTCTCTCTCTCTTTCTCTCTCTCTCTCTCTCTCACACACACACACACACACACACACACACTTGAAAATTATTTAGTTAGACAGAGATTGTTGTTGTGCAATTGTCCAGGGATACACTTTCAATCCTTGTTGGCCACACAGTGATGCCCTGGTGATGGATAATTCCCCAGGACAATGGCCTTCCAAACATAGCTCAATGTACTTTCCGTGGAATTTTCCTCTTCTGGCTCTCATTATTAATTTAAAACTAGGAAATGAACCCTGAATGGTGCTTTACGGATATGCGTGTGTTTGTGCGCAGGTGTGTTTGTGTGTGTGTGCTCATGCTAATTGACCCCACTATTGTAATAAACTACACCCAAGGCTCGATGTACGTATGTGTGCTGGGCTCTCTCACATGCGTGTTCTATTGGTGGGTGGTCTCCCCCACCCTCTCCACAAATTGTCTCTTCCTGATCTCCCTGATTCTCAGTGACCTTTCTCCTCTATCTTCACATCCAGTCTTGTTTGTAATTCTCTCATATGCTTACCGTGCAGTCTTGTAGGGGTCCTTATTGCCCTGTTCATATCACCTTATCTTATCTAAAGAAAGAGAGAAGGAAAAAGAGTAGGAGAGAAAGAGAGGAGGGAAGAGAGAAAGGCAAGGGAGGGAAGAATTAGGCTGGGGTTCCCACGCTACCCCCCCATCAGAGGTGAGATATGAACCCAGGTTACATACCAGTCAAACTGACCTGCCAGCTGTTCGCTAAATTGGACATTTACTCTATCTTCCAGGTCAATATCTTTGCACAGGCTGTTATTCATGACTATAATATATTCTACCTTCTCCTGTTTCTAAGAATCCATACTTTCTTCAAGGCTCAAGGGATCATCTCTTACAGGAAACCTTTATTAGTTCTCTCTCCTTCAAACTATCTTGTATTTACTTGCCTATAGTAGCAGCCAGTTGGCTAAATGGATAGAGCACTGGGCTTGAAGTCAGAAGATCTGAGTTAAAAATCTGTCCCTCAGCCATGACCTCAGGCAAATCATTTAATCTCTGTTTGCCTCAGTTTTCTCATCTGTTAAATGAGGACAATACTAGCGTCTGCTTCTAAATCTTGTGAGGATGAGATGAAAGAATAATTACAAAGCACTTAGTACAGTGCCTGACACAGAATGAAAATCATATAAATGTTATTGTTATTAATATTATTAATTATATTATGCGGATATTATATTATTGTTATATATAATTATATCTATTATAAATGCAATAAACATATATTATATATCATATAATTAAATTAATATATAATATATTAATTATTGCCATTTAAAATACTTAAGAAACACATATTTCCTTATATATTCAAAATAACTATATTTTAAATTATTATAATTATGAAATATTAATAAATCTTATTTTGAATCCTCAGTATACTGTAGGCTTCTTGAGGACAAAGATGATTTGATTTTTTTATATTCATATCTCCAGTTTCTAGCACAATGCCTTGCACGGAGTAGATACTTAGTAAATATTCACTACATGGAATACACCAAAGTGCCTAGTAGAATGTCTCTTCTACCATAAGTACTCAAAAAAACATTCATTTATCTATTGTTGCTTACTAATGGCCAACATAGATTCTCATCATCGCTGTCTGAGGTTGCACTGAAGGAATAAGAATGCCTGTTAGAATATGATGAAACATTTCTACAATCGTTGCCTGCCTTTGTATTTCTTCCCTTAATCTGGAGGGAGCAAGAAGATAGAGGAGGGAAGAACTGAGTTCAATCTAAACTCTGTGACCCTGGGCAAGTCACTTAACCTCTCTCTACCTCAGTTGTCAAAGACTACCCATGTTTGTTGGGCCCCGTGTTGCTTCATAAATTCATCGCAGAGACATCTTCTATCAGAGACAAGTGAAGATCCATCTCCTAAGCCTCCATCTCCTAGGGTTACTGTGTGGATCCAATAATATTGGTGAGCTGCTTAGCCCAATGCCTGGCACGTAATAGTGGCTTTATAAACGCTTATAGTCTTCCTTCTGCTGAATCATCACATCCTCCTCAGAGCTTTCTCCCTTCCTCTCCAGTTTCTCTTCTCTTTTTCCTGATTGGTAACAAAGCTATCCTTGACTTATGGTACAATCTAGTGGCTCATTCTGGGAACTGGTTGACTTGTCTTAAGAATGAGTCCATGACCCTTATGTCTCTCTAAATTCTTCTGTAAACTCTTCAGAACTTTCCAATTGGTAAATGCCAAAGAGTTCCCAACAATTTCCCAATAAGTCTTTTCTCACATCTTGTTTAGCTACATGGGAGGACCACTAGTAGAATCAAAGAAACCTAGATTTGAGTACCACCTCTAACATTTACTAGTCATACAGTTATGGGTGAATTACTTTATCTCTCTGCGCCTTAGTTTTCTCATTCATATAGTGGATGTAATACTACCTGTGCTACCTACAAGACAAGATTATGATGAAGACCAAAATAGTTAATTCATGCAAAGCACTTTGCAAATCTCAGTTATTTTGTTCTTCTATCATGATATATGACCACTTTGTCCTTAAATTAAAATTCAATACAAAAAAGAAGAGTGAGAAAATAAAAGGTGAAATTGCATTTTTCTGTTATCACATTTGTTTATTTCTACGTGGTGGATGCATCATTAGTAAATCCTAATAATCTGTTCCTATATAAAGGCAAACAAAGGTAAACTTATGGTGACTCTGTAAAATGAATATAAATTAGCCTTGAAAATGAATACAACTACTTAAATAAGCATTAAAGCATTGATTCTTTTTCCAGTCACCAGATTGCCATGGATATGGAGAATAATATTGAAAAATGTCACCTTAATCTTCAGCCCTTGGAATCAAAAGTGAAAATGTAAGTAATCTCAAAAAGTCCTTCACGATATTAGTGCTACATTTCAGATTTTGTGGGGGTTTGGTTGGATTTTTTCTTGTTATAGGCATTGCCTGCATTACACACAGTGACTTTATGACCATTCTGTACATATGACCATCTGATGCCATACAGCCAGCACTCTACTGTTCTAAGTACCTCTCACCAAGCTGTCCTGAGCTGACAGTGCCACCTAGTGGCTAATATGGAGAACTTTCTGATCTAACTTATTTTTTCTACCTACTTTTCCAAGGGAACTTGCACACGCTATTCTTCTATCTTTTCCTTCTTTCTTCTGTTAATTTCTGCCCAAACGTCTCCTTCCTGTATCTCCTTCACATGATAACTATTTAACCTCCTTCTCTTCCAAATATTTTCTTATTGTCCTTAGAAAGTTGCTTTCTTCTTTCTTTTCCCCTTCTATCCCTTTGTCTAATCATGGCAAACAGAACTATAACTAAGAATTCCATCAAAATAAGTTGAAGAGAATGAATAGATTGGAAAAAGAATTCATTAAACACTTACCATGTGCCAAGAATTGTGCTAATTTATGAGAATACAAATAGAAAAGAAAGTCACAAGAAGCTTGTTCTAATTAGAGGAGATATCACATAGAGGGTTCAGTTTCAGGGCACATGGCATGACCAAAGAGTCCTTCAGCTACAATGGCAGGAGGAAGCCAGGAATGCTTAGAGTACATTGGCACATAGAACAATTGTTGTGTAGAGTATAGAGGGTATAGCAGCTCTGACAATGCCCACTGATTCACCATCTTACCAGAATGATTATAGCTGAGAAATACCTGCTCAACCTAGAGATATGAATGACCATGTACATCAGCAATTAATTTTGGCAAGGAAGTACTTATTGGGAGGATAAGAATAGAAGAGAATTCTGATTTACCTCCAGGGATGTGTTGAGTATGAGAAGGGCAGCATTCAGTCAGGAGAAAGCAATGGGAGTAGGATAGGAGAACTCTCTGTGTCCTGTTCCTTCTGGGACCTTGGGAGGCTTTTATGGTCTGAGATGCTGTGGTTATGTCAGAGCTAGGAATAATAGTACTATAGAAGGTAACTTCTGGGGCTATAGAGACCCAAGATCTTGGTGCAAGGGACTAACTCCTACCATAATGGCACTTAAAGCCTATGGCAAACTTCTTCTTTCAATGACTATGTTTGATAAATACCCCTGTCCGTGAAGGGTTCAAGGCCCTTGTCTTCCCAGGTAGAAACTGTCATGAGACCCTTGAAAGTCTCTCTCTCCATGAGATCTCCTACAACCAGAGAAACATTCCTCCTTCCCCAGAGTGGTCCCCATGTGGGATGAGACCATGGTCAGCCTCAAATAAAGTTAGACTATGGTCAGGGAACCACTTACCAACCTGATGCCTGTTCTCATCCTACCTGGAATCTGTGCTTTCTCTCTCCCACTCTCCTTTTCCCTTTCCCTCTCCTCCATCCTTCCCTCCCAGCCTTCCCCTTCTTCCCCTCCTTCCTTTCTTCCCTCCCTCCCTCCCTCCCAAGAATAATTTGCACAGACAGTGTGGTCAGTAGGACAATGAACTTAAATCAACTCAGGCATTTGGTCTCAATATCAGCTCAGACATTTGCTAGCTATGTAACCCTGAGCAAGTCACTTAACCTCTATGTCTCTCAGTTTTCTTATCTGTAAAATGCAGGCATCGACCTAGATGGATCCTGATGTCTCTTCTGGCTCTGGATCTCTGCTCTTGAGATATTTTGATTCTTGGAGTCAAGAAATTTAGATTCAAGACAACTCTTCCATCTCTTAGCTAAGTAACATTGGCCAAGTTATTCTATTTTTATAAAACTATGTTTCCTCATCTATAAAGTGGGGATGATGATCCTTGTAGTAGTAGAGAGAACTGTTCTCAAAATTGAGAATATATGTGACACAGAGACTATATATAAGATACAAACAGAAATCCCCCGTACAAGGTCAGCTGAGGACATTGTGGAAAAACCCCTTCCAGACTAGCACATAATGTCACCTCTCAGGACAAAATACAACCCAACATCATAATCGGTTTGGCTGGCTGCTAGGAAGAATGGCAAATTCATGGAAAAAAATGAATGCTACAAACCATTTTCTTCAAGCAGGGAGTGAGCCTCAGGGTAAAAGGACTATTTTAAGCATGCATCTGATACACTATTATTATCCCTACCACCATCATCATTATTAATTTGTCATCTTGTAACATAAAAGCCTTTGTAAGAAGCATCCTGGTATAGTGGAGAGAGAACTGGCCTCAAATGTGGAAATGAATAATTCACAAATGAATAAGTTTATTGCCTCTTTTTAAAAATTTGCAAAGCACTTTTCAGACATTATCTCACTGGTCACTCATAATAACTCCATGAGGTAGGTACTAGGAGTACTAAATGCATTTTACAGATGGAAAAAAACACAGCTATTAGTGAATAAATATTTATTCATTTTTTCATGGGTATTTTCATCACGGTTGGCTGGGATTGCCCAAATTTTAGTAACTTGCCCATACTCACAAAGCAGTTTCAGATGTGACATTTGAATCTAGGTCCACCTGACTCCCAGTCTAGAACCCTATCTGCTATGCAACACTACCTCCCTATGAATTAGAATAATAAATTAGGGGGAAAGATTATGGGAATTTATATATAAAAATGATAATTCAGAAAAGATAAATTCGATACTGAAATAGAATCATTCTCTCTCTCTTCTCATCTCTCTCTCTCTCTCTCTCTGTCTCTCTCTCTGTGTCTCTCTCTCTCCCCTCCCCCTCTTGCTTTCCCATTCTTTCAACTGTAAATAGAGGCAGTTAGACTAGGTGATCTCTAAATTAACTTTTAACAGAATATATGATTCTATGAAAGGGGAGGAAAAGCTGTGTGTGGCAAAATGGTATGTGGTCAGCCCTAGCGTCAGGAAGACTGGAACTCAGGTTCAATTCTAGCCCTTGATGTTAGCTAGGCAGCCATGAATAAACTTAACGGCTCAGTGCCCAAGGCAACTTTCTAAGGTGATAAGCTACTTTTCAGTATATGAGTATGCGAATTCCATCATTAGAATATATGCTTTTGGAGGGCAAGATTTGTTTCATTTCTGTGTACAGAGCGCAGTGCCTGGCAAATGGATAATTAATGAGTGATTCAAATTACAGATGAATTTCCAGTGTCGATAGGAGAAGCAAAAATGTATCCTGGGATACATATATATCGGTGAAATGGCTTTTCTGGCCATCTTCCATCCCTCCCACCCCAAAAGAGGAAAAAGTATCTGAACTACAAACTACAAACAACTATGGACTATGGGCAGGAGTACATTCAGACAATGTTATGATGATGAGTGTTTGGAGTGCTGTACAAAGTGACTTTGAATGTTTAAAAAAAAAATCTATAAACTGACAGATGAATTGCTAATGGAATTTAAAAGCACGCTGAAATGGTGATCCAGAAGGAGGCTGGGATAGGTCTGTGAATATTAAGAGGTAACTGGAGGTTTTAGACTTGAAAGATCAAGGGACACAATTGAAAAAAGCCGAGAGAATGAAGAGTGTACTTCCTTTAGAAAGCAGTCATTTGGAGCCGAGGAAGCCGGGCTTTCTGAAGAATAAGCAAATTCTAGCCTCACAAGTCACAAAATTTAGTCAAGGAAGGAGAAATCATAAAAGGGGGAAAACTGATGGCTTTCAATTCAGGAGCGCAAAGAAGAGACTATTGTACTTTTAATAACCAGAAAGCCAAACAAATGTCAGCAGGAAGATGAATAAAAATGAAAGGTGGGCATTTCTCAGCACAGAAGGCGGACCGTCAAGTAAGAAGACTTACTTTCTAAGCCACATGGAAATCTGTGCCCCTATTTTAAAATCACATCTTGCTAAAAGTAAAAAGGGACTAAAATTTTTTCACATGCTATCATTTAAAAGTCTCTACCTAACATGTTCTCAATTTCATTCCTGTTTCTCAAAATTATCAGCATCCTATTTTCTCCATTGAAATCCTACTCCATTGCCCCATCCCAGTAGAGAAATGAGCTTGGGGCCCCCAAGCCATGCTAGTGGAGTATGAGTTCTAGTTCATTCAACCCGATGGAATGGTTTCAGGGAGGGCTGGGAAAGGGATTAAGTATCTACCATCAGGGGACCAGCCAAAATGTGTAACATTTCCACATTAGTTAATATATTTTATTGGATATAGTAATTCACAAAGACATGAGTGGAAGAGTTGGGTGAATTGGTGGAAGGAGTAGATACTTAGTAAAATTTCAGTTCTTTTAAGTATTTAAATCAAGGAATAGTGACTTCACCTGTTATTTCATTGATGTGGGAAACATCTGGACAAGAAAATGTCTTCTACCAATGCAGGTCAGAACCTTTTCTGCAACTTAGAATCTTAAAGCATTGCCTAGAACAGAGGGGTCAAACATGAGGCCCATGACAAATGCAGTCTTCAAAATTTTCAAATGCAGCAGAAACTAGATTAAAACATAGATTCTATATGATTTTAAGGGGCAGCTAGGTGGATTGAGTGCTAGGCCTAGAGTCAGAAAGACAAATTCAAATTTGGCTTTAGAAACTTACTAGCCATGTGACCCTGGGCAAATTACTCAATACTGCTTGCCTCAATTTAATGAGCTGGAGAAGGAAATGGCAAACCACTCCAGTATCTTTGCTAAGAAAATCCCAAGTGGCATTATGGAGAGTTGGACAAACTAAAACAACTGACCAACAACATCTGATTTTAATGTGTTTATGTATTAATAAAAAGATATTTATTAACATGTGTGGTTTCCTAAGTCAGTAGGTGGTCCAAAGGATCCTTATGTATGGTTTGGTAGCCCCTATTTCTATTTGAGTTTGATACCACTGGCCTAGGACATTGAGAGGTTAAGTGACTTTTCTGGTTGGGGTCAACCAGCCTGTGTGTGTCAGAGGTTCAATTCAATTTGATAATTAAATTCAATAAGCACTTATTATGTACCTATTATGGGCCAGGCACTGTGCTAATTACTGGGGATGCATAAGGAGGTAAAAGACAATCCTTGCCCTCAAGGAGCTTGTAACTTAATGGAAGAGGTGGAATTGTAAGTCAAATTTTTTTGAGAATAGAGAGACTCCATAGTTCCTGGATCAACTTGCTCTGAGCCCAGGAAGCTGACAATATCCTCTTGGACACATCAAATATATCAGACAGAGAGATAAGTAAGAGAGCTAAAAGGGTCTTTGAGCAGAGGGGATTGATGACTGTGTTTTGGGAGCATTGAGGAAGGACTCCCTGAGCTATATAAGATGAAGATTAAGGTCTCCTCCAACTCCAAGATTCTGGGACATTCTCTAAAGAGTCTGCAGCTTCCTGATCAGAGTCAAGTGCATTGGAATGGCAACAGGGACATTGAGGGATCTGGATGTAAAAAAAAAATGTCATGTCATACATCTTTCCCTGGACCTTCAGATCCCTTGGAAATGTGTTTCTTCTGAGATGGTGGAATTCAGCCATGTGGCCCACACAGCAGGGCATTAGGGCTGAAATTATAAACTTTTGTGTCAGGGAGAAGTTCAGGACCATGGAAAGCTCCATGTAGTTTCCCCATCTGCCCCATTCTCTTCTTCCTACTCTACTCTGGACCATCTTAACACTTCCTCTTCAATGTCTCCCTAAGATATAGTCACATTTAGATGAAGGAAGGAAGGAAACAGGCACTTTCTATGTGCCAAGTGTTGTGCTAAGCATTTACAAATATCTCATTTGATCCTCACAACAACACAATTATTATCCTATTTTACAATTGAGGAAACTGAGGCAGATAGAATTAAAGTGGTTTGCCTAGAGTCACACAGCTAGTAGGTATCTGAAGTCAAATTTGAACTCAGATCTTCCTGACTCCAGGCCCACAGCTACCTCAGAATTAGATTAACCAATTCAATGGGCAGTCTGTCTAGTTGCACATCATAATGTGTTTTCCTGTTTTGTTTTCCTCTTTGTTTTCTTGATATTCTAGCCTGGAGATTTAGAGCCTCTAATTTAAAAAAAAACAAAACAAACCTCTAATCCCCAACACCAGCCTCCAGAACAGACTGTACCTCCAAAGAGAATTTGGAAAGTGCACATGAATTTACTTTATCAATGTCACCATCTTGATCTGCAAAATGTTCAGCTTTGTGCTTTTAAAATGTCACACTGCCCTCTGCTGTAGAATATATAAAAGTTTACTTCTAAGCAGAGCAACTGAATACATACTTTCCCTTTGAGTTTTCCTAGCTTGTCTGAAAACTTAGATGAAATAAAATAGATAGGAGAATTTTCCTCTGAGGTCAGTTAGCTTTCTTATATTTTGTAGGCTTTGAATCTTCACCATGCCCTTTAATTTCTTTTTAAACTTAATTTCATGAATTCTAGGCATGTGGTTCCAGGGAAGGACTAGGTCTCATCTGAGGATGCAAGCACATTGGCTTTGTGAAGGAACTTCAAAGGGCCTGAAGTATTTACAGTGTTTACTAGGAAAGTCTCCCAAGTCCTTTGCTATGAAGGAGGAAGGAAGGAACAAGCTGTGATCCCACAAATGGGTGATAGAGTAAGGGGAGTCAGATGGCCAAGTGGAAAGAGTAATGGTCTTGAATTCAAAAATGCCATCCACATCTACCTCCATTATGCCCATTTTTCAGATGAAGAATTCAAGTTGGGTGACTTGCCCAAAGTCACTCATAAAAGTCTATTAGGTTTTGGGTTAAAATGAGAATAATACTAGAAATCTAGCTTGACTTTGTCAAGGCTGTTAACTTTTTTGAGCAATCATTTCATTATGTGTAAAATGGGAGAGGCAACATGGTACAGTAGATAGAGGACCAGTCTCAGTCAGGGCAACCTGAGCTCAGTCCTACCCTCTGACACACAGCATTCCATCCCTTGGGATAAAGGCTCATTTGTTTCAACTTTTGTATCTCCAGAATCTAGCAAACTATCTGGCCTGGCACTTAATAGATGATTCTTCACTGACTGTGAGTCACTGAGCTTATCATCCAACCTCTTGGCATGCCGGACAACTCTCTAACAATCTCTGCTGCAAAAGAGCTCCAAAGCTACCTGAGTGGAGGGGATTTCCTCACCAGCAACTCCCTATGCTAATGAATTCACTTATCTGCCCCCTGGTGGCCCCCGCCCAATGAAAGTAGGATAAAGATCCTTGAAATATGTTGTGGTGAGGACCACGCTTTGCACATTTTATAGTTCTGGAGATGGTGAATTATGCTTATTATAGAATAATTATAATGACAGTGGTATTATTATAATTGTTATAATTCTATAGAATTAAAATGATACTACATCAATCAATAAACATTTATTAAATGCCTATTATGTGCCTGGCACTGGGCTAAGAGCTGGAGATACAGAAGGAGGCAAAAAAAATCAGTCCCTACCCTAAAAGATCTTACAATCTAATGAATATTAGTAAGTGCATATTAAGATATACAAAGCAAGCTATATAAAGGATGAATAGGAATTAACAGAGGGAAGGCAGTAGAATTAAGAGATAAGGAAGACTTTCTGTAGAAGGTGTAATGCCAATGAGTTACTCATAGCAGCTGCTATGAACATGCAGGGTTTGTTCGCAAAACATAATAAACTCTCCTCCTCCAAGACAAAACCAAAAGATTTATTTGGAACATTGCTATTAGAATACCAGAAGGCAAGATTTAGTAAAATATTCATCACCAATCCAGGGAGCAACTACCTTGCAAGCAAGTCCTTTCCTCAGCCCATTTCTCTCCCTGCATGCTTCTGTCTCTGCCCACACCTTCCCCTCCAAGCAACGTTTGTAATCAGAGTCCACCCTTGATGGGCTTAGTGCCAAGAAGCTTGGAAAGATGTGGGAATCTCTGTGACCCAGAACCTAACTGGCTCTGGTCCAGGGCTCCATGTGAGGCCTGTTAATGGGCAGGGAAGATTTTACATCCCATTAATCTTAGGATTTTAATTGGTAATTAAAGGAGTCCAGTGAGGTTAGTAATCAGAGTGAAGGAATGGGGGACAGTCAGGGATATCACCCAGAGTCAAGAGATGGATCTTGTTTGTGGAACAGACAGGAGGCCTGTGTCAAGGGCTTCAGGAATACATTTTCAGGAGTATAGTATAAGAAGACTGGAAATGTAAGAGAAGGCCAGGTTAAGAAAGCCATTGAATGATAGGCAGAGCATTTTGTATTGGATTCCAGAGGCAATAGGCAGCCACTGGAGTTTGCTGAGTGGGCAAGTGACATGATCAGACCTGCGATTTAGGAAAATCACTTTGGTGGCTGAACAGAGGATGGATGAAGTGGGGAGAGCCTTGTGGCAGGCAACCCCACCAGCAGCTATAGAAATAATCCAGGGGTGAGGTGATGCACTAGGGTGTGGGCAAGGTCAGAGCAAGAAGCGGGTGTTTTGGAGAGCTATTGAGTAGATGAAATTGACAGATCTTAGCAAGAGCTTGGACATGGAAGGAGTGAGAGATAGTGAGAAGTCCACAATGACCCCAGTGTCTGTCAATGTTATATTATTATATCATCATGCAATTATTATTATAATTCTACACAATTAGAAAAGATACTTGAGATGCACTCCTATGTCTGTAGCGCCCAGGGAAGGCTACCTTGTAACTTCTAAAGCATCTTTACCTCCAAAGGAGGGAAGGGTAATACATTTGCCAGATGGAATGGAGTGATAATTATGAACCTAACAACTGAGGGAAAGGTTTTATTGATTGGTTGATCAGGCTCCAGGAAAAGGGCTAAGTCTTAGCTGGTTAGGGCTTTAACAATGTTGGGACATTAGAGGATGTCTTAACCCCATGTATCCCGTGTTTAGTATGGTCCATCTCTACTTTATGTTCCTTGTTATTATTAAGTACTGCTAGGATGGGTTTACTCCAGATAGAAAATATTCTTAAAGAGTAGATAATATCAACATTGCCCTAGGAAAGTTGCATTTCTTTCTCTGTTATCATAAGTTAAAAATTTTTGCCACCATAGTAATAATTTTCTTCACAGAGAATGCATTTCAAATATAGCCTGTCCGTAGAGTTGAAGGCCAGTTCTAGTATAAAAGAGTGCCAAAAGGTCAGATGAGGGGTGGAGTCAAGATGACGGAGTAGAAAGACTCATGTGTGCTAGCTCCGAACCCACAGCCCATGGATTTCCTGTAGGAAGAACTCCCCACAGGTTCAGGATCACTGCAGGGCACGCAGAAAAACAGTGGAAGGGATTTCTGTCCCAGAGAGCCCTGGAGAGCCGTCCCCAGGAGTCCATCATGCCCCGGAAAGTGGAGTCCACCCCTGAGCTGCCCTGGCCACGAGGCCGAGAGGAGCAGATCCGAGCAGGCTTCAGGGACAGGAACTTCTGGCGGCCGGGAAGGTCCCTCCACCACAGACACTACAGGTCAGTGAGAGAGAAGTCTGGGCTGGCCGAGAGGGGAGTGGGGTGTCTCTGTGACTCGGGCCCCCTCAGGAGGAAGCGGCAGAGGCAGAGGCAGGGGCAGTGGCAGAGGCAGCGGCGGCAGCCCGGGACTCCCCAAGCAGCAGGCAGAAGCTCAGTTCTCTGCATAAACCCCCTGAGGGAACTGAGCCTGGGAAACGGCCCTGCCCCCCCCCCCGCTCCATTACTGAAGGTCTCTGCATAAAGCCCCTGAGGGAACTGAGCCTGGGAGGTGGCCCTGCCCCCACCCCAGCACCAGAACTTAAGCTCACATTGAATAGCAGCCACAGCCGCCTCAGAAAGCCCATTTGAATCTCAGACCCCAAGCACTAGCTGGGTGGATCTAGGCAGGGGTGCAGAGGAATCTCAGAAGTTAGGTAATTGGCTGGGAAAATGCCCAGAAAAGGGAAGAAAAATAAGACTATAGAGAGCTTCTTTGAGCAGGTGCAAATGTTCCAGCCTTTCAATTCTGATGATGAGGAAATATTCTTACCATCAGGGAAAGATGTGGAGGGTGGGGCCTCTGTATCCCAGTCATCCCAGGGGGATGTCAGGTGGGCTCAGGCCTTGGAAGAGCTCAAAAAGGATTTTGAAAAGCAAGTTAGACAGGTGGAGGAAAAACTGGGAAGAGAAATGACAGAGATGCAACAAAAGTATGAAAAACGGGTCAATACCTTGCTAAAGGAGACCCAAAAAAATGCTGAAGAAAATAACACCTTGAAAAATAGGCTCACTCAATTGGCAAAAGAGGTTCAAAAAGCCAATGAGGAGAAGAATGCTTTCAAAAGCAGAATTAGCCAAATGGAAAAAGAGGTTCAAAAGCTCACTGAAGAGAATAGTTCTCTCAAAATTAGAATGGAACAGAAGGAGTCTAATGACTTTCTGAGAAACTAAGAAATCACAAAACAAAACCAAAAGAATGAAAAAATGGAGGAGAATGTGAACTATCTCATGGGAAAAACAACTGACCTGGAAAATAGATCCAGGAGAGACAATTTAAAAATTATGGGACTACCTGAAACTCATGATCAAAAAAAGAGCCTAGGCATCATCTTCCATGAAATTATTGAGGAAAACTGCCCTGATATTCTAGAACCAGAGGGCAAAATAAGTATTGAAAGAATCCATCAATCACTGCCTGAAAGAGATCCAAAAAGAGAAACTCCTAGGAACATTGTAGCCAAATTCCAGAACTCCCAGGTCAAGGAGAAAATATTGCAAGCAGCTAGAAAGAAACAATTCCAGTATTGTGGAAATAAAATCAGGATAACTCAAGATCTAGCAGCTTCTACATTAAGGGATCGAAGGGCGTGGAATAGGATTTTCCAGAAGTCAAAGGAACTAGGACTAAAACCAAGAATCACCTACCCAGCAAAACTGAGTATAATACTTCAGGGGAAAATATGGTCTTTCAATGAAACAGAGGACTTTTCAAGCATTCTTGATGAAAAGACCAGAGCTAAAAAGAAAATTTGACTTTCAAACACAAGAATGAGAAGAAGCATGAAAAAGTAAACAGCAAAGAGAGTCATAAGGGACTTACCAAAGTTGAACTGTTTACATTCCTACATGGAAAGACAATATTTGTAACTCTTAAAACTTTTCAGTATCTGGGTAGTTGGTGGGATCACACACACACATACACACACACATGCACACACACATGTACACATGTGCATGCACACACACATACACACATGCACGCACACACAGACAGAGAGCACAGAGTGAATTGAATAGGATGGGACCATATCTTAAAAGAAATTAAGGTAAATGGTGAGAGAGAAAGGTAGGGGGAGGAAAGAGGGTGAAATGGAATGGGTAAATTATATCTCATTCAAGAGGCAAGCAGGAGACTTTTTAGTGGAGGGAAAAAGAGGAGAGCTGAGAGAAAAAAAAACAAGAAGTTTACCCTCATCACATTCGACTAAAGGAAGGAATAAAATGCACACTCATTTTTGTATGAAAACCTATCTTACAATACAGGAAAGTTGGGGAGGAGATAAGCAGGGTGGGAGGGATGATGGAAGGGAGGGCAATGGGAGGAGGGAGCAATTTGAGATCAACACTCGGGGAGGGACAGGCTCAAAAGACAGAATAGAAACAATGGAGGGCAGGATAGGATGGAGGGTAATTCAGTTAGTCTTACACAACATGACTATTATCGAAGTCATTTGCAAAACTACACAGATAGGGCCTATATTGAATTGCCTGCCTTCCCAGAGGGAACGGGTGGGGAGGGAGGGATGGGGAGAATTTGGAACTCAAAGTTTTAGGAACAACTGTTGAGTATTGTTGTTGCTACTAGGAAATAAGAAATACAGTTAATTGGGAATAGAAAGTCATCTGGCCCTACAGGACAAAAGAGAAGATGGGGACAAGAGAAGGGAGGGATGATAGAAGAGAGGGCAGATTGGTGATAGGGAACATTAGAATGCTCGGTGTATTGGGGTGGGGGGAGGGGAGAAAAAGGGAGATAATTTTGAACCCAAAATTTTGTGAAAATGAATGTAAAAAGTTAAATAAATAAATTTTTATTTCAAAAAAAATTTAAAAAAAAGGTCAGGTGAAAAAAATCAGGTGAAAATTGAGTTCAGTCCCCTTTGTGGCATGATGGGAAAAGCATCCATTTTATAATGAGACGACAACTGGGTTCAAATCCCAACTGGGAGACTGATTTGCTGTCCTTAGGGGCAAGTCACTTCACTTGCCAAAATCCCAGTTTCTTCATCTGCAACATGCTGGTTGAAATACTTTGTCCACTGGACTATTGTAGGGATAAAATAATTTTGTTTGTAAAGTTCCTTGAAAATCTGTCAAGCAATATAGAAATATCAGATCCTTTTATCATGATATGCAGGCCACTATGCAAGTCACTAAACTTCTCTGACCTCCATTAATTCATCTATAAAATGGGAATAATTACATTTGTATAGCATAATAGGAATCTCAGATGCTGTTACCAGTTACAGGGCCCATACTAAGCCTTTCTAACCTATGGTTTCCTCAGCTATAAAGTAAGTTATAATAAGTAACATGTGCACACACACATAGAGACATACATGTGTATATATGAAGTTTAAGGTTATAAAGTATTATCGATAACTCAGCAAATAAATCTTGGGGAGTAGCCTGAAGGACAAGGAGGTTAGGCAAGTAGGTAGCAAAGTGATACAATGGATAGAGCCCTGGGCCTAGAATTAGGAAGACCTGAGTTCAAATCTAGCCTCAAATACTTACTAGCTGTGTGACCTTGGCCAAGTCAACCCTATCTGCCTCAGTGTCCTCAAATGTGAAATGGAGATTATAAAAATATTTATATCCCAGGCTTGTAAAGATCAAATGAGTTAATATTTATAAAGTGCCTGGCACATAGTAAGCACTATGCAAATGCCAGCTACAGTCATTGCTATCATCACCCTTATCATTTTGCTCTAGTTACACAACTGAAGAAATATCAGAGGTATGATATGAACTGAGCTCTTCTTTTCTCTAAGTTCTGCACTCTTCCCCTTATTCTAGGTCACAGTTATTGTCTTTATAATAATGGGGGGGAATATGGGGAGATCAAAAGGGAATTTTAATTTGAGAAACACTCATTTTTTTTCATCAATCTAAACAGGGAATGTTTTGAATTCTGTAATAGACATGGAAGCTCTCACTTCATTTCACAGAAAATACAGGATAGGCCAATGGAACCCTAGTTTGGACCCCAGATCCAACCTCCCACTTCAATCTAGGATGATCAATTCAGAGTTAAGAAGGGGTCCCAGAGGTCATCAAGTTAAATCTCGTTCTACCAATGAGGGTTCAAGTTAAAACTTGTGTCTAGCTGAAGGAGAAACAAATTTGATCTTAAGGTCAAGGGCTGAGTTGTAAATGCCCATGAACCATAATCACTTTCTGGTCTTCTATAACACTTTGGTAGTTCAGGATCCATAAAAAGTTTTTTTTCCTCTTTCCCTTTTTATCATCCTTTTCTATCAACTTGCTCTCCAAGTTTGTTGACCCATGTTAGCAAAAACAATGCATTTTACTTAATAAATTAATGTTTAGATTTATTTCTTGGATTATGGATTCATTATTGTAAAGATCTCCAAGTTCTTCTGGACACCTTTATCCATGCTGTCTGCACTCTACTTGGGCCATGACTTCTGCTCTTTCTCCATGTGAGAATGGGTCTACTCCCCTGGGTCCCTTGTAGTTTCTGATAGGTCAGCTTTGGCCTTACCTCACTTGGTTCCAGGCCTCCCCTTTCTAGATATCTCTGTCAAGGTTCTTGTAACTCCTTCCTTCACTCTTTCTAGATCAATTTTTAGCATTTCCCCCCTTAGAGGGTAAGTTTTTGAGGGTAGGAACTGTCTTGATTGCTTTTGTTTGTGGAATTTCATCCTACAGTAAGAAAGTGAATGGTGGATGGTAACACTAAGCTGGGATTTGCAAAGCACAAAGGGATGCTAAGTCAAAGGCATGGGAGCAAGGATAAAATGACCAACTGTCAAATCAAGACTTAAGAGGAAAAGCAAGATCAGAGAAAGCATGATAGATTGGGAGAACAAGCGAGCTGGACTAGAGGTCAGTGATAGACTGGGAGAACAGATGAGCTGGACTAGAGGTCAGTGGCAGCATGGTAAATAATTATAGAAAGAATGAGGCAGAGAGAAGGAACAATGGAAAATTATTCAATAGAAGTAAATTTCAGAGTTCAGGGTCACTGTTATGATCTGACCAATCCTGTGGGGGCTGAGCTGGAGTGGAGTACATAAGACATGGGAATTTGAAATGAGAAGTCAGGCTGTTTTGAGGGGTGATCAACATGAATACTGAAGTCACTGACTGAGGGCAGGGAAGGTGGTAGGGAGGAAAGTGGCAAGAAAAAACTCAGTTTCTTGCGAGCAGACGACCATAAATAAGTCTACCTTTTAAAAAAAATCTTCCCAAAAGGCCTAGAAAAGTATTAGTCACTCAGTAACCTCTCAACAAATACTGGTGTACTGATTTATTGCAAAGCAAAGAGCATCAAGGAAGCATGCAGAAAATCAAAGTCTACACGTATTTGCATCTATTTTCCTAATAGAGTTCTAAAGTAAATCATGAGGGCAGGTGTCATGCAGCAGTCACTAGGGATTCAATGACATGACCATGGATACTGAGTCAGAGTCAGAAGAAGTCACAAAGGTCATTTGGTCCAATCTCTTCATTTGATAGATAAGGAAACTGAGGTCCAGAGAAGGGAAATAACTTTCCAACATCGCGCAGATATCACTGACCTAGAAAGCACAGGGCTTTATGTTATTTAGTGATTCTCCCAAGAAAGCAGTTGGATTTCTGAGATGTTCAAATGGAAAAACCTTAGCTTGTAAGCTTAAAAGATTTTTCCTGTTATCCCTTACCTAATTTTAGGCTTATAGGATCCCAGGCATTACCACAGGCAAATGGAAAACATCTGAATCTTTTCTGAAAGGCTTGCAGTGTTGCAGGTGAAAAATATATTGTCCTTTATTGTCTGTATGACCCTAGACAAGTCACAATCTCTCAGTGCCCCAGGCAACTTTGACTCTCTTACCAGATGAAACATGCTATGCACCTCCAGAGGGAGAACAGAAGAACTCTGAGTGGAGACTGAAGTATATTTTTTCCTTTCATTTTTTTCTTGCTCCCCCCACATGGCTCATGTAGGAATGGGTTTTCCGTAACTTCACTTGTATAATGGGTATTGCATTTCTTGCCTTCTCAGCGGATGGAGGGGGGAAGCAGAGGGAGGCGGAGAATTTGGAAAGACTTCAGAGATGAATCACTCTCCCAGTTCCTAGATCTCTGTGAATTCTTCCCAATGCTCTCCATTTAATACAAACATTTTCCTCTTTGACACATTGTATGGCAATTGGTTTTTGCCAATCAGTAGCATCATAAATAGTAGAAGATATACTGACCTTGGAGTTAAAGGACTTGAAGCCAAATTCTGCCTGTTATTTTATCTTAATTAGATTGTCATTGCTAATGGCATTCCTCTTTTTCCCCCTGATTAACTATCATATCATCCAAGAATAGTTATTAGAGTAGGAAGACCTGAGTTCAAATCTAAGCCCTGTCACTTACTATCTATGTGACATTGGGCAGGCCAATGATTCTCTATGGGCTTCAGTTTCTTTACAAAATGAGGAGATTGGATTAGAACTCTTGATTGCCTCTTCTTGTCCACACCAACCCCATGGCTCCTAATCCTACGTCATCTGGGAGATTGCAATTTCTTTCTATCTTTCTAATCTTGAATTTGGCCTCTTTTCTTATTAATAGTAATGTGAAATGTTCTTCATATGGTTATTGATAGCTTGAATTTCTTCTGTTGAAAAGTGCCCATTCATACTCATTGGTCACATCACTTGAAGAGTAGATCTTGTTCTTCTATGATTTTATCAGTTTTCCATGTATCTTGGATGTCATAGCTTTGTAAGAGAAATGTACTACAAATATTTTCCTAGTTATGTTTCTCTTCTTGTTTTGGTAGCTGAACTCTTAGTTGTCAAATAGAACGATGTTTTCTCAATCCTCATTCTTTTTAACTCTCTCTATAGGGTTTGATACTGTTGCCTAACACATAGTTAGCACTTACTAAATGCTTGTTAACAGATCAACCACCATCTTTTGCATTTATTCTACTCTGTGGGCTTTGATAACACTGCTCTCTCCTGTTTGTCCTCTTACCTTTTTGATTATTGCTTCTCAGTGTACTTTCCTGGACTGTCATTCTTTTCCTTTCTTTTGTTAAATTAATTTATTTGTTTTCAGTTTTCAATAATCACTTCCTTAAGTCTCAAATTTTCTCCCCCTCCCCTTCCCAAGATGGCATGAAATCTTATATGGGTTCTACACATACATTCTTATTAAATACATTTTCACATTAGTGAGTTGCATAGAAGAATTAAAATGAATGGGAGAAATCATGAGGAAAACTAAACTAGAACTGAACATAACACAAGAGAAAATGGTCTGCTTCATTCTGTGTTCCGATTCCGTGGTTCTTTCTCTGGAGGTGGATGGTATTGTGCCTCAAGTCCTTTGGAAATGTTTTAGGTCCTTGTATCGCTGTGAAGGGCTAAGGCAATCAGAATCACAGTCACACACTCAATCATAACCGCACATTCTGACTGTTACTGTGTACAGTGGTCTCCTGGTTCTGTTCATTTCCAGGCCTCTCTGAAGTCTTCCTGCAAATCATTTCTTATAGCACAATAGCATTCCATTACATTCATGTATGACAACTTGTTCAGCCATTCCCCACTGATGGGCATCCCCTTGATTTCCAGTTCTTGGCCACCATGAAGAGAGCTGTTATAAATATTTTTGTACATGTGGGACCTTTTCCCATTTTTATGATCTCTTTGGGATACAACTGAGCTGTCATTCTTGTCTCACATCCATGAATATGTGTGTGTGTGTGTATTTGTATACCCAAGGGCTCAGCCCTCTTCCCTGTAAATGTTCTCTATTGGCAATCTCATCAGCTCCCAGAAATTCAGCAGTCTTCTCTGCAGATATCTCCCCAATCTCCATATTACATCCCTCACTCTCTCCTGACCTCTACTACTTCATCTCCAACTGCCTGTTGGACATCTTTGCTCAGGCATCTCAAAATATAGCCCAAACACAACTCATTTTCTTCCCCCCTTCCTCTTCCTGATTTCCTTATCTCTCAGTTTACTGCCATTGTTAGTAAGAAATTTGCAGCATTGAAGCTCTCTTCCACTCTTTACTCACCCTTTCTCCTTCCCCCATGTCCAAGTAGTTACCAAGTCTTGTTGATTCTAATTCCACACCATCTCTGATTTCCATCACCTTCTTTCCATTAACAAGGGTACCACCCTCATTCAGGCCCCATCACCCCTTACTTTGACTATTGCAACAGTCTCCTAGTTGTTCTTCCTTACTCCAATATTTTCTCTCTAATCAGTCAATAAACATTTATTAAGCACGCACTACATGGCAGGCTCATCCATCCTCCACAAAGCTGCCAATTGACATTTGCAAAGCAAAGGCTAGACCATCTCTCTTGCTCAAGTATTTTCAGTGACTACTTATTTCTTCTGGGATAAAATACAAAATTGTCTTTTTTGGCATTTAGAACCCTTCCCAGCATATCTCCAATCTTTCTTCCACATTTATTTTACCTTAATCCTCCCTCAAACACTTTACATTCCAGACAACCTAGCATACTTTCTCTTACCTATACACAATATTTCATTTCTTGCTCTCTTGACTTTGCCCAGGCTCAACCTTTATACTTAAATTGTTCTCCTACAACTCTCTCATTTTAAAAATGTGTGAACTAAATCCCAGCAAGGGAAAGCAATTTTCTTTTTTTTAAATAATATTTTATTTTCCCCAGTTACGTGTAAAGACAATTTTTAACATTCATTTAAAAAATTTTAAGTTCAAAATTTTTTCTCTCCCTCATTTCCTCCCCTCCCTTAGACAATAAGCAATTCAATATGGGTTATACATGTCCAATCATGCAAATCATGTCTTAGTCATGTTGTAAAAACAGACATACATCCAAAGGAAAAAAACTATGAAAATATATAGAAAGTGAAAAATAATATGCTTTGATCTGCATTCAGACTCCATCAGTTCTTTCTTTGGAGGTGGAGAGCATTTTTTATCATGAGTCCTGTGGAATTATCTTGGATCATTTTATTGATCATTGTACAGTTTTGCTGTTACTGTGTACAGTATTCTCCTAGTTCTGCTCTCTTTGCAGTTCACATATTCTCAATTCATATAAGTCTTTCCAGGTTTTTTTGAAATCTTTCTGCTCATCATGTTAGAACATAATAATATTCTATTATAATCATAAAGTAAAAATTGTTCAGCTATTCCCCCATTGAGAGGCATCAAGAGAAAACAATTTCCCCAAGGCCACAGATTTCTAAGGCAGTGGAGACACCTCTAAAACCCAGGTCTTCCAATTGCTAGTTCATGGTCTTTCCATTGTATCATGCTGGATATGTTATGTTTATATGGATTGTTAGTGAATCTAACCAACATTTACTAGACACCTGCTGTAGATGATGCACTATTCTAGGCACCTCTAAACTTGATGTAATTTACAATCTGATAGGGAAATATGACACAGAGGTAATTATACATATGTTATCAAAGGATCCTTGTTTTAGAGCTTAAAGGGTATGTAGATCAACAGCTCAGAAAGGTTAAGTGAATTGTCCAAACTTAAATGTGTGGGAAGGGAGAGGCAGAATTTGACTTCAAGGCCCTTAACTCCAAGACCAGTGTGTCATCTATTCTCTGTGATGCTTCTTCTCATTACTGAGATGTAAAATCCAATTGCCATATAATGTCTCAAAGGACAAAAAAGTTTATATTAAATGGGGGGCACTGGGAAGGGTTCACAGATATTTAGGAATATTGAAGGGTGATTCATCTCTCAAAACACCACAGCAACCATGTTATAAGCATCCACTTTGCATGTTCAGTTTGGTTTTACTCCCAGTGTGACAAAACATAACTGAAAGCTATCATTTCACAGGAGCTTATATGCGTTTTCACTGAAAAATAAAATAGAATTTTAATAAATATCATTAAAACACTTCCATCCACTCAAATAGCTATTTCTAAGGTAATCTTTTTGTCTTCTAGATGACTGAAAGAGATTGAATTGACCTCCCCAGCGAATCAAAACAGTGAAAGCAGTTTGCCATAGAAACGACCAATTATACAGCATAGATGGATCTAACTATATATATTTTGAACTATCATCTTTTTCTGCATTCATTCAACAGTACTTTGAGCATTTACTTTGTATGAGGCATTGCACTGAGTCCTCAGGTTGATTTAAAAGTTAATAAGATCCTGTCTGTGTCCTTATGAAACTTAGAGTCTAGTAGATCAGATGAGAATCACAGGATCTCAGAAAATCAGAGTTGGAAGGCACATCAGTATTACATATTCACACCCACCCATTTTTTAAAACAAGAATCCCCTGTCAATTTGCCCTCCAAATGGAACCCAACATTTACCTGAAGACTTCCAATGAGGGAACTCATTACCATCTGAAGGAGCCACATGTACATTAAAACATAAAACGCAAATTGCAAACAGTGGCATGGGTTAAGTGCAATTCTTCCTTTAAAAGAATGGGCTTTTCACATTTATAACATTATTTTTCCCTAAACATTTAGTGTCATGTATATATAACAGGCAGCTAGGTGGCATGGTGGATAGAACACTAAACATGAAATCAGGAAGACCTGATATCAAATCTTTCCCCAGACTTGGGAAGGGGACAATGGGTTAGTTCTTTTACCTCTTTTAGCCTCAGTCTCCATGTCTACAAAACAGAGATAAGAACAATATCTACCTCACAAGGCTGTTAGTAAGATCAAATGGAATGACACATGAAGCTTCACAAACTTTCAAATTCTATATAAAGGATGATGATGATGATGTATGAACGTTGTAAAAACAAACTACATTTATGCCCGCCGATGAGTTTGACCTTTGACTGATAACCTTTGCACTGAATTGGGATAGTTTAAGCTTATTTGGCCAATCATCAAATAAATGCAAACATTAAGGCAGCTTGTGGCATAGATATGATTAGTGTCCTTAGAACCTTCTCTCCAAAACCAATGCTCTATGAGCTTTGATATTTTTCTGAAGTATTGGGTTCTGATCAGCCCTTAACTCTCTGTGTTTTACTTCTGGTTCCAGCATCCAGAGAGCATGGAGGGAGTACCTCCACCGTCAGGATCTGTCCCATCAAGATCACCTGGAGAAGCGGAGTCCATCTCCCCCTTCTGTCTCCTCCGATAAGATGAGCAGTTCTATCAGCATGAACACCTTTTCAGATGGCAGCACTCCTGTGAGTCATCAAGTTCTTCTTCTCCTCTTTCTTTTTCTCCTTCTTCTTATCCTTCTTCTTTTGTTTTGGTATGCACAAACAATGCTCAGAACTTTGAAGCCATAAGAGAAATTTCCCAAGAAGATCTAAGCACTTGGTTTAGATTATGAATATAAGGATTGGTTTACATGCATGGAAAGTGATTGATTTGGGCTATTTCTAGTGTGTTCAAATAGAAATTGAATTTATAAACCCAAAGAGATTTTTAGGAAGAAAAATATTTTGCATTTGAAATATATATGAAATGCGCCATGAGAGAAACTGAGCTTTCCCTACATTCAGCTTGATTGCATAGAGTTATACGAATTTAATAATTCTACTAGGCAATGGTTGTGAGTAGCTTGACTTACTTCATTTGACTGGTACTTTTAAAAGAAACACTTGGGAGAGAAATTAAATTATAATCCACAGCTATTAAAAAACTCCCATTGTTGTTGACCTTCATAGTCTCATTTGGTCAGTTATAAATGACTTTGCAGCATTTGGACCATGGTGTGCATTTAGGGAGGAAGTTAATGTGATGTCATCTTGAGATGTTTCAAAATGATTGATTTGTCTTTATTTTAATAAACAGTTTTATCATATTATGAATTTTAAAGAGGAGGCAATGAAAGGAACTCATAGTCAGGCAAATAATAGTGAAGACAGATTTATTCTGGGCTGATACTAGAAATGGTTTTTAGTAGATAGGTTTCATTAAGGCCAGTGTTTTCATTTGGTTGCTGTAAGCAGATAAAATGCCACTAGAGGTCTCTCTTCCACCATATTGGAAAGCATTGGGGTTTGACATTCTTATTGTTAATTCATGATTTGGGCGTGAAAAATAATATGGAAAGCTGGCCATTTCGATTGCCTTTACTGTGGATGCTATTAGAATCATTTTTGTAAGATTATATTTGAACTCTATCAATGCAAGGTCAGAAATCACTTCTCCTGTGTGGTTTAGAGGTTTGGTTTCATTGATTCTGCACCTACCTTTGCTAGCTATTTTAATCGACCTCAATTGCTGGAATATTTCAGTATTTCTTTATCATAGACAGCTGAGACCATGAGATAGCTAATGGTTTTTAGGTTGCTTTAGTTGTGTTCAAAATTTTGTTTGGATGAAATACTGAAAGACTTAGGGACTTCTTTATTTCTGCTGCTTATTTCAAATACTCTGTGTTTATCTTTTAATATTTCAAGAGTGGGTGACAATGATTGTACTAACATCAGCCTTACTTATAGTTCATGACTTTATAGCTCTTGGATATTTCTTCTCTTAAAGTTTCAGATAGATAATTTTTTAAGTTCTCCTTTTGTCACCCGAGAAGAGGTCTCATCTCTCGTTCCAGCTGAGATGAAGCCACTAGAATTGAACATGCCATTATAGTAGTAGGTAGGTCCTGAAGGTCATCCCTTCATCCCACCATAGTCATCTCTTTTCCCTGTGTTGTAAAGGGAAGAGTCTTATTCATATTTTATAGAACCTAGCCCACATACAATCAGCTTGGTAAAATTTAGAATCTATTTTGATATGAAACATTGCAAATGCATTCTGTTATAAAAGGAAAATCAATTATTTTAAAGTATATGGACAGGGACTGACATTATAAAGAATACCATGTATTCCTAGGTTGTACTGATATTTTCAAAATTCTATTGATTGAATTATACCAACTATATGAATGAAAGAAAATCTAGTTATCCTATGGAAATGTCCAATTATCCATAAATATGGCTGTCACATGAGCAAAACAACCCAGACTATTGTTTTTTTTTTCAATTTTTAATCCAGCTATTTTGACCTCATGTCAAAGCAGTATCTGCAAAAGTCTTCCAGCTTAGGCTGTAGTTACCCACAGGGTGGCAGACCGATGCCAACTGTAACCATTATGATTGCGATTTTCAATCCCACTGATCAATGCATGTCAGTAGACAAGTCCAGCCCCACACAGCTTCTTTACTCTGGATCAGTAAACAAAGAGTTCCCAGACAGGGAGCAACAAAGAAGAGATGGTCTCTTGGCCAAGGTGCCAAATAAACTCTATGGGACACTGTCATCTCCAAAGCAACACAAGTCAGAGCAGAAAATATGGTCCTGCCTCATGATGAAGAGGCCATAGGCTTTAGGAATCATGAGAAGTCAATTCAGTGAGCATTTATTAAGTATTTAGCATATGCCAGTCACTCTGCCAAATGCTGGAGGTAACAAAGACAAGATAATATTTAGTCTCTGCCCTCTAGAAACTTATATGCTGTGATTCTGTAGATATGGAGGGACATAAGCCTGGTAAAAATGCATAATTGCCCTATGACAGCCATATATTTCCTGCTAGATATGAGAAGCATCATGTTACAGCAGAAGGAACACTCACTCTGGAGTCAAAGGAATGAATTCAAAATCTGCCTATGATATGTACCTGTGTGACCTTGGACAACTCAATCTGAATCTCAGCTTCATCACCTGTAAAATGACAATATTGAGCTAGTGTCTAAGTCCCTTCCATCTCCATTACCTCTGATTCAAAGAGTGAGGTAGAGATAATTGAATAAGCCTGGGGCTCTGAACATGAATCCTCAGTCTGAAATTAGTAACTAAGTTCCTGAGGAGCTGTCCTTGGTACTTAACTTTCTCTTTCTGAAATTTTCAGTATACCTGACTCTCTTTATCTGAGTAAAGCAATTTTTGCCTATTTTGAACCCTGACCTTCTGACTTGATGCTCAATCTCTGATAAAAATTGCCTGATCCCAATTCCATGCTTGACTAAAACAATCTCTGTGTGCCAGCTGCTTGCCTTGATTATATGGAACCCAATTTTGAATACTACCTGTGACTCCTACATCACCCAACCAGGCTCTGGACAGGCAACTGTGTTTACTTAGCTGAATTCTCAATATTGCTGTTGTTGGAGTGATGAATACTTCCACATGTTGCAATAACCCAGCAATCTATATTTATCGATTTAGTCAATCATCATGGTCATTGTGGTTTGTGGAAATAAATAGAAAGAACATGAGACTTGGGCTGTGTTTTAAGTTTCCATATGCTCCCCTGTAGTTGTAGCATCCAAAAAATAAACTAGGATATAACCACAGCAGGAGTAATAAGGCAATCTATTTCCATGACAATTTCACAATTGGTGGGTTATAAACAGTGGATAAAATGATTGGGGAAAAAACCCTTGTTTGAGCTTATAAATTACCTTCTCAATGCTCTTTGATTAAAACCTCAATTCTCAGCTGCTCAGGGCCAAATTAAAGAGCAACAGGAGGGAAGATAATATTAAATTATATTACCAATTTGCATATTAAGTAACCTCATACCATAATATATCGTGTGGCAATAGAAAATTTCTGTTTTAGCAAAAAGTAATTTCAAATAGTAACAGTTTCATGGTTAGGAAATGGATCAATGGTAATGGAAGAGGAAAAAGAGTCACACATTAGTACTTTTATTCTGCAAAATTAGGGAAATTCATGGTTAATTCAATAGATGAAGTTGCTTCCACATTTTAAAAATTATCCTATTTCTCATAATTACCCGACTGTATTGTCACACAATGGTAGAATCACACTTTAGTGGAATTTACAGATGTCCTGTAAGGTAAACATTTCCATAGAATCCTCTGCACCAAGAGCTGGAAAAGACTTCAGAGATCATCTAGTTCCACCCATATAGGAGGTAGGAATCCCCTGTCAAGTGGCCATCCAGTCACTTGAAATTAGTCACTAATGGAAGAGAGAATTCTTTACCTCCCAAGAAAACCTGTTTCACTTTGGGGTAGTTTTTGTAACAAAATAACAGACTCATCCTTGATATTAGTAATAATTCATTGATACTGAGGAAGTTTTAGAAATTATTTCAAGGCAAAATCTGCTATCTCTCTGTAATCTGTTTCCATTGCCTTCTGGAGAAGTAAATATTTTGCAAGCGTTTCACTGATATCATTTGCTTTATTGTTTCTTAAATTTTTTCCAATATGCTTCCTCTCCTACTCCCAATGAGCCATCCTAGTAAACAAAAAAATATTTTTTAAAGAAATAAAAGGAAAAGAAGCAAATAAAAATCATTAAAACCCATCACTATAACAAAAATTTGAAGATGTGTGTATGTACACATATATGTGTGTGCATGTATATATGCCCATTTGTGTATATGTATATACATATATTTGTGTATTTGCATATCTGTATATACCCCCATATATACATATATATACACATGCATATATATGCATATATATGCTTGTATATACATATATGTATATGTATACATATATCTCCCACGTTGACAAAGCAGTAGGGAGAGATGTCTTCTCATATATCTTCTTCGGAGTTGTGAGTGTTCTTTGAAATTTTGCAAATTCACTTTTGATTTTTTTGTGATAGTTCTTTCATTTTCCATTGTTGTAGTCATTAACCATGCTGTTTTCTCAGCTCTGCTCTCTTCATCTTGCATTAGATCATATCAATCTTTCCATGCTTCTTTGTTTTTATCATATTCATTGTTTATTACAGCACAGTAATATTCCATCACTTTTGTTTAGCCATTCCCCAATGAATAAGCATTTGCTTTATTTCCAGTTCTTTACTATAGCAAAAGTATTTGCTATAAATATTTTGGTGAATATAGACTTTCTTAGCAGTAACTGGAGGAGTAAATATTTACTGGATAGACACTGTATGCTGAGTGCTATGCAAAGTATACAAGCACTGAGACTCAGGAGATGTGATCGTTATGAACCCAGGGCAGTCTTTATCTTGCCTTAATTCCTTCATATGTAAACCGATAGATGTGGACCACATATGTGCTACCTACTAGCCAGACAGCCTTCCGTAAGACACTTTGCCTCAGTAAATTCCCTTTTGATCACCTGCAAAATATGGTCATGGGGGCAGCATGGTGCAGTTGGGGAAATGCTGAATTTGGAGTTTGAGAAATCCGGGTTCCAATTCTGTTTCTAATACTTATGAGCTCGGTAACCTTGAGTAAGTAACCAAAAACACTCTGGAAATTAGTTTCTTCATTTTTAAAATAATGGAAATTACTCTTAGTGATTAACACTCCTTCCAACTCTGAATATGTGGTCCTATGATTCTGTAATCCTATGACACGATCTCTGTGATATCTTCATTATCTAATGTTCTGCAATGGTATACATGTGAAAAAAGACAAACTCAATCAACGATCTATATTCTACTAAATGACTATGAAATTATTTGGTATACTAGAGCTTTGCTGAAACACTGTTCTCAGAGACTATGTCAGAAAACTATAATAATAATGATAATAGTAACTAATGATAACAGTATTTCCATAGGGCTTTAGGGTTTGCAAATTGCTTTACATATGCTGTCTCATTTAGTCTTCACAATAAACCTGAGAGGGAGGTGCTGTTATTAATTCTATTTTACAAATGAGACTACTGAGGCACAGAGAGATTCACAGACTTGTCCAGGGTCACAAAATTAAAGTATTTGAGAAAGGATTTGAACTCAGGTCTTCCTAACTACAAGTCTGGGGCTCTAAATACTGTACCACAAAATTGCAGTGAGATCACGTTTATCAATAAGCATTTATTGAGCACCTACGAAGTGTCAGGCATTGTACAAGGTGCTAGGTATAAAACTATGAGAATATCAAATATTGATTTAGTATTTTATATTTGATTCCATTCTGGAATTGATTCTGTTCTGGAACTGCCTGAGTCAAGTTTCACTGCCTCTATGTTGTGTTCAGAAGTTCACAAGTTCAGAAATGCAATTTTCTTCTCTAAGTTAAGTTTAAAAGTTAAGCTTCTCTATAAACTGAAATATATATGTATATGTGTATGTATATACATACATACATATATATGTATATATATGTGTGTGTGTACATATATATATATATATATATATATATATATATATATATATATATAATTGAAAGAACACCATTATCTCTATACCACTAGCTGCTCTTGTACAATTAGAAGAAATTTTTTCTCATTGAAGGGTGCAGTTGGATGCTAGGGAGTCTGGCCTGTTATCTCTGCAACACTGGTTGTCCTTCAAGAAAGTCTGGTCTGGTATTGCTGTGACAGTAGCTAGCCATGTAAATGGACACCACTGATGAATTTTCCCAGCAACAAGGCAGAAGGAGGACTTGTTGCTAGCCCTGCATTCCTGACTTCCATCCTATCCTATTGGTTTCCATTATCTATGGTACTTCAGACTTTGTAGCTAATCATATTGTTTCCTATCTGTGATGCATCCTGTTCTTTGCTCTCTTGCACTCCCCCAAACTACAAATAGGCTAGGTGGTCCAACTTTATGGTGTTTTGGCTGACTGGGGAGCTGAGAGACCCATTTTTATTGGTAATTGCTAGCCTTACTAATAAATTGAATGTGCTCAGAACTTTGTGCCTCAGTTTATCTTAATTTCAGAAAAAAATAGAAAATATTCACAAGGGAGTTATGGAGTGATGGCACTAGCAGTTGCGTTGGAGGAAAGTATCATGGAGAAGGTTATATTTGAACTGCATTTTGAAGGAAATGAGGGATTCTATGAGATGTTGATGAGGCAGGGCATGCCAGCTAAGGAGGATGCCCATGTAAAGACACAAAAATGAGAAATGGAGTGCTATGTGTGAAGAACAGAGATGACTGTTGGCTATTTTTATACATGAGGTAGTGTGATATGGTGTCCTCCCTTAAATTCAAGCTGTACAGGGCCATGTTTTACTGATGACCCAGTGTATATTTGCACAGTATTGATTTGTTGAGTGGAAGTATCTGCTGAGGTCAGATCCATCAAGGTATTTTACAAGTATAATTTGGCTCAGTGCCTCTTTCTCCTTCTTTTCTCCCTTCCTGGAATGCCCTCCCCCTTTTCTGCTAATCCCACACATCCTTACAGTCTCTCTCTTCTTTAACATCCTATGATTCTGTGTTACTTGTTATCCAAAATTATTCTTTTAATAAACCTAATGGATTAAAAGCTCTCCAGCTATTTCTCTCACAGCTTCCATGGTTTGCTTAAAAAAATGTACTTAAAGTTGAGCTTTGGGAGGGCTTGAGAAGCTTTGGAGAAGCTGCTAACATCAAACAGGTGCCATATTCAGGGAACTGGCTCAGTTTACAGGCCATCTTTTGACTGCTGACTCATCCATCTGTGGTGACAAATTCTCCCACACATGCTCAGAGCCTATTGATCATACGCGTATGGATTCAAAGACCTTTGGATTAACCACTTCTTTATCTGAGAAAGATGTTCCAGGGAGGACTCATATTTTCCCAGAGTAGTGTTAGCACATTCTCAGCATTTGTACTCAGAGAGATTATACCTACTGTCATGTCCTTATTGCATGGCTTGAAGTTGGATAAATCACTGACTCCTTAAATTAAACACAGAAGAACTTCTGTTATAGGACCTCATTTGAGGATCATGTTGCACCTTTATCCTGGTGTCAGAGAGTGTGGATGGTATTTTAGGTCCAAGGAGGAAATAGGAGGGAATACAATGGGAGGAAATGCCCAGCTTCCTGAGGAGAAAAGGTCCAGGGAGAGTGATGTGGACATAAAAGCTGCCATTTAGGGCTGGATTCAAAGCCTGGTGGATCAGATCACCACCAGCACTGACTTTAAATTGGAACTCTTGCAGCCTAAGTGCTGTTCAAAGAGTAGGTATTCAGTAAATACTGGTGAGTGTCTTGCACATTTTGAAAAACCAAACTTGTGACTTCTTTGGTCTAGCTAACTCTCAGCAAGGAAATTCCCTCATCAATGTGGAGCAATGCATTCTCAGTACTGCACAGTATCATGAATACTTTAGAACAGCTTGTGAAACCCATGGACTTCTCTTTCAGAATAATGTTTTTCAATGCATACAATAGGTAGATTACAAAACAAGCAAATTGCTTGAAAAAGAGTCATCAAAATCATAAAAAAAATTACAAAGTATTTTTACAAAGCAAGTCCAGAAATCCCAGATTAAGAACCTTTGTAGAGTTGCCAAAGGGCAACTGAGAGATGAGACAAATAGTCAGGATGGGGGAGACAGGACTTGAACCCAGGTCTTCCTAACACCTAGGCCACCTTAGGATCCACCACACCATTCTGCTTTTCATCCCATGCTTAGTAGGTGCACCATAAATGTTCATTGAATGGCATAGGTAAAGTTAACCTTTAATGTCTGTATGAATAAAAATAAATCTCCAACTGGAACACCTTTTAGATGCTGTGGCTGTGTAAAAGAAATCTTTATAATTAGGGTTTGGCTTTCCATGGTGGTGGCTCAAAAAGAAAAAACAGCATAACTCCTTTGGTGGGAAACGCTTTTCCTTTTTTATTTTTTGTAATGATGAAATGTCCAAAGTCATTTTGAGAAGAGGGATTGAGTAAATTAGGTGTTGCCTTGATGTTTGCTCTCATCATTTTACTTACGGGCTTTTTAGTATCAATTATAAAGAGAGTCTCATCTTCAAAAGAAATAAACATATACATAGGAATAACTGCCTCCAAGTCATTGTGGTGTCTTTGTCCTTCCTGGTGACTTGGTGAGGCCAGCAAGCTGGATCCATCGCCTGAAATTGGAATAGATGCAGTTTTCCTCCCATATTCTCACACTTTATAATGGATATCAGCATTAAAAAGATAAAAATGATAGTTTAAATGAGATAGTGTTCCATAGTGGTTAGAGAGCCAGCCTTGAATCAAAAAGGCCCAGGTTCAAGTTCAATACCTGACACAAGCTGGTTCAGTAAGCCTGGCAGCTCCTAGTGCTCCAGACAAGTCTCTAAGACTAGGTAGAAGACATTTTTCCACTGAGAATTTCTTACATCAGTGAAATCACTGATCTGAACCAGAACAAAATCGAAAACAAATAGTCTGTTTCAGTAGGACTTGTTACTTTTCTCACTGAAACTGCACTGTTACAGTTTTTTAATCAATTGTGAATCTTATTTGTATGGGCAGCTAGGTGGCATAGTAGATAGAGTGTCAGACTTGAAGTCAGGGAGACCTAAGTTAAAATCTGACTGTGTGACCCTGGGCAAGTCACTTAAGCTTGTTTGCCTCAGTTTCCTCATCTGCAAAATGATCCTGGAGAAGGAAATGTCAAACCACTCCAGTATCTTTGCCAAAAAACCCCAAATGTTGTCACAAAGAGTCATACATGACTGAAAATGACTGCAAAACAGTAATAATATTATTTATGTTCCTAAGTTTTAAAGTTAGAAGAGATCTTAGAGTTCAGCCTCATTTTACAAAAGAGCAAACTAAGAACCAGAGAGGAAGTGACTGTCCCATGGTGGTGACACAGATTAGTTAAGTGGCAGATGTTGCTTTGGAACTCATGTCTTCTGACTCCAAAACCAGTCGTCTCTCCATGATCTTCTCCCCCATAGTCCATTACAGAACTTGATGAGGATTTTCCTTTATACTCTCCTGGTTTCTCTTAATGTTATCTTCAAATCCTTTCCGCCTTGTGGACATAGCTCTGGGGCTCAGTTGCTTTACTTGGTATCAAAGTTCCTCCAGGATTTCTTCCCTTTTCTAGTGTGAGATACCTCACTACTTAAATGCTAATCTGAGGTATTGGTCTGCCCTCTCCACTTCCCTAGCTGCCTCAGCAAGTTTCTGTAACTTTTCTTTAGGAAAAGGAACCACTTACCACAAGACTATCTATTATCAGAAGGGAGTAATTTTCCACTCTCTCTTAAAGAAGAGAGCTGCCTCCCCTGCTCCCAGTAGATATTTACAGTGTTCCTGGAATTAGCTTTCTAAATATGGGCGTAGCCAGATTAGAACACTTGGAAGGTCTATCTCCCAGGGAAATGTTCTTCTCTACTGCCAGCCCATTGAAAGACAATAGCATCTCTCCTATCAGCCAGCATTACTTTCAGGTGTGTGAGAGGTGTCAAGAATGGAAATAAAAATACCTAACCTTCGCATAGTACTTTGAGGTTAATAAAGCACTTTCCATATTATTTTCTCATCTGGTCCTCATAGTCATAATTTGAAAGAAGCCAAATTACAGATTGTTCTGATGCTAGATCATAAGGGCAGACTGGCAATATTAGCTGCATAGTGTTATTTCACTTAATAGATAATCTACATAGGATTGGAACATCGAAAACATCACTATTGGACACTGGGCAGGGATAATTTGATTGTTTTTCTCATATTAAGGCATAATTGTCATATTTGAAATATAGATTTGGTTATAATTTATACTTTAGTACACAATTCTGAGAGAAAATGTAGTAGTTAGAGACTGTATTTAGAACTCTTTGGTTTTATTTGTGAATATTTTGCGACATTCTTAGAATTGCCACAAAGAGACTCAGTAAATAGTGCAGGAATTGCAATCTGGAAGATCTTAATTGGAATCCTGACTCAGACCATCTCTGGCTGTGTCACCTTGGGCAAGTCATTTAACCTCTCTTGGGGTAAGGGATTTGCCCTCATTTGTATAATGGGGATGATAATAATAGTACCTAACCTCTCAAGCTGTTGTGAGGCTCAAATGAGCTAATCCAAATTGGAGCCAAGGTCTGCTGATTTCACCTTTGCAACATTTCCTGAATATACTTCCTTCTCCTCTCACACTGACACGACCCTGGTCCAGGGTCTCATCTCATGCCTGGATGAATACAATAGCTGTTGGTGGGTCTGCCTTCCTCAACTTTCTTCCTACTCCAATCTATTCTCCATTCAGCCACTTAAAGTGATTTTCCTAAAACACAAATCTGATCCTGTCACCCTACTTCCTCCCTCCAATAAACTCCAGTGGTTCTCTGTTGCCTTCAGGTTCAAATACAGAGTACTCTATTGGATATTCAAGACATTCGAAATCTAGCCTCCTCTTACCTTTCTATTTCTTACACCTTAATCCCCTCACTCGTTCATCTTGTCACACTGGCTTTCTGCCTGTTCCATGAACAAGATGCTCCATCTTTTGGGGCCCTGACAGTCTCTCTGGTTGTCCCCCGTGCCTAGAATGCTCTCCCATCTCCACTTTGACCACTGACCTTCCTAGCTTCCTCTCAGTTCAAACTAAAGTCCCATCTCCTCCAGGAAGCCTTCCCTAATCCATTTTAATTTCAGTCCTTTTTCTCTGTTAATTATTTCCCATTTATCCCATATATAGTTTGCTTTGTATATATTTGTTTGTATGTTGTCACCCCCATAGATTATAAGCTCCTTGAGGGCAAGGACTGTCTTTTGCCTCTTTTTGTATCCCTAGCACTTATCACAATGCCAGACATATAGAGGGCACCTAATAAATGTTTATTTAGTTGAACCCATAAAGTGCTTTGCAAATTTGAAATTGCTATATGATATCTATAATTATATATAAAATATAATATGATAATATAAATATATAAAATATAATATGAAAATATATAATATGATATCTATTATTACTGTCGTCTTCATCATCATCATCATCATCATCATACTTCATACATTTGTTTTCCACTTGGGGTAACTGAGGGTCATAAGACTGTGTGTGTGTGTGTGTGTGTGTGTATGTATCAGAGTCTATCTAGTCCATGAATTCTTAACATGGGATCAGTGAAATTATTTTTTTGAATTGATAACTATATTTCAATATAATTGGTATCCTTTATAATCCTATGTAATTTATTTTATGCATTAAAATGTCATTCTAAGAAGAAGTTTATGACTTCACCAGACTGTCAAAGGACTTCAGGACAGAAAGAAATGTTAAGAACTCCTATTCTATGAAATAAGCAGAACCAGGAGAACATTGTACACAGTAACAGCCACATTGTGTGATGACTGACTTTGATAGACTTAGCTCTTCTCAGTGATTCAAGGATCCAAGGTGACTCTAAAAGAGTAATGATGGAAAATACTATCCACATCCAGAGAAAGAACTTCGGAGTCTGAATGCAGATGGAAGCATACTATTTGCTGTCCTTTTCCTTTGCTGTTTTGTTTTATTTCTTTTTTTTCATGGTTCCTCCCACTAGTTCTAATTCTTCTTTATATCATGACTAATGTGAAAATATATTTAATATGAGTGCATAAGTAGAGCCTATATCAGATTGCACACTATCTTGGTGATGGGGGAGGAGAAGGTGGGAGAGAAAATTCAAAACTCAAAATCTTATGGAAGTGAATCTTGAAAACTAAAAATAAATTAATTAAGAAGAACCACCAACTCTAATCTAAGTGCCTCATTTTAACAGATGAAGAAACCAAAAAAAAAATAGCTTTTCCATGAATTCTCTTTCAAGCCAGAATTAGAATTCAGCCAACATATTAAGTCCCTACTGTTTATAGAGCATTGCTCCTCTTGCTGAGGAGGGTACAAAGTTTTAGAGAAGACAATTCTAGCCATCATGGGACTTAGATTTAGTTCAGTGGGAGGGTGAGTTTCCATCATTAACAACTGTAGTCCAGAGTATTGCATATAAACACATTAAAGAGGTGCAAAACAGATTGTTGGGAAGGTTCTGGGAGGAAATGGGGTTTAAATTGGGCTTTAGAATATCCTAAGCAATTAAAGAATTTCTTCAACAATCAAAATGTGTCTGATTAACTGAGTTTTCTTTTTATCTAGTTGGTTTAACAAGGGGGTAGATATACTTTGATAATTTATTTGCAAATTTGTGTGCCATGAAATATTTACTTTAACAGACATTTGTTATGCCTAGTATATGCTGAATGCTAGAGATAGAGACAAAATCATAACATCTCCTCTCTTGAAGATGTCAAGAGGAAAAATTGGCCTCTTGCACTGATCTCATAGCTTTTATTCATATAAATATTAGAGATTTAAGTTAAATTTAGATTGCATTTGTGGATTTCTCCATATTTACATTTCTTTAACATAAGAAGGGAAAAGAACCAGAATTTATTAAGCATTTAATATGTGCCAAGTGCTTTATAAATACTATTTCATTAGATCCTCACAAGGACTTTTTGAGGTAGGTGTTATTATAATCCCCACTTACACATTTGAGGAAACTGAGGCATATAGATACTAAGTGACTTGCCCAAGGTCACACAAAATGAGACTTTCCTCAAATGAGAATATCACTGCATAAATGATTGCTGTTAAGAAAGTGAACAAATTAGTTTAGAGGTAGTCTCTATTTTTAAGTCTGGGTTATTTAGTGAACATAAAAGAGGATGAGACATTTTATGTATTAGCAGGAGGGAATGTCAATTATAGCCAGAAAATTCTGCATTCTAGAGTATGACTAAGTATTCTATCTAGCATTAAAGTTATGTTACATTAAATGGAATCTTTTACTTCCTAATCTACATGAATGATTCATTAAAGGCAATATCTACATATAATATCTATTATCAATTACATATGCAGACTAATTAAAACCACATGAACTAAAGACTGTTGAGTTCATGGTTTTCTTAACTAGAGAAATCCATGCATGATAAGTCACTTTCTGAAATTTAAAAAAAAAAAACAAGATTCTCATAAGCTTCTGCTTTACAAAGGCACTTTTTTATTCCCTTAAGATATATTTGGTTAGATCCTAAATTTAAATCCGCTCATTTTTGTCTTGTAATTTTCAGAGACTGTTCAAACTGTAACTGATTATAAAGAAAACATCTGGAAAAATCAAGAAGGTATTTTAAAAGCACATTTTATTTGTTCCAACAGTTGTTGCAACTGTTCTCCCTAAGTGGGGAAAGGAAACCCCCTTTTCAAATTGGAGCAACTGTGCATTAAAATTCCTTTCCTGAGCAGAATAAAATGTGCCCGTGGCTTGCACAGTGATTCTGATGGGTATATGAGTAGCAGTCTGATTTTCCCTTCAGAGTTAAGTGTGTTAGCAAAAGACCAAGCCCTTTAGTTCCACTGGGTTTTCAAGGAAATCATTATGCCAAACACTTCACTAGAAAGGCTTCATCTCCATACAGCAGCCACTGTGACCTGTTTTAGAGATGACATCATTGGGTGTCATGTGGCTCCTTAACAGTTCAGTCTCAGAAAGAGATAATCTGTGAAAGCCACCAGTGCCTCATTTCTGCCCGTGCTAAGTCTCAGCAATCACAGGCAATGACAGCAATAGCAGGGTTGCAGCAGCTCTAAGTAAGGAGAGTCTGTACATTGCAGCCATGGGATCCTAGGTCTCATTCTATGTATTTATTCATTTATTTTAGAGGTAAAGGCAATGACAAGATGAAAAGCACTAGCAGCTTTGGACTGAAGGGAACCTGGGCTCTGCATTAGGATCAAATAGTTGTCTGGAATCCTATCTTCTCTGTTGTGTATGTTTCAGTTTGAAGAGAATTGATGAAATCCAGTCTAAATCCAGCTTCCAAAGAGCTCACCACTTTTCCAGTGGGTGTTTGAAGATTTCTGCTGTACAGTTTCACTTTGGACTGCTTAAGAGCTGTGCTGGATAACCGAAGGGCAGCAGCACTTTCTTTGGAGTGTGTGTTAGAGATATCCTTCCGATAAGTTTACTTTCTAGCACAATACTTCATGGATTTCTCTCTCCTTCAGTCCAAATAAACAACTCTTTCCTTTCAAATGGGCAAGGCTCACTCTTTTCAGCACCATGGAGAGCTCAGGACAGCAACAGATCTTATGGGAGTCTGGCCAGGACAAAAAATCTGACAATGTAAGTGCTCCAAAAATATTTTTAATGCTACACAAACCATATTTTTACATGTCATTGATAAAACATAAGGCCATACTCTAGATGAGGTCATGTTGAAGGCAATTTTAGTATGGTTGGTCTTCCCTTCACTCCACAAAAATCATTTAATGTTTTTATGTAAGTAGTGTGGGTAAACTGGAAATATTTTGCATGACTTTCTCATGATACTATATTGCTATGAAAATATTGGTCACTAATTTTGGAAATGTGATTTTCTTTCAAATTGAGTAATTTATCCAAGGTTAATTGCTGGTTTTGGATTTACATTTATTGACATACTACATATGTCAATACTTCAACAAATAAATGGTGAGAATAGGTTTAGTCTGTAGAGTATATTATGTATATATGTGCCTTAAGAATTCAGGGTACTCATTGGAAAACTGAAACAGAGAACACAACTCTCTGGAATCATATGAGTTATCTTCCTAATTTTAAATCTTTTCTTTGGAAAAAATTGGCAATGTATAGCTAAAGAATTTTTTTCTACTAATTAGAAAATGCAATGATATCTTCTTGTAAAGTGATTGGCATGGGCCCTTTAGTCTCTGTCTTTTGTAACACCAGGTATACTTTCACCCTTCATTAGGAAGTATTTGCTTAGCTAAAAATATACTAGTTAAACTGTTACAATCAGAAGAGAGAAAATTATATTTTTTCAAGATGGAAGTCATCTGATATTTCCTTAATGACTTAATGATGTGGTTCAGATATTATAATTAGAGAGGGAGAGGGAAGAAGAGAAAAAAGAGGAAGAAATAAAAAAGAAAGAATTTTGGATAGTTAGCAAGTCCTGTTATATTGATAAAGTTTGTGAAATTATATAGTTTTAAATAAGTAGAACCAAAAGTGCAAAAACATATAATTTTTAAAATTGGTCATCCTTTAAAATAAGCTTCTATCATGGGATAGTCAAAGGAATGCATTTATGCTAAAGTTTTTCTCTGAAAAGCAATTGTGAGAAAACTAGCTTTGAATGTTACATGAAATTCTATCCCCTCCTTATCTTTCAGGGAAAAAAGGTCATATAAAATACAGATTTCTTAGAAAAATCCCACAACTGAATTATATATAATCCTTATAGTTATAAATAATTCTAAAAGAATTGCTGGTGTTTATTATATTAAGTAACTGGAAACACCACTTTCCGAAAATGGCATTTCTACACTGATGTTGTACATGGTATTGAGCTTAAGGGAATGAATCTAAATTTCATTTATCAGACACAACAGGCACACTTTCATTAGTTTGGTCTCTCAGAAAATACCTCAATGTTTACTTACTAGGTAACTTAGAACAAGTCAATGGTATGGGAAGATAATGGAGCAGTCTAGGATACCTACTGTTTTAGGTTCCTGTCTTTCCAACTTGTAAAATGAGTGATTTTATAGGTGAGTGAATAGTGCCTTTAGCACCACCAGGGGGCATGCATCTGGGGGGTTTCACATATTGATTGCTCTTTTAAGAAGAACTGTTCCCTTTCAATGCTGCCTGTGAAGTCTGAATATATCATCCTGGCTTATAAGACTATGTTACTGTGATCGACTGGATCTAAAATTTATTCTGTAATTCAGATCTATTTTCTATTTAGGGATGGGCTGGGATAGCTGTCCCTCATTCAGTAATTCATTATCTCTTGGTTAACATTCTACTTGCTTTGCCCTTTTGACAATGCCTCTGGATTTATAGCCATAGCTGTTTGGCTTGTATCACATAGATTTGATGTGCTTCTCTCCCTGTTTATTGGATCAGAAATGATTGTTGCAGAGCAAACCACAAACATTTGTGATATCCTCTCAGTCATCCATGAAACCACATAAGTCACCTGAATGCTAGAAAATGCCTGGCTTTGCCCAGTCCACTTCACAGCCACTCGACTCTGAAGCCATAAACATACTTCTCCCTACTCCCACCCACCTCCCTCCTTTCTAGCATTCTGGTGGTAGCAGATGTTTGTGGAAGTTCTTAAGTTTAGTTGAATGGCATTTTTTAAATTGCCAGTGTAAAAATGTTCTCACAATGCTTTCTTCCTTGGCCTACAAATCCCCAGAGGGCTTTTGTTGCCTATGTGAACTAAAGACTCTGGGGGCCTCATTAAATGCCTGTAAAACATGCCCGTAAGCTCCAATACTTGATAGCCATACATGACTGGAGCTGACTTATCAATCAAACACAATTCTACAATTGAATTTGATACTCCTTCCTGCCAACCAAATCAAATATAAGAGGAGAAGGTTGATTCTGAAACCATTCCTTAGATTCTAGAACTAGTCCTCCTGAAACAACACTTTCCTCCCTCCTCCCCTACAGTTTCTACATAGGCATTTGTACACACACAAACACACACACACGCACGCACGCACACACACATGCACACACACACGCACACACACAATTTGAATTGCAAATTTCACCTTGTCTCAGTAAACTCCTGGCCAGGTGGGGTTCTAGTGGACAAAACCAAGAAGAAAATTGGCCTAGGAAAGACCCAAAGGTTTTAGGTCATTGGAAGAAGTAAGAGTTTGGACCACCTAGGGACAGGAATGTTACAGCAATGTATTGATTTTACTTGCATGAATTGCAGATTTGTTTGGCAGTGCTGTATACGTGTGGACATTGGAACTCAGAAACTCTAGGATGCTGATCGTATTATCATAGCATCAAAGCTGGATGGGGCTTAAAGATCATAAAATCATATATTCATGAATTGGAACAAAAAAGGATACAGTGAAATTTATTCTAATACCTCCTTTTACTTAAATTAGCATGCTTGATTTATGGATTCTTTCTTCCATCGCTTTCTCTTCCTAATGATGCCTCCATCAAACTTAACCTTTCCTTGTAATAATGAAATTGTCAAATAAAACACATCTACACACATGTACACATATGTGCACACACATGCTATATATGGTATAGTGTGCTCTATTCTGGACCTGTAGTCTACCACCTCTCTGTTGACTGAGTTTACCATGGTGCCCTGAAGTCTTAATTAATGATTTTCCTGACTTTGACTTTCCTGTCTTTTGCTCTTTTCCTTTACATTATTGGGCCTTTGTATAAAGTGTTCCTGTGGTTCTGTTTACTTCACTGCACAACAGTTCATACATGTCTTCCCAAGTTTCTCTGATTTATTCACATTTGTTTTGCCACATTCATATATAACAATCTGGCCATTCTCCAATTAATGGGCACCATTAATACTCTTGAGTATTGCCTAGCAATGAAATAGTCAGGCCTTCTCAGTCTCCTTATGACTGCATTCCTGTTACCTTATCTTCTCCCTACCTACACCCCACCTCCACATGCAATTAGAATTATTGTACTGCATTATAAAAATGCCTGTTTTGTTCCATAAATTGAAAATAAATTTTCAAAAAGAAATAGGCCTATAAAGTAATGAGTTCTTAATCTCTGAAAATATTTTAGCATGAGTTGAATGATTATATGTCTGGCATACTGTGGAAAGAATTCTTGTTTTGGGAGCGTGACTTGACTAAATGACCTCAAAGATCCTTCCTATCTCCCAAGATTCCAATTTTCTGTGGTTGAGATGCAGGATGGATAAGGTCAGGCAAGCAATGAAAACAAGGAGAGTCCTGGGTGGGTTGACCTTGGATAGACTTGCTGAAGCTCAGGGTACACTATGAGAGGGAAAGATATCATTTGGGCTGCTTTGTATTTGATTGATTTAAATAAAGACAAAGAGAAAACCTAGGGTTGCAGGAAATTTCATCCAGCTCTGAGCATATCCTCCACTTACTACTTTTGAATTAGGTGGGAAAGAAAGAGGAGTGGGAAAAGAATGAAATGGAATCAAGAGAGAAGAGAATGCATGAAAAGGCTACTGAGGAGCATAGAAGAGAACAGGGAATTGAGGGTCCTAAGAGAATTATGCTCATACTCAAACATTTTTCAGTGTATTGGATCCTGAGGACTGAGAAGTGTTTGGCAATGAGGGACAAGGATATTAAAAACTGGTGATGGGCTGAGGAAGAAACAGAGAAGCTATGATAAACACCTAAAGAAATTCATATTATTTCACTTGGAGAAAAGAATAGTAGGTCAAAGTAAAGAAAATGTTCATTCCCTTCTAAGTAAGTCATTTAGGTCAATTCAATTTCTGACGATGATGAACTCTCTGCATACCTCCTGATGGACTTTACATGAAGCCTTTGTGATGCAATAAAGAGAACACTAGATTTGGATTTAGAGAACCTTAGTCCCAATCCCCTTCCTGTTACTCCCTACTTGTGTAATCTTGAACAAATAAGTCCTCTAAGGCTCACTTTCCTCAGCTGTAGAAGAAAGGAGTCGAACTCTGTGGGCTCCAAGGTTCCTTCCAGCCCCAAATCAGTGTTCCTATGAACTACTAGGTGTGATACTTACTTAGAGCTGAAGATTACTTTGATATCAAACAAGTCTATGTTGTTTGGTATGGAGAAAACTAGAGAGAAAATTTAGCAGAGCTCAAGTTTTTATCCTTAACTCCAAACGGGGTGGATCTCATTGACTTTGAACAAATCACCTGACCTGCCTGTTTTTCCTTACCAACCACAACTGCCTCCTTATCAGTCTCAAAGGGATACTGAGAAAGAAGTTTATTGAGATATTGCTTTGAGGCCTTTGGAATATAAGGTGGCATTATCACATTATTATTTTCACAAGCTGCTAACTCAAAAGGCAAAAAAAGAGTGAAAACTTAAAACCAAGGAGATCTTTGGCACTTTGTCAGTTCCCTTTTAGCTTTGCGGCCTTTTTGAGTGGTGCCTGTTTTTTTTTTTCATGACACCAAATAGCTCAAAGCTCTCTTTTTCAGCACCCACAATATTTTCTTCCTCGGTGACAGAATTAGGTGATTGTAAAGAATGATGTTGTACCACAGTTATATCCTTCAAAAATCCCACAATTAGGAAAGGAAAAACAAAATGGAACAAACCCAAAGTAATTCAAGGTCTACAAATAATGACTGGTACTTCCCTTCCCATCCCAACAACTCTGGCCTGCTCCAATAGAATAGGAACTTTGAAACGAGAACTAACAGCTCTGCAGACACTCTTTTCTAATTGTGGAAAGCTGTCTATTTATGAAGACACCTTCCTTTTTTCAGCAGGCATGCCCATTTGTAGATAGGCCAGCCTATTTGTGAAGTGGCATGTGGGCCTCACCAGAGTTCAGAGCACTGTTTACCATCTTTAAAAGCATTCCAAAGTGGCAACACAGGTTGGGAAAAGGCTTGGAGTAACGCAAATATCAGGGTACTCCTTGTAAGCAGAATAAATAAAGGAATTAATGAAACATGAAGACTATGACAACTTCATTTTAATAACCTTATTAAGACAGATAAAAGCAGCCATGCTGGTTAGAAAGTCACAAGGGAGTTATTTATTCGTTTTACTTGAAACAAAAGCTAATGTGCTAATGGTTTTGACAACCCCTTGAGTTTTCTACATTTGGACAGGGCCATCTTCAGTTTTGTGGTATAGAGGATAAAGAGTTGGTTTTACATTCTGGAAGACCTGGATTCAAAAATCTCACCTCTGATACACTGACAAGTCACTTAACCACTTCATTCTTTAGGTAATCCCCTAAGACTGTAAATAGAGAGCAGTTACAGATTTGCAATTGTGAAGAAAGTATCTTTAGCTTATGAGTGCCCTGGATCAATCACATCACAGGTCAACTCCTTTTCCTCTCATGCTCACACTCATGTGCACACTAACTTTGTATATTTAAATCTGATACTGCTAAAGATGAGAACAGCATGACATTGTAAACAGAGGGCTAGTCTAGGTGTCAGAAAGACCTAGGTTTAAAGTCTGCCTCTTACACATTGGCTGTGTGACCATTGGTAAGATATTTCTCTCAATGCCCCCAAGGAATTCTCTGTCTGACATCCTAAATGACAGTTATATCAATTATTGTAGCTTCTACTCCTGAAGTCCCCCTACTCTGATCAATTCGCCAAGTAAACAAACAAACCCAAACGGTTCATTTTATTTGTACTTTGAATTTTTCTATGTCTTAATATTGCCTTATACTTCATATTATACCTGAAACAACTTGCTATTTCTGAACCTTTAACAAAAAGTTACCATCAAATAATAGAGCAAAGCACATGGTTTCTTCAGATGCAAATTCAGTTCAACAAGCATCTATTGAAATCAACTCTGTCCAAGGTGCTATGTGAGAACTGGGGATAAACAGTAAGATGAAAATGCATGATCTTGCCTTTAAAATTTTAGGGTCTGCTAGAATTTTGGAGTTTTTGGAAAGGCATATTGGCTCCCCCTTTAGCTTTCTAGTTATAGAAGGTAAGTCATAATACAGTATGCTTCCTTAGTATTCAGATTAGGTAATGCTTTTACCTTCTGCTTTTCTAAAATGAATCTTAATAAGCTATGGAGAAGACAGTGCAATTTAGTGGATATAGGACCATGAAGAGATTTTGGTTCAGTGTCTTGTCCCTTTATTCTACTAAAGATTTAATCCCAATTATTCTAATCATCCACTGACTTTGTCCTTAAACAGGGGCTGCTGAATATTTGGATAAAATCATGAGACCATGCTGACTGGTTCCACTACAAATTTATATTAATAAATGTTGTGATCTCAACTAGGCCCTCACTCTGACATAGCAATCCTTTTATACCTACCTATTTGCCTCACTATTTCATTCACCACAGTGGCTTTTCCAAATCTTTTCTTCTGTCCTCTAACATTCCTCCTTTAGGCCCCTCTCTCACTATTCTCTAGTTTGAGAACCTTGCATCATATTTCATTGAAAAAAATGAGGCTATTCACTAAGGGTTTTCTTCTCTTTGCTCCTTCTCATCTCATGTCACCCAAATATCTTTTGCCATTTTCTCTGCTCTAATTCTTGTCTCACACAAAGAGGTGGCCCTTCCCCTTTCAAATCCCTCCACATGCACAGGTGATTTTATTGCAACTCATCTTTTCCAGTAGCTTGAACCCCCCACCTATCATCACCACACTCTCACTAACCTTCCAGATTCCTCTTGCTACCGGCCACTTCTTTGCTACCTGCCATGTGCCCATGTTTTCCTTAGTTTTCCTTAGTTTTCCCCAAGAAATTCTTACTTGATCCCTCTTGTCCTACCAGCTACCATCTTATATCTCTTTTTCCTTTTGCTAATCAGTGTCTCTACTTATTCTACTCTCAGTCTTTTATTAACTCTCTGAAGTATGGTTTCATCATAGTCATCTCAAACCAGATGTCCTGTAGACATCTGAAACTTAACATGTCCAAAACTCTTCCCTCTAACTAACTTTACTATTACTGTTGGGGCACCGCCAATTCTCACAGGCACCTAAGATCACAACCTAGGTGTCAACCTCATCTCCTCACTCTCTCACCTCCTCCATCCAAACAGTCACCAACTTCTGTCAGTTCTGTCTTCATGACATCTCTTACATATGCCCTCTTTACTTTACTTTACTTTACAGCCTCCAACATCTCTTGGATAAATGTCTCAAAGACTTCCAAAGGCATTTCCAGTCTGAGATGAATACAAAAATCAGTCTGATTAGAGTCAGTTGGAAGATATCTCATTGCTTCAGTACTTGAAGGATCAAGACTTCCTCTTAGTCCTGTATTAGTGTATTGTAACTCTTCCATGGCTTAGCAGATGATCTACATTCCTTCCTCTTCCCCCTTCATTTTTCTCCTCCATCTCTCTTCCTCTCCTCCCCTCTCTGCTGTCTCTCTGCCTTCCTCTCTCTCCTCCCCTTCTCCTCCCTTTCCCTCTCAGTCCCTCTTCCCTTCCCCTTTCTCTTCCCTCCCTCCCTCTCCTCCTCTTCTGACCCTCCTCCTCCCTCTCAGTGGGACTTTATTCCAGAGTCCTGTACCATGCTTTAGTCTTGGAAGATAGATGGGCCTTCTAGAAATATTATGCCTTATTCTAACTCTAGCTTCTAGGTTTATTTGTTGATTATCCATGGTCATGGCTCCTTGCAAGACAGAAAATGACACAGTCTTTTGTGCAACTTCACTTCCTTGTTTGTGATGGGTATGGGTCAGAAAGGAAAGCATAATTTCTTTCTTTTCTGGAGACTATCCATCACCCAGGAAGCCTTGGGGTCTTTATGAATATCTCTGTGCAGCTAAAACTATTCCCAGCTCCTGATCGGATCCTGTGTTATATGAACAGATGAAGTTCAGAGAGCTCGATTTTTATCCCCTGCATTTCTCTATCTTCCATGCTTCAACTATTCTGAACTGTGGCCTAAAGCCATGCTGTTCTTCTGGGAGGTCAGTGTTGATGATATGGTATAGAAGTCAGACCAGGACAATTATAAATCAAATACAGGAAGTGTTTAATGCAAAAAAGGATGTAAGACAAATAAAAGATAGCTCTCCTCCCTCACCCCTATTTCCTTTTCCCCTTTTGATATCCTAAGTTTAAATTAACTCCTAGACTTAGAAAGCCTACTACTTCTCAGATAACTTTGTATTTGGAAAAATCAAGATGTCTTTAACCTTTGTCATTGTGTGTGTTCGTGAAAAATGCTGCCAAATAGACTGTTTCCATCATGGTCACAAATCAAAAGGTTACCATTGCGAGCAGATTTCTTGACTGTGGCAACTGCCTCTCACGTGTATCAAAACCACTTGAGGATTTTCATCTTTAATTCTGTCTTGGTTGAGAAAAACACCTAGATATTTGGGCCCATGTGCTTATTTCACCCAAACTGAAATGGACAAAGGGGGCAACTTGAGATTTTTAAATCTAGGGGCAGAGTAAGGTTTAAAAAAACTAAGAAGCCTCAGGGATAGCGAAAGAATTCATAGACTTCATCTCTTTTTAGAACCTTTGAGGACATGTATTCAACACTGCAATAGACACTATGTAATTAGAAATTATTAAAAATGTATGCTGCTTTAGGTGCTATGCATTTATTAAGTCTACATAGGAATCAGGATCAAATTTTGTTTTTAAAGGTTTGCAAGTGTAAAGGAAGGCCAAAACTATTTAGGAATCTAGCTTTAGAAAACAAAACAAAAACACTGAAACCTGCCTCTGGAATTTCAGGATGGTCATAAAAGGAGGTGATTCATTCACAATACAGCAAGAGTAAGAGTCCAAGGGGCAGGGAGTGACTTGTCCTGTCATTACTTTGATGGATTAAATGCAACTGATTTCACTTGCAAGAGGATGAAGAGTAATTTTTAGAAAAGCCACACATTGCCAACTGTTTGTTTTCTGTGAGGGCCCTTGTCTTCATTTGAGGATATAAGGAGAAAGAAGTACGGTACCAGAAAGGTAGGAGCAAGGGCTCACTTCTCTGACTGTGGAATGAAATAGGTAGAAAGTTTGTCAGGGAAAAATCAGATTGAGATCTAGTTAGCAGAACTAGAGATAGAATTCCTGCAGCAAAGGGCCTGACAATGCATACAGCTGGGTGGATAAACACACAAGAGAATTGCAGTGGATAATCTAAGGTTTGGAGCTACCTGGGATAGCCTAAGACCTGAGCTACCTGGGATAGCCTAAGACCTGAGCTACCTGGGATAGCCTAAGACTTGGAATTCCTTTCCATACCTGGATGGTCTGAAGCTGAGACAAAGTAAAAATGGGCTTCAGAATATGTTTCCCAATTCAGACACTCCTTACTGATAACAAACAGGATCAGAGTTAATGAGATGCCATATTGTACTTAAGTTTTATGAGTCTTTGAAACGCTGCAGCAAATGTTTACCCATATTTTGCAGAGAGTAGATTACTAAATTATATTTTAAAAATATGTAGATAACAAAGGTTCTTAACCTTTTTTGCATGTCATAGACCTAGAAGCATGCTAGACCCAGCTTGAACCAACGGGGAGGCAATTGTTAAATTTTCACACTTCAGATATTGGCCAGTTATAAATTAAGGCTTGATTTATTGTTTTCTTGCTTGTCCAGATTTGAGGAAGTGATGGAGAAAATATTAACAATGCATATTAAACTTAGAAATGTGTCATGCTTACATATTTTCCCATAAAGCTGCTTGTTAAACATTTCCCAGCACATCTTTTAATGAACTTTTTGATTGTTTGATGAAACTTTGAGGTACTTTCTCGGGAAATAAATAATTGTAAGTGTGTAAAATAAAATACAGAGGATTAAAAGGTAAATCATTTTGAAGCATAGTTATAAAAATATATATAGATAGATGTTTATGTGCATATGTATATATGTACTACATGTGCATGGATACATATATAGTCAATACATTTGTGTGTATGTGTTTATACATGTACTTACATATGTGTATATATTTATATAACACATATATGTACACACATATGTGTATGTATATATAGTTTAGGTTAAGGATATGGCTCAACTGTAAGATCAACCATGCTTTAATTATCTTATGTGTATGTCTATTAGATAGATACAAATATAGATAAATATGTATGTATACACACATACATACACACATGTCTGTATACAAATATACTTCTATGTATATACACTATATACAACTTAATGCTATATATTTTATATGGTTATATATGCATACACATATGTGTGTGTGTATATATATATATATATATGGTATGTGTGTATACTATATAACTACATAAAGTTTATGTACCTTGGTATATATACTATGTATATATATACATATATATCTTAATGTTACATACAACTACATGTGGTTATATATTTTTATATGTATATATAAAACTCTATAACTCTACCTACCTACCCATCTATCACAATTCCCCAGCAGACTGCCCTGCCTGACATGAAATATGTGTCTCAAGCATTGGTTTCCTTGTTCCCCACTGATTGAAACTTTGCAATGACTTTAAAGAGATCTCTCTTTCCATCATGTAAAACTGCCCCTATTTGTGGTTAATTGAAATATGACTCATCCTATACTTGAGCCACATCTTTGCCCTAGACAAGAGCTTCATTCTGCTCTGCCTAGAGCTTTCTATCCTTGGAAGTCTATGTACTGAAATGAGGAGAGACACGTTGGGTGACTGTTACATAAGGCAGATGTCTACCAGCAGTGATGGCAGAAGAGAGCCTTTGGAGCCCCTCTTGGGAGGGGAGCATCTATTTTCTTATGCTGCAGGAGATGTCATTAATGTTTGTTTAAGAGAATTCTCCTTTCCAGCTAGGGTTACAGTATCATAGGACCATAGATTCCCCCTTCTTTCTGCTTATTAGTTGCGATTTCTTTTGTTTGTACATAGTTATTCACAAATTTCTCCCCCATTAAACTGTGAGCTCCTTGAGAGTAAGGACTATCCTTTGCCTTATTTTGAATCCCTAGTGCTTAGCACAGTGCCTGACATACAGTAGGTGCTTATTTAATGCTTAATGTATGGGTACCTGATGGATTTTGAACTTGAAGGGATCTAGAGATCAAGTCCAAGACCCTCCTTTTACAGATTTCACAGGCATGAGAACTAGAGAAATAAGTTATTTGTGTCCCCATGGAGTCAGGGTCAGAGCTAATTTGTGAGCCAAAGTCTTCCATCTCTAATGTAGCATGTGCTGCTGCTGCTGCAGAGTGATCGATTCTGAGACAGTGAGAGGAAGAGCAGAAAAGCCACCCACAGAGAGTCCACTGGCCATACTGGTTTGGTTTCCCCATTTTCAGATAAGCCTTTCTTCATCTGTGCACTCTGGCGGTTGGCCTCACATCCAAATAAGGCAGCCATGAAAACTTGCCCCATGAAGGTTCTTAGTTGTGTACTGTGTCTGTGTCCATGCTGGAGAGCTCCTCGGGGGCCTGGGCACATCAAGCACCCAGAGAATGTTTGGGCGATGATGATTGGAACACCCAGGCACAGCTGTTGCTACATGCCTAACATGAATTTCCGAGACTGTGTTCTTTTCCCCATGGCATACCTATGACAGATTCTTCCCGTCGTTGACAAAATCAAAGCCAAATCTTTTGGGCCCATAGGTATTTGCTGAATTTGATCTGCTCTATCTTATAGGATAAAAACAGAAAGCTCAGGACTCTCTCCATGATGTGGATTTGAATTGGGGTGGTCCCAAGGTGATCCTTTTCTTTCCCATCTACAATTAAATAAGAAACCTTTTTTTAATAACAATAATAATGAGCTTTGATATAGTGTTTTAAGGCTGCAGTACTTTACAAATATTGTTTGTTTTGATCTCTGAACCTGTGAGGTCCTCCATGTACAAATGAGGACATGAGACTGAGAATAGTTAAGTGACTTGTCCAAGATCACATGACAAGGAGATGTCTGAGGCAGGATTAGTCTCAGGTCTTCTTGATCCCAAGTCCCATGCTCTTTCTATTACATCATCCAGCTCTTTTATATCAGAAGCAACAAGGTGCACTAGCCTTGGGTTCAGGAAGACATGGGTTCAGATCCCAACTCAGGAACTTGTACCAGCTGACTAAACTTGGGAAATTCATTTGATCTTCTTGCATGTCATTTTCTCTAATTAGAGCACAAGGATAAGAATGGGACCTATATTACATGACTGTTGCAAAAATCAAGTTATATATACATATATATGTTTGTATACACACATACGTACACACAAACACATATGCACACACTATCATAATATAAAGCATATATACACATATACATATATGCATGTATACATATAAAGTGTATATGCTCTATATGTCACACATACACAAGTGATATACATACATATAAGTGTATATACATACATATATATTAGATATATGTATATAGTCATATACATATACACATCCACAGTATAAAGTATATGTATGTAAAGTACATGAGCAGTACACTGCACATATGTGTACATATATGAATATACATATGTGTGGAATATACACATATGCATGTGTGTACATATGCACATGTACATATATAATATATATATATAAGTATATACACATTATCTATCTATCTACCCTATAAAGATGATGGTTGATGTCAATGATGGATGATACTGTTGTCTCCAGAGATCCAGGTGTATGGGCCATCAAGAGAACCTGGTTATCCCAAGGATGGTAGCAGGTGGCAGTGGGTACCCAAGGCCTGTTCCTGATCCCTCAGATTGATATATGGGAGATAAGAGCATTCCATTCCAGGCACCACTAAGAGATACTACTATATGCTCTCTTATCTCAGGGTAAGGAGTGGATCTCCTAAAACTACAAACTTGGGTTTGGGGGGTTTTTTTTTGACAACTTGAAAAATTAGATTATCTTCATTTTATTACTAACAGGATGTTTATAGAGTTTCATCTTTCCATAAACATTAAATGCCAATGACTTTCATGGACAGCCACGATTTGCCTGTGAATTTGCAATGAGTTTTGTAAAAGATAGAACTGCTAACAAGATACTTTTAAAATGTATGCCTCCCCTCCACCCCCTGCCTTGAGCAGTAAAACAGCTTTAGAGATCGTAACTTGAGAATATATGGGCATTTATTTATAGCCTACCTTTTGGCGGAGATCTGAGATGACATTTTTCTTTTCAACAGCACTCTCGAGTGGCACAGCATGATTTATAACTTTATTTGGATATTGTCTGCATATGCTGCAAAAACTTGAAAAATTATACAAATCCTGCCAAATACATTTAGTTATTTTTCTAGATATTAAGAGTTCCAACTACAACATGTTAAGTTCTTCATGCATATCTTTAAGAAAAACAGATGCAACTACACACACACACATCTTTATGACTTTATCCAGAGAAACATAGAATTTTATTTTTTCCTCATGATAGTATTGTATTTTTCCAATTATATATATAAAGATAGTTTTCAACATTCACTTTTATAAGATTTTGAGTTCTAAATTTCTCCCTCTTTCTCCTCCCCCCTCTCCAAGACAGCATGTAATCTAATATAGGCTACACATGTACAATGTTATTACACATATTTCTACTTCAGTCTTGTTGTGAAGGAAGAATCAAAACAAAAGGGAGAAGTCACAAGAACTGTATTTCCATTCATCCTATTCTCTATCCTCCCATTTTATTCTGTTCTCTCTTTTACCCTGTCCCTTCTCACAAGTGTTTTACTTCTGATGACCTCCTCCCTCAATCTACTCTTTCTTCTATCACCCCCCCTTCTTGTATACCATTCCCTCCTACTTTTCTGTAGGGTAAGATGGATTTCTATACCCAATTGTGTGTGTATATTATTCCCTCTTTGAGCCAATTCTGATGAGAGTAAGGTTCACTCACTCCCCCTACCCCTACCTTCTCCCCCTCCACAGCAAAAACTTTTCTTGCTTCTTTTATGTGAGATAATTTGCCCTATTCTACCTCTTCCTTTCTCTTTCTCCCAGTACATTCCTCTCTCCACCCTTAGTTTTATTTTTTAAATATCTTCCCTTCACATTCAATTCACACCTGTACCATCTGTCTATATATACTCCTAACTACTCTAATGCTATGGTCTTTTCATTAGGGATGGTTGAAAGTCCTCTATCGCATTGAATGTCTGTTTTCCCCCAGAAAGATCATGCTTAGTTTTTCTGGGTGGGCAATTCTTGGTTGAGGCTGAGTATGTTGCTGGGTATGTTAGAGTGGGGATCATTTGAGGTCTATTACAACTCCCCAAACCTGATTTTATTAAATCCACATCTCTTTCCTTCTTCTCCCTGCCTATTTCTTACTAACAAATCCTGCATCTGAATAGAGGTTAATCAAAAGTAATGAATAGAGTGCTATACCTGAAATAGCTAAAACCTGAATTCTGTCACCCGCTCAGTTTGGAGTCTCGGCAACTCATTTAAATTCTCTTAGGCTCAGTTTTCTCACCTCCAAAATGGACTTAATAGTAACAACAGCCTGAAAGTACTGCTGTGAGGTTTAAATGAGATACATGTAAACATTTTTCAAACTTTAAAGGGCTATATAAATATAAGCTACAATTATCTCAGGAAGGTTCGTCCTTAATAAAATCATGCCATTATGTAGTGCAAATATAAAAAAAAAAACAAATGAGAGAAGTTTCCTTCATGCAGAAATGAATAGTTAAGCCAATCTTCCCATTGAGCATTTAAAATGCCACCTCTCATAAGAATTATTTTATCTGAGTTCAGAGTCTGATTTCAATGTCACAAAGACCCATGAATTTGTATGCATTGTCTCTTCATTGGTAGACAGCTGTTAACTAGCGTATGAGGTATCTCATCTTTGTAAATATCTACAACAAAGCCAGAGCACTGAGTAAGGCTGGTGAACACTTCCCATGAGGAGAAACAATAGGACAAATTATAGTGGAGAATGGCAGGGGCTTGCATACTCACTGCAGATATTACATTGTATAGCTGGGTATTATACTTACAGACTCAATATCTGTGATCATGTGTTGATTTGCCACGAAAGAATAGACCATAAAACCATAAATTTAGAAATAGAAGGGATGCCTCATTGAAGAGGCAACCAGATGGTTCAGTAAACACAGCACCGGATCTAGAATCAGGAAGACCTGGGTTTAAATCTAGCCTTAGACAACTTAGATAGCTACATGATTCTGGGCAAGTCACTTAATCTCTTTTTGCTTTAACATACTGGAGAAAGAAGTGGCATTATCTTTAGCAGTAACACTCCATTGACAGTATGGTGCACAGGGTCAGAGCTGGACATGACTGAACTACTGATCAACAACAGTGGCCCACTGAGTCCAGAATTCTCATTCTACCGATCAAGAAACTGATCCCCAGAGAGATTAATGAACTTGCCCATGGTCACACAGATAGCAAATACATGAACCAGGATTGGAACACAAATTCTCTGAGTCCAAAGTCAGCGTGAATTTCCATGCACTATTCAGCCTCCCTAAGAGCACACTATATTAAGAAATAAAAACGTCTCTCCAAATAAAATTGTAAGCAACTTTCTTCCATATAGCTGACATCATCAAATATTTTATCTTGTAGCTGAGTTAATGTATTTTTCTTCAATATATTTGACTGTGTGACCTAGAGACTTTTCCACTCACCTCCTCGTCTCATTGAATGAAGGCAATGTCTCATGAAATGAAGGTAACCCAAAGTCCTTGAGGATCATGTCGATGGAACCCAAATTCTGGAAGGTTTTATTATATTGGAAAGGCTTCAAGCATGAGTTCATTGATAGACTGCATGTCTCTAGACTGAGAATCAGACAACTTAAAGTTGAGAGGTTCATAAGTCAATCAACAAATGTTTATTAAATACCTATTATGTGCTAGGTACTGATGACACAAAGATGAGAAAAGAAGACACCTTGCCTTTAAGGGGTTTGTATTCCATTGGCTGTAGGGGGATGGATTATTATAGTCATCGCAACTCTCAAAGGATATAGCTAGAAAGGTCATGATCAGTGCTGGTAAATAGAATGTGAATACCAAACGAATTCTTGAGCCTGTGAAGTATCAGGTAACACTTCAATATCTGAAATTCAGCTCGGCAGAGACAAAAAGGCATATTAGAACCAATTTTCTATCTGGGATCAAGAGAGATCAAGGTTTGAATACTGTCTCTGATACAATTTGGGTATATGGACTGAGTAAGTCACTTAATCTTTCTGAACCTCAACTTCCTCATCTTTGGGAGGGTTGTTGGGAGGCTATGCTAAGATGGGGTATGCAAAGGTGCTTGTAAATCCTAACATACAATGTAAGAGTCAGCTGCTTTTACCAAGGGTTCCCCTTTACTCATTGCCCAGAAAATGACAAACAGGACAGTTTGGGATTGAGAAGTTTTACAAAGGGATCTTGGGAACTTGGACTTCAATCTGAAAGAGACCTCAGAGGTTAACCCTCTCATTTTTCAGATGAGAAAACTGAGGCTCAAGGTGGTGAATTGATTTACACATGATAGTAAATGCCACAGTTAGGATTTACTCTCACATTCTCTGCCACCAAATCCAGCACTTGAGACATTGTGCCAGACTGCTTCGGCAAGAACTAGGTAGAGTGGATATTGATGCCTAGCCATGGTTCCTTGATATCTGAAAAATCTTCTTATTCCTTCTACAATATAGACATCAGTAGCAGACTTCCCCTGCCCCCAAACAATTCCTCCTGAGTCTACATTTTAGTGAGTTCATTATTTATTGTTCCAGGCAATTTTTTTTTCACATTAAGTTACTTAGACTAAGAAATGTTACTGTTTATTTGGTGTCAGCTAACTAGCTCAGCACTAGGATGGGAAAATACTGTGAAAGGAGATGTGTTTTAGACACTCCTGAGAATCTCTTCCAGTGATTTTCCTCATCAGCACACATTTGATACTTGAGGAGTTGAGTCAGTGGGCACATCCTGACTGTGCGCAGAACATCTTACCTACCAAGAGACTTTGCTCAGCCCTTCCTCACTCAAATCAAAGTCAATGGCAAGTCATGTCATCATCTTGATGTCATGGTCTTCTTCAAGAACAAAGGTCGGACACAACCTGTGAGTGAATGGCAAGCAGCTCTTCCCCTCCTTCTTCTCCTCCTCCTCCTTCTCTCTTCTCCTACTCCTCTCCTATCCTCTGATGTTCTACCCAGGGGAAGGTACACTCCGTGCCCCAAAGCTGCCTTTTATCCTCTGGATTTATTGGCTACATTTCTTGCTCAAAGAGCAAACCTTAAAACCAATTCACTCCAGAGCTCATAGACTGGACAAGAAGTCCACATCCACAAGCACAGAGTGAATAGAATTACTAAATAGTAATTGTTCCTCTTTTACCCAGGAACCCTAAGGGTCTTCCCCTCCCTCTTTCATTTTTTTTTTTATTAAATGGGCCATCCTTTGAGTAACTACTTAAAGAAGCCTATTCATTGAACGGGTGTGTCTCATTCAAAATGACAATGTGTAAGACCTTAGCCTGGAAGGGCCAGGGTCTCCCAGTGCATCCTGGGCCATATCCAGTGTTCCTGATGAATATCAGGCCCCTGGACCCAGATGGCCCAGGAGGAGAAAGTGAAGCTGGTGACCTTGCACAGCCCTTCCTCACTCAAATCAAAGTCAACTATAAGTCATGTCATAATCTTGAAGTCATGGTCCTCTTGGAGAACAAAAGACAAACACAACAGCCAAGAGACCCAAATGGTGAGAAAGAAACGAAGCTATTTGCCATTTCATTGGAATAAGACTAACTGAAATTGATACAATGCTCTAAGTTTTCTTTCCAAGCATCACTCTAGTTGGGATTCATAATTTTGGGAAGAAGAGGATTATTGTTCCCACTGGAGAGATGAAGACAGTGAGGCACAGGGAAATGAAGAGATGGTTTTGCAAGTTAAAAAAAAAAAAGAATTGCATCCAACCCCTTCAAGCAATCACCACATTAAAGAGGTAATTTTGTTAAAACAGGAGAATTTTAAACATATGATATGGCCAACTTTTTGACAACTAGTTAGAGCACTGGATAAAGTACCAAACTTGGAGTCAGGAAGTCCTGAGTTCAAATGCTATCATAGACACTAGCTATTGACCCTGGAAAAGTCAAGTGACTTTACTTTTCTGTGCCTCAGTTTCCTAATCTGCAAAATATATGTAATAGTATCATGAATCCCTACCCCAATTTGTTGGAAGGATCATATGCAGTAACATATATAGAGAATTGTGCAAGCTTCAAAGCTATATATGTGTGTATGTATATGTATAAACACATATACAATGCTAGTTATTATCTCCAAATAAGGTTTATCTTGAGTATTGGGTTTCTTTAGCATTCATTTCTGTTTGCTTCAGTATTGGTCTTGGTTATCAGATGTCAGACACATTGATTTTTACAGCTTTGTTGTTTCCTCTAATGGGATGTAAGCTCCTTGAAGGCAGGATGTCTTTTATTTTTGTCTTCTTATCCCAAGAACTACTACAGTACCTGGCATATTATAAGTATTTTTAAATGCTTGCTGCTTGATCAGTTGATGTAACAATAATATTAGAGAACAATTCCATTAAAAATCTTTTAAGAAAATTTGATTGATGTGTTTTGTTTTGACATCACAACCTTTTGAGATCACTCCCACTCTTTGAGAAAGCTGTTATAACAAAGTTAAACAACTAGTCAAAGCTAACAATGCAATGAACTTATTGAAAAGTGCACGCAATGTTCTATATCCGCAGCCCCCTCTCTAGTGATTTTTCTATGACTTTCTCATTAACACAAATCATTTTTCTCCGCTTTCCACCCCCTATTCCGCTAAAAAAGAAAAAAGAAATTCTTTGTGATAAACATCCATAGTCAAACAAAACATTCCCTCATTGGCTATTCACAAAAGTGTATGCCTGGTTCTGTACCCTAAATCTATCATGTCTCTATCAGGAATTGTTTTTCTAGACTCATAGATTGTCACTGCATTGATCATAGCTCTTAAAGTTTTCAAAGTTGTTTGGTTTTCCAATGTCATTGTTATTGAAAAGATTATTTTCCAAATTCTGCTTATTTCATTTCTAACCAATCTATGTCTTCAAATTTATTTGTTTTTATGATATTGATGTCATAGTATAAATTTGTTTTATACCAGTTTATGCCAGTTTTTCCCACATCTTGAAGTCATCTATTTCCTCATTTCATACAGCACAATAGTATTCCATCACATCCACAGTTCAAAATCCCTTTAAATTCTCCCTACTTATTAGGTTTTTATTTCTCACATGTGAAGATATCATTGCTAAAATAAACACTTCCAATCCAATCTGTACTGTTGCGAGAATATCCACATCAATGATGACACAGATCTATTGACCTATACAATCACCATCTTTGTCAAACAATGAATTCAAAAGAGTCAGCTCAATTGGTGTAAATAGATAGTCACACCCTTCAGGTTTAGGATCATTGTGGTTTGGCTCTAGTTGTGTTTTTTCCCTCATTCTTTTGGGAACTGGCTGTAATGTTTCTTAACATTAATAGTTTCTTAATTGCCTTCATATTCATAATTGTATGGCAGAAGTGAATATGGACCAGGGTCAACCTCTAACTGAATTACTCAGAGGGCCATAATCTCCTGGAAGAAAATGGAAATCTAAATACTTAAAGGTAGCCAACAGATTTGAAGAAAAAGTGACTCAAAAAAGGAGTTTCCATGAGTGATGAATCTTCACATCCTAATTAAATGTAAGGAAATATTTCAGTTACTTGAGATTACCCCAACTCTTGACAAGTATTTTTTGAATATTACTTTATAACTAGAAACTAATAATTATGTGAAAGAAGAAAATTAATTTTGTCCTCTCCCTGGTTGTTGTATGATTCTCCAGCATTTTTGTTCCATATGTCTGCTAAACAATTTGAATGGAACCTAAGTCTTCTAAGGCAGCCCCCAGATAAGTCTGAAATGGTAGATCCCAACTTTCATTTCTCCAACTAGCAGCATAGAGAGCATTAACCAGGATAAGCCAACTGAAACTTTAGACCAGGACCTTGAATTTAAAGGGTACCAAATTTGGATTATCCCAAAGTTAGAGAGTAGTGATAGCACTTTGAATAATAAAATTTGAAAAATAAAAATAATTAAGCACTTAGCTATGAGGGAGTTGAGGAGATTAGAAAAGTAAGCAGTGGTAGAGATTGAGTAAAATTCAGTGACTTTGTCTTCTGACTCAATTCTGGAGCTAGCCCAGCTTATTTTCTATTCAATTATGGATCTAGTTCAATTTCTGTCATGAAAAACTTTATTAAATTGTGGGCGATGTAAGAAAACCTTATTGTATTGTTTGAACTTAGCCCTGCATGGCTGCAAGTTGGACCACTTCCACGTGCTGCTTAGAGACCCTTAGCTAGGGGACCCAAGGTACGCTGAACAGCAACCCTGTCAAATTCAAAGATTTATGCAAGAAGTTTTCTCACAGTTATACATCTCAAACAACCCATATGTCTTATCTGAAAACTATCCCTATATTGGTCAATGAGTTATTGTTTTCATGTTTCTTTGATTGAATACACTGAGGGGAAGGGGATACCCCTTTTTCTGAATTCTAGGAATTTATACCCATTTGCTCTCTCCCTCTTAATTTTAAAAGTTCCTACTCTTTCCTCCAAATAGAAATCAGATTACCTAATTTTGTATCTTGGTTGATTAATTGGTCATATCTGATGAATTGTTTTTAATGTGCGAAACATCTGTCTCCCTCTCTATATCCAGGGTCTAGTGCCAAAGTTGAGAAGGGGGACTGGTCTAGATTTGTTGGTTACTTGATATGCATTGTTTAATAAATTGATATGTTCAGAAGCTCAAACCTTTGTTTCTTCTGTCACTTCATCTTTCACCTGCCACAGGTAGCAAGAATAGTTATCCAAAATGAGAAACTATCTAATGATAGGTTGGAATTAGATCCTCTCCCATCCCTGCCTGTTTTTCCCTATCAGTATTTCATTCCATAAGTCTCTGGACATGTTCCATGAAGCCTTCCATGGGTTCTTTGTATGGTACTGAAAAGTGCTACTTACGACTCTGGTACCATGGGATAGAGTCTATACCTGTTTGAGATTCAATATAAGCACACAGCAGTCAGCCTCAAGGCCACAGTTGGAGAGTAAGACTTTTGTCTAGAATTGAGGGAGAACTTTACATTCAAATTTTTAGGAACCTTTAAGAACATCCTTCCAATTTATCTCACAGTGGCATTTCCAGTGGGAGTTCAAGGAAGAACCATAAATACCTGTTGACACTTAACACTTGCCTTTCAGATTATTTTTCTTTCAGGTACCCTCTCTCCACTATCACAAATTTTTTTTGTTTTATATTTCCATCAGATGAATTCACATTTATATTTTCAATGGTAGAGAGGTAAAGGAAGTTTAAAAAAAACTCTTGTGAATGCCAACAGAGAAGAATGTTTATTTTAAACCATGTTGTCCTTGTGTGCCAGCTGCTGTTGCTAGGCTTTCATATTGGTTGCTATGGGTAGGAAAGAGAATTAGGTGATGTCAAAATGACACTCACTTCAATCCTGTCTCTATTGGTCGGGATATTTCTGTGAAGAGTAATCATCATATCCAAGTAAGTGAAAAATACTGGGCATCAACATTTCTGGGGTCATCTGCCTGACAAGGGGCATTCATTCAGTGTTCATTTTTTTGAAGGTAGGAAAAAAGCTGGCTAGTAATATTAGTGGCAGTGATAGTTATTTTAGGTCCACATGCAATCAGTTTTTAAAGATTATATTTATGAAAAGGTTGATCTAAAGGCTCTAGTACATCCCCAATGATAGATTGTAAGTCTGTCACCCAAGAATCAACCTAGCAAAGTCAGTGGCATTAGGTCAGCCATGAGGGGATGAATGAAATTTTTGGTCAAGCAAGTCTCAAAGACCATCTACTAAGCCCTCAGCAAGCTGCAACCTGCATTGGTGAAGGCATTATGAACAGAGATGAAACACAAGACTTGGAAATACTTTGTAGTCAGATCTTGTTTGTCCTATACATATTAACATTCTGCAGATGCATATTGAAATTATTCTGCAGTTAATAACCAACAATTATTTTTAATTTATAAGCTATCAGCAAAAATAAATATTCAAATAAACAAAATAAAGAATTATCATATGTAAAATTGTCTATCATTTGTTTTGACATGACTATATTAACACATAAAATGATAGCAAAGAATGGAATGTCTCTAGTTTTATTTTTGATCTCTCTTCTGTCTTTTTTAGATTTTGCTTCTATTATTATTTTTATATTGTCACAATTCATGACATGGTGACTCAATAACATTTATGGTCAGTGTGAATGTTATTATGTTACCGCTTCACTTGTATACATTTCCCATATTTCTTTGCATTTGTCCTATCTGTCATTTTTACAGTGCTATTAATGACAGTACAATAACAATAGTTCACAAAAATAGTCATATTACTTTTAAGTTTTAAGAAGAGCTTTTGCTATAACAACCCTGTGAGATAGGGTTGTTTAACAAATGAAGAAACTGAGGTCCAAAGTCACAAGCATAGTTAAGTGTCAGAGACAGGATTGGAGTATGCCATAATTTGTTCTGATGTTCCCAATGGTTGGGCATACAACTCATATCCCATTTTATTGATCTTCTTTGCTGAAGCCAACTCCTTTATAAGTTTATTCCCATTCCCTCCAGATATCTCTGGCAGACTAGCCCAATCATCACTCCTACTCTCTCTTATATTTAATCTCTCCCAACCTATTAATCTCCTTCCCTTTTGGCTACACACAAACACCCACTCTTATTTCCCCCATTCAACAGCCATCATTAAAAATCCCTCTCTTGATTAAACCATCCACAATAGTGATTATCCTCTATCTCACCATCCCTTAATGACTAATTGCCTTGAAGAAACCATCCCTAACTGTCTTCTAACCTCTTCTAAAGTCGGTTACTGATTTCATCATCCAGTGGAAATTGCCCTCTGCAAGATTACCTGTGATCTCTTAGTTATTAAATCTAGTGGCATTTCCTGATTTTTCTCAAGATCCTTCTGCAATCTTTGACAGGACTCATTATTTTCTACCTTTGGAGAGGCTCTCCTCTCTACATTTTCCTGACACTGCTCTCTTTGAGTTCTACTTTTCTATGTGTCCAATCACATCCTTCTAAGTTTACTTTGTCCATGTCAAACTCAGTAACTGAGTGTCCCACAGGGCTTCCTCTTCTCTTTTCACTCTATACTATCTCACTCAGTCATCTCATCAGCTGCCTTGAGTTCAACTCCCTTCTCTATGTAGATAATTTCCAGCTCCATATATCCAGTTGGAACTCTCTTCTAAGTGACAGTCATGGATCACCAACTGCCTTTTGTATATCTAGCTATTTGGACATGATGATATTATGATGACATGGTTGTCATGATGTCATGATTGCAATGATGATGATGATGACCATGTTGATGATGTTGGTGTTGATGATGGTGGCGGTGGTAGCAGTTTGGTATTTTAGGTAGAATGCTAACTTGAAGTAGGATATCTCGGTAAAGTCCCTTCCCTGACACATATTAACTATTTGTAACAAGATAGCAACTTCCTTACAGTCTTAGTGTCCCCAGGCAACTCTCCAATACCATAAATGATATTCCCAGGCATGAAGTCTGTAGCTATGTTACTTCTTTGGGTAAATTTCCTTTCCCTGGGCTTCAGTGTTGTCCACTACAAAATGAAAGGCTGGTCTAGATCAATGGCCATTACAGGTTCACAGTGCCTTAAAGAAGTCTGTGAATAGATTTCAGGCAAGGGGTCAATAAACTTGGATGGAAAAGAAAACATCTCATCTTCATTTGCACTAACTTCTAGCTGAAGTTTAGCATTCTTTTAAATGTTTAAAAAACCTGATTCTGAGAAGGGGTTCATAGACTTGCCCCAAATTCCCAAGGAATCAATGATACAAAAAGATTAAGAATCTCTGAATTCAATGTCTGTAATCTCTTTCAGCTCTTAAATTCACAATCCTAAAATACCAGGCTAAAGTGTGAATAATTTTGCCAGATAGTTGTAGAAGTTATCGTAAATGATGTGATGGTGCTTATTTTATTTTCCTGTAATTGTGTGTGCCTATGTGCACAAGTGTATCTATGATGTCATGGAGAAAAGTTATGTACGTCCTCTCACATTCATACAGTGAAGCACTATTCCAAAGGGAATAGCACTGGTTTTGCCAAGAAATTTCAGAGACAGACAGATTGACCTGAAGAATGAGAGACAAGACAGCTCCTTTCCCATCACAGGGAGATCAGCTCAGGATCTGCAAAGAGCAGCTGTGCATAAAAACCCCAGGATGGCCATTAGTGTCAGCCTCTGACAGGGGCTGCTGACTGCAGAGCCTGGATTGTGGTAGAGCCACACCCACACAGAACACAAATAAAACTCCCTTCCTTTAGCAGGTTTTTGCAACATAAAAGGCATTGATGTACATTTAGCTTCAATTCAAGAATTGATTCTTTTAATGAAAAAGGAATCCAGTGAAAAGCCTCTAGTTTAGGTTTCAGAATTTGTGCAATCATTTAGACAGGGGCTAAATTGAAGGCTATCTTTAAACTATCAGGAAAGAAAGAGTTTCCTAAAAAAAAAAAATGAGTAGCAGAGCGAGTCTTCTGGGGAAATGCTTGCTCAAGTCAATCAATCAAGAAACATTTATTAAGGATTTATTCTTTAAAGCCAGGGATAGAAAGAAAAATGGAAATAATCCCTTCCTTTGAGAATCTTGCATTCTAATAAGGAAGACACATGAGGCATATATCGATACACATGGAATATATACAAAGACTAATCTGAGGACAGGGTATCTTAAGGGTAAGGAAGGATAGGGAAGAACCAAGAAAAGCTAAATTATTTGAGCTGAGTCTTGAAGAAATCATGGATTGCAAGGTGAGGAGAGAGTAAATTTTGGAAATGGGGTATGGCTGATGCAAAGGCATGGAGATAGGAGATAGAGTTTCATTTATGCAGAATAGCAAAGAGGTTAGTATGGAGGGATCACAGAGTTCAAGGAAGGAAGCAGAGTATTAGGGAATTAGAAAGGGAGCAGGTTGTCAAGGGTTTTATTTTTTTTCTATAAATTTATTTATTTAACTTTTTACATTCATTTTCACAAAATTTTGGGTTCCAAATTTTCTCCCCATTTATACCCTCCCCCCACCCCAATACACCGAGCATTCTAATTTTCCCTGTCACCAATCTGCCCTGTCTTCTATCATCCCTCCTTTCTCTTCTCCCCATCTTCTCTTTTGTCCTGTAGGGCCAGATGACTTTCTATTCCCCATTAACTGTATTTCTTATTTCCTAGTAGCAAGAACAATACTCAACAGTTGTTCCTAAAACTTTGAGTTCCAAATTCTCCTCATCCCTCCCTCCCCACCCATTCCCTTTGGGAAGGGAGGCAATTCAATATAGGCCCTATCTGTGTAGTTTTGCAAATGACTTTGATAATAGTCGTGTTGTGTAAGACTAACTATATTTCCCTCCATCCTATCCTGCCCCCCATTGTTTCTATTCTGTCTTTGGATCCTATCCCTCCCCAAGTGTTGACTTCAAATTGCTCCCTCCTCCCATTGCCCTCCCTTCCATCATCCCCCCCTACCCTGCTTATCTCCTTCTCCCCTACTTTCCTGTATTGTAAGGTAGGTTTTAATACCAAAATGAGTGTGCATTTTATTCCTTCCTTTAGTCGAATGTGATGAGGGTAAACTTCATGTTTTTTTCTCAGCTCTCCTCTTTTTCCCTCCACTAAAAAGTCTCCTGCTTGCCACTTGAATGAGATATAATTTACCCCATTCCATTTCACCCTCTCTCCTCCCATTACATTTCTCTCTCACTGTTTACCTTAATTCCTTTTAAGATATGGTCCCATCCTATTCAATTCACTCTGTGCTCTCCATCTCTGTATGTGCATGCATATGTGTATGTGTGTGCATGCACATGTGTACATGTGTGTGCGTGCATGTGTGTGTGCGTGTGTGTGTGCATGTGTGTGTGTGTGTGGTCCCACCAACTACCCAGATAATGAAAAGTTTTAAGAATTACAAATATTGTCTTTCCATGTAGGAATGTAAACAGTTCACCTTTGGTAAGTCCCTTCTGACTTCTCTTTGCTCTTTACTTTTTCATGCTTCTTCTCATTCTTGTGTTTGAAAGTCAAATTTTCTTTTTAGCTCTGGTCTTTTCATCAAGAATGCTTGAAAGTCCTCTGTTTCATTGAAAGACCATATTTTCCCCTGAAGTATTATACTCAGTTTTGCTGGGTAGGTGATTCTTGGTTTGAGTCCTAGTTCCTTTGACTTCTGGAATATCCTATTCCATGCCCTTTGATCCCTTAATGTAGAAGCTGCTAGATCTTGTGTTATCCTGATTGTATTTCCACAATACTGGAATTGTTTCTTTCTAGCTGCTTGCAATATTTTCTCCTTGACCTGGGAATTCTGGAATTTGGCCACAATGTTCCTAGGAGTTTCTCTTTTTGGATCTCTTTCAGGAGGTGATTGGTGGATTCCTTGAATACTTATTTTGCCCTCTGGTTCTAGAATATCAGGGTAGTTTTCCTTGATAATTTCATGAAAGATGATGTCTAGGCTCTTTTTTTTGATCATGGCTTTCAGGTAGTCCCATAATTTTTAAATTGTCTCTCCTGGATCTATTTTCCAGGTCAGTCATTTTTCCAATGAGATATTTCACATTCTCTTCCATTTTTTTATTCTTTTGGTTTTGTTTGGTGATTTCTTGGTTTCTCGTAAAGTCATTAGACTCCATCTGTTCCATTCTAATTTTGAGAGAACTATTAAATTCAGTGAGCTTTTGAACCTCTTTTTCCATTTGGCTAATTCTGCTTTTGAAAGCATTCTTCTCCTCATTGGCTTTTTGAGCCTCTTTTGCCAATTGAGTGAGCCTATTATTCAAGGTGTTATTTTCCTCAGCATTTTTTTGGGTCTCCTTTACCAAGGTATTGACCCATTTTTCATACTTTTCTTGCATCTCTCTCATTTCTCTTCCCAGTTTTTCCTCCACCTGTCTAACTTGATTTTCAAAATCCTTTTTGAGCTCTTCCAAGGCCTGAGCCCACCGGACATCTACCTCGGATGTCTGGGATACAGAGTCCCCGATCTCCATGTCTTTCCCTGATGGTAAGAATTGTTCCTCGTCATCAGAAATGAAAGGTGGGAACATCTGTCCCCCAAGAAAGTAGTTTTCTATGGTCTTATTTTTCTTCCCTTTTCTGGGCATTTTCCCAGCCAGTTACTTGACTTCTGAGATTCCTCTCCACCCCCACCTAGATCTGCCTAGCTAGTGCTTAGGGCCTGAGATTCAAATGCTGCTCCCCAGCCTCAGGGCTTTCCGTGGTGGGTGGGGCTGCTATTCAATATGAGCTTAAGTTCTGGTGCTCAGGTGGGGCAGGGCCGCCTCTCAGGCTCAGTTCCCTCAGGGGTTTATGCAGAGACCTTTGGTAATGGCCCTGAACTTCTGCCTGCTGCTCCAGGAGTTCTGGGCCACCCCCGCTGCCTCTGCTGCTGCCTCTGCTGCTGGCTCCCAAGGGAGTCCGAGTCACGGAGACACCCTGCTCCCCTCTCGGCCAGCCCAGATGTCTCTCTCACTGACCTATAGTGCCTGTGGGTGGAGGGACCTTCACGGCCGCCAAGGTTCTGTCCCTGAAGCCTGCTCGGATCTGCTCCTCTCACGCCGTGTGGCCAGGGCAGTGCAGGGGTGTGCTCTGCTGTCCAGAGCGTGACGGACCCCTGGGGATGGCTTTCGAGGGCTCCCTGGAACAGAAATGTCTTCCACTGTGTTTCTGCACGGCTTGCAGTGCTCCAGAATTTGTGGGGAGTTCTTTTTAGAGAAAATATATGGGCTGTGGGTTTGGAGCTAGCATACCACTCCGCCATCTTGGCTCCTCCCCCCTGTCAAGGAATCGATCCTAGAGACAACAAGAAATATATTATATTTTAAACATTAAAACTCTATTTCCCTGAAACCACTGATATGTCAATTACAATTCATTGCATTCATGCATTCATTATTTAGGCATGACTCAATATTGAGTAGTCTGAGAAACTTGTCTAGGACAAGGAGAGGTTAAAGAACTTGGGTTCAAATCTCACTGTCGTTACTCACTACCTGTTATGTGGGTAATGAGTAGTCACTTCAACCCCTGGGTCTCACTTTTTTTCACCTGTAAAATGAGGGAGTTATAGTCAAGTGCTTCTGAGGTTACTTGCAGATCTAAATCTATGATCCCAGTAATCACATATGTCAAAGACCTTGCACTTCCTGGACTCTAAGACCATCCTTCTCTATACCTTAGCTGCTTCTAATTCTTTCTTTGCATTAAAGAACATCCCTTAGAGAACTATGTAAGACTCCTTTGCTACCCTTATTCAAGTGAGTATACGTACTTTAGAGATTAAAAATATATATATACACTAAATATAGTTTGTAATTCAGTTCATCCACTAATTTGAAATTATCTTCTACCCAGAACTGGTTTGACTTAGTGAGGATGCAATGCATCGTCCATATTACCACTAAAGAGAAACAGTCTTAGGAGAAGACCTGATACTTGTTCATTCGCTTACTCAGGTGTTACTAAAACATTCTCAGGCACTAATCAAGCCAATCTCATCTTCCAGTGACATACAATTTGCCCAGATGAAGTGTGGAAGCAACACCTGTTTTTGTCAAAATATGACTATGGCACCATGTTTTGCTGATCTCAGTGATGATGTTGCATAGTAGTTTTTTTCCTTGTTTATAAAGAAATGGAAATTTTATGCCACCATTTCCATCAGACTGTACATGTTTCTAATCAATTGGTTGCATTGCCTTTCTTTGTATCACCCATACTTAGTAGAGTGTCTGGCACATAGCAGATATTTAATAAATATTTACTGACTTACTGACTTTGAAAGAGCTATTTATTTCTGACACATCTTAAAGATATCACTCACCGCTCTCCTTCTTCCCTTTGCTATTCAATACATTGTAATTCAACCAGCATTATTACCTTAAACTTAAGCCTTCCTCCAAGAAGATTACATTCTCCCGGGTGTGTGTGTGTGTGTGTGTGTGTGTGTGTGTGTGTGTGTGTTTGAATCCTACCTCTGTCCTTTGCTTTGATGTGTGGCACTAAGGATCACTTAACTTCTCTGGGCCTCAGTTTCCTTATCTGTAAAATGAGGGCTTAGACTCAATGACCTCTAGGTTCTCCTCTAGATCTAAATCTATAGTTCTAAGAAAATACAAGTTACATACAAAATGAATGATTCCATAAAGACAAATGAGTGACACACTGGTTTCCCAGATGATCGGAGGTGTTTCATCCCAGACTATTTCTCCAAACATTTTAACATTTAAATCATATTTCCCTTAAACTTAATATTTAATGAAACCTCTCCTACCATTCACAGAGTGACATTTAGTTTCCTTGTTTTGATTTTGTGGGAAATTTATCACATGCACCTTTTCTCTGAAGTTACAATGACTGAATTCTTTTCATGGAAATCAATAGCAATTACTTTGATGTAGATTACAATCCTGGAGCTTTTGGTATAGAGGAGTGATCTGGGATGAACTATCCCTCTTCTTGTTAAAAATCAGCCAATCCAAGGATTATTGGGAACCTCACCATTGCTGCCCTTCTGCTTCAGTGGGAACCCTGATGCTCAAGGTGTGCCTGAACTTGCTTAACTTTGCCTTATTAGTTGGGGCATTTAATTAAACAAAAACGATCTTTCTGCCTGACCAGGGCAACTGCTGATGAGGAGAAAATTGATGGGAGATGAACAGTTAACAGCAGGAGCCCTGGAAGAATGAGAAATAAAGCAGCCACAGTCAAACTGAAGACTATTGCGGCAGTATATTATATTTGGCATTTACTGCTGGGGCTAATAATGCATTCCTTACTTCTCTCCAGCAGTCAGGCTACTTTGTTATTTTAATTTTGGAAGCATTTGTTTTGCACGCTGACAAAAACATCTTAATTTGGGGGTCCTTCTTAGGCAGCATATTTAATTGGATTATTATTGCTATTTTTTTGAATGCTACCTTTCCATTGCTAGAGCAGGGACGGGGTATCAAAACACCAAAACACCAACTTTTTTGGCTCCACCTTGCTTTTTCCAGGTATTTAAAATTCTATCACTGTTTCCATGAGCCACAGACAGTGGGTTATTTTTCATGGAGAGACAGTGCTTTCTTCTCTTGGGATTTTTATGGACAGACTGTATAAAATGATAACACAATGAATGGGGAACCTGCTATACTAGATCAAGAGCTTAAATCAGCTATTTGGGACAGAAATTCAATGCGTTAGAGCATGCTTCAAAGAGGTCCCAGCAATAAGTTGGAATTTCAGTATCTTTTGGGATGAATTCACAGAGTGGGTTAACCACATTGTGATAGTAAATTAAAGCAATGGTGAAGAAGACTTTGATAATGTGGGCTCAGATGGTGCCCTTCATCGAAACTCTACATCAATGATAACTCTACATCAAGATGTGACATGGAAATGTCGTCCATATTTAAACCAATGGGAGGTGGAGCTAATGGGAAAAGTACAACAAAGTTAGCCTTGGATATCTTTCTTCAAGGTCCTTTCCATCTCTCAAAAGGAAGGCTGTGTGTTGTTTGATTCACCCCCCTTCCAGCCACTTTCTCCTCTCAAAAAAAAAAAAAGGCTCCTGGTTGTCATGCGGGGAAAAGAGCTATTTAAAAAATTGCTTTCTAATTAACCTTCACCTTAACATAGCTGTTGATGTTCTCTTTTTGTTAAAAACCAAAGCAAACAAACAAATGAACAAAAAGCCCCCTATCCAAAGTACCTGTTGTGGAAAAATTGCCTAAACTAAAATGATTTCTTAACAGCCATGGTAGAATGTGGAGAAATGTCTATTTGGGAAATATCTATTTGGGTTTAATGATCCAGAAAATCAAGAATTACCCCCAGTTTGACAATGGAGGCAAGTCTTATCAGTTTGAAATTCCATTTAATGGGGAAATTTTGCTCAGAATTAATTTTTATACATAGCCTTTAGTGTAGATTTAGATTTCAGGCTACCCAGGTATGTTTTGCAACAGAGATCATTTTTCTCCGGGGAAGTCTCGTCTTGATAATATTGAGTCAATAGCTCCTAAGCAAAACCATTTTAGATTCAGTCCTTTTTATTTATGCCATTCTATTGCAAATTATTATTAGCACGTAATTACCCAATGAGTAATTTAAGAAATGGGGGTAAGGTTCTGAGCTAGGTTCTGAGTACTACAAAGAAGGAATTCCCTGAAATTGCCACGCTATTCAGCTTTGCACTGCATATTTCCAGCAGACCGGAGCCAAAGAGAAAAAAACAACCCAACATATTTTACATAGTTAGAATTTCAAATAGCAGGAATTCAAATACTTGTGACCATTTCAGGGGATTCATTGTTTGCACTTATTGGGACCTAGTTGTAATAATAGAGGAAGTTTTATATTGTTTAAAGATTGAAGAGTGTGATGAAAGCTCCCTGAAGGTATTTCTCTTTTCATTCCCAGCCTAGCATTCTGTTGTGAACACTGTAAGTGCTTAATAAATGCCTGTTGCATCTGCTTTCCAAGGAGCTGAGTGGCCACACGTTTACTAGGTGGGAGCTGCAGAATTCAATCCCAGCTCTCCCCCTCTTCCAAATGCATTCCTCTTCTCATCTTTGCTTGCTGTGTGCCCAGGGTATTCACCACTAGCCCCTCCTGCAGAGCAAGACGATATCCCTCAAAGCCCCTACACCTCTGATTTCTTCTTTGTGCAAGATGCTCATTTAAACCAATTTCCAGAATGGTACTTGACCAAAAATTCAAAAATGACCAAAATTCAGGAATTAAGTGACAACTATAGCTGAATGGAAAGAACAGTTTTCATTTCTTTGCATGTCCTTTAACTATGATAGTAACGAAAGGAACCTCAAAAAGCCCTTCTGAGAAGAAAACTCTCTTGTTTCAAAGTACATCTTAAATACTTTGGCTTATGGTTGCTGTTGCTGGTGCTGGTGGTTATAAATGCCATTAGAAAAAGCTACAGAGAATCCACTTTGGGGTTTAAGTCCAATGTCTGGCACACACTAACTGTGTGATCCTGAATAAGTCCCAACACCTTTCATTACTCTCTGGCTACTCTCTAGGACTATGCCTTTTTCAGTCTGTGGTACTCTGTGTTGGCAGGAAGAGCTTGCTCATTGGGAAAGTCTTACTCCCAATTAAATCACTGGTCTTCTCCCCCATCGTAAAAACAGTAATAACTTAATGTAGTAATACATGGTAATAGCTGGAATTTATGTAATCCTTTGAGGTTTGCAAATCACTCTACGTGCACTATCTTATTTTATTCCCAATGTAACCCTATGAGCTTTTGTGGTCGTTCCATCATTTCAGCCTTGTCTGACTCTCTGTGACCCCATTTGGTCTTTTCTTGGCAGGGATACTAGAGTGGTTTGCCATTTCCTTCTCCAGCTCATTTTACAGATGAGGCAAAGAGAATTAAGTGACTTGCCCAGGGTCACACAGCTAGTGAATGTCTGAGACCACATTAGAATTCAAGTCCCCCTGATTCTTGGGCTGGCATTCTCTCTACTGTGCCAGCTAGCTGCCCACACTATAAGTTAGGTGCTAGAATTATCCTTATTTCACAGATAGGAAACTGAGGCTCAGAAAGTTGATTTCTTCAGAGTCATAGATCTTGTATTTGCCCAAGGAAGTATTTGAACTTGTCTTCCTGATTCCCAAGTTAAATATCCTGTCTGTCTCAGGTCTTGCCATTTCCCAAATTAAGAGTAATATTTATGGATACAATTTTTTTGTTGGGAGGAAATACATAATGCCCCTAGGAAGCCTCTCTCCTCTTGCTTCTGAAGATACTTGCATGGGATCTGTATCTGCACTGACTGATACTAAGTACTTGAATAATATCCCCAAACTCCTGAATTTGAGTTTGCCCATTCTCTTGAAAGTAGCTCAATCTGGTGGTGAAACTTTTCAGTGAAACTTCACAGCTCTTATAGTCTTTAAACAACCTAATGGAGTTAGCCCACAAAGAAAGATATTGCTTTCTCAGCAACTGCAAGGAGGATGGGAGAAGATTTAAGAGCTCAAGAATCGGAGATGAAAACAATTGCTGGACCATGTTATAACAGGTAGGGGAAGGAAGTAGGCTAACGGCAGAACAATCTGGTTCCTTAATACTTTTTTTGCCAGTTTATATCCTTCCCTGTGTCCCTCATCCACTTGGGTACTTTCTATTTTCCTGTTTTTATGATCAGAGTCCAGGGACCATGATGTTGGCTTTGCGTTCCACACAACCACTACTGCTAGAGGAAGTAGGACGATTACATTACAGCCTGTTTATCTTTGCTGGAGATTTTTTATTGAGAAACTCAAATTTTGAAATTGGAATAGAAGACAAGTTATAGCTTAAATAAAGTCTCCTGATATTTACTGCTCCCTTAATGGACCCGTGATTTACTCATCAGGAAATCCAGTGGATTACATTCAAGAGAAGCAGGATGCCATGTGGTGATCCCTTGTGTGTAAGGTAGAACTAGTCCAATTGTCTCATTTTACAGATGATGAAACTGAGGACTGCAAGATCCCAGCATCTCAGCATCTCAGATGTATTCCCTTCTGTCCACATGTATGGCCTCTTTTCTGGGTTTAAGAAACCTAAACTAACCTCTTGCCTCATGATTCCAGGCTCTCCTCTCTCCAATTTATCCTGCACATGAATACTAAGAAAACACATCTCTGTCACTCCCATACTCAATAATCTTACGTGACTCCTAAACGCCTTCAGAATAAAATTCAAAATTCTCTGACTGGCACCTGAAGGCCTTCACAATATTACTGCCACCTCGTTTTCCAGTTTTGTTTCATATTTCTCTCCTTGTACTCTCCGCATCAAACTGGCCTGCGAGCTGTTCTCTGTATAAAGTATTATATCCCTTGCCCGCAAGTCCTTGCCCAGGTAGACTCTCATGTTTACAAGGCACATTTTACCACCATCACTTAGAATACCAAGCTTCCTTCAGAGTCCAGCACAAATGGCATATCGTTATCATCATCACTAGCATTTTTATAGCCCTTTAAGGTTGCAAAGAGCTTTTCATTAAAATATTATCTCATACTAACCTTATAAAAACATTGAGCGTAGGTACTATTAGTGTTCTCATTTTATAGATAAGGAAACTGAGGCATATAGTAGTTAAGTGACTTGCCTAGGGTCACAGAGTTAATATGTATCTGAGACGGGATTTGAACATAGGTCTCCCTGACTTTAGGTTCAGCATTCTAATCATTGTGACTCTTGCATAAGGAGACTTTTTCTCATTTTCTTAGTTGTCAGTGTGCTTTCCCTATGATTGATTGTTCACAGTCATTTCAGTCATTTCTAACTCTTTGTGACTCCATTTGAGGTTTTATTGGCAGAGATATTGGAATGATTTTCCATTTCCTTCCTCAGCTCATTTTACAGATGAGGAAACTGAGGCAAACAGGGGAAAATAACATGCCTAGGATCACACAGCTGTAGTGTCTGAGGTCAGATTTGAAGTCAGGAGGAGGAGTCTTCCTGACTTCAGAGTAGCACTCCATCCACCGTGCTACCTTGCTGCCCTGTTCTTCCTATAACTTTGTCTATATTTTGTAGGCGCTCATCTTACTTTAGTTAGAGGATGGCTTCTTCACCTCCTCACATGAGTATTAGACATTTGCTAAATAGCTGTTCCCATAGAGCTGGTGGGTATGTCTCAGACCAATAGAGAACATTTTCCCCTACTATTAAAACCTATGACTGCAGTTAGAGTAAGAATTGTATGTCTCAGTAACAAGACCCTCAGAGTCTTAAGTCATCTTTGTCTCACAGGATCGTTGATCTGGATCTAGGCAGGATTCAAAGGCAATTTTGTCCAACTCCTTAATTTTGTATATGAGGAAAGTGGTGTCCAGAGAGGTCAAGTCAACAAATATTTATTAAGTGCTTACTGTGTACCGGACAACTGTGCTCAGTACTAGGGATACAAAAAAAGGTAATCTAGTCAACTTGTCCATTGACAGGCAACAGGATGGATAGACACTCAGATTTTCTTTACTGAGTTACCTGAAAGATTCCCACCCTAACCCCCCATTTTTTTTTTTACAAATTTGGACCTTGAATCACTGAAAAAAATTAATTTTATAAAGACAAACTAGGGTTTTTGGTCAAAGGGTCATTGAATAGGGCTATTTCTATTGTCATACTTTGAAGAAATCTTAAGTGAGTTTGATTCTGAGAAAGCTTTTTGTTAGATTTGAAATTATGGTAAATGGAAGAATTAAGGTTAACTATATTTGGAGTTAGGCAGACCTAAGTTTGAATCCACACTGAGATACTTACTAGATATGTGATTCTGGGTAACTCACCTAAATGTTGTTAGCCTCCATTTCCTCATCATTAAAATGTAGGTAATAAAAGAACCTACCTTGCAGGATAGTTGTAAGGTTCAAATGAGATAATATCTGCAGAGTGCTTTGTAAAATTTAAAGTTCTATATAAATGTAAGCTCTTCTTAGCTATTATTAATGATTTATAAATAGGATATAGTAGTTGGAAAAGAGCCTGTAGGATACTACTTTGCTCTAACAAATCAAATGTTTTTTTTATAATCAACAAATAATAATCACTGTGAGATCTCCTATTTACTGCATTTTTCATTTGGTTGTATAACAAAGATGAAGTCCATTGTTAAATAGCACTTGTAATAATCTGGTTGTACCTAATGATGGCAATAACGATGATTATGATAATAACTGGAATTTCTATAGCAATTTCATCCTTGAAAAGTCCTTTATCTACACACAACATGCTTTGCTCCTCAAAACCACCTTCTTGAATTCAGTATTATATGAAACTGAGTCTTAAAGACTTCCTCAGGTTCACATGGTTAGTGATAGATAGGATTTGAACCAAGGGCTCTGCTAACTCCAGTTATGACTAGACTTCTTGCCTTAGACCATATTATCTCTCAATATGTACCTAGTGTGTATTCACATGTAAAACTCTCCTTATATTATGTCTGACCCTCATGGACTGTTAGAGATCCTGAAAAGCCTGTTATTTCTCAACATATTTAGCTTTCATGAAAATATTTATGAAAGGAGCTTCTCATGGATTATTTCAACTAGTTAGGCATTCAATGCTCAATCAGTCCAACCCCTTGTATGCTAATTTACTTTCATTATTGACATTTTTGGATTCCTAATGGTATTATTTATGGTTTCATTGGTTTACCTTCTTTTGGTTTTGTTATTTCTTGGTTGTCCATTCATGGCATCATTTCAAGTTGAAAATATGCTAGGAACCTTGCTTGTTTCTAGTTTCTGAAGGTAATTAATGGCAAAATTCATTTTGCCCCATCACACAATCTAATTTACTCTATTTATCAGGTTATATTTAGTGTTGGCTAATGGCTTAATTTTGGCCAATTAAGTCGTGCAATATTTCATGGGTTTTGTCTTTTGACAGTTTATTCTAACAGAGATCACTTTGATCTATAGATAATGAAGTAGACTTGCCCTGCAAAGCTGGTCCTATTGATTCCCCCCTTGGACTGCGAAATACAAGCCTAACCCATGCCTTTGTGACATTTTGGATTCATTGGCCATCCCTTATCAACATAGAATGAGTACTGTGGCTTCTTGTGAAAACTACCCACTCTTATGTTGTACTTATCTTTCTAGGAGATCTACCCTAATTATCACAATTTGCAACCACCAACAAAAATGTCACTAAGTCCCTTGTGAATCTCCCCCTCCCCAACACACGCAATGACAAGTGACTTTGATGGATGACTCACCTTCATTTAATACTTTATATTTATTTTCATCCTATTCAGGCCGGGAAGGGGAAAAACAGAGGAAGCCTGTTTTCCCTTTAATAGAACATGCAGTTTCCCACAGGCTATAGATTAATACTTAAATACAAAGCAATTAGGTGAATGATGGAGTTACTCAGGCAGAAATTGGAGTGAGGAGAAAACAATTTTTAAAAAATGACTCATTGTTCTTTGTCCATTTGTTACTTCTTTTCTTTTTAAATCAAGGATTGGTGCCATTTTTAGAGACTAGAGCCGCTGTCTGTTCAGATCCACACACGAAATCCTAAGCCTCTCTGTAATGGGAGTTTTAGGCAGTGGCTTGCATTGTAAATGTAGTCATCAAATAAGTGAAGATTGAAACATTTTCTGAAAATCCTGTACTAGGTTAATTCAGAATTTAGGCTTGTTTGATTCAGCTGAAAACTTCAGCTGCAGAAAAATGGACTATTTGCTTTAAAAAAAATCTGAGATTGTGTTATGACCCCAGGGAAACTATGCATTATTTGACAATATCTCTGAGAATATGATGATTTTTCCTCCTCAAAGGCCCAGAAAAGTAGACTGTATAGAAATGTCTACTTTTTTCAACTAATTCATTTTATATGAATTGAAAACAACAAACACAAGTTCCAAAATTCCATCACAAAAGAGCACTGTGGCCTAGCTGAAAGTTCTGTTTATTAGTAATAGTTGTGTTATTAGACATAGACTTGTTGTTATTGCTTGTTTTTGAAGAAGGCCAATGACATCCCACAGTGAGGTTGTTATGAAGACAGGGGTAATGGCAAGCTCCCTCTGGCTCTCAAAAAGCTGGCTACCTCTTTTTCTGAGCTCAACACCATTTGTGGATGGCAATATTTGTCTCACTAATCTAAGGATAGAAGTTATGTACATTTATGCCATAGGATTTCCTCTGGCTCAGTCCCTGTGTTATTAGAAAACTAATTTCCCTTCCATCTCTGTTCTATTTTAATTGAAGTCATATGCATAGTCACAAACTATATTCAGCTCTTTAATATATGTGTATATAAATGTATATGTAATTATACATATAGACCCATTGTAAAGGCAAGTAAAATGGGATCTTTTGCTATTTTTGCTTTAATATAATCAAGAAGTACAATGCCTCCATTTGAATGTAATTAAGGAGGATCTTTCCCACCCATGGTTGGGCCTGGGAAGATTTGTAAGAAGGTCCAAGATATCTGTTAACGAGGCACTTGTTCTCAAGGGAGGTGATACCTACCCTCTGGCTCTAAAAAATGTATAAAGATTCTGAGGTGTAGTTTTATTTGCGGGCTTACTGACTGAAAGTGTTTGACCAGATGAGGAATCCATGTAACTGCTAAAGGAGCCCCCCGGATTTGAAAACTCAGATGCCAGTGTTTCCCTTTCTGGTAACTATGGTCAGACAGTTGGACCTGTTGAATTATGGTCAGGAAGAGGAAGCCATGTCTGTTGACCTTTAATTTCCCTGTATTTTCTTTGAAGTTCAGGGTGTTGACTCCCCTGAACCAGGTGAATGATATATATGCTTGGTAAAGAAGTGATCCATATTCTTGATTAAAGTGATTATTAACCCCTCAAAAGTTGCTTTTCCTTTTATGAATGCACATCTAAGAACCCGTGATAGCAGGTCCCCTGTGTATGTGGGGTGCTTACTGTTACACTTATGTATATATGAACATATAAATATAAATTATGTCAAGTTATTTAATATATATTTATATACATACACACACAAATACACACATATTGAAGAACTGGATAAAGTTTACATCTATATGTATGAACATAGACACATAACTATAATTACATCTATATATACAGGTCTTATAAACATGTGTGTGTGTGTGTGAATTGATTTGGAAGAAAAAGTAATAGAATAGAAATAAAATAATAAAACCAAATACACTTAATCATACACTGCGAGTACCCTAGGCTTTCTCTAAGAGAGAGAAAGAGAGTGAGGTGGGGGTGGGAGAGAGAGAGAGAGAGAGAGAGAGAGAGAGAGAGAGAGAGAGAGAGAGAGAAAGAGAGAGAGAGAGATTGAGCTCATTTCTAGTTTTTACACTTAGGCTGGGCACTGGAGGTCCTTGCTAGCTCCTGCTCCTGTGCTTTCTGTCTCCCTCCTTGATTCCGTTGACTGTCCTTATCTGACCGTGCCTCCTGCCTCTCACTGCTACACTGGACTACAACTCTAATCCCACTCAGACCAAAGAATGCAGCCTTATTAAAATCTGGTTGCAGGAAAGTAAATGGGGAAAAAATTTAGGCTGGCTCTGTGTCAATCATCATCTTGGGTCTATACCTGCCTTCTTTCTTCCTGAAAAGCCCCAACAGGAGACTACATCCCATACATTCATTCTGACCCTACCCACTCTGAGTCTTGTGGCAAGCTCAGGGACTCCATGGCTTTGGAGAAAGGATTGATTTGAGGCATGCTCATTACCTAAATAATGACCTTCACTTTACCGTTGGAGATGTAATCATAAGTAAAGATTAGTAGAGATTGGAAGAAGTTGTAGGCTATTGTAGCAGGTAAATGTTTAGACTTAATGGTGGGGAAAGACTTTCCTAACTGGTAGTATTGAATGAGCATTTATTAAGCACCTGCTCTGTGCAACACAGCACACATTCGTCGTGGTACCTGTGATCCTTGAAGTTATGATCGTTTAAGTTTTTGTTTTTGTTTTCCCAGCAGCTATCGCAGAGCCAAGCAAACAGTTGGCACTAAGACAAGGTCTATTGAACTGAATTTATTCTCAAGCTTTGAGACACTTCAACAATGTTCAAAGGAGCATCTTATAATTCCCCTTTAAAAGAGGAGAGTAGCTCTAGATCAATCTAGGGTGACTTGGGTAAACTTTTTTGCATCAGGGAAAAATTAATGAGGAGATGGAATCACTGAAGTCTTGTTTTGGTCACTTAAATGACTTCTGCCCTCATGGAACCAGAAAGGCAGCAACCACCTTCTCCCCATCTCAGGCTGTTGTTTCTGCCTTAGAACACTGTTTACTTTTCATGTGATGAGATGGCAGAGTCACTCTCTCCCAAGCCAATTTTGCCTTATAATTTCAATTAAAGCTAGTGGTCATCTGAGGGACGGAACTGATGCTGAATTTTAGCAAAGAACATTAAGTCACAAGATCATACATAGGTTTAGAGCTGAAAAGGACCTTAGATGTCATCAAATCCAACCTCCCTACTTAAAAATGAGGGAACAAGACCAGCTAGCTTAAATGACTTACCTAAAGCCAAACAGACACTAAATATCTGCAGCAGAGATGCAGCCCCCAACTCTCCCAACTTTCTAGTTCAGTGCTCTATCCACTACAACACACTTAATCATGGCTTCTTCCTCTGGCTCCCAGGTCAGATGTCTAACTAACTTATGGCCTATACTAGGCAGCACATATAGAGCTTATTCTTTCTTATAGACAAGGAGATGGTTTAGGACAAGTGTGGGAACCTGTGACCTCAAGGACCCATGTGACCTTCTAGGTTCTGGGCTATGGCCTTTTGACTGAGTTCAAGTTTTACAGAGCAAATCCTTTTATTGAGGGGATTTGTTCTGTGAAGTTGGTTGAAAGGCCTCACTCAAGGACCCAGAGGCCCACATGGGGCCCAGAGGACAAAGATTCCCTATTCCTGGTTTAGGGGCCCTTATCTTATGAACATGACTTTAAATATGGATTCTTAACCTATTTTCCATCATGACTTTTTGACAATATTGTGAGGCCAAAAGACTGATTATCAGGATAATGTGTTAAAATGCATTAAATAAAATACATAGGGTTACAAAGGAGATCAATTTTATTGAAATGCAAGTATCAAATTACTCTTTAAAAACTAAGTTTATGGACAGATTTAAAAATTCCTACCATGAAGTACAAAGACCACAGTTTTAGTCTATGTCTTGCTTCAACCCACAGCATGATTGGGAGATGACCTTTGATACTTGGAGCTTTTGATAGCAGAGCTCAAGGTCATCTGCAGGTTCTCCTAGGCTGGAAAAGTTTTGATCATGTGTCTAGCAATGAATGGCATGTCTTTTGTTGTCTGAGGTCCAGCCTGGATGAACCTGAGAGGATCAACACTGGCTTTGCAGTGAAGTGATGAATGCTCTGACTTTGGTAATGCCAGAGAATGGTCTTCAAAATACTGAATAGATTATGAACTATATTGGAGCAGCTTGTATCCACTTTGATTAAATTAATGATCCTTGAAGTTCTTGTATATTTAATGACTATTTCCTAAGCCAGGACATGTCAAAGTCTTTCCCAGTTCTTTTTAATCTCATGTCTTCCTTCTGAGACTATGACCAATTCATCCTGTAAGTGTCTTGTTTGTATATGTTTGCTTACATATTGTCTCTGTGCTCCATGAGAGCAGGGACTATGTTTTGCCTTTCTCTGAATCCTGATGCTAGCACAGTGCCTGCCATCTAGGAAATTCTTAAATGCTAGACTTTCTGAATGACTATTGAAGGAAGATATTGAATTTTTCAATTGCTGCCTGATGGTATCATAATTTCTATGTCATTTCTATGTTCTCCTTGACTTTGGTCACAGAATCCAACTTCTGAGTTGTATTTTAGGAGCTGATATTTTGCTAAGCCAAAAGAAAGTATAATAAAAACATTTTAAGATAACAATAGGTTGACTCTGTAATGGATATATTAGATTATCAAGGAGTGATCAAGGAATATTGTGAAAGATTGGAGTTTACCTAAATCTCAGTTGACAGGAGATTGTACATTAATCAGTGATATGGATTATGCTATTTTGTTTCCTTCTTTCTGAATTGAAGAAGGCGAAGTCTGTGAACAAGGAAACCAATTAGAAGTCTATTATAATAGTCCAGATTGGAAATGATGAGATCCTGAACTATCGAAATGGACTATATGGAGGGGGCAGATACAATCTAGTGCTTCTTAAACTTTTTCCACTTGTTGCCCTTTTAGCAATTCTTGAATAGTTTAAGAAGTACTACATGACAACTTAGTAACTAAGTGGGTAAGAAGGGGAGTGGAGAGGAGGAAAAATCGAGGATGGTTCCTAGGTTGCAGAGGATGGTGGTACTCTCCACAGAAAAAAGGAATGTTTAGAAGATGGATTTGGAAACACATGTAGTCAAATCTCTTCGGATTCACTGAGTTTGAGATTCCTTCAGAACCTCAGGTGAAGATATCCAAAAAGTAATGGATGATACAGAACTGACAATGGGGAGAGAGAGAATGGCTAGCGACTTAGTTTGTGGAGCCATTTGATGGAGATGAGTTTTGAGCCAAAAGGAATTTAAAAAATAATTCTATTTTTATTCTGAACTTAATAAATGCTACTAATTATGAAAATTTCCATATAAAAACAAAAACAATGGTGTATGGAACTATGAGCCTCTGTTACAAATAGATTTAAAAATATAAAATCAATATGCCAGTTTCAGTCATGTTTTTTCTCTGTGTATTCCTCTGAATTTCTTTTCATTTTGTGTTTTCTTAAATGATTCAACACCATATTTTCTTTCTTTTATTCTATTTTGGCATCACTTTTACCTTTTCCATCTTTCTTCTAAGTCTCAAACACATAAATAAAAAATATCCTCCAATGTGACACAAAAGTAATAAAGCAAAAAAAAAATCCATTTTGCATTGTGTCCATCACTAATCTATCAGGAGGTTAACCCATGAGAATTTATCTGATTTCTAAGAAGGAGATTTAAAGTGAGAAGAGACCCCAAGGACAGAGGCTTGAGGTGGGAGCAACTCACGGTTAATCAAAGAGACAGGAATGATGATAAAACAAAGGAGAAAGCGTGGTCACGTGGGTAGGAGAAGAACTGAGAGAGCAGTGTGATGAAAGGGAGAAAAGGGTCACCTGGTAAATGGGTATGTGACAACTTCAAAAGCTACAGAGAAATTACTCGAGGTTTATGGGAGCAATGTGTGGTAGCTACTCTTCTAACTCTGCCATCTTAATAAATGTCTTTGGCTAGAATTATGTTTACTGGCTGTCTGTCAATGGAAAATACACCAACGTGGGCTCTGAAGTTATAGAGTATTAGGTTACTATAGTTACATGATATCAGGTATATAGTATTGACGTAATATATAGTATTAGTACATCAACAGTCTACCCCTAGAGCCTGAGGGCTGGGAACCTAACCTTTTCACTTCACAAAAAGGCCCAGAGATGCATTGTAACTTGGTCAAGGTTTCACAGGTAGTTACTTGAGACATTTATTTTCCAGGAAAAAATACATTTGAATGCACTACATCTGAGGATAAAAGTTGTACCCTGGTAAGCTGGGATTTTATTTAGTAGATGTCAAACTCTTTTGCTTGAAGAGTAAATCATATGTATGTACATTTCCATTACCCTGCTTAATCTTTAAAAGCCAGACGGAAGCGTACACATATCTCACTCAGAAGTAATGACCTTTCAGTCGCAAAAGCAGCATTCTAATGGCAAATACTGGTTTGAAGCTCATGTTGCCTTATCCCGATGTCATATTCCACTGCTCATCCCCCTTAACTTTTCTTACCATAAAGATGCAGTTAAATAATTACATTCAATTTTCCAGAAAATGGAGTTTATACTTCTGTGGGGTCAACTGAACTTCCAGACATAGCAATCTTGCCTAGGACAATCCCTTAGAATTAATGGAGAATAAAAGACATTGTAGTATCTTGTATGAAGCTGTGCATCTAGTATATGTTCAATAAATATTTATATAAAGTTGAATTTCATTTCATTTAAAAATAAAAATCAAACTCTAGCTTTGGAGGCATTAACCATTTACAATGCACTGGATCTCTTTTGTATCGGTACTTTTTAAGGGATGGGGCTAATATTTCATTTCTACTTTATGCTAAAAATGACTTTAGTGTATACTTTGAGTACATGTCTTGAAGATCATGGTTAGGCAGCTAAGTGGTACAGTAAATACAGCACTGGGCCCAGAATGAGAAAGAGCTGGTTACAAATTGACTTAAGAAACTTTCTATTTGTATCACCTTGGGCAAGTCACAACTTCTGTCTGTCTCAGTTTCTTCAGCTGTGAAATGGCATAATAAGAGTACCTACATCCCAAGGTTTATGAAATAATATTTGTAATATGATAATGTTTGATAACGATTGATTTCCTTTGCTTCTTTACTTCCTTGATTTGAGAGGTATTTCAAACAGTCTATAGAGCCTTGTTGTCATTTCCCCCCATGTTTGAGTGCAGTTTGCTGGGATGATGGCTTGTCATATGGAAATCTCAATTATACTTTTTAACAATACTTAAGTATCCTAAAGTACAGTTATTTGGACACTAATTTGGATGACCATTGGCATCCAATGAGGTAATTATGAGCCTGGTCTCAAGGTTATGTATCTAGGTTCTCATTCTCATTAACAAAACTGACCCAATGCTTAAGCTCTTTCCCAAGTGCTCAACACAGTGATAGGAAACCTTGTAGGAAGGTTGACTGTGTCCAGAAGATGGACTCTATAATGATTCATGCCATGTGAATCAGTTGATAGAATGTGGGATATTGAGAATAAAGTAGAGAAGAATTAGAAGGGATAGGATTGCCATCTTCAAGCATTTGACAAGCTCTCATGAGAAAGAGGCTTTCGATTTAATCTGCTTGGTCCCAAGCTGAATTAGAAGCGATGTGAAAATTACGAAGAGGCAAATAGAATTCAAATATCCTACAAGTGGACTGTATGGTTTTCAGAAGTCGGTCGGTTTCACCTCATTGACTGTCTTCAATCCCTTTGGGGGTCCATTGTAGAGGGGATTATTTTTCAGGCCTGAATCATATTCAGTGAGTAGGCTGGTCCCTCCTGATTCTGAAATTCTACGGTTTTAAGATAGCCATTGTATCTGATTCTATTTAGTTAAAATATATTTCTAAACATCTTCATTTCTACTCTTGAGACTTCTGACAACCACTTCATTCTTCTTATTAGCTCCTATTATTGATTGATGGTTCGATAGTTTTTGCCATCTATTTTATCCAGAGCACTCCCCTAATAAGGAGCTGGGGGGAGTTTGGGCTTGTTTTGTTGTATTTTATTCTCCCATAAACAAGTGGCTCCCTGCCTTACTTCAGTATATGGGTGGCAGATCTGTGTCACTGTAAGACAGCCAGTCATTTCCATGAGACATTCTCAAATATGCGATTGTTTCCTGTGTGATTTTCCAAAGGAAGAAGTGGAGAGGGAGGGTATAAACAGAAGACAATGAATTCAATACAATTCAGCAAACATTTACTAAAAGGCTTTTGTATTCTAGGCAGTGTGAGATAGTGGACAGAAAGGAGTTTCAAACTCAGGAAGACTTGGGTGTAATTCCTGATTCTGATCCATAATGACTGTGTGGCGGTGGGCAAGTCCTCTCAGACTTGGGACAAATCTAAGTCTTTAAGCTGCAGAGCAGGAACTGGTCAAAACTATGGAAGGCAAAGTTTCCTCAATGTGAGCTCCGTATGTCAATGAAATCGCAGGATATGACCTGAAAATAATTTTAAAAGTGCAAAATCTGGTCCTAGGTGCTAGGATACAAAGACGGAAATGAAGTCAGGTCACAGTTAGTGCAAATAACAGATTCTGCTGCAGTTGTGCAAGTATTTGAATACACATTATCTGAAATTATAATTATGCAAAATATGATACTTTATTCTATCCCATGGCTACATGTAGTATGCGTTTAAAACAATGCTCCCTCTTCAAGGGATTCGGTAGTTACACTTACCTGGGTCTGCTTTTGAGAACAATGATCCACTGGAAAGGTTCCTGGATTTAGCCTTGGAGGACCTAAATCCAAATCCTATCTCTGTTACAAGCTGCCTACATGACTTTGGCTTAGTCTCCTCACTAGAATTCAGTTTCCTCATCTGTAAAATGAGGAGGTTGTGCCTGATGCCTACAAAAGACCCTTCCAATTCTAATTCACTAACCTAAGGTCTTTTCATGCTGTATTGTATTGGGAATTGAGTACAAGAAGGGGTAGGTAGAATGTCAATGGGGAGATGTATGACTGCAAAGGATCAATCCATTCTGTAGTAATAAGTACAGAGTTGGCCTTGGAGTCAGGAAAACCTAAATTCAGGTCCTAGATCTGAAACACATTGACTGTGTGGCCATAAACCAATTGCTTAAACTCTCAGTACCTCTTCTCTTAATGCCTAACATAAAGGAAAACTCATACATCACCTGTATGTTCCATTAGTATCCATATAAAACCAAACATCTAAAGTGTCAACCTCAAATAAAACCAAGGGGCCCTTAATCCATAATAAGGGGCCCTTCAGGTTGCATATTGACTTAGTTTTGTTTTGTTAATTATTTCCTAATTACATTTTAAACTGGTCTATGCTCCGGAGTGTTATATATTTTTTTACCCTTTTTTATATCTAAAACAAGGCTTCTGGTGTATGGGTTGTTCTTCAGAAGGTCATGAGTAGGAGTCATGCCAGATGAGGGGTCATGAATGGGCTGGGTTCTGCATTGTTGGAGCTAATATCCATATCAATGATATCACAAATCCAGGGGCAGTTAGGTGGTGCAGTGGATAGAGCACCAGTGCAGGAGTCAGGAGGACCTGGGTTCAAATCTCAGTACAGACACTTGACACTCACTAACTGTGTGACCTTGGACAAGTCACTTAACCCCAGTTGCCTCATCCTGGGTCATCTCCAGTCATCCTGATGAATATCTGATCACTGGATTCAGATGGCTCTGGAGGAGAAGTGAGGCTGGTGACCTGCACAGCCCTCCCTCCCTCAAAAAAAAGTCAAGTGCAAGTCATGTCATTATTTCTCTGATGGCATGGTCTTCTTTGGCAACAAAGCGCGAACACACACATCACAAATCCATCAAAAACTGAAGGAAGGAAGTTTGAGAGACTTCCAGAAATGTTGAGGGGAAGCATCTTTACATGGGCCTATGATGCCAAATGAAGGGAATTGGAAACATCTTATCTGAGCTTGAAATGTAAAGGATGACTTAAGCATGCCAGCATGTAGTCTACTGCTTTACATGGGGGAGGCAGCTTGCGGTTGTTGAATATATTAACAATACATTGATTTTGAATTGTTTTCCTGAATGCTCTGCCAGAAGCTACCACCACTGTTGCAGAAAGAGATTTTTTCCTTGTCTGAGTCTTTTAAGTAAATGGTCAACAGAACACTGTGGTCCACTGAATTTCACTTAATTAAAAAAACATAATAGAGAAATGTAATGATCACTACTTGCAAGTACATGGACATCAGGGAAAAATGACTAGTTCGGTACAAATAGGCAAATTTATAAAAATAACTCCTGGGTGTGGTTTAAAGACATCCTTGTATCTTTATATAAATATTCAGATGTCTGAAGATAGGGAGACACATCAGTGGTTTGGGGACTGTTTTTGGATACATTCATGTTTATAGCATGACAACAGCTGTGCTTTTGTCCAGGGGTACACAAACTGATCTTTTTCTTATAATGTTCCTCAGTGGTATCTCAACAGAAGCAAAGATTAGTTCATATGAAACTCTTGTAGGGCAAATGGGGCCAGAGGGGACCTTTGGTCCATCAAAGTTGCTTGAGAAATTACGTGAGAAGCGCTGGATTTATTAAGGTATCTTTTGACCTCATTCTAAGCATTGATGTATTAGGAAAGTATCAGAGCTGGATTTCTAAAAATTGGCATTGAAATAGAAGATAAAGATTCAGGAGAAAATAAAGTGTTAACTCTTCCCCCGCCCTTTCCCTCTTATATGCGTACACATGTACATATACACAAATATATGTAGTGTATGTGCACATACACATATGTGTATATATAGATGTCTCTCTTTTTATATAAACAATGTCCATGAATTGGCATACATACATACATGTATATGTATTTGTGTGTATATGTGTGTGAGGGGAGAGAGAAAAAGAAATACACACATATGTGTGTGCATACACACACACACACAAATAGTTGTAGTGAAGTTTTTATAGCAGCCAGGAATCAGAAGGAACTTTGCTGCCTGTGGGTGGGTCTTGGCTGAACAAGTTGAGGATATGAATATAATGGAATATTTTGCATCATAAGAAATTATGAATATGGAATAGTCTAAGAAGCTTGCAAAGATTTGTGTGAACGAACATGTAGCAAAGTAAACAGAACTAGGAAAACTATTCACATGTCATAGAAGGAAAACTGGTTTTGAGAAGTTTCAGACACCTGTGGGTCCCATAGGTGACTCCTGGGGCCTGACATGATGAGGCCTCCCCACTGTCACTTGGCCATAAGCAGGGGGTGTAGGGACTGCTAACGGAAGGTCCTTTCAGCAGGTGGACATCATTGGACAAATGACAATGATAGTTTGGAATGGCATCAATTGCACTTAGCACAATGCCTGGCATATAGTAGGCTTGTAATAAATATTTATTACATTGATTTAAATTATTGAAAAACAAAGAATTCTGCCCACAGCAGACAGCAAATAGGTCTAAAGGCTAACCACCAACATGAGTGAGAAAAGGGAGCAAGGGCTGCCAGAGGAAGTTTGGAGCATCCTGCAAAGAGGCCTCCAGAAGCATGAACCCCTGACTCAACCGGACCCCGGCTGGCGGGGTCGTGGCTTCTCAGATCAGGGCCTTGGTGATCCCTCAGTGTGTCTGCAGTGACTGGATTTTAATGAGTACTCAAGTTAGAACATTCCAGTTAAAAATGTGAAACTTTATGGATTTGTAGGATTATAATTCTCCTGTCAAAATGACAGATACAGGTACATATTTCTAAAAATTTTAACTGGTTAATTTTCAGTTTGCTCAACTAGTCATTGGACTGAAAGGCAATGAAGAGCTCCGCCCCATAAAGACTCTGGAAATGCTTAAAGCAGAGGTAGAGCCCAGAATCTAGGAGTAAAAAAGAGCATTAGAGTCTCTATGTATACTTTCCTTCCTTCCTTCTCTCCTTCCTTCCTTCCTTCCTTCCTTCCTTCCTCCTTCCTTCCTTCCTTCCTTCTCTTCCTTCCTTCCTTCCTTCCTTCCTTCCTTCCTTCCTTCCTTCCTTCCTTCCTTCCTTCTCTTCCTTCTCTTCCTTCCTTCCTTCCTTCCTTCCTTCCTTCCTTCCTTCCTTCCTTCCTTCCTTCCTTCTTCCTTCCTTCCTTCCTTCCTTCTCTTCTCTTCCTTCCTTCCTTCCTTCCTTCCTTCCTTCCTTCCTTCCTTCCTTCCTTCCTTCCTTCCTTCCTTCCTTCCTTCCCCTCAGTGTGATTCTCTTCCCATAATGCTTTTGCACTTCTGATTCACAGCTGAATTAATAGATATTTGGATACAGCGTAGCATAGTACCCAGAAATCTTGCCCTCAGTAAGAACTTGAGTCCAAGTCCCATTTGGCTGGGTCACCCAGGGAGAGTCATGAAGGGCCCCATACCCCTAGACAACTGTCTAACACTAAGATGTGTGGAATAGTGGCTCATCTGAATTGGTGGATGGAATTCCCCACCTCCAGCCCCCAATGAAATCACAGGTACAAATAAAGTAAATAGATATTTCCTTTTTTAACCTTTTTAAAATTAAAACTTAAATACAGAAGAAGAAAAGAAAAAGAAGCGTATTATAAACATATATTAAAACAAATAGAAAATAAGAATAGGAAAAACATGCATGTGCACAGAACACTGTAAGAGAAATTAATATTTCCTCTATTTTCTCAAAATACACACAACCCATCCCATATTACAAAGTGGTAGCATTTTACCTTGGGGAATTACCCTGTTATAAAATTTAAATTTTATATATCTCACTGCAGAAATCCCATCCTTTGAGTGAGGCATTGTCTCTTTTCTCTGAAGTCACAGAGCATTGTGTCTTTCCAACATATCTTGAAATGAATACTGCTGCATTTTTGACATTAGAATTATGGACACATAAGCAGTTCTCGAAGATGGAGACATATGAATAGTGCAGTGAAAATTCTGATGCATGACCCTTTAATTCTTTTGTAATTGATGAGTATTGATTTCACTCTCATAATCTTTAAACTATAAAAAATGAGTACATGTTGCATCCCCCCACCCCAGTCAGTCCCCAGACCTTTACATAGAACCACATGACTGTCATATTGACTGATGTTGATTTAAATTCTCTAAGCACCTGGGCATCCAAATTTAACCGTGGATATCCATCTCCATGGTCTACTCCCAATACATAAAGTTTTCAAAGCAAAATCTCAAGCTTCGACCCTACAAGCTGGTGCCTCCAGCTGTAAACATCATATCCTTGGTGACTATTGCATCATTCAAACTGAGTAAATTCATTTGTAAAAGTGACTTTTCATAATTCTCTCCCATTAGGACCCTTCCTTTTCCAGTTTTGAGTTCCTAGCGGGGATTCCCTGTTAGAATGTTTGCAGTCTTCCACTTAAGCTATTAATTAATTGTTTTCCTGGCGAGGAAAGTGAGGCTGGTCAGATCCAAATGCTGCTGTGAGATGCAAGCCCACTTTATTTCAGAAGGGCACTGATGCCCACCAGGAAGGCGTTACCATTCAGGGTCACCTCTGACCACTCTTGGGCAATGTGTTGCTCCCCATTTCAAGGATTTCTTGGGGGAGTGGGAGTGTTAGAGGTCAGAGTTGTAGGGCACTGCAGAAGCCCAAACAAACTTGTCTACAGGAAAGCCTACAAAGACATTAGTCAGCAAAGAAGCATTTATTAAGCCCCTACTGTGTGCCGGACTCTGGTGCTGAGAAAACAAAGACAAAAGCAGAACAGTCTTTGCCTTTAAGGTGCTTACATTCCATCAGAGGAAGGGGTCAACTACCATTTATTAAATGCTTACTATATGCCAGACACCGTGCTAAGCCCAGGGAAGCATATATTCCTGTAAGCACATGGACAATATACATCCTGGGGAAGACCATTCCACCTCCAAAGAGCAGTATCTATTAGGGAGTCCTCCCCAATTTCAAGCCTCAACTTGTGACTTTCTATATAACTTCCCCCCATTGTTCCTAGGTCAGCCCTCTGAGGCCAGGCAGAGCAAATCTAGGTTTTCATTGTTATCACTGACTTTCGATTCTTGGAAGCAGCTCTCAAGAGGCCCCAGGATCCTTCTCATGAGTCCCTTCAAACAGTCCTCACATGGGAGAAGCTCAAGGTCCTTCTCTCTCCTGATTTCACTCCAATGGACACTCTCTGGCTTATTAATATTTTTGCTAAAATGTGGTACCTAGAGCTGAACACAGAACTTCTGACACAGTCAGACCTATGTATATTGTAACTGACCTCAGTTTCCTCATGTGTAAAATGGGAATAACAGCATCTTCCTTGGATTAGTGTTAAGATCAAATGAGAAAATAATTGTGAAGTTCTTAGCATAGTGCCTGGCATGTTGTAGGAACTATATTAGCACATTGCAAATTACCCATTACTATTATCTTTTCCCATTCAAAAATCATGTCACCATTCCCTCAGTAGATCCTCTTTATGCATGTGTTTGATGGACTTACCCTTTATTAAAGATATTTTTCCTTTTACTTCAGTCTGGAAATGAAATTTAAAACACTGAAGCTTTCAGAAGGAGCCTCTGGGCATCATTTCCACCAGCTCTTTCTGTGGAAAAAAGAAATGCCCTAAATTAAATGAAGGGCAAATGTACTAATAATTTTTCTCAAGTGAACACTGGCATTTAGATTTTCAAATATAAGCTTTACTTATTTGGACATATGGCCAAATGACTCAATTATGAAGTGTTACTATGAATACTATTTGCTGGATAGAGCCAAGTAAGATATTTAAGAGAAGAGCGAAAACTCTTCAATGACATTTCTCTGATTAATGAATTAACATGAATAAGGTCACAGTGACTTGGGAAAATGTGGTCCAAGTCCACTACCTACTGAGGGAAAATACAATAAGAAGTGTATGTTATTCTGATTGGGCACATTGCAAAAATAAGATCCAATTATCTCGCCCATGTCATGGTCATTAGGGGCACACATCCTTATGATCTGGAAAATCCATGTAAAAATTTTTGGCCCTCCCTTTGTACCTGAGGAGAAATCTGAATTATTATGGTATTAAGAGATAAAATATGTTGATATCATACAATGTCATGTGTGTATTTTATGCAGTTCTGAGTTTCTAAACTCTGTTTGCTGGCCTTTGTGTGTTGTCTGTGTCTTTTGTAAAACTCCCCCTATATCCCCAATTACTTTCTTATGCTGACCCATGATGGAGCCAAACCTCAAAAGGCAAAGTTGTGATGGGGAAAGGATAACTGTAGTGTGAAAGGCATCTCAATCAGTCATCAAAAAAGCATTTACTAAGCACCGGTTTATGTGCCAGGCACTGCACTAAGCCCAAGAGATAAAAGAAGAGGAAATACATGTACGCATTAATGACCACAGTTCCTGCTTCCAAGAGTCTTATAGTCTAATGATAGAAAACATAAAAATCTACATATGTACAATATATACACAGAGTATGTGAAGGAAATCTGAAAGGGGGAGGCATTAAGAGCTGGGGTGATCAGGAAAGAACTTCTACAGAAGGCTTTGAGCTGAACCTTGGAGGAATCCAGGGGTGAGGGCGAGGAACATTCCAGTCATGGGGAACAGACAGCTGGAGACTTGGAAATGGGACAAGGAATGTTGCATTCAAGTAACTTCAAGTATGTCCATGTAGTAGGATCATAGGGAGCTTGGAAGGGAGTTAAGGAGTAAAAAAGCTTGAAATTGAGGATGTTATGAAGAGCTTGAAATGTCAATCAGACGACTTTATTCTGGAGCCTGGAGATAACAGGGATCCACCAGAGCTGCCTGAACAGTGGAGGTGACAGGGTCAGACTTATGGTTTAGAAAAATCACCTTGGCAGTTTAGTGGAGAATGGATTGGTTTCAAGAGAGACTCGAGGCAGGGCCAAGAGTCAGCCTCTCTGGACAATGAGGGTGAGAACTGTGACAGAATTGCCCATCTCATAATTGTGGTCTTAGTCTTTTGAAAGTATTTCAAGAACAAGTCGTGCCAGAGTAGTTCCTCAAGGGAAAGGACTGTTTGTGTTTGCTCTTCTATCTTCAGTCCTTTGTGTAGTGACTAGCACATAGTAGGTCTTTAACAAGTGCTAATTGAATGAAAAACATTTCAAGAAGTGACAGAAAGCCTCATGTCAAGAACTTGCCGGTCATTCTGTCCCTTTGTAAGACTCATGGATCTGAGCCCTATGACTTCAATATGATTTGTTTTCTACCATACTCCCCAGACTGACTTAACCATAACCTCTGTTTGGCTGCCATTTAGAGCTTTTGCCATTTCTGGTTCTCTCTTCATGTCTGGTCAAGACAAGAATCACTGCCTACCTATCTCTGATCTCTGCTGGCCAACCATCCAACCCTTCAGTGATAGGAGGTAGGGGTTCTCAATCCAAAGTCCTTGAACTTGTTTATAAACATTTTTTTGATAACAACTTTGATATAGCTGATTTCTCTTGTAATCTTACGCATTTTACTTTATGTACTTAAACAAATGATTCCAAGCAGTTCAGTGACTTGATTAGACTGCAAAAGGAGTTTATGGGCTCAAAAAAGGATACAAATTCCTGTTCTAAAACTCTGTTAAGTAACAGAGCAGCGCCGATTTCAGGTGGAGGAAATTTCTCACCATGATTTCTCATTCTAATGATATCACAAGTTTGGTTCAATCAAATAAATAAAATCTTGTTTATCCAATGATTTTGACTATAGCCCATGAAAATGTGGGTAAGACTGATCCACAATGGCCTTAAATCCCAACTTTCCAGACTGAACTTCCCTCTTTAAGCCTTCAGTTTCATCAGAAGATTAAGGCTGCCAATCTTGGCCCCATTCCCTTCTTTATCAGTGGGTTTATTTCCTTTGTGCTTTGGAGGAAGCTGAGCTTAGTGACAGCTTTCAGCTTGCTATCTCTATATCAGGAAAACCCAGCAACATGTTAGCCTATAAATAGTGAGCCTCATCCAAGAACCAAATTCTTTTTAGATGTTTCATGTCATGGATCACAAACAGTGAATGTCATATTCAGAGATGTTTGATACCTGTTAATCAGATTATCTTGTTAGTGGATTATCAAGAGGGCAGTGAAGTGTGATGCTGGAACATACAGAATCCTGGCAGATTAGACATAAAGCACTCTGGGACCACAGGACAGCATAACTGTACACAAGATACTCTTGCAAGTCCATATCCTCATGGTCACCTACTGGGGACTGGGAGAATATGCCAATGTCCAAATGAATGAAAGCAAACTGAAACTCTTGTAGCTATGCTCTATTATCCGTATGAAATCCTACCTAATTCCTGTCCTCTCTTAGAATCCATTTAACCATGAGATCCTTGAACACGTGAAATGGTTTTTATTTTTTGTTTAATTGTGTGTGTGTGTGTGTGTGTGTGTGTGTTTGCCTTTCTTTGGTATCCCCAGTGCTCAGCACAGTGCCTGGAAGATCACAGGTGCTTAATAAATGTTGGTTGACTTGGCAATTCTCTCCACACAATATTGTTTCACATCCACAGAATTGTAATGAGCAATGATGGCAATCCTTCTGACCACCTAAATACTCTCTCTACATTACATTCTAGAATAAATGGCAGAAATGCAAGTTTCTACTACTAGTGCAACAACTTAAGCTGCTCCATTACTACTTTCTGTGTAGCTGTACTCGCCTTCCCCATTGTGCTAACAGCTGCAGAAGTCCAAAATGCTGAGTAGTCATAAGTAACTAAAAGAGGAGAATTGGTCAGGGCAGATCAGGAAAAGGTTATCCCTGATTGAGGTTTATTTTTGGTGAAGAAATGCGGTTAAAGTGATGTAAAGTGCATATTTTCATTTTAACAACAAAGATAGCTGACAGACTCAAACTAAGGCAGGCCACTCTGGGCTTTGCTATAAGACCCCTACTTTAAGGGGCTGTGTTTCCTCTAAACATTAGTCCTCCCATCCATCTAATGCACTCTCCCAGTGGTAATCCTCCCTCCCCCTCATACAGCCTAATTGTCACCTTCTCCATCTCCTATGCTCAACTCTCCATATCTCCTCCTCAGGGTTGATGGGGGAAGGTCAGGATATTAGTAGCAGCATGGACTGTGGCAGCAAGGGATATGCTTTCTAGGAGAACCCCAGCCCCTATCCAGAGAGACTATAGCAAATGGGTAGATTGTACTCTAAATTGTCTCTTCTAACTATCCCCAAACAGATATCAACTGAGTTTGTCTGGGTATCAGAATTCCTAGTTATGTCTCTGCTTCTTAATAGTAGCTAATAGCATTTATATAGTGCTTTAAATTTTATGAAATACTTAACAAATATCATAATTTATCCTCAAAACAACTCTGGGTGGGAGGTAAATTTTATTATCCTTATTTTACAACTGAGGAAACTAACATAGACAGAGGTTAAATGACTTAACCAAGTTATCTTAACTATTTAAATTCATAAAAGCTGTATTTGAAGTCAGATCTTTCCGACCCCAGGTCCAATACTCTATCCACCATGTCATCCTCCTGCCTTTTAGTATAACTCTAACATTGGTAAAGACACATTTTTAAGTTTCAATCATAATTTAGTGAGTACAGAAATCCATACTTTGCTACCTAAGTCTATTAAATGAAAACAATGATTTGTGACATTTCTCAGAAATATATTATCAAATGAAAACTTATTTATTGAGCAAACTTTTTGTCATTCATGACTGCAATCACTTACCAAGTATCTTACTCTTTGGGTGCCTTTCATCTAAGTTTCATTTTTATAAATATCCATGTTGGATTTAAATCGAGATTATATTAAGAAGATCATACAACTTTTTTTTTTTTTGCTACAAATCAAACACAATTGAAAGCTTAAATGGTTTTCATGAAACAATTTTCTGTTGCAAAACTCAAAGCTAGTCATCCTAATCCATTGACAATGAATTCCTAGGCTATTCTAAATGGGTTTAACAATGGTTTTGCCAAATGACTGATCAATACCATGTTAGACAGGAAATTATCCACTAGGATATATTTTGAAACTTTGCTAATTCAAACTCTGCTGAGCTGGAATTTGAAATACCTAATTTGGTGGAAGTTGATCCAAATATTGCCCTTTATATTTCAATCCAATCCAATAAACATTTATTATGCCCCTACTGCATGCGTGGATCTGTGCTAGACACTACTGGATATAAAGAAACTCAGTGAGTAATAGACTAGTATATAATAGAATAGTAATATTCATGGTGCAGATGAATATAGGGGGCAAGATTGTAAATTAATTGGAGCTATTTTAAAACACACAAACACTTCAGAGGCAGTCATGCAAAACAACTGAGATGTTACCTATGGATATTTCTGATTTAGTCATTAAGGCGAATCCCCCAAGGGCCTCCACTATGCAACCCTTTGTTGAATTTTAAATGATAGTTTATAACTTCAAACTTTTCCCAAATTTAGACTGAGCTTCTCTCTCCACCTCTTGCTACTTGAAAGCAATTAGGTTTTATTATCACGTTTCTGGAACATTTGGGGCAAACTATGTTTTTGTTATTTGAAATATTGCCTGTATTTAGTGCGAAAATTAAATGGCATGTCTGGACCCTCCCCATTATCCAAATGTGCTTGTTAAGATATATGGCTTAAAATTTACCTTTAGTAGGCATATGCTTCTTAGGCATCACTCCAGATAACATTTCATGATGATCCTAATATAAGAGCTAATTAGGCATTTTCAGGATTGAAAGGCACTTTTCAAGTATTTGATCCTCATAATAAGCCCAAGAGGTAGGTGTTACTATTATCTCCATGTTATGGATAAGAAAACTGAGGCAAAGAGAAGTTAAGTGATTTACCCAGGGTCACACACCTGACATAGCTAGTAAGTGTCCAAGGGTGGATTTGAGCTCAGGCTTTCCAAACTCCAAGGCCCTCGCTCTAGCCACTGTACTACCCAGTTGCCGCAACGAATGAAATACAAGTATATACATGGGATGGATGTGGAAGCCACTAACAAATTGTGAATTAATATTTATACTTTAAGAGCCAAAAGATATTTTCTTTCTTTGATGTTTTCTTATTTGAAAGAGACTTAATTAATTCTTAGAAAAGGAGGTGTTATCAAAGCAATTCACATAGGTAATCATTTTTACTCTCAATAATCATGGACACTGATGGGAAGAGGTCTCGGGGGAGGAGTAGCATGGCTTTACTGGAGTCAGGAGGAAATAGGTTCAATCTCAGCTCAGACCTCAGACACTTATTATCTGTGTCACTATAGATAAGTCACTTGCCTTCTCTTTCCCATAGTCCTTGGAACAAAGCAGGTACTTAACAAATGCTTACTCATTGACTGATTGACCTTAGTGAAAATTAGTTTCTCTGAAACAGTTGGTGAGACTAGGGGTTTGGGTGGGGGGAGGGTATAGTGACTTCCAAAATCTCTTCCAAAAACAGAACACCGTCTTTTCAAACCCACAAAACAAATAATCAACCTCTCTGTACATCACACTTCCCTTGAGCTGCATTTTATTTTGATGAAGGTAAAATGACTGTTGGCCATGGCTCTTTGTTTGTCGATTCTGAAATTGACCATTTCTCATGGGAGGAGCCATGCCATCCCTTTCTGGTTTATATGTTTCATAAAAAAATATGAAAGCATATTTTCAGTCATATAATTGATACATAGTGCTGCTTGACATGTCTATATTTAATTAAAACATGTTTTAATTTAAAAGGGGAGAGTAATTTTAGGAAGAAAAGCTCTGTGACAGATGGCGATTCCTAATTTACCTCAAATGTGTTGGGAGCCACATGATTCATTTTTGATTAGCTGGAGCGGGTGCCTTATAGAAAGGAATAATCTTGCTATGCAGAATAATTCTTCTGAGTTTCACTTTCAAGCTGGGGAACCATGTGAGTTTGAGCAAGCTTGGTTTCTTCCACTCCTCTTCTGTAGTCCCACGCACGTGGATTCAGTAGCACGATGGAGAAGTTTTGCGTAGAAAGAAGAAAATGTCTCTGATCTCACCTCAAAGCATAAGACAGCTGGATGGGTCACATTTTCATTGAGTTTGTAAAGAGGCTCAGAACTTGTTGCTTATATGAAGATATTGGAGTCAAATGTCAAAAGGAAGACAGGATTCTATACAGAATGGTGATGAGGGGTTTTAATGAGGGGCTAAGGAATGAATTGGGATTATTTCTCCTCCGATATCCTTTCCCCTATCATCGGAACATAAATCTGGACATAGAAAGGATTCTGAAGGATTTATAACTCAATACCTTCATTTTACAAATAAGGGAACTGAGACCCAGAGAGGTTTTGTGACTTAGACTCAAATCTGGGAATAGAAAAGAAGTTCAAATTAAACACAGAAATCTAAATCTCAACTGAGTTGGATTCCTGCCTATGAAATAAACTGTAAGATTCTGGGTAAGACACCCAATTAACCTTATACTATGCCTAAGCAATTCTATAAAGCTATGAATTACAGAACAGGTTGCTAATCTTCAATGGTACAGGGAATTTCCTCACTTGAAATAGCCTGTATTGATGAAATTATAATCCCAGTGCAGAATATGAAAAAAACAAACCCCTTAATAATAGATCAGAGTCATCATACTTTTCAACATACCCTTTCCTTCAAAATCCAAAGAGTATCCATCCCAAACCTGATAAAATGAATAAAACCTAAAGAGATTTTTTCATAAGTATTGTATTGATATTTTGGTGGTTTAGGAAAAAAAATGTTCATTCCTAATTTAAAAGTAAACCAATCTTGCTAAAAGAAAATTTTCTGATAGATATTTAATACAGGTTAAATCCCTTAGTTTCTTTAAAATATATAGAAATAAAGACATTAATAGGTAGAAGGGGAAGGATAAAAAGATAGGGAGAGGGTGAGGACAAGAAAGCAAGAAAGAATGAGAGACAGAGACAGACATACAGAGAGATTATAATCCTAGAATCCGAAATGGTAGGAACTTTAGAGTTCATTTTGTCCCGTCCATTCCTGAAAATAAAGCCCATCTACAATACAACCAAGTGACTTGATCTGCTGACTTATCTACAGAGCTCACTACTCTTTTTTTCTACAAGAAATTTTTTAAACATCAAGTGATGTTAGAAACATAGACAGATGTTTATTCATAATTTGAAAACATAAAATAAAACTAGAGGTTCAACATGTCATATTAGCTGGGTTATTATTGTTTTATCGTTTTCATATAAATTTTGGTGATTTTACAATTTCAGATCTCTTTGAAATACCAGGTAACTGCCAAAATATTTCTTTACTAATATTTCAGGATAAGTCATAAGAATCGAATTAGGATCAAATCAGTACCAATAGCTACTCCCTTACATTTCTGTCAAAGGAACCACTGCCTAATCAGTCCCAGCTTTGTAATCTCAGCATTACCCTCAGCTCTTCACTCTCACCACTCCACATGTCCAACCAGTTGCTAGATTTTGCCCTTAATGCATTTATCACAGAGATCATCTAAGTTCAAATCCTCATCAGCTCTTCCCTAGATTATTACAACAGTGTCTTAACTGATCATCTTGCCTCAAATCTCTCACAACTCCAGTTCATATATTGCTGCCAAAATAATTTTCCTTGAGCATAAATTTGAGCCATGTGATTCTCTTACTGAATTAACTTCAATGGCTGCCTATTATCCCTAGAAGAAAATGTTTATACCACCTGACTGTCATTTCAGCCTCATTAGACATCACTCCTCCCTCTTACTCATGGATCCAGTCAAACTGGTCTTCTCGCAATTCTTCACAAAGGATACTCCATCTCCTATCTCATTCCTTTGCCCTGGCACCCCCCATGACCAGATTTAATCCCTCTTTTCTACCTCACAGGGTCCCTCTCTTTAATGTGCAGCTGAATAATTCTTTTTCTGATTCCCCTAACTACTAGTGCCTGCCTTCCTAAACTACCTTTTATGTAACTATTTTGTACATATTCACTTTATATGTATGTTGTATGTATGTATGTATGTATTTAAATATGTACTTCTTGTCTCCTCCATTAAACAGTAATTTCATTAAGAGAATGAATTTTTTTTATTCTTTGTTAGTATTTAGCACAGTACCTGACACATGGTAGATACTTAATAAATACTCATCAATTTATATATAGCTGACACAGACAGAGATACACATATAAATATAGATAAAGTTGATACAGATGATATCAGGAACCCACCAGAAAAATTCATGCACACACACACACACACAGGGAAAGAGAGAGAGAGTAAGAGATGCAGAGAGGGTAAGAGGGAACAAAGGAGGGAGGGAAGGAGGGAGAGAGAGAGAGAGAGAGAGAGAGAGAGAGAGAGAGAGAGAGAGAGACTTTTTAAAATCAAATTGGTGATTTCACCAGGGTGGGCACTACCAGTGAGAAAATTCTTTCAACAAATGCAGATCACTACCTTCTTTGTAGTAGTCTTAGAAAGTTGTCTTGACCAGTGAACAATTGAGTGTTTTATTCAGAGTCACAAAGATAGTATGTAACAGAGGCAGGTCTTGAACCCAGGTCTTTGAGACTTCAAGTCCAACTGTCTCCCCACTATTATCATGCTACATCCCTACTATTACTTAGTGAAATAAACTACCTAGAGAAGTTGTAGACTTTGTAAATCTTTATCTTCACAACCTCTAAGGGAATGCAGCTTTGATCTTTTTAAGACTCAGTCCTTTTTAGCCAAGTCCTCCAGGTTTCCATGCCAATGTGTTGGCACTCCAGAAGCAATGGGGACACAACAAAACTATAAGGGATGTACCAATTATGGAAATTTGTAGGGTGGGAATGGGGAGTGACAAAATTAAGTGTACTTGACAGTATTTTATAACAGCATGATCTTTGACAGATGCTATATCTATATGTCCGGATGTTAACATTAATCTTGCTGGAAAAAAACTTTTATCTTAAAGATTTAAATGTATTTACACAAAGCCAGTGAAGACATGGCTCATTACTTTTACCAAAATGCCACTGATATGACATGGTTGTAATTTATAGATCTAACTTCTATTTTTTCTATTGTTTTATTTTGCATTGGCATGGCTTCTGAAGTGTTCAAATCTTTAAAATTTGCATTTCAAAGTAGCTATAAAATATGTATTCCATTGGAATACATTAGCATAAAGCGATTTGGTATTATATATTCTGTCGGAAATGCCACGAAGAATTCCACAGCTATTGCATTTCCATCTGGCAGCATCTTCCTACACTGAATATTTGCATAAATATTTCAGTGATAAAGTAAAATTATGAAACATAAACTCTTTAGGTTATATTCCAAATTGATAACCTCTTCAAAATTTAATAAGCAGAGGGGCTATGCAATTGGAAGGAAATTATGATCCTGCTTGTCACCTATTTTGAGTGATTCTGGAGAAAGGTCCCCTTCCCCTGTAGGTCATTCATTTGTACTTTCTCCTTTCTATTCCTATGAAAGACAATGGATTAGCTGGAAGAAAAAAAAAAGAATTCCTATCCAGTCTAGGTAGGAATGTTTAAGGAATCTGGTCACTGCTGCTGCCTCATCTAACACATTGTTGGTGCAAATGGAATGGCTGCTTGCTGAGTTAGTTCAGGTAAGTAACACAGAATGGGGCCATTATACAAAGAGAGTTTCCTGTGAGATTGAAAGGAGTGCCCTCGTTTCCCTGTGAAAGCTGATACTCATCCCTAAGGCTGTATTTTCCAGGATTGGTGATAATTGTTGGGTAAACAAAATTTTCTAGTGTTCTTTTAACTCTTTGCTCATACTGGGCATAATAAGTACCAGTTTACAGTGTATCCAGATACATATCTATAGATACAGATATAGATGGTATAGGAAACTCTTCAGTAAAAGAATTTACACACACACACACACAGAGTGATATAGTGTGCATTTGTGTATATGTATAGGTACGTGTGTATAGATACACCCCCCATACACACACACACACACACACACATCTTTAACTTGAACTTATTATATCCAACATAATATACATATAAATGCACATATATAGGTATATATTACCTAGAACATAGTACATGTTATATGTTAATTATTCTGCACATATGTGCATACATATACATATATATGTATTATTTGACATAAGGATAATGATGATGATAGTAATCAAGTAACATTTTTTAAGTACCTACTATGTGCCAGGAATGATGCTAGTCGCTAGATGTACAAAGAGAAAAATGAAGCAGATCCTGCTCTTTAGCAGCTTAAATTCTATCTTTATCATTCTCTCATTCTCATTCTAAAAACTCATATTTACCTATGATTTTTTCCCATATAACTATGTGAGATAGGGAGTACAATTTAGAGAGCAGAGAATCCCAGGATCCAATTTCAAAGGGGCTTTTGGGGCTATCCAGTCTGAGATGCACCTGCACACGAAGCCCTTTTCATCCCTAGTCATTCATTCTGTGCTGGGGGAGCTCTAGGAAAGCCCATTGCACTCTAGGATAGTCCGCATTATTAGTACATTTTCCCTTCCACAAGAAGAATCGAAATCTGTATCTCTGCAGCTTCATCCCCTTGCTCCTTCTTTGGACATCTGGATGCAAGCAGAACAAATCTAATTTCTGTCAGACAATGGCCCTTCCAATGCTTGAAAATATTTCCCCCAAGTCTTCTCTTCTCCAAGTCAAACATTCCCAGTTCCTTCAAGCAAACATTTCATGGCATGATTTCCAGGGATGTCATTGCCATGGTTGCTAGTGTAGTTAACAAGCAGTAATTTAGAGCCTGCTCTACACAAAGAGCTCTACTCAGGGCTGGGTATGTGAAACAGTGGCTGCCATCGAAGAAGTTCATTTTCTACTGATCATGACAAATGCAAGAACTTGTCTTTGCTGACTATGCATATTTGTGACAAGAATTTTGTTTTTCTTTTCTTTTTTTGGTGGTGAGGGAGAAAATTCATGCTAATTAATTGAAAAGAGACAATTAATTTTTTAAAATACATGATCATTTTATGATGGAGGTAACATTAGGAAAGACTTCCCATAAAATGCACACCTGAACTGAGTCTTGAAGGAAGCTTAAGAGTCAGAGAGAGTTAATTTGAAGTTTTCAGGGAGACTTGTGCAAAGGTGCCTAAGTCAGGAGGTTAGTTAGGATAGAATGTAAAGGCTATGAAGGAAAGAGATGTGAGATAATTCTGGAAAGGATGTGTGTGTGTGTGTGCCCGCACGTGCACATGTGCACATGCATAGGACTTCAAAAGTCAATCAGCTTGCTGAAATATGGTCTGCATTGGGTTACTGGTGATGACTATGTGTGAGAGAAACCAGGAGTTGGAGAGGAGTTAGGAGACCCATTTTTTGTCTGGGAAAGAAGATGGGGGGTTCATATACCGAGAATAAGAGAGAATCAAAGCACAACCAGACTTTGGTATCTATACAATGTCAAGAGCTCTAGAAAACATCCTGAGCTACATGTTAGGAGGATTTCCTGTGGAGAATTTATGGATATGAAGAAGAGTTCCAAAGGATAAGAAGAGAGAGATGAGTTGCGATCTTAACCACTGGAGGCAGTAGCCACACTAACATGATCCTACACCCATGGAAATGATCCAAGTGGAAGTAGTTTTAGCTAGGATCTATCCCAGTACATGGCACTTAGTAAGCATTGACAAATATTGTAAACTGATTGATAAGCAATAATAATAATGGTTCATATTGCACATTATTCAAAATTTATGAAGAATTTTCTTTAAAAATAGGAGGTAAGTAGTACAAGTATTTTTATTCCCATTTTACAGGTGAGAAAGTTGAGACTTAGAGAAGTTACACAGCTGGGAGGAACCAGACTCAGGAGGCAAATGTTCATTCTAATACACTACACTGCCCTTGCTTATCCACATAAGATATTTATTTATACTTCCAGACATCACACTATGTTTAAAGCATCAGTCCTTAAATCCACCTGGCATTGGTTAAAGGATTATTAGTATTTGTCGTTAACGTTGCTCATCCTTCATTCTCAAGAAGGGTGATGTTTTGAGTTGCAAGTGAACTGGATTTAAGTGAGACAGGGCTGTGCAAAGTCATCGGCCTCAGGCTATCCTCCAGAGTCATTGGAGTCCAGTAGGAAGACATATGATGACTGGGGATGGCCCTGGATGCTGTGGAAGACCCCGGCCTTTTTAAACTGAGATCTTTCCCAGGTCTAGGCTTCTCTGAGGCAAAACCCAATCAGTGAATAAAGATTAGATACGAATTGTGGCCGAAAATGACCAGTTTGATTTCCCAAAAGTCTGGGAGGGGAAAATTCTCTGTTTCTGGTGAGAAACAGCTGCTGTTTACACTTACTCTGAACGATCAAAATTAAACAATGTGGTTAAAGATTGGAAAAGTGGAAAAGACTAGAAATACTAACAATAGCTATCATTTCCATAGTACTTTACATAGGTTAATACATGTGACTAGATAAGGGAGAATCACCACTTATGGAAATCAATAATCAAACATTTAATAAACCTCAAAACAAATCACTTAGGAAAGAGCTCCTTATTTGATAAAAAGGAGTAGAAAACGAAAAGCAACCTGGCAGAAATTAGACTTCAACCAACATCTTATGCCATATTCCATAACAAATGCAAAATGGGTATGTGACCTGAATATTAAAGATCATATAAAGTAATTAGAAGGAAAGCAGATCATGTGTCTTTTCTAGAAATAAAAAATGGGTTCTTAACCAAACAAGAGATAAAGGAAATTAAAAAAATAAACTTGATATTTTGATTACATGAAATTGAAGAACTTTTGCACAAGCAGAAAAAATGCATCGAGGATTAGAACAGAAACAATCAATGGCACAACTCTTCCCCAGTGTGATGAAGAGGAAGAAATATGAAAGGATATTCATGTCTGCTCCTTCAGGGAGGTGGGAGGTTCATAGATAGGAAAATGCATACATTTTCAGATTTTTTCAATGTATTGATAGGTTTTACTGATTTTTTTCTTCTTTTTTTTCCTTTAAAAAATCTTTATTCTCTGAAATGGCATTTTGGGAAAGGGAAAAGAGATGCAAAGGGAAAATTAGGAAATATTAAAACAAAATATATCAACAAGAAGTTTTAAAGTCATTTACACATGCACTCCCCCCTTTGAACTTTGTGGGATTTAACATCATCAAATTTTTGAAATTCTTATCTCACCATATAGCTTCCTTTGTTAATGAACCACAAATCAAATTTTGTGAAAACTGCTAAAATGTTGGATTTTGTTTTTCTTTTTTTTTTAAATACATAAACATGTTTCTATTTTTTAAGTTAAATTCTAATACGTGGATGAGTCTGCAATGCTGCAGTAGTAACAACGTGGCAATTAACATTGCAGTTTACTCATGCCTACCAATCCTGTCAATAGTATCACAATAAAGTGAGTCACAAGATTTTTAAGGTTTCCCAGTGCATACAAAATTGTGTTGAAACTATATTGTAATTTATGAAATCTTCAATAGTAATATGTCTAAAAATATACATACCTTAATTAAAAGTTAACTTTATTGCTAAAAAAAACCTCTGTCATCTGAGCCTTCAGCAAGTCCTCATCTTTTTGGTGGTGAGGATCTTGATTCAATGTTGATGGCTGCTTTACTGATCAGGGTGGTAGCTCCTGCTGGTTGAGGTATCTGTGGCAATTTCTTAAAATAGTTCAACAATGAAGTTTGCCTCATTGATTGACTTCCTTTTATGAAATATTTCTCTGAAGTATGCAATGCCGCTTGATAGCATTTTACTCAAGGTAGAACTTCTTTCAAAATTGGAGTCAATCCTCTCAAACCCTGCTTCTGCTTTTGCAACTAAATTTGCGTAATATTCTTTACTATTGTGTCTTGGGAAATAAGGAAGATTGAGGAAGGGGAGGGAGAGAGAGGTGACAGCAAGTAGGTAGCAGTCAGTACATACACATTTATCAGTGAAGTTCTGATCTGAGTTCAGTGGTTTGTGGTGCTCCTGGGTGTAGAGCTCATAGACTGGACAATAAATCCCCACCCACCTAGCATAGAGTGAATGTAATAACTAAATAGGAATTTGTTTCTCTTTTACCCAGGAACTCTGGAGGGTCTTCCCCTCTCAATTTGATTTTTTTATTAAAGGGGCCATCCCTTGAGTAAATTAAAAAAGTCTATTCATTGAAAGGGTGTATCTCACTCAAAGTAAGATTGTGATAAGACCTTGGCCTGAAAGGGTCAGGGTCTCACATTGCCTCCTCGGCCTTCTCCAGTCATCTGATGAATATCATGCCACTGGACCCAGATGGCTCAGCAGAAGAAAGTGAGGTTGATGACCTTGCACGGCCCTCCTTCACTCAAATCAAAGTCAACTGCAAGTCATGTCATCATCTTGATGTCATGGGCCTCTTCGAGAACAAAGTACAAACACAAACTCAATGCAGAGTTGCCATTTATAAAAAAAATAAAGTTGGAAAATATTTTGGAAAAAACCCCCAATAGCTGCAATGCACAATGTAATGAGTTATGGCTGCATAAGATAAATACAATATAATTGGGAAGTAATCTCTGAGGGAAGACACCAGCAGTAAGGGAGAAGTTACTCAGTAAAAGCTTCTCACAGAAGGGAGGATTTGGGCTGAATCTTGGATGCTAGCCAGAGAAGCGAAGAGGCAGAGGTGAGAAAAGAAAGCATTCTAGGCATGGAGGCGAACCAGTAAAAGGTACAGAGGTAGGAGATGGGTTGTTTTGTAGCAGGTATAATAAGCAGGCCAGCATTCCTAGATTTTAGAGCTCCAGTTGAGCAGAATAAAGCTTAAGAAGACTGGAAAGACATGAAAGGGTTGTGCTGGGAAAAGTTTTTTGATGTTGGAGTTAATAGGGAACTATTGGACTTCATTGAGTAGAGGGTGACAGGGTCAGACCTGCACTTTAGGAAGATCACTGGCTACTGAGTGGATGATACATTAGAATGGGGAGAGAATTAAGAACAGGAGACCAACCACAAGGCTTTTGTAACAGTTGAATCTTAAAGATATGAGGGCTTGAACCAGGATAACAGCTGTGAGAGTGAAGAGGAGAATGAATAAGAAAGATATTACAAAGATATAAACAACAAGACTTGGCAGCAGATTGAATATGACGAGTGAGAAGACAATGATGACAAATTTGAGTGACTTGGAGGAGAGTGATGCATTTAATCCTAATAAGGAAATTCAAAAGAAGGGAGGGTTTGGGGAAAACCAGTGAGTTCTCCCGTGAGTATTTTGATTTTTGACGTGTCTTATACTCGGTGTATAATGGGTAGTTGGTGATGTGAGACTTCAAGTCAAGAGAGGGACCAAAGCTTTATAAGAAAAGCATCTTCATAGAGATGATAATGGAACTTATGGAATCTGAAGAGATAAAAAGTGAGATTCTATAGAGGGAGAAGAGAAAGTCCAAGCAAAGTGTGGGGGGGGCACCTACAGTTAGTAAATGTGATTCTGGAGAAAAGTCCACAGAAGAGCCTGAGCAGAGATCAGGAAGGAGATAAGGTAGGAGAACCAGGAGAGAGCAGTATGGTAAAAACCTAGAAAGGAGAGAATATCCAAGAGAAGAGGGTAATCAATAGTGTGAAAGACTGCAGAGAGGCGAAGAAAGGATGGGGATCAAGAAAAAGCCTTTAAATTTGGCAATTAAAAGATCTTTAGTAACTTTAGAGTGAGCAATTTCAACTGAAATTTGAGGTCAGAATCAGGATTCAAAGGGTATAGAAGAAGGTGAAAAGAGAGGAAGTAGAGGCATTAATTGTAGAAAACTTTATCAAAGAGTTTACCCAAGAAAGGGAGGAGGCTTAGAGGATGATAACTGGCTGAGTGTGACCCTTTCCCTTTCTCTCAGTTAACGTACTAGAGGTCTTCTGCATCTCTTGGCATTCTCTCAGTACCAGTGGATCACAAAAGCTCTTATTGATTACTCCTTGCTCTTATTACATGACTGGTCCAAATTTGTTGGTCATGCCAGTACTAAGTACAGTGCCTGACAAATTGTAGGCATTTCATTGTTGATTGACTGACTGAGCTATCACTTTGATGTCACTTCTCTTGCTTATTAGTTGTGTTGCAATATCATGTTTTATCTCCCTGGTAGAACATAAACTCAAGGAGGTCAAAGATAAGATTCACTTGTGTATGTAATGATAGTAACTGGCATGTAGTGTGGGATTAGCAAGTGCTTGTTGATAATTGATTCCTATTCATGCCTACTGTGCCCGCCTTGAATAAGGACCACTCTTGCTTCTTCAGAAATGATGGATTTCCATGACTTCTTGCAGCCGTACAAAATTCCCCGGTGATGAAATTCTAAACACAAGAAAGTTGAATGAAAAATTCTACAACTTCCTGACTTATGGCATAGAAAACAAATCTGTTCTTTCAGCTGGATTTACTCTACAATTTCTGTGTCCCCCCAAAATAAATTTAGCCAATTTTTACTGAAAATACCCAATGGAAATGGGTTGATATGCTTTAACACAAGCATTTCTAATTCGGGCTCTTAATGTTAAAGAACCATTTTGTATTTGAGACTCTTGCTGCATCTGAATTAGCAACATCATGCTACTATATATCTAGAGGCTATATCTGTAATATTTATCACTGCATTAATTCATAGAGTTTTTTTTTTAAACTGTATATTATGAAGGCAGGCAATGGGCTTTCTCTTTCACCAAAAGAATATTTCTACATTTGTTAATGATTTTCTCAGAAAAAAATCTTAGTTCTTTTCCTATATTTTAAAAAAATCAAGCTTTTTAAATGAGATTCTCCCTATCAGAATACTGGAGAGTAAAATATTATCTTGGTTGGAAAAACTGCAGATAGCAATGCACTTATGGTTGAAAATTACAATCTAGAACGACTTTTGACTCTTTTCTGCTAGGAGGTGACATGGTAAGGTAGAAAGAGCCCTGAATTTAGAGTCAAAGGATCTGAGTTCATATCCTAACTTTATTGCTTATTACCTTTGTGACATCAAATGAGTCATTAGACCTTTCCAGGGAACTATTTCCTCCGATGGAAGATGAAGGGTTTAGGTTAGATGATCTCAAAGGTGTTTCTTCCATCTCTAAATCCATGATGCTATGAACCTATTTGGCAGGGTATCTAATAATGATATAATAATAAATAACCTAACACTTGTCTCTGTGCCCAGTAAATACAAGAGATATTTACTATGAGATGAGGCAGAATTCCAGCACTCTGAAAGTGTGTCAAGAAGGAAGATTTGAAAAAGAGGTGGGGGGAAGATTGGTCTTGGTGGCAGACTTCAAAAGGAAGAAGCCAAAACAGGAAGGAAAATCACCCTACACTGGCAGTCTTCTGGTTTTCCCAGCGAAGTGTACTAAGACCAAATGTTTTGGTTGCTGAAGTCAGTCTATTTTCACACAAGATAAATGTTTCACTCGAATATGTCCAGCAAGCACTTGCCAATTCTTGATGCAACTCTGTAGCAACTGGAGCCACCTTGGAAGCAAAAAAAGTTTGGAAGTCACTATCTTGGGAACTGGAGCTACTGGCCGACTTTGTGGCGATCTGAGCAGTTCTGTAGAGACAAGGCAGCTTCTGAAAAGGAAATTCACTGAGGGAACAAGTTTAAAGAAATTGAACAAGTACTGTAAAAGAATAAAAAGGGCCTCATAATTTACTTCATGAAAGCCTGTCAGAGGGCATAAATCAATGGCTCTCTCCAAATGGAAAGCCTATCTCCTCCTGAGCCACCCAATGCTATCGCTGTCTGAGCTTGCAAACAAGGAAATGACTAGACCCAAACAGCAAGAGCTGAGAACATTCATCTTAGTCATTAGTGCCCAGGAAAGGGATATTACACCCGATCAGATAGCTCAGGCCTCAGAAATCTGAAAATCAATTTCCTCAGATGCATGAAATGGAAGCTTGATAAGCATCTCTTGTACTTCTGCTGCCCAGCACTTACCCAAGACTGAAAATTGTATTCTATTCCTGGGAGAGGGGATCATTTCCATCCCACCTCTTCCACAGCACCCTGCTCCCCCTCCCCACTCCTCACTTCCAGGTTTCTCTCCTTTCTGATACTGGAGCTGAGCAGATTTCCACTGTTTTCTTTTCCCATGGAAAGAATGGGGGGGGGGGGGGGGCATTGAGAGGGTTGAGGTTAAAAAGTTCTGATAGAAATCCTAGTAGTTTAGGGTTCTTTGTCTCTGCCTCTGTCTCTTTCTCTGTCTTTCTCTCTTTGTCTTTCTGTCTCTCTCTCTCTCTCTCTCTCTCTCTCTCTCTCTCTCTCTCTCTCTCTCTCTCTCTGTCTCTCTCTGTCTCTCTCTCTCTTTCTCTCTCTGTCTCTCTCTCTCTTTCTCTCTCCTTCCCCCTCCTACCTTCCCTCTTGCTCTCTAGCTCTCTCATTTTTAAACTTTTGAGCTACAAATTCTCTCCCTCCCACCCCTTGAGAAGGCAAGCAATGTGCTATCAATATTACATGTGAAGACATGCAAAACTTATCTACCCTTTAATTTTAGAGACTAGGTGGTAGTGGTGAAGAAATATAGTTTAGAAACCCCTCCAAGAAAAACAGATGTTTATTTGGCAAATAACTTTTAGAAATGAATTGTTTTTTTGTTTTTCTAGTCTTACCTTTACTACAAATAGCTAGCCTGGTATAGTGTCTAGCACATATTGGATGATAAATAAATGCTTATTGATTATCGGCTGCATAACTGGAAGGAGTTTCCATGCTGGAAATGCCCTACCCTGATACAAAGGACTTAGCCCTTATCCTTACCATCCCCCAATCTCCTTGTAGTCAACATAAACTCCATCCCATTCAGATCAGGGTAAGTCTTATACTACCAATGGATTGCCACTTTCTTTGCTACTGTCCCCTAAAGACCATGGGGCCTTTCCATCAGGCTTGCCGCTGAGAATTTCTCTACATTTTATCTCCTCCATTATAATGGGAGGTCCTTTGAGAGCAGGACATGCCTCTGCTTTCTGTGTGTCATCTGAATGTATCAAAGTGCTTTGAAAATGAGAATTTAATTTTTTTCTTTTATTCATCCTTCTTTCCTTCATTGTTCTTTGGTGCAGTCATTATACTCTGGCTGTTGGGCCATAATCACTTTTCTTGGTCTGAAAACTTTGTCTTTGGTTTTATTGTCAATATTTTATAATTAGATGACTATTGGGTATATGGAGGGGATGGGAATTTGGGAAGTGGAAATCCATCTGCCTCCCAAAGGTAGTGTGCTGAGTTAGTCTGTAGCTAATTAGCCAACTTTGGAAACGGCATCAACTCTCTTGGCCCATTAGCGATGGTTCACTGTCCTAAGTATTTCTAGTGGTATGAAAGAGTTAAGCTTCCAACAATGCCTAATTTGCTGCCAAGGAGTAGTTTGGATCCTGGGAAAATCTGGCTCATTATGTTTTTAACCTTGTACCTGGAGGAGCAGTTCACATCTGAGCAGATAGGTAGAATGATGTTCATTATATCAGAAGACCACATCGAGAGCCCCCATTATATCTTGCAGTGGTCATGCAAAAGGAGAGAGCAGTTCTAAATTATACTTTCTCACAATGCCCATGAAAGAGAATATGGCAAATGAATTCAATTCTTTTAAACCAAATTGAATATTGGAAGGAAAAATCAATCCGAACAACCAACCTAGTTTTATGTATTCTCTTCCCCATAATCTCAATGCAATCCATATTAGTTGAATTGGGGTAGATCAAATTTAAGATTAAGCCCCTTAATACAAATTTAGAGAATGAGCTTTTGTAAAGAGAGACACTTGTTTCAGGGGAGAAAGTGGTAGCTTTCTTATTATCACATATAACTGGAATTCAAAATGTTTCATTGTCTAGCAGTGATGGTTTTAGTTATTAAAATGAGGCTAATGAAATCCAAGTATAGAAGAGGGACCCCCAAAGACTATTCCACAGTTCATCAGTCAGACATCTGCATATAGAGAAACTAGAAAGGGAGGGGTATAACTTTATTTATTTGATAAAAAATAAGTTCTAGGAAATAGAATTTTAAAGTTCATATAGCTGAACTCTGTCATTTAACAGATGAGGAAACTGAGTCTCACCGAAAGGAAGTGACTTACCCAAGATAACAGCAATAGAGTCAAAATCTGAACCCAGATCATCAGAATCCAGTGTGCTCTCCACTGCCCCCATCCTGCATGTATTTCTGTAGAGTCATTGGGCTTAATTAAGATCATCTTCAAAAAAATTAAATGTGTTCATGAAATATTGAAATAGTCATGAAGGAATTTTAATAGTGACCATAAATGCTTTTTTTAAAAAGACAATTAGGAACAAATAGAATCTATGGTTTCATCAGCATGAGAAAATCCCTCCATCAGTGCAGATCACAAACTGTTATGACATTGTCCAATGGTATTAAATTTGAGTAGAAATGGGGACCACTGAACCATATGTAACAATTCCTGGGGGCTGCATATTGACTTAGAATAGCACACATTAATGACTATGTTCTATTGTATTTTTATGTATTATGTTAAATGTTTCACAATTTCATTTTAATCTAGTTTGGGTACACTTGGGAGTGTTGCAGGGTGCAATGCAGCCTATGGCCCTCATGTTTGACAACTTTGACTTCATGGATGCAACCTAGGGAGTTGCATGAGGTATAAAACTTTGCAGTCACTTGCTCAAAGTCACATTGCTAATAAGTATCAAAGGTGGTATGGTATGTCAATTCAGGTCTTCCTATTTCCAAGACTGAGGGACACCTACAGCTAGAGGGCATGATCTAGAGGAATGAGGGGTTGGAATCTGACAAGAGACAGAGAAAGAGTGATCAGAAAAACCAGGAGAGAGTAGTGTCCTGAAAACCTGGAGAAAAAATAGCATGAAAAAGGAGAAAAGAGAGAGAAAGAGATTGAAAATAAGTGCAAGTGTGAGGATGACAAAGGGGGCACTCTATTAGAAGAGAAAGAATGGAATGGAATTTCTTGAAATGAAGGAGTTAACCTAGTTAAGCAATAAGGTCACTTCATCATGTGAGACAAGGGTGAAGGAGGAGAAATTGGCAAAAGGCATGTGAGTGATTGGAGATGACATAAAGGGAGGAAAAGAGAGTTCACAACAACGACCTCAGCGTTTTTCTTCTGTAAAATATAAGGCAAGGCCCCCAACTGAAAGGAGGAGGGGGAGCTATGGAGGTTTGAGAAGGGCTGAAAAAGTTTGGAAGAGCTACTGCAGAGAGTGGGATGATGAGTTGATAAAGAGAGATACAGCAGGATTGCCTAGCAACAGTGAGGGCCCAGCTGAAGTTATGTAAGATAAATTTGTAGTGGACCCAATCACAATGGTAGCATGATTTTCTTTATCTTCATTCAGCAGCATGTGGTGTTCGCATGAAGTCAGTGAATGCTGGGTGTGATCCAAGGCTGAGGACTGGCTGGGTGTTATCCATGAAATGCTAAGGGGGTGAAAGATTCAAGAAAAGAGGACAATGTTAAAGTGCAGAGGAGATGACCTGGGAAAGAACTGAGGAGTCAAGGGACCGAAGGTCGGAGTGTGGATGAAGAGATGAGTTATGTAAAGAAAGACAAAGGGAGGAATGGAAAAGTCAATAGATCAGTCAGATAAGGAAATTTCAAAATTATTGAACACAGAGGTGGTGCATTTGTGGGTGATGTCAAAGGTATGACTATCTTTGTGTGTGGTTGAGGTGGGGTGGAGGAGTAGCTTATGGGGGGTGAGTAGGTTGAGGAATTGGTTAGTTGAGAGAGGTAGTTGAGAGAGACTCAATATTCAACATTGAAGTTCCTTAGTGTGAGGGCAGGATTTGGGGAGGAAAGAGCACAATGACTGTGTTACATGAGTCAGTATCTAAAAGGTCTTAAGCTTAAATAGTGACCCAAAATGTAGATATCATGGAATAAAGATAAGCATAAAGTCTGAAAAGTTAGGTTGAAAAAAATCAACTTCCTAGACAACACAGACAGTTACAGTCTGCAGCCGCTAGGGGGCGCTGCAATGGACAATGTGCTAGGCTTGGAGTCAGGAACACCTGAATTCAAATTTGACCTTAGACACTTACTAGCCTTGTGATCCTAGGCAAGTCACTTAACATTTGCTTTAGATGCCTCACCCACACAATGGGGATTAAAATTGAACCTACCCTGCCCCCCCATCATTGTGGGGATCAAATGAAATACAGATTAGAACATGCTTAGCACATAACCATGGTTACACTTGCCTCCCCTTTACCCTGCACATAGGAAATGCTATATAAGCATTAGCTATTATTACTCTTATTAGATAGCCAGACAAGTATTTCTTAAGCACTTACAATGTTTCAGGTGCAATGCTACATCCTGGAATTACAAAGAAAAACAAAAAGGATCCCCTCTTTTAAGGAGCTCACAATCCAATGGGAGAGACAACATGTAAATGAACAGATACTAACACAGCCTCAAATGACATTAGAAGTGTCCTCATTCTCCCAAGGGCAAAAGGTGAATATGACCAAAAAGTCAATGGAGAAATACATGGAAAAAGTATGACAGCTTACAGGAAGAGTTATGCAGGAGACAGGATATAAAGATGTCAAAAACCTATAGGACCAGAAAGAAACTTGACTGGTTATTTAGCAAGACAAGGGGCTAAACAGTGAAGAGCCCCCATGCTCTGTGATGTTTGTGCAGGGTCAAGGGGACTCAAGTGTAACCATGGCCCATGATGGATCATTCTATTGTCTCCTTGAAATATTTTTATTTTCCTCCTGGACCCAGAGGGAAATGATGATGAATTAAAGAGCAGATGTTGATGAGAATGCTAAGGGTTGCTCCTCTGTCCATTTATTGGGAGTCTTTCCTCAATTTTTCCTTCTTCCATTTGCCTTTGATATTGGGGTTAGACTTTTATAAGAGAAAGGAATCAAAGAAAGAAATAGACCCTCTTTGAGTTTTTCTCCAAGATTTAGATAGATCATGTGATCCCAGACCTTCTGAAGGAGGATCTGAACCATTGATTACAGGGAGGATATACCCAGGATGTCTGCGGGCTCTTTTGTGATGAGGTTTTGGAAGACCAAAGACATGAGTCACAGAAGATGAGCAGGCATGGATGGGTTACAGTCTGCATGCCTGGGGTGGGGAATTAACCACATAAATGAAATCACAAATCATTTGGAAGTATCAGAACATTCAACACTAGAGAATTGATAGTCTTATAACACTCTGCCCTGGTCAAACTGTATGCGGAGTATTGCGTCTACTTCTTTAAAGGATAAAAGGCACATATGTGCAGCAGAATCCTATAGGGGCTTAACAAGCACTGGATGGAAACATTGCCAGGATAACAGTTGAAACTTGCAGCAGTTTAGAATAATGCTTTATAAGCAAAATCTACACCATCAAGGAAAAGGCATGACATGACCTGCCAAGATTAAATATGAGACAAGTGACCCGGACATGTGAAGACCTGTACTAATGAGGTTATTTGGTGGTAAAACATGGATGTGAACACAGAGATAAGAACTATGGCTCACTTAGAATTCCATGTGAGAACTGAGTCACGTGTCTGTGTAGCTTAGTGTTCATCAATCTTTCAAGGGATTGGCAAACTAGGCAGGTTATATGCCGATCCATTTCAAAGTCAGATAAAGCTAAGTGAAAGCTCCATTGCCACTAGGGAATTCAGAATCAAGGGGAAACCTGTGGAGATTTATCACCGTGCTCTTTGTCCGATTAGGAAATTCTCACTCGAAGTCAATTCAAAAATTAATAAGACTATGATGATCTGCGAAACTGAATTAGATTCCATTCCATTCAATCTAACAAACATTTATTAAATACCTATTACATGCTTGGCACTGATGAGACACAAAGAGATATATCCTGAATCCTGCTCTCAAGAACTCTATTGTCTAATAGAGAGTGGGGAAAGGCATACTCACACATAACTCTGATACCAGAGAAAATAAATAAATGAATAAATGCATGAATAAAAATGCACGATATCTTATAAATGCAAGCAATTGCCCTTAAGGAACTTTCATTGGAATAAGGGAAGACAACATATATAGAAGCAGAACACAGAGAGGTGTTTTTTTTCTTTCTGCAAAGTCCCCTGAGTGATGGATGGTGTCAACAGGGAATTGATTGACATGCCCTTCCAGGAATGATAGTATTAATTTGATTATTTTTGCTTAGAGCTTCTAGTCAAAGGTAGAGAGGAGAATAAGACAGAATGAGAATGAGATAGTATTAACTTGATTACTGCAGCTTAGAGCTTCTAGCCAAAGGTAGAGAGAGGAGAATGAGACAGAGAGGCAAAGATGTCTGGAGTGTATTGTGTTGGATCTTGTGAAAATCTCTCATTCATCAAGACTACAAGGTCTCAGGGCTAGAACTGTGACAAGGCAGTGTGGCAAGAAGGTGGAGAAGGGGCTCAGTGATTGATCTGGTGTTCCTAGACATCAGGATTGTAAGTACAAATTCCCGTAATGTCCATGACCCAAAATATGTTTCATTTTATGTCTTGAGTCCGCCTCTCTGTCAGGAGACAGGTAGCGTTCTTCGTCATGGCTTGCCTGGAACTGTGGTTGTTCAGTGAATTGATCAGAGTTTTTAAGTATTCAATTTTTTTCCTTTTACAATTATTAGTGTTTAAGATACTCAACTTGTTTTGCTCATTTACTCTGCATCATGTTATTACCAGTCTTCCCAGGTTTCTCTGACCATCTCTCTTATCATTTCTTATGACAGCCCCTATATCCTTTTTCAATGAATATTTTCCCACCCAGTTGCCCTCACATTTCTTCACTTAATTAGATTATAAGTCCCTTGAGGGCAGGGACTGACTTTTTTCATATTGTTACCCTCAGCACTCAGCTCAGGGCCTGTTACATAGAAGGCAGACAATAATGTTAATTGATTGACTGGAATGCTGCCTAGTCATGGCTCCCTTACGTTCACTTGTAAAACTGATTCTTCAACTGAAATGCAAGACTTCACATTTTTTCTTGAATTTTATCTTATTACAATTGTGCCAATATTAGAATATTAAAGACCATTTTTTCATGAATCACTTAACATGTTAGCTACCCTGGAAAATGTCATAATCATGCCCACTATACCTTTATCCAAGTTATTGATACCTATTTCAGTCGTACAGGGCCAAGCAGAGATCCCTGGGGCATCCCACTAGAGACTTCTTTCCTACTTGATAACCAATCATTAATGACTGCTCTTCAGATCTGTCTATTCATCCAGTGCCAAAGCTATACAATCACGTTACTGCCTTGGCATATCATGGATGGTTGTCTATTATCTTAGAATGTTCTGATGCTCACATTTAACAATAAATTAAGAAATAAAAGTAAATAAATAATGAATCTCCTACTATGAGCAAAGCACAATTGAAGGTTCTGAGGGGAGCATCAAGATGCACAGGACAGAGTCCTTCCCTTAGAATGTGACAATCCGGTATTAAGGCCATTCATTAGCCTTCCATCCATCCATCCATCCACCCATCCATCCATTCTTTCATCTGTCTGTCTGTCTGTTGTGGCTGGATCTCCCCATCTCACCTAGAATGCAAGCACAGCAGACACCACAGGCCCAATTCCAGTGTTGATCAGTGCAAAAAACTTTGATTCACTCCATTTCAAACCTGGCCAGCTCTGGCCCTCCACAAGGCAGCCTGGGGCCCCACAGCACCCAGAGATTCTCTATATCAGTGTTAGATGGTGCACACCCTAATTCATTTTAGCCTTGCAATGGACAGATCAGAACTCCAGAGCTTGGTGATTCCCCCAGCCCCAGCATCCACAATTATTAGGGAGGGATGACAGCTGGGTGACACCACACCCAGCCCTATTAAGACTTTTTAAAAATGTCTCAGAGGGACTAAATTTGAGGATGATCAGATGTTCAAAATGTGGTACATAATTGGCAATGTGTTGGAAATAATTTCTCTTTTTTGGTCTTGAAAGCTGAAAGTTGTCAGTTGTTGGAATAAATGTGTTAAGTTTAGTGATTAAAATAAAAATTAGCATGCGTTCAAATTTCTGAAATGTCATTGCGAAGTCCTGCCTGTACTTCATTGTGTGTGCTTGTAGATTTTTGCATGTGTATATGAATGTGTACATGTATATGTGGATGTGTGTGCACATAGATATATGTTTGCATGTGAGCATATCCCTGGTGAAGGCCACAGTCAAATCTACCCATGAATCCACCAAGAAGCATTTATTAAGCACCTGTTATGGGCCAGACATTGTGTTAAGTTCCGGGGATGCAAAAAGCACAAAAAGCATGCACCGAGCTTACATTCAGATAGAAAAAACAGTGGAAAAACAACTCGAGTTACCTTTTCCACATCGGGACTTGACCCATTGTGGTTTTGATATATCGTGGATAGGCATGAGAAATTAGATGTGAATATTTTGGAGATTGGTGGAAAATATAGATGACATGTAAAGGTCAGCAGATGATGCAGAAGAAGTTTAGCAACTCAGAAATGCATAAAATGTAAGCATGGTATGGCATAGGGTCAACACATTTGAATTTTTGGTACCATAACAACTGAGACATCTTCTCAAGTATGAAGGGAGGGTCAAAACATTTTACACGGGTTTTCTAGATCACAGAGGCACTGTGCCACTTTCTCACCAAAATGTGGGAGAAATAACTATATTTGCAGATAATATATAGGACAGGATAGATGTCCATCCAAATGTCCATAAGGAGAAAAGAAATAGGCTATCCAAGTTAAGTACGTAGCAGAAAAACAGGCCATGACCGGAACCTTAGTTGAAATGGTTCAGATGAAAATGGTATGGGAGAGCCATGAGGGAGAATTGAGTTTTGAAGAATTCCTAAGTTTGATTGGTAAAATAAATAAATAAATTTAGGGACCACTAAACTACCACCTAGCACTTGGAAATATATCAAGGATCTTTCATTTGATGCATACACAGATGCATAAAATAGAAACTGAGTTGACCATTAGTAGATAATATCTGATCAGAACAGCTGTTCTGTAGATGTAAAACTCAGGCTGGGCTAGGCTAGTCAAGGTCTAGAGAGACTCCTCTCCTTTTTCTCCTCCTGCCTTTCCTCCCCTCCCCTTTCTCCTTCTCTCCCCTCTTCATTCATCATTGCTGAGTGTTCTGTGAGGTCTTAATCCCTTGAAAAATTCCTAACCCAATGACTCCACCAACAGGAATATTTATTGATAACGTAACAACAGTTACCAGTGTTTATAGAAAACTTTAAGGTTTGCAAAACACTTGACAAATATTGTCTCCTTTGCCCCTCACAACAACCCTATGAAATAAGTTCTCTCATTATCCCCATTTTATAGATGAGGAAATTGAAGCAGCGAGGTTAAAGTGACTTCCCCAGGGTTATACAGCCAGCACATGTTTGAGGCCACATTTTAACTCAAGTGTTTTTACTTCAGCTTTTTATCCACTTCCCCAGCTAGCTGCCAAACAGAGATGTGTGCTTCATATCAAAAAGCACCAGAAGAAAGACGTCTGACTCTGAAGTCAGAGGACCTGAGTTCAGGACTACTTGTGTCAGACTCTGCTGGGCAAGTGACTTCCCCTTCATGGGCCTCAGTTTTCTCATTTGTAAAAGATGTTGGACTGACTCTGAGATCCAGCTCAAAATTCTTCAACCAGCTATCAATCTTCAGATTTTGGAAGGCTATTTTAACCCAGATTTGGATCTACAAACTTATTTTCTAGACAAAAAGTGTTCGGTATCATTTACCCTTATTCTGCCAGAAGAACAAGGACAGGTTGTGAGGTATTGATAATGAGATCTATTTTTGCAAAGTGCCTGGGGAAGAATGAGGGAGGGCATTTACGCATACCAGAATTCAAACTGGAAAACAGAATCAAATTGTTATCTTTTATTTAACTATAGCTCAATCAAAACCAAGAAGTTTCTCCCTTATTGAAAAGACACGTTCTGGAGTCAAACTTTGATCTCTTTGTTTTTCTACTTTCTATTAATTAATTTCTTCTCAGTTTTCTACAATCCCTTCCATGTATCTTAGATTTTTCCCCCTCCCTCCCTGAGATGGCATGCAGTCTTATATAGGTCCTACACATACATTCTTATTAAATACATTTTCATCTCATGTTGCATAGAAGAATTAAAATGAATGGGAAAAATCGTGAGAAACAAAACAGAACATAACACAAGAGAAAATGGTCTGCTTCATTCTGTGATCCATTTCCATAGTACTTTCTCTGGATGTGGAAGGCATTTTGCCTCAAGTCTATTGGGAATTTTTAGGTCCTTGCATTGCTGTGGAGGGCTAAGTCTACCAGAAAAATTCCTCTCACATTGTGGTTGTTGCTGTGTACAAAGTTCTCCTGGTTCTACTTCTTTCACACAGCATCAGTTCATATAAGTCCTTCTAGGCCTCTCTGAAATCTTCCTGTTCATCATTTCTTAAAGCACATTAATATTCCATTGCATTCATGTACTATAACTTGTTCAGCTATTCCCCAATCGATGGGCATCCCCTCAATTTCCAGTTCTTGGCCACCACAAAGAGAACTGCTATAAATATTTTTGCACATGTGGCACCCTTTCCCATTTTTATGTTCTCTTTGGGATATGGTTTATTTGTTTTTCTTCCACTGTAAACGCACAGACACACACAGAGTCTGTAGGTTTAGAGAGCGTTATTCAAATAATAGTAATATATAATATGATAATTCAAATAATAATATAATGTGAAGCAAAAATTTAATAAGTACTTGTTGATTGATTAGAATTATAGCCTCATAAAGTGATGAAACTGTAAGGAATGATAGAGACCTCCCATTCCAACTGCCCTCATTTTCACATAAAACTGGGGGGTGGGGGAGAGAGAGAGACAGAGACAGAAAGAGAGACAGAGAGAGAGAAAAATGAGAAAAATAAGGAAGAGGAGGAAGGAAGGAAGGAAGGAAGGAAGGAAGGAAGGAAGGAAGGAAGGAAGGAAGGAAGGAAGGAAGGAAGGAAGGAAGGAAGGAAGGAAGGAAGGAAGGAGATAAATAGAACATTTATTAAGTGCTTATGATATTCCAGGCATTGTGTTAAATGCTGGGGATATAAATACAAGCAAGACAGTGACAGAGTTAATGCTCTAATGGGGACAGACAACATTTAAAGGAGAGCTGGAAATGAGGAGAAGCCATCACTTGCTCAGCAAAACCCATGAGAGTTTCAAGGGCAGAGTCCAATTTTTTGTCAGGGAAGGAAGGCAGGTGAAGGGCTGAGTGACAGTGATATACATTTATTTTACATGTACACAAAATTATCATTAGTGGTGACTGTGTGTGTGTGTGTGTGTGTCACTGCTTTGGAGGATGCCACATTCCCATCTGTTTCTCCGCACAGCTTCATGCTTGCCTTTCTAGCTGCTTCCATGGCAAACACTCATTACCACTGCTGATCTTAAGTGAGAGAATTTGGTGAATAGAAGAACCTAATAAGCTCCTTGAAGCAGGTCCAGTGTCACTTTTATCTGTACACTGAGTTCCTAGCATAGTCCCTGACACATAATAAGCACTTCCTAAATGGTTGGAGGTCAGCCAAGTCCAGAAAATAATCTATGGTGACTGTGGAAGTGCACTATCCCTTCTAGTGAGAGAAAAAATGGCTGCCAGGTGTTCGACTGGTATGAGCGATGGGCTGGACTTCTGTGTATTTCACAAAAGGATATACTTGGCCCCTTACCTACAAAATTGAGTGCAGTACCTATGTTGCTTAGATCATTCCTAGAGAGATCCGTGTGTGCGTGTGTGCGTGTGTGTGTATGTGTGTGTGTGTATGTGTGTGCCCATTCCTTCCCAGGTTCCCAGGCTGAATAAGAGGATTTGCTGATTATGTTTTAAAACCTTCTCAGCACAATAAAGAAGAGTCTAATAGGCTTATAGTTCAGCCATCCACTGCAGTGACTCTCTAAATCGAGCATTTATTTTCATGGCAAGAATTAGAACTGACAGAGCTCCAGAGCCAGTTGAACCTGAAAGGCAACAGGACTCATTACCAATCCCACACCTGGCATGTGGGATTCCCAGAGAGAGAAGGATTGCAAGGGCATCAGGCGATGGCACTTTGACAGCCTCTGCCATCAAATATGAAGGATAATCCAATTGTTCTTTCGATGTTGGCATCCCTCCACAGATAGACATTCCACTTTGGGAATATTCACTGACAGGACCAGTCTGTCATTGGCTCCTGGACTGATCCTTCTCTGGAGTATGAAGGTATGGAAGCAATTTTGAAGCTTTTTTGAAGTATTTCCCACACATCATTTTGTCTGAGCTTTACCCTATCTGCATGGGATTCAATACTAGTTCGATTCCCATCTTGCGGATGATGGGACAAAGACCAAGAAAGTAAGTAATTTGCGTAGAGTCACACAACTCATGAGTGTCAGAGGCAGGGTTCCAACCTGTTTTCCCTAACTCTAAGTCCAATGGTCTAGCCATTATTGCAAGGTACTCCTCTGTATAGACACCATTATTACTTCTCTTGAAAGCAGGAGCTTTCTAACTGCCCTCTCCAACTTTCTTCTCCCCCTTCCCTTCCACAAACTAATCTTTATACCAACCCTAGAGTGATGTTCCATATGCATGCATGTATATGTATGGAAACATGCATATAAGAATATGTGTGTGTACATGCCTGTTGATTTGTGTGCATATGTGCATGCATGTGGACCATTATTCTGTAGATGGTATGAAGGCTGTTACATGTGTGTGTATGTATGTGTGTGTGTGTGTGAGAGAGAGAGAGAGGGAGTATGTATAATCTGGTCATGTCATACTTTTGCTTGAAAATATCAAGTAGTTTTCAAATGCTTACCAAAATTATACCAACAAGCATTTATTAAGAACTTACTGTGTGCTAAGGTAGCTAGGTGGTATAGTGGATAGCGCACCAGGCCCAGAGTCAGGAAAGCCTGAGTTCAAATCTGTCCTCAGATGCTTACTATGTGGGTGACCCTGGGCAAGTCACTTAATTCTATTTGCCTTAGTTTCCTCATCTCTAAAATGAACAGGAGAAAGAAATGGTGAACCCCTCCAGTATCTTTGCCAAGGAAACCCCAAACAGGGTCACGAAGAGTCAGCATGACTGAAAAGCAGCAACAAACTATGTGCCACTCACTGAGTTAAGCATCAAGGATACATATAAAAGGGGGAAAATCCTCACTGTCAAGGAGCTCACAGTCCAGTGGGAGAGACAACATACAAGCAACTAGGTACAATCAAGATCATATACAACAGAAACTGGAAGTAATCACAGAGGGAAGACACAGCATGAAGGGAGACCAAGAAAGACTTCTTGCATAAGGGGGCATTTTCATTACGAATTGAAGGATGCCAGGTAAGCCCTGCAGCAGAGAATTTCAAACATGGGAGATAGTCAGTTTTGAACTCATTTGCCTGTGATTCAAGGCTCCCTCTGAATGCTGGGGCCACTTGACATTTCTGCCTTTCTCCTACCTAACCCTACCCCTTTATCCACTCAGCCCTTCAGCCAAACTGGACCACACTCAGACCTGCAAACACATCTCTGTGCCTTGATTTATGTAGCCAAGAATACTCACCTTCCCCTTCTTTATCTGCTGAATTCATACCTATATTTTAACATGTGACTCAAATGTCACTTTCTCTGGGAAGCTCTCCCTGATCTTCCAATCAGACCTGAATCCAAACTTCACAGAACAGATCCCCCTTCATAAAAGGATTTGTTCTGTAAAACTTGGACTTACTCAGAGTCACACTTGAGGACCTGGAGGGCCAAATGTGGCCTTGAGGCCACCGGTTCCTCACTCCTGGCTGACTGTCCTCTAAGCCTGGGATGGGAAGACTACTGACCTCTACTTCTTTGAATCCTTTGTTTCTTTCAAAGCTCAGCTCAAGAGACCGCCTCTCCATGAAGTCTTTCCACAGGACCCCCACCCCCACCCCTCACTGGCTGTTGGTGACTCCCCCCCAAATGACCTTGATTTTATTTTGTACACATTTTTATATGTTAATTTACATCTAGGCATCTCCTGTGATTATACAGACGCTATATGAGGACAGTAGCAATTTGGCATTCGTACCCCTTTTGTGCACAGCTCAGTACCTGCTACCTGAACACAATAAATATATGATGATTGATTGAAGAAGCTAATGGATAGAAAATACTTTTTTTAAACCACAAAATACTAGATTTAAAAGTCATCTCCAAGAACATTTATAAGAAATGCAAAATGTCAAGCCTCCTGCCCATCAATATGATCTATGCAATGCCACATATTTGCATGTTTCCAAATATTTTAATTCATTATTTTTAACGGGATTCATAGATCACAGAGTAAAAAATTTAAAAGTGAAAAAAAATCTTAGTAGTCTAGTTAATAGAACCGGATAGCTGACATTTTTCTTTCATCAGTTAGTCAAGTGGTATTTATTAAGTGTTTATTTTATGCCCATTATGGTGCTGGAGATACAAAGAAAGGCAAAAAACAGTGGCTGCCCTTAGGAAACTCAAATCAAATGGAGAGATCTTTGTGAGTTCAAATCTGGCCTTAGACACTTCCTAGCTGTGTGCCCTTGAGAAAGTCACTTAGCCCTGTTTGCCTCAGTTTCTTCATTTGTAAAATGAACTGGAGAAGGAAATGGCCCACCACTCCAGGGTCTCTGCCAAGAAAGCCTCAGAGTCAGGTCAAAGAGTCAGACACAACTAAAAAGCAACTGAAAACTGGGTATGCAGACCATATGTACTGAATAGATGGAAGTTAACCTCAGGAGAAGGCACCAGCAGCTTGGAGAATAGGAGGAGGCTTCTACAGAATGTGCATTTCTTCCTAGACTTGAAAGAAATCAGAGAAGCTAAGAGGTAGGGACAAGGGGGCAGAGCAGCGCAGGCATGGGGCACAGCTACCCTGTGAGAAGAATACCAGCAAGGAAACCAGTAGGGCTGGGTCATAGAGTGTGGGGGGTGCAGTGGGGATGGGGACAGGGGCAAATAAAGTGAAAGAAGAATGGAAGGGCAGGAAGAGCTTAGCAAACAGGGCTAAGTGACTTTCTCAGGGTCACACAGCTAGGAAGTGTCTGAGGCTAGATTTGAACTCAGGAAGATCTCTCCATTTGATTTGAGCTTCCTAATGGCAGCCACTGGTTTTTGCCTTTCTTTGTATCTCCAGCACCATGCCTGGCACAGAATAAGTTTATAAACTAGGGCTGTGGCTTGTGAATAGAAATAAAGAGACTTAAAAGATTCAGCAACAACCACATAAAAGAGTACTCTTCTATTTCCTCATTTGACAGATAAGGAAACTGAGGCAAACAGGGTTAAGTGACTTGCCCAGGGTCACACAACCAGCAAATGTCTGAGGCAGGATTTGAACTCAGGAAGATGAGTCTTTCTGATGCCAAGCCTGGCATAATGTGCACTATGGCGCCACCTAGCTGCCCTAGACTCCCTCATAGCTTTGTTCAAATTTATGAGAAAAAAAAACAATCTATGCAATTGATATGGCTTTAAAGAGCTATTAAAATTATGTCATGGAGACAGAATGGAGCAGTGGGCAGTGCACCAAAAAGAAGTCAGAGTACCCTTGTTTGAATTTTGGTTCCACTGCATTTGTGACCTTTATAAGATTATTCACCATCTCCAGACCTTATTTTTTGATCTGCCTATTAAATGAAGTCACATTAGACCCTTAGAGCTCCAGGTATATGAATCTATAACATTAACACTAGGCACTGAATGCATGACTCGATTCTGTATACATAAGGAACTTTTTTTTTTTACCTTTTCCAGTAATTAACAGCTGTTATCTCTAATTTCTCAGATGGAGAACAAATTAAATAGGACACTCATACAGGAAACATACACATCACCTCACTCTTAAAATAAGCTCGGCTACATTTCTCAAGTGTACACGCTGTTAATTAGAGTTGGGAAAGTAGAAACAAGGACCTTCAATTCCAAATTAAAGCTAAAAATGGAATCTGCTTGGGAATGCTATTCACAAAAGCCTAAGAACTGGGAACTGGAAATGGAAGGGAAGTGTTAATTCGATTAACTACCTGTAGTGAATCCCCGCCGCTTATCTGGAGTCCTCGTTTGGCAAAGCTCTTTCGTGTGGAATCTAATATTTGGAAGGGCTCTCAGAAGCCACATAGTCTAACCTAAGCTTGACCAAGAGTTCCCTCCACCTCCTACCTGACAAAAGACCAGCCAGGCTTTGACTGAAGACCTTCAATGATGGGAAGCTCACTTCTTCTGACAGAAGCCTGGTCTCCTTTGTAGGAACCTTATTCTCATATCAAATCTAAATCTGCCTTTTCACTACTTTCTCTCATTGTTTCTTGGCTGTGTCTCTGGGGCCAAGCAAGACAAGTCTAAACCTTATTCTCTGAGGTCAGCCTTCAAGTCCTTGAATAAAACTATCACATCTACCCCCCAAATTTTTTTTCTTAAATATCCCAAATTCTTTCAACCAAACATTATCTCATGTCTTTCCTAAAATATGGTGAACACTGTGGTTTCACCAGGGCAGACAATGTTACATTTCAACATGACAAAAACATGTGAAGTACAGAGAAATCTTATTCTTCCTGTATTCTTCATGCAACTACCTACTATTTTGTCTCTGTGAGAAAACTGAGACATAGAGAGTTGAATTGGCCTAAACAAGTAGAGCCAGTATAAGAAATTTTGATTCCATGGCATAATGTTCTAATCCTGGGAAAAGGCAGAGAAATTTAAGTTTTAAATAAGCTCCTCTTTATATATGCAAACCTTATATCAAAAGGTCCCTCCTTTCAACATGGGCCTAGGTACTCTTGGACTTCTCATTCTTTTAGATTTTCCCCATCCATATGAAATAGAATTTCAGTTCTCAACACACCCTATTCACTGACTCCTCTTACAAGCACATTGGCTCACAAGGCTCTAAACATAAACAATTTTAGTTTCAAGTTAATGGAAAAGGGGCTTACACCTGAGGCAGTGGAAGATGTTTTTCTCTAGGAAGTAATACTTTCCCTATAGAACTGTTTGGGATTAGTACCTGATAGTCAAACCCAGATTGGTTTCCTGTGTGGAATGGTCACGACTGGCACTTTCATTTCTATGTTTCATTTCACAACTCTTCAGTCATCACAGAATTGCTTGTTTTAGGCAATGATTCTGGTCTGATATTTTCAATATGTCTCTGCTCACTGCTTCCCATTGTTGTCTTCCACCAAACAATTTCCTGAAACTCTTTTCACTTCACAGATTGGAGGAATATTTTCAGTAGAGTTGTGTTTATGAATTTCAAAGTAAGTACCAAATGGGATTTTACATACACATACACACACACGTACATATATACATATTGTTACTTTTATGTACCCACATATATGTGTATATATGTATATGCATGTCTTAGGAAGATTCTGAGGATCACCTGGCAGGATAAGGTACCAGACACTGAAGTCCTTGCTCGAACTGAACTGCCTAGTATTCAGACTATGCTTCAGAGAGTGCAACTCTGATGGACTCCCCACCTTGTTTGAATGCAAACTGTAGGCTTGTCGGAAATACTATTTTATGGAGGACTTGCATGGGGCAGGTGATCACATGGTGGCCAGAAGAAGTGATACAAGGACACCCTCAAGGTCTCTCTCAAGAACTTTGGATTTGACTGTGCGTCATGGGAGACACTGGCACAAGTCTGCTTGGCATGCCGTGCCCACGTAAGAAAAAGTGCTTTGCTAAGTGGAATTGAGACAGCACAAAGTAAACACAGGATGTGCAAATTTGGGAATCATATGGACTATCTGTGCCCAACCTGCAGTAGAGCATTCTGAGCTTGTATTGGTCTGATTAGTCACAGTCGGACACACTGAAATTTCACTTTACAATGGTGATGTCATTTTGGTCCTCTTTGAAGATGGACAACAATCAACCATATATATGCATATGTGTAAGTGTGTATATATATAAATATACACATACACACACACACACACACACACACACATATATATATATATATATATATATATATATATATATATATATATAAAAGTAGTTAAGTGGTACATTGGATAGAGTACCAGGTCTGGAGTCGGGAAAACTCTCATCTTCCTGACTTCAAATCTGGGCTCAGATACTTACTAGTCTTGTGACTTTGGCAAATCACTTCACCCTGTTTGCCTCAGTTTCCTCATCTGTAAAATGAACCGGAAAAGGAAATGACAAACCACTCTAGTATCCATGTCCAGAAAACCCCCAATGGGATCACAAAGCTTTGGACCTGACTGAAACAACTGAACAACATACACACATTCATATGACATATGCATATATAATATAGATAGATAGATAGATAGATAGATAGATAGATAGATAGATAGATAGATAGATAGATAGATGCACATGTTTATTTCTCGGCTGGTGAGAATGTCAGCTTGGATGAAGAGGAGGGAGATCAGGAACATAGAGAGGGCTCGTACTGCAGTTATGCAGGTAAACTGGAGTCAGATTATGGAAGGGTTAGAGTATCAAGTTTGGAAGTTGAAGGCTGATTTTGTAGGATGAGTACCTACACACGGTGGATACTTCCTAATTGCTGGTTAGTTAACTGATAGAAAAGTAGACATTTGGATGACAACTTCTAGTGGTGGACATGTTTTTCCACCCAATAAGAGCCTGATGGAGCATTGTCTCACTAAACGTTTTCTCTATCACCACATTGTGAATTCAGTAAGCTTGACTTTCAACTACCCAGCAAGGATAGATGTACTTTTATTTCTCCTCTTTGTAGACGGCTTCTTGTAATCTCCATACATAGCCTACGTGAACAGATCAGCTTAAGTTAAGTAAAAAAGCAGGTGCAATATCAAAATGTGTAAATCTATTTAGCCTTGGGGTGATCACTCTGGTTTTGGGACTGTGCTTTTGTTGTTAAAGGTAACTGACAAAGTCAATGACTCACTGAAACAGTTGGTTTTTAATGTGTTGAAAGAAATAATCCTCTCCTGGGGATTGTGAGTCATCTCCATTGGATGACTTTTCTTCTTTTTCTTATGAAACTATATAATCCAGAATTAATTTGTGTATTTTTAGGCCCTAGTCAGCTTGTGGTAGTGCACCCCTTTACAAGGCATCTATAACATTAGCATCCACTGTGAAGAAAATGTTTGACATATTTGAACTCTATCAAGTGAAGGTACAGCTGGGCAAAGTACAAGCAAAGAGATTTGGACGGTGATGGTGCAGCTGGCTTTGCCTCCTGCGAAGATAGGCAAGAAGTGGGACCTTCATCCTCACTCATAATCGGAACTCCCTCAGAGGACAGAGGACAGACAGTAATTCTCGTACGGGCTGCTTTTTTAAAGATTACTTTCCCTAGCTGCTACATCTCTTTATAACTAAAACCCATGGTTTCAGTCTCCCTCATCTCTGGATCTCCATGGGCCAGATGTAATCTCAAGAATGACCCTGAAAAGATAATTATCTTCTAGAGATCAGGTTTATTTTGGGAGATCTTCAGATATAGCTTATCATAGCATAAATCTAGGTTTCTCCAAATATAGGTAACAGGGTCCTATACAAGTATCCAAGGTATAATAAATGCACATAGGTAATGGATTACTGTAACTTCATCCAACCAAAATGAAAAAAAGAAAACACAAAGGACTCATGGAATTTCATAAAGAAACAGACAACAGATAGATTTATTATAGCCCTGTCATTCTATATGATTTATCAAGCACCTACTCTGTACCAGGTAGGGTAGCTCAGTGGTCCAATGATCCAGTGGATTGAGCAGTGGAATTGGAAACAAGAAGTCTCATATTCCTAAATTCAAACCCAACAGATGTTTACTAGTTGTGTGACCCTGAGCAAGTCCCTTAACCTGTTGGCCTCAGTTTCCTCATCTTTAAATGATATGGAGAAGGAAATGAGAAACCATTCCAGTATCATTCCCAAGAAAATCCCAAATGGGATTATGAAGAGTCAGACATGACTGAAACAACTGAACAACAGAAATATAGTGGGTATTGTCCTTTTTATTGGAAGTAAAAAGAAAGGTAAAGGCCTTTAGCTGCCTTCTGGAGCTCAGTCTGGTGCAGGAGACAGCAAGCAAGCAAATAAGTACAAAGAAACTTCATACAGGATAAATAGGGAGTAGTCAACAGGGAGAAGACACAAACTCTGGGGAGGGAAGGGTCAGGGAAGACTTTCTCTATGCCAGCAACCAATGCAATTCTCTTCCTGTTCAAATGGGTCCTCCATTTTCATAGAATTTTACAGTTCTCCAGGCTCAGCATCATCACTGTGTAGTTTGGAGCTCTCCTAAAAAGAAAAAAAGCACATCATGGGACTGCTAGACAACTGTTGTCTTATGGAAAGTCCTTCCTTTTGGACTCTCCATAGGAAAAAAAGCCTGGACTCATGGTGTCACCCATAGAGGAAATGGCCATATGAAGAAGTATGCTTCATTAAGCACTTTATGGTACTTCACAGAAATATCCAAGAGCAAAGAGAAGGCCCTTTCATCTTGCTCCTCCCCCTGGACTTCCTCCATCCACTTGGTGTTCTCCAGTTCTGACATCTCCAACACTACAGTCAGAGTACAACTGAGTAGCCTGTTCCCTAAGTGACACCCATTTTTACAGGCAAGTAAATTGGGAGTATGAAAGCCATTCCCAGGATCATGTAGCCAGATAATAGGGCTGGGATTGGACCTTGTTTCCTAATGTCAAATCAAAGCCCTTCCCAACACACTACAATGGATTTATCTCTGGTGGCATGAAATCTTCTGATTATTAAAATGCCAAATTAGTTTTTCAGATAACCCTTAATGACAAATCTTTCATGCCCCTTAACCTTCAGAAAATTAGATTTTACCTACAGCATTGGTACTCACACTACAAACGTGTGAATGAAATGTAGAATGAAATGCTGAAAACATTTATTGAATACATAATATATACAGAGCACATTCCCTCCTTGTTCACTATCTATTTCCCAGAGAACTCATCAAGTGTTAAGAAGCCTTACTTTTGATCATTTTCCTTATAAATGCTAAGAAACATTAAACCCTTGCTTTTAATAAATACACTGATTCTTATTGGCCCAGAGGAACCACTGTGCAGACTTTACTCAAAGCCACTGTGTTGCTCAACTCAGGGTTAATTTCTATAGTTACCAAGCTATCACTTCTCTTTATAAGTGGAACCTGTGGTTTTGGCTCCTCCACCACCTCTGGGTCTCCATGGCTTGATCTCAGGGGTGGTCTTAAAAAATGAATATCCTTCATTGGACAAATTTAATTTGGAAGATCTCCATATACAGTTTATTGCAGCCATTCAAGTTACAATGAATGCACATAGGGCAATGGATAGAGTTATACTCAGGGGAGTCTACAGTGAAATATAGATGACAAATGAAGGGATTCATGATAGCTCAGTCATTCAGTAACCATTTTAAGCACATATTTTATGCCAGGCACTGGGCTAAGCAGTGGGGATAAAAAACGGTAAGAGACAGCCCCTATTCTCAGTGTTTAGTGGCAGAGAAAACATGCAAACAAATGTGTACAATCTCTATAAAGGAGAAAGAGGAAATAATCAACAGAGGGAGGGCAGCCATCAATAGCCCTCGAGGATGGGAGTGTGGAGGAGAAATACATATATCTATATAAATATATATATATATATACATGTATATGTGTATGTATGTATATATGTGAATTGTATATATACACACATATACATATATATGTACCTGCATATGCACACATATGCTTGTGTATACACATAGCACATGTGTGTATCAGTGTGTAATGTGCATTATTACATATATGTATATCTCATGTGCGTGATTTTTGCATGTTCTGTCCCCTATTAGACTAAGAGCTCCTTGAAGATAGGAGCTATATTATTATCTTTTTTTCTGTTCTTTGTATCCCCACTACTTAGCACAGTGCCCAACATGTAATAAATGATCAATAAATGGCTGGATATTCATATCCTTTGACCATTTGATCTTTTGGGGAATGACCCTTATTCCTTACATCTTTATATTGATTCCTTATCTATTTGGGATGGTAGAGATTTATCAAAGGAATTTGATGAAAAGATTGTTTTTTCACAGTTAATTGATTCTCTTTTGATCTTAGATGCTTTTGACAATAAAAATATCTTAGACATTTATAGGATCATATATGTAGAACGAGGAGAAATCTCAGATATCATCCAGATCAACCATCTTATTTTAAGGATGACACAGTTGAAGGATGAGATCATGAAGGCAAAGAGCACCAGAGCTAAGGGATCTTCGAGTCTAGGGATCTTGGAGCCAGGGATCTGTCCACTGTAACAGCATACTTTCTCCTGAATGGTTGCTAGGTAACTTGACCTTTATATCTGTCATTTCTACAACATCAGCTATGGTTGGAAGACAGACAAACCAACCCTGTACATAGCATAAAAAGGCCCAAGCACATGTCCCAGCTCTTTGGTTTATTGGATATTTGGCCTTGACCAACTCACTTCCTCCCCTTGTGTCTATGCTGCCTCATCTATGATATGAGAGTATTCAATTAAATATAAGCATTTCCCAAACCTAGTTCTATGATGTCTTTGTATTCTATGGATATGACTAAAGCGGTCTATGAAAAGCAGAAAACTGGGAGAAAATTGCAGCAAGTATTGCTGATAAAGGCCTCATTTCTCGAATATCTAGAGAATGGAGTTAAATTTGTAAAAATGCAAGTCATTTCCCAATTGATAAACGGTCAAATGATATGAACAAGCAGGTGAAGAAATCAAAGCTATCTATAGTCATATGAAAAAAAATGCTCTAAATCACTATTGATTAAAGAAATGCAAATTAAAAGAATGGTAAGGTACCATCTCACACTTCTCAGATTGGCTAATATGACAAAAAAGGAAAATGTTGGATGTTGGAGCAGATTGGGAAAACTAGTTGGAAAAAACTAGTTGGAAAACTGATCCAACCATTCTGGAGAACAATTTGGAACCATGTACAAAGGGTTATAAAACTATACTCTCTGTATACTCTTTGATCCAGCAGTACCACTGCTAGGCCTATATCCCAAAGACATAAGAGGGAAAAAGACATATTTGTACAAAAATATTTATAGCAGTTCTTTTTGTGGTGGCTAAGAATTGGAAATTGAAGGGATACCCATCAATGAGCGAATGGCTAAACAAACTGTGGTATATGATTGTAATGGAATATTATTGTGCTATAAGAAATGAAAAGTAAGATTATTTCAGAAAAGCCTGGAAAGATTTACATGAACTGATGCATAGTGAACAGAACCAGGGAAACATGGTATACAATAACAGCAATAATGTTTGATAAAGAACAGTAAATGATTTGCTATTCTCAAGGAACTAATGATGAAGCCTACTACCCACCTCCAGAGAAAGGACTGATATTACTTGAATACAGACTGAAACATGCTATTTTTCACTTTCTTTTGAGTCTTCTTGTACTAAACAACTGATATGGAAATGTTTTACACAATTGCGCATGTATAACCTATATTGGATTGCGTACCATCTCAGAGAGGGAGGAGGGAAGGGAGGGAGGAGTAGAATGTGGAATTCAAAACTTTAAATAAAAATATTAAAAAATTGAAAAAAAAGTGACCTGTGATAAAATTTTGACACTAATGATATCTTTTCCTCTAAAATTTTAAATCTGAAGATATATATATATATATATATATATATATATATATATATATATATATATATACGTATGTATGTATGTATGCAAGTATGTACGTATAAGTTTCTCAAAATGAATATAGGCTCAGTTTATTTTATTTGGTCCAAAAAATTCCCCTTTGCTCTTGGGAACATCTCATATGTTCAAATCTCCACAGTCATTTATAGGCTCCAATAATTTTTCCAAGACCCAGAATGTTTCATAACCAAATTAATTCATGGGAAAACTCTAATTAAACATTCTTTTTGGTTGCATCTGTGTCAAAAACTATGAGTCTATGAGTCATTTGGGAGCTGATGTATAGCTATAGTCACAAATTTCCCCTGCAAGCACAGGTTCCCAGGAAGACAAAACATAAAGGAAATAAATCGAGAAATTCTCCCGTCAATTTCCATTAAACTTTTTGTTTGCTTCTCATTAGGCTAGCACCACTCTTAGACTCTCTGTACTTGAGAACCAGAGCTGTTTTTCAGGGTGGTTTGTATTACATTCTTTGTCTTTCTCCTCCTACCACTGAGGAAAGCAAGTCTCTGCACTCTCTTGGCCAAATAAAGAAGTGATTTGGAGTTAGTTAGAAAGCTGGATTCCTAAAACCATGTTTTGTTATCATCACCTAGAGACCAGCCACTCTCGTGTGCTTTGTATTTGAGCATCTGCCTAGCCATTCACAGGAGCCATTAATAATGTCAGCACCAAACCCAGAATTCCTCCTGCTGTTCTTAGTTGTAATGGAAGATCCCTCCTGTTTCTTTCATAAATTAGTTGATAACTGTCTTTGCTTCTCTTTCTAGCAAAGGGATCTTAATTAACCAATATAGCCAGACACCAGAGCTTCATTCAGACAATGAAAATGGGTGATAAAAACACATTAAGCCTTCGTGGAGGTTGTTTACACATTCATAATGGTGACTGTGGTCCTCTCTGATAGCAGTAACAATAAATTAAAAAAAAAAAACATTAGTATGTTCCTTCATTAGCCAATGATTTTATAGCCCTCTGTGTCTTTTTAACTTTCTATGTGTAAAATTGAGTGTTATAATTTGTAATTACTGGAAATAACTAATTTTAATTCCCCAAACTGATATTTAGGGTTTTAATCTGATTTAGAAGATTTGAGTTGTCTTCTGAAATTACCATGATGATCCCCCGCCCCCTTTCATGTGGTATTACCTTTAGGGTGAGTGGGGAACTAGAAATTAGTTTTCACTGAGGTCCCAACACAGGAATATGACTACTGCTTCATAACCATGACCCAGAATAGAGTCATTTTAATGACTGAGGTGGGGGTGGAGTCAGTCAAGTTAATGAGTATTTATTAAAAACTACCTACAGTTATCCCTTCCACATCGCAGGAATTAGGTACCCTCATGATCTGGGATATCTATGTAAAATTCTTTGACCTTCTCTTCTTAGCAGAAAAATCTGACCTTTTTCTTTTTCTGTGATGGGGTATTGACATTACCTTATTGTCCAATTTAGGTTAAATATTTGATTACAGTCTTTGTGTCATCTGTTGACATCTTGGTTTCATCTGTGGCTTCCATGTTTAATTTGCAGCTTCTGCAAAACTCCCCAAAAATTCCAATTTAATTTTTCATGCCAACCCTCGATATATAAAACCATGATGGGGAATGTTGCAATGTGAAAGGATAACTATACACATTAGGTACTGGGCTAAGTACTAGGCAACACAAAGAAAAGTAAAAATAGACTTTTGCCTTCACTGAGTTTACCTTCTAATAGTGGAGAAAATGTGAAAATGATCAAGCACATATAAGATAAACCTAGAGTTGAGAGAAGGCAGTCTGAGAGTGGAAGGCATTTTTCTGGTGGGAGCTGACACATTACCTCAGACAAAGGCTGGTAAAATAGTAATGCAAGCCCAGGATAGAGAGCTGAAAGAGACCTTAGGGAGTGTCTAGTCCAACTCTCTCACTCTATAGATGAGGAAATTGAAGACCAGAGAGAAGTGACTTCCTCTAGGTAGTAAATAGCAGATCTGGGAGATAAACTCAATTATTCTGATGTAAAATCCATAAATCTTTCCACTAAGTCATGGGGTTATTGAGGGGAGAGCGAGGATTGGGAAGGTGAGTCTCCCTAGAGCCGATAAACTAATATATAGGAACAATCAAATTCCTCCACAATCTGGTCCCCACTTGCCTTTGTGGTCTTTCTCCCATCACTGCCATACACACTCTTTATGCTCCAACCACACTGGACTGGTAGATTTCCACGGAATCTGTGTGAACTTTCCTTCTTTGTAAAATGAGATGATTGGACCTAAATCTATGATCCAACAATCCCTGTACTTGGAAATGAATCCCCCAATTCTGTGATTTAGTATCACAAAATGTGCTTAATTTGAAGTCAGTCCCTGGGTTCTTATCCTGGGTCTGACATCCGTTAGTTATGTGACCTTGAACAAGTCACTTAAGTTGTCTGGACCTCAGTTTCTTCATCTGTAAAATGAGGTGGTTGGAATGGATAGCCTTGAATCTAAATCTGTAATTCAAGCATTCAGGAATCAATGCATGATTAAGGTTGAATTTAATCAACGTAATGTTCAGCCACTTCTAGGTGGCCCCATGTGAACACACACAACCTATGTAGGTAATACATTTATACCCCTACATGATGATGATAGTAACAATAAGTAGTAGTTGTCATCATTTATGTATCATTTTAAGTTTTGCAAAGCATTTTACGTAATTTCTTTCATTGCATCCTGACACAGCCCTATAAGACAGGTGCTTTTAATCTCACTGTTTTGCAGATAGGGAAACTGATATTCTCATAGCTAGTAAGTATCTGAGGTAGGATTTGAACTCAGGTCTTCCTGATCTCAAGTTTAGCTCCCTATCCTTTGATCCACCTAGCTGCCTCACCTAATCTAAGTATCATCTCCTATATGAAGCCTACTCTGATCCCCACGTCTCCCTTCTCATATTTATACTTATTTATCCACATGCTGGCACCCTCCACTACCATCCCTGCCAGTAGAATGTAAGGCCCCAGGGGACAGAGACTTTTTTGTGTCTCTATCCCCTAAAATATAGTAGGGTATGTATATACACCCTTAACGAATTGGGCTGAATAAGTTGCTATCTCTGAACTATGATTTAAAGATGACAAATCCCTCTTCTTTCCATATCTGCAGCCTTGGGCTTGCCTGAAGTATCCCCAGCAATGTTGAATAGGAGTTTTAAATGGCATAAATACCCATACCCACCTTTGCAAATTCCAGAACAACAAAAACTGACAAGAAAGAAATCTTAGAGCCCAAAACCTTGCAGTCTTGCTGTCACAGTCCCCCACCCCTGGCACCTCAAGTTCAATCCTAACTGTGCTCATCTCCCCCTCACCTCCTACTTTGCCTACCTTCCTAGTCACAAGTTCCGCCATCTTCCCAGACACTCAGGCTCACAACCCCAGTGGTGCCTTTGATTATTTCCTCTTTCTCATCTCACACATCCAATCTGATACCAAGTTCTGTTGAGTTTCCTTTGATAATATTTCATGGATCTGAACCCTTCTTTCACACCCTTTTAAATCTATTCACTTCAGACCTTATGAGTCTTTACCTGGATTATTCTAATACTCTCTTAACTGGTCTTACAGAATCCATTTCATGGTCTCATCATAGAAATAGCTGGGTTATACAAAGGACAGAGCTATAAACCAGGAGTCAGAAAAGCCTGAGTTCAAATCCACCCTCAAACACTTTCTAAATTTGTTACATTGAACAGGTCACTTAATGTCTCTCTGTTTCCTTAACTGTAAAATGGGAAGAATCACAGCACTACTTGCCAGAGTTGTTGTAAGGATCAAATTAAATTAATGTTTGTAAAGCACTTATCTTAATACAATACCTGGCACATAGTAGGCACTTAATTAGTGCTTTACACTCCCCCCCTCTTCAATCTATCCTTCAAGTACTGCTCAAATAGCATTCCTAGTGTCCAGGCCTCTCCTTAAACATCTCTCATAGCTCCCTATTGCCTACCTGATGCCTTTTCAGGACTCAGTTTCTCATTTGTAAAATGAAAGACTTTGACTAGAGGACCTTTGAGGTACCTCCCAACTCTATAACTGTGTTGCTATGATCTTATAAATTCTTAATCCTGGCACCAGGCTCTTGCATACACTATCCCTCCTGTGGTTTTGCATATGCTGGAATGGAGGTCTCTTCCCTGCTTCTCCAGGCTCATCTCCATCCACTGAAATGTTTCCTTTTCCTTCAGATCTAAGTTTAGATGCTTCCTTAATGAAATCCCCCTCTCCTCAAAGTTCTCGTAGTACTGGACATAGTCTTGAATTCTCCTCTATGACACCTTGCTTTTGTGTCATAGTTATTTGTATATCTTCCTGGCATATCTGTCTAGGTATTGTCTCTTCCCCCAATCAAGCAATAAGCAGTTATTAAGCACGATATTATGTTCATCCTTTGTTTTCTAAGAGGATCATGATATCAGAGAAATGATGACATGACTTGCACTTGACTCTGTTTTGAGTGAGGAAGGGCCGTGCAAGATCACCAGCCTCACTTCTCCTCCACAGCCATCTGAATCCAGTGACCAGATACTCAATAGGATGACTGGAGATGGCCCGGGATGCAATGAGAGACCTTGGCCTTTTAGGCTAAGGCCTTTTCAGCCACTCACTTAAAGTGAGGTAATGCCCGTTCAGTGGGGAGGGCCCCCTTAAATAGAGCATGTACTAATATGCCAGTTAGCATGCTAAACACTAAGTAAAGGAAATATAGTCCCTACTCTCAAGAAACTTCTATTCTAATGGTCCCTTGGACATTGTAGGTACTAAATAAATGCTAAAATTAAATTAATTTGTATCAAATTGAAGACTTCATAGTGTTTCCTACTAGTTTTCCTCACATTACCTCTCTCCATCTTTAATATTCTTTTGGGAATTCTTTACTAATAACTTCAATTTTAATTCAGGTACCCCCCCATTTCTTTGCAGAGGCAGGGGGTAATATATCATGATAGAATGCTGAGCTTGGTGTCTAGAAAACCTGGTTGTATATCCTACCTTTGCTTGTCAGCTATGAGGGCCTCAATGAGCCATCTCATCTCTAGAAGGGAATAATATCAGTAGTTTTGACTACATGGGGTTGTTGTAAGACACAAATAACATATTCGCCACAAAGCACTTTCCAAATCTTAGCTCATGAAGAAATGTCCTAGCTTTCTGAGAGCCACACTCTGTGGACAGAATAGATTAGCTAGATGAGGGGTACCAAGCAGAGAATTGGTTATCTTTTTTGATCAGGCATCGGCACCTTCCTCCTGTAGGTGAACCCAGCTCCAATTGCATTTTTCAGAATATTGGCTACTGGTAAAGCTGGTAGAATTGAAATTCTATCCTCCAAAGATCCCCAATTAAACCTTCCTTCTAGTTTTATTTTTTAAAAACAGAAGAGTAGAGAGAATTAGAGAGAACACACTTTGGTCTGAGCCAATTTAGCCATGGATTGCTGGTTTCCAAAGTGTGCTGGAAGTTTCGGAGAAGTCAATCTACTAACCCACATTTATTAAGGCCCTATTATGTACCAGGAACTGTGCTAGATGATAGTCATAAAACAGAGAATCAAACTGCCCTTCCCTTAAGAAGCTTACACTTTATCAGGGAAGAAATATGTCCATTCATAAGCATATAGAATTAATGATAGGGCAGCTAGGTGGTGCAGTGGATAGAGCAGCATGCTTGGAACCAGCTGTGTGACCCTATATGCCATAGTTCCTCCCCTGTAGAAATGGGCACACTGGAAAATTCAATGGCAAGCCATTTCAGTGTCTTTGCCAAGAAAGTCCATGGGGTCATGTAGAGTCAGACGTGATTGAAAAGCAACCGCAATAGTTAATAATAATAGCCATAATTATAATAAGTTAGTGGTTATATAGTGATTTAAAGTTTGTGAAGCCCTTTACAAATATTAACTCATCCGATCCTCACAATGACCCCTTGAGGGAGGTGCCATTATTATCCCCATTTTACAGATGGGCAAACTGAGACAGACAGATATTTTGATATTGCCTAGGGTCACACAGTTAGCAAATGTCTATGGCTGGATTTGAACTCAGATCCTCCTGACTCCAGGCTGAGCACCCTTTACACAGAACACAATCAGGGAAAATGAACATTTCAAGAAGCAAAAGAAACTTCGTGTAAAGTGTGGCATTTGAGCTGATTTTTGGAATTCTGAGAGGCCGAGGTGGTGAGCATGTATTCTGGGCTTAGTGTGCACTAATACAAAGACACAATGGAGAATCTTCTGTGAGGAACATTATGCAGGTCACTTGGCTGGACCACAGAGTCTGTCTAATTTTTAAAATTGGAGACTGTCCAAAGTTCACATGGAGAGAAACACTTAAATACAGACCAAGACTTGATAACATAAATTCCCATGTCTACAAAGCCACAGGGTAGAGTTTTCATTTTTCTCATTTTCTCCCAATATATTTCATATCACCATCGTATCAGGAAATTGATTTCAGTTTCCCTGTTGCCTGTCAGTTTTCAAAATGTTTCTGACATGTTTAGGCTGACACGTTTATAATTTATGTCTCCCCTTTTCATCAGAACCATGAGCCGTATGTGGACTTTAAGACCGCTGCACCCATAACATGATGGCAGAAAGAACTGTTCTCTCCCTTCCAGTGAAAATGACATCTAGTCAATAGCTTCCACTTCATCCTGCCTGAGACACCTTTCACTTCTGTATGAACGGAAGTTCAAATTATAGCCACACAAGACATACATGGCTTAGACTAACAATGTAACCAAAACCATTTCTGAACCCTAAAGCACTATATAAATGTGAGCTGCTATTATTATTGGACTAGCATCATCCACAGCCATTTGTACCTAAGCTTAAGGAGGAATTGAAATCTGAGCTCCTATGAATGCTATAAAGGTGTCAAATAAGTCTCACTTCCACATGGGTAAATTTTAATGGCCTCATGAACTACATTTACAAGAAAATGCCTAATTTACTAGAGGTAGTTTATGGGAATTCTCATGCTATACGAATCATGGAGGGCAGTTTCTTTTTACAGTTGTACAAGTCATGGATTAATAAAAATAAAGAAAAAAGATAAATTACAAGCTAACAGGGATAATGTGGGATGGGTACATTTGATGATGAATGTGAAGATGGATGGGCTCATCAATGCTCCTATTTCCTTCAAATTTAAGAGAGTTGTGATTCTGGTTCTCCAGTAGACATCACCAGCTAATTTCCATTCAATCGAAGTAGAACTCAGTCGGGAGAGTGTTTCTCACATTTGCAAAGACAGAAGTGAATATTTGCTGGATGTTTCTCCTGCCAAGATTCAACCATATATGATTGAAGTATAACTTTGAAGAGGGAGAAATACTGGCCCCACCTTCAATTTAATTCAACTAAAATTTCAAAAGATAATTAAGCAACCATTATGAACCTTATGGTTCATCATCATCGCTGTGCTAGGCACAAACTTGAAATAAGACAGGATATAATAAATATATATAAATAATATAAACAAATATATATGATATGTGTGTATATATACATATAATGTGTACATATATTCCATATATGTATAGAATAAATAAATATACCTGATATATATATATATATATATATATATATATATATATATGGAGAGAGAGAGGAGGAGGAGATAGGAGAGAGAGAGAGAGAGAGAGAGAGAGAGAGAGAGAGAGAGAGAGAGAGAGAGAGAGAGAGAGAGAGAGAGAGAGCAAAAACAGATTGCTTGGGGGCAAACAATAATTTTGGTGGGATTTCACTGTGGGATAATGATGGTCCTACGAATGTTCTTCTACTGAGATACTTGTTCATCTTTGACTCAGAACTTTAGACTTAACCAGTTGAAACTGGATTAAGACGGTTTTCCCACCTTTAGTTCATTCTCTGTCTGTTGAACATCAGACATCTCCTTGAGATTAGGTATTATTTCTTTTTGTTTTTTTTTTGTCCTTGTACCCCCAGCATCAAGCACTGCCAGGTGTAGTGCCAGACAAATAGAATTTAATGTTTTTTTTAATAAATGGTAGCAGAAAACTGTGGTTGAAGTTTATACCAGGACAACTTTTCACCATGGCTGCTGAATATTCAACATTTATTGAGTACCTTCCGCGTTCACTGTCATTGTGAGGTTGGCACCAGGAAAATGAACTGTTTATCCAGAATAACTCTCAAAAAGCTGGTTCCAAAGTCTCTGAGGGATCAGATTAGGATCCATATGACCCTCTCCTTGCCATTGAAATCTAAATGCCTTGAAAACAAGAGCTGCTTCCTTTCTATCTTTGTGTCCTCCGACACTTAGCGTAGACTCTGACACACAGTAAGGTTTAAAAAATGCTTGTTGATGGACGGATCAACAGGAGAACCAACTGAAAAAGAAATTAGAAATCCTTAGTTCTGTAGTATATGTCAAAAGTGTTCTTCTGGGTACTGAGGAAAATAGAGAGAAAAGTAGAACATATACACCCTGCCCTCAGGAAGTTTAACATGGAGTCAGGGTTGGGGAGAATGTGGCAAATCAACTCAGACAGTCCTTAGAAGCCAGCATGTCCTATATGTTCTTGAAAAATAATCCTCTCCACAGCCTCCATAGCCATCCAGTCTTTGCTTCCAGACTTCTAGTGAAGGGAAACCCATTTTGCTGCTTCAGGAGCCAGCCCTTTCTATCCTGGAAAAGTTCTCATTATGGAGCTTAATATCTATTTGAGGGGAGATGGCCCTACCGCAGAATTGAGGATTTGGAAGTGAAGACACCTAATTGATCTCAAAAGCGAACAAGCATCGTCTTCATGATGTGCTGGACAAGGGTGTGTTCAGCCTTTGCAAAGACTCCGATGAAAGGGAATTGGGGTGTGTGCTGGTAAATATTTAACCATCACCTGTCTAGAGGAAAATGCATGCAGGACATACTTTTCAATTCAATCTGCATTATTAACATTTTCTTCATCACTTTCTTAAGTCTAGACAATCAACAGAACAATAAATCAAGGTCTGATTTGTGGCTGTTTGCCGCTTTCTGAGATGCAAATGCTGACACTGAAAATTTATCAAACTGGCTTCAGCACAAGTCTGGAGGGATTCCAGGAGAGCTCATTCCACACTGGAATAACTCTCATTGTTAGGAAGTGTTGCTTTACCTCAACATTAAATTCACCTCTATGCACCTCCTTTCTGATAAAATTCCACCCACAAGGAGTTTGGGGTCTGGGTTTGAATCTCATCTCTGCCACTCACCAGCTAGGTGATGATGTTCCTTCATACCCTCTGTATTCCAGTGGATCTTCCCTGAATCTGCATGACCTAACTTCTCTGGGCCTCAGAAAATGAGAGGAGGTGGACTAGATCATCTTGAAGGTCTCTTCCAGCTAGAATGTCCCTCTAGAACTTCCAGCTTTAGAACTATGATCTTCCCACTTTTTGAGTAATTTTTAGGTTTTTTGATATTGCTGTTCAGTTATGTCTAACTCTTATACAGTTCACTGGGTTTCTTTAAGTAAGGCCAAAATAAAAAGGGAATATGCAGTCAAGTGGTTCAGTGTATGAAAATGATTGATGGCCCCTCTCTACCCCATAGTGAATCATTTGGTGGCAACTTTAAGAGAAGCCTTTTGTATACATCTCTTTCCATCACAACCTTTTCTCCCTTCGTTGAGAAAGGGGCATTGTGGGTATTCCACTTCATCCAAACAGAGTTGTACCTAGATATAATCGGCAGTACCGCATGCCAACTGTGGGTATCAGGGTTTGCTGAGACAAAAACGTTGTCCCATTGTCTAAATGTTGTCTTGCAGCTGAGGCATTTTCCCAAGAATCATAGCAGTTCAACCCTAGGTGGGGAGGTGGGTGGATAAGGAGTTTGGGGGGAGATTGTGAATAGCCAAGGTGTGAAAAGGAAAAAATAAATAAATGAATATTATATATATTTATATATAAAGAGAGGACTTAATGTGTACAGCTATGAGAAGCAGGTCCCTTGTTTCTTTCCACCATGTAATCTTTCCATCACCACATAAAATACTGGAGTCATCAGAGCCAGAACTGAACCAGCCAGCCCCATCCCCCCTTCCCTTAAATGTCTCCTTTTCAGTTACACAGTATTTTATGAAAAATTGATGTCTTGCTAGTCAACATGATGAATGTCAGAACATGCAGGGAATAGTTTAAAGAGTTTGTTTTAACAGTTATGCATTTAAATTGTCCCATTAGGATGGACATGCTCTCCTCCGCCAACAAAATTCAGCTCTTAAAGGCTCCCTTTCTCATGGCCTGATTTTTCTCTGCTTGGAACCATCCCCCTCAAACATTATTGAACTTGGGATTTTAAATGATTTCATGCAAATGGTCAATTTCATGTCTGCAGCTGCGTGACTGTGTTTATTTCAGTGCAGAACACTAATAGGTGTTATTGAGAACATTTAGTGTAAAAATGATACATTCTACAAAGAAAATCTTCGAGGATCGATGCATCAGGGAACTCAGCAGGACTTATGGGGGAAGTGGTGAAGTGTGCTGTGCGCACACCTGGAAGAAACAACAACATTTCTAGCCTCTATTACCTGTAACTGGTCCCTGGGTTAACTCCTTCTAGCACCTGTGATAATGGCTGCCAATTACACAGTGCCTTAAGGATTACAGAGTGCTTTTGGTGTCTTATTCAGGTGCCTACTATGTCCCAGGCACTGAACTTTTTTCTTATGGGGAAGACAATGACATGCACAAGTATGTGCAGAATATATATATATATATATATGCATTTATGCATGAAATAAATGCAAAAATACTTCACAATTTCTTTTGGGAGAGAATGCGCCACTAGTAGGAGAGATCAAGACAGATTTCATACAGAAGGTGATGCTTTGGCTGCATCATGAAGGAAGAGATGGCAAAGGTCAAGAGAGGGTGCATTCCAAGCACACAGGACCTGAAAGTATCATAGCCCTTACCTTTAAGGACCTTATACTCTTATATTCTCTTATCTGAGCTCCATAACAACCTTAGGAGGGAGGCACTACTGTTATTTTTATCCCCATTTTACAGGTGAGGACTCCAGCCCAGAGATTCTATGGGACTTGTGATGTCAGAGTTGGAGTCACTGTCATCACTGTCTTCATCACCAAGGTCACAACTGACCATTTGTATTCTTTTGTAAAGGACTTGACAAATATTATCTCATTTGATCCCCACAACAACCTTGGGAGGTAGACTCTTATTGTTCCCATTTTACAGATGAAGAAACAGAAGTAGACAAAAGATAAGTAACACCTGCCCATCATTGGACTGGCTTGGCCTGGGGGTCCAACGCTGCTCCCAACACAGCAGTGAGCACAGCCTCAGATCCTTCTCTGGTAAAGTAAACAGTGGCTAGAATCTAGAATAAGCAAAGCAAACAGGGTTTGCAAAAGTTAATTTCTCCTCTGTTGCTAAGTCACAAGGGGAGTTGTGTTGCTTATTTCCAAGGACAAAGAAGAGTATGAGATAGAACGTTGCACTGAAGCCTGGGATAGCAGCACCAACTCTTGGCCTGGGAATTGGAAAGAAGGATCCATCTAGGGTTAGATCCCAGATGGTGCCTTATACTTCTAACATTCAACAATACTTGTCAAATGAATTATTGAAAAAAATCATCGAGCATTGATTGGTGATCTATCAGCCAATCAATTAGCAAGCATTTATGAAGCAGTTACTGTGTTCCAGGCGCTAAGCTAGGCACTGGGGCACACAAAGATAAAGCAAAACAGCCCCTGCCTAGAGGAACTTACACTCTAATGAGGAGAGACAATATTATTATGAGCCCTACATAGAATAACTAGAAGGTAGCAAGAGAGGGCAAGTCACCAATCGCTGTTGGGACCCAGGAAGGCCACTTGAGTAAGCTAATGCTTGTCGAAGTCTTCAGGGAAGCCAGAATTCTAAAAGACAGAGTTTAGGAAGGAGAACACTGTAGTCATGGGGGTCAGCCAGGACAAAGGCATGGAACTGAAAGGTAGAGTGGTGTCTATGAGGCCCGGAAAGTGGGCTAGTTTGACTGAAATTGAGAAAGGTTCTTCAATCAAGTAGAAAGAGAAACAAGATGCGAGCCAGGTTGAGAAAACTCAGAGATAAGGGGAAATCCAAGAGGTAAGTGTCAGATGTGAAAGGTCAAGAAGGGTGAGGACTGAGAAAATGCCATTAGACTGGCCAATTAAGAAATCATCAGTGATTTGGAGGATGGTGATTTCAGTTATATGATAGGGTGAGAAGACAGACTGCAGAGAGTTTAGAAGAAATGGAGAGAAGTAGGGTAAGCTTCAAGTGTGGATGGTTTTCTCTAGGAGTTTGAGAAAGAGAGAAGAAATACAATGCAATCACTAGGGAGCAGGGTAGCTCCTATTGAGGTTTTAAAGAAGGGGTGAGACATGAGTCTGTTTGTAGCCAGCAGAGAGGGAGAGGCTGGAGATTAGGGATAGGAGTAAGGACAACTTGCTAAAGAAGATGGAGTAGATGGAATCAAAGGTTCACAGAGAGGGATTTGTCACCCATTCATCAGATGACAAAAAAATTAAGAAGCAGTCCCTGTCCTCAAGGAGCTTCTAATGGGAGCTTGTGTTCCATCTACCTATGATTGAATGAATGAGAAAAGGAAACAAATGAATGAACAAAGGATGGATATGGGAAAATTTCTTGGTGAGAAAGATATCGGATAGGGTTCACAGCTTCAGTATCTGGGAAAAAACATCAGATTTAGAGTCAAAAGGCTGAGATTTACAGCGTGACACAACCATTTCCTCAAACAAACATTTCTCTGAGTTTTAGTTTCCTTATCTGTAAAATGAGGATATTGATCCTTGGCTTTCCATCTCACAAGGTTGTAAGGATCATCAATTACCATGTGAGCTTTTATTAAGTGCCTACTATGTTCAACACTGTAAGTAGACAAATAAAGAAAGACTCTACTTGCAAGAGGAGATCAATGATACAATACATCTAAAATACTAAGCAAACCTAAAAGCCCTCTAAAAACAGGAACTACTATAATTTCAGTGATAATAACTAACATCTATATAGTGTTTTAAAGTTTATAAAGTCCTCCATGTGTCATTATTTCATTTAGTGCTCAAAGCAATGCTGTGGTATAGGTGCTATTATTACCCCCATTTTACAGATGAAGAAACTGAGACTGAAATCGATTAAATGATGCTCAGTATCACACAACTCATGTCAGAGGTAAGCTCTGTACTAGGGTCTTCCTAACTCCAAGTCTAGGTCTCTCTCCACTATGCCACCTGGTTACCTCATTACGCTCTCTTCCTACCAGCCAGCTTCCCATGAATTCTTCCATAACACAAGTCAAGGGGGAAGTAACCTAAGAATAATTCAAAATACTCCCAAAGTGGGAAGTTTCCCCTTCCCAATGCCTGCTTCCCTGAGCTGTGCTTGTACATTTCCCCTGAATGGTTATTTCAGATGCCAGCTATCTCTTTGGTACTGCATGGTAAAATCCATGTCTAGACCAGTTCATAACAAATAATAGATTTCTTAGCATTTCTAAATAATAAGTATGCTCCCCAGCTCATGCAAGAAAGGTCTGCCTGAACAGACATTCCCAGCCACGTTCCATTGTTGCTATTTCCATTCCATGCCTCTCTCCTTGAGCCATTATTCTCCCTACCAGAACCTTGGAGTCTGCTTCTTAACATAGTACCTAACACATTTTCTTTCTATCTCTCTTTCTTTTCTCTTTTTTCCCTTCCTTCCTTCCCTTCTTTCTTCCTTCCTCTCTGTTCTCTTCATTCCTTCCTTCTTCTTTTCTTCCTTCTTTTTCTTTCTTTCTTTCATCTTTTCTTTCTTCTCTCTCTTTCTCCTTCTTTTGTCCCTTTCTTCCTTCTTTCCTTCCTTTCCTCCTTCCTTCTACTAGTGCTACAACCACCATGTAAACTTGCTAGCATCAAACACCATTTGTTTATTCAGTGCAACATTAGTCAGCTTGGAGCCTTATTTGTGGCCGAGCTGGGTACTTATTAGAGAACAAAGTCTACTGCATTTACTGGAGGAAGATGAGTTTCAACTCTTCTTCACTAGTCTTCTGATTTCTGACTACCTTGAATAAAGCCCAGAGGACACACTGAGGCTAAATGGACACCAGTTTCCCTAGGTGTTCCTTGAGAGTCACAGTGGACTATTAGGCATAGATAGGCCTGCAGAGAAGGACTCAGCTATTCCCTCCCATTGCCATGGATTCCACAGTCCTTTGTCCCAAGACAACTTCCACTCCATGATGAGACATCAGTGTTAAGATTTTTGCTGGGGAATTCTACTGCCAGGCAAACAAATATGCACATATGATCTATGTTATGATGAAGAAGATGATTCAAGATAGCTTCCAAGGTTCCTTCCTTTCTGATCCAATGATTCCTCATCAACATGCTTTCACGTCATTATGGAAAGAGGTCTCTAATGGACTTCCCCAGAGAGCAATACTTGCTCATTGGCTATTTAACATTTTTATCAAAGATTTGGTTAAAATATAGATGGTATGTTTATCAAATTTGTGGACTACACAAAGCTCTGAAAAATTGCTAATATATTGGATAATAGAGTCAGGATACAAAAAGATCTTAACAGGTTAGCTGGGTGGGGGGAAGGGGAAGGGAATACGCAGCCTTGAGGCCACATGTGGCCCTTTAGGTCCTCAAGTGCAGCCCTTTGACTGAATCCAAACTTTATAAGTGGGAGATCTGCTGCAGATCCTCCCACCCTGGCTGGAGAACTGGGCTAGATTTAATACAATGAAATGTAACTGGGATAAATTTAAAATTATATCATTGGGCTTTTAAAAAATGATTTCAAAAGTACAAGATGGAGATAGTATGGCTAAGCAACTATCACTGGAAACTGAAAGAGTTGAGCTAGATGGGTTCTGAGTGAGACCTCTTTCAGCTTTTTGATCTATTCTAAAGCAGATCCCAGGATTCTTGTGGGCTGCTAACTCAATATACTTCACCAGGGTGATACGGTGGGCAAGGAAGCTAATGGATTAAATGATTGCTTGGCCAAGACTAAGGAGATGACAGTTGTGATATATGATGCCTTGGTCAGAACCCATCTGGAGGGCTGTGTTTGCTCCTTGGATCTCCCCTTTAGAAATAATAATATAATGAACCTGGAGAACAAGCTGAAATCAGCAGTCATGTAGTAAATGGGCCTCATGATCCTGCCATATGAAGATAGATCGAATGAACTGGTAATGTTTAGTGTGCGTTTTTCATTAACTTCAAATACAGAGGCTTCCAAAAGTTTTAATGTAGTTTTAAGCTATTAAAGATCGGAATATTTAAAGGGATGTTATATAGAAATGATCAGACCTGTTCTTCCAGACCCAAGAGGATAGAATTGGAACATTGGCTAGACTGAGCAAATGGTAAATTTTGATTTTTATAGAAGGAAAACATTCCTAGCCATGGGAGTGAGTCATAAATGGAAAGAGTTTCCATATCAGGTAATGAGGTCTCCATCACCTGAGCTCTTTAAGCAAAGTCTGGATTTCTGGCATATTTTATAAGGGTTTGGGTTTTTGTTTTGAGGTACAGCTTGGACTTGCCTTCTGAAGTCCTTTTCATGGTAATAATTGTGTGATTTTGCTTCTGCAATCTTCTTCCCCATATACTATTTATTAAGAATAATCATTAGTGCAATCAAGAATATGAGATCATATATGACTGGGTCCCAGCCATGAAAGAACTTCACAAAAATGGCATCCCAAAACACAGACACATGAAACAGAGGGTGATGGGAATGGGATAGAAGGATATGAATTCAAATATTGAAAGAAATCATCATTTAATGGTCTACTGTGTGCAAAGCTAAATAAGAAGGAGCAGTGAACAAGGAAACCAAGCTACCCACTTCAAGTGCGGATGATAACCCTATGATGCCCTCTGACTTGGGCCTTGTCCTCTAGCCTCTGGGGGTGCCAGTTTCCTCATTTATAAAATAAAAGATTAGGCAATGTACTCTCTAAAGTTCCTTCTAGCTTGCAAACCCTGTAATTCTGTAGTAATTCAAAGCAATATGTGTGTCAGTGACAAAAGGACCAGTGAGTAAAAGTGACAGGGAGGAAGATTTTGGTTCAGTATGATGATGGATTTAATAACAAGTAAACTTAGAACTGATAACATAAGCATTTTGGGCCTCAGTTTCCTGAATTGTAACATGAGAGGGATGTGGCTAGATGACCTCTAAGTTCCCTTTCAGCTCCAAGTCTGTGACTATGATTTCCCAGCAAAGTATTCTATTAACTAAGCCAAGCTGACTTCGTGTATTACCTTCGTATCCCAAACTCTGACCTTTGAATGGATAGAAAGAATCAAGATTCCATTTTATACCTGGGAGTTATGAGCACAAATTGATGCCACATATAAAATACCTCTACAAAGAAACCATCAGGATATATTGTGTTGTGATAACTGATCTCTTGTGTACTTTGAGAAAATATGTCATTTTCCACCTTGGAAAGAGCCGCTCAACTCTATGGTATCCCAAACTGGTGCTTTGGGGCCATGAGGAGCAAGGCTGCCATAGACAACTTAGCTGAGGCAGAGAGTTCCTCAATACATATGAAAGATGAATAGCTAGCTATGAAGTTGAAACCCAGAGCTGCTGACATGACACAGTAGTAATCCTGCTAAACCAAACTTGGAGACATAATCCTGCCTCCACAATCTGGATTGCATTTGACAGTGCATCAGGGCAGAAGAACATGACCCCAGCCATCATAATGGAATCAAAATGGAGTTCAATCCACATAGGCTTCAATTAATAGAATATAAGCTCGCTGAGGGCAACACAGTCTCCCCAACATCCAGCACAGCTCCTGTCCTAAAGTAGGAAATCAATAAACAGGTGAGAAACCGAATTGAATCTACCATCTTGGCAGGGGAAATCGTCACTTCAGTCTTCCCCATCACAACCTTGAGGACCTCACGGTTCAGATCAAAATGAAAGTTGTCAATTTGGAGTGGAGCTGGGGGAAGATTGTCTTTCCATATTTCTACATGTCATATTACTGTGTTGCTGAAACAGGTTAATTGGATTGATTTAAAGTTATTGCCAGGTGGTTTGGGAAGCCACTCAACCTCTTTCCACCCATAAGCTTTCACACATAACCAGGACTTAATGAATATTTCCCTTGTATTCATTCATTCATTCATTCATTCATTCATTCATTCATTCATTCATTCACTCTCCAAGTTGTTTGGTGAAGTATGATATCCTAAGTATCCCACAGAGTTTGGAAGGGACCCCAGAGAACATGTAGCTACCCTTGGCATACCTCTTCAAGGATATTTCTTTTCTTTTTGTGCCCAGCACCTGGCACGGTGATTGGCACGTACTTAATAAATTTTTGTAGAATTAGATTGAACAAGCTCACCTTGACAACTCACCCAACAAATGATTATCCAGCCTCTGCTTAAAGACCTCCAGTGGAGGGGAGCCCACGCCCCAAAGAGCTGACACTGAAATATGTATTAGTGGGCCAGTTTTCCTAGACATCATTATTTTCAGAGGCTACTATTTCTGAACTTAAACAAGCATTCATTAAGAGCCTACCATGTGCCTATGACATACAGCATAATGTAATAGATTTCCAGCCTGGAAATCAGGAAGACCTGGGTTGAAGTCCTGATTCTTTTACATTTTGGCTGGGTGACCTTGGTGTGCCACTTAACTCCCAGTACTAATTGTAAAGAAGGTGTTGTCTTACTTTAAGGGAAAGTAGGTGGTACATGATTAGAGCACTGGGTCTGGAGTCAGAAAACTCCTCTTCCTGGGTTCATATCTGACCTCAGACATTTGCCAGCTGTGTGACTCTAGGCAAGTCACCTAATCTCTGTTTGCCTCAGTTTGCTCATTTATAAAATGGATTGGAGAATGAAATGGCAAACGGTCTTTACCAAAAAAACCCCAGCTGGGGTCACAAAGAGTCAAACATGACTAAAATGACTAAAAAACAAGAGTTTTCTCCTTTGAAATTTCTCTGTATCAGTGATATCATGGATCTAATCTCTATCACTATGTGCCAGGTACTGTGCCAAGCAAAGATTTAGAAAATCCTTTGCCCTTCACTTTTTTGGATGACCATTCCTCAGACCCTCCTTTGCCAGGCCCAACTCTGCTCTCAGCCCTGACAGCAGCCTCCCTGATGGTGAGCTTGGTGTTTGTCTCCCTGCTTCTATGAAGCCATGTCCTAGTGATCTTCCCTCAATGAGGCCTTAGGTCCTGAGGCTTGGGGTCTATGCCCTCAACTGAACTGGTCTTTAAAAGTTGATGTGAGGGCATCATTCCTGCTGCCTACTTTGGGAGCCAGAAATTAAACCCCAGGATAATTCACTTTCAGGGACTGGGCATATTAAGTCAAGTTACATCTCAAAAGAGATCAGTGAGAATGGAGGATTGCAGAGGTAGGAGAGAAATTGGGGTCCTTCTGGTCCAGGGCAATTTTCGTACAGATAAAGAAATAAAAGAAGGAAATGATTTGGTCAGTCTCCTCATTAGTTAGTGAAAGAGGCAGGAATGAAACTTACCAGGTCTCCTTTTTCCTCCCTGCCTCAGTCTCCACAAAGAGGAGGCAGTCCCAAGTGGCCAAGTCTTCCTTCGGACTATGCAGGTGGCAAATAAGGTCATTCCCATTGTTGTGTGATAGCTACAGACTGAAATGGATGTGCAGGCATCACTTAACTATTACCTGGAGGAAAAAGTCAACATGTTTTCTACTGTAGCAATGTGAAATAATACAGCCTATTTGGCTGTAATAAAAAACCTCACCAATCCACTGATTTTTTTTCTCCTTATGACTGATAAGTGAGAAGAAATGTTGAAGTGTCTCCGCCTTGTATCAGAAACAAGCCATTAAAATGAGAGGGAAATAGAGTTGTCACTAGAAAGAGACTTAGAGGTCATTGATCATGGGGTCATAGATTTAGGGACCTTGGAGGTCATCTGGACTCATTATAGAAATGAGGAAACTGAGATTCAGAGAGGTTAAATGATTGCCCAAAGTGTCTAAGTAATAGGTCTTAGTGTCAGGATTAGAATCCAGATCCTCCAACTGAAAACCCAGCCTTCTTTCCATCTAAGCACTACACCTAGGAAATAGGCTGTGGATAGAGATTCTGTTCTCTGGTGATAGGGTGCGGCAGTAAGTGTCCCAGGATTCTGGAGTCTGAGCCTTATAGCCTGGTTTTTATACAAGCTATGTGGCATTGGGCAAGTTGTTTACTATCTCAGCCTCAGTTTCTATATCTGCAAAATGGGGATGCACAGCCTACCTTAGGGAATGAGCATTGGGAAAGGGCTTCATAAAATTTAAGACACTATGGAAGTGGTGGTCATTATTGTTGGTCAACATAATCAAATTTTCCTAAAAGTTATGTGGTGCAATGGCTAGAGCCAGCTCTTGGAGTTAAGAAGACTGAGGTCAAGCTCTGCCTGTGCCAGATACTGGCTGTGTGACCCTGGGCAAGTCACATTACCCCTGAGTATTCTAGGCAATTATCTAAGATTGTAAATTGTAGAAAAGTTGGTATTCTGCATTGGGAGAGACTGGAAGCTTCTTATACTAATGAAATCTCACATCTGCTCAATCATGCCACAGTGGATAGAGTGCTAGCCTGGAGTCAGGAAGACCTGAATTCAAATCCAGCCCCAGATGCTTATTGTCTATGACCTTGGGCAAGACATTTAACTTCTACCTGCCTCAGTTTCCTCATCTGTAAAATTGGGATAATAATAGCACCTACCTTGCAGGGTTGTTGTAAAGATCAGATGAGATAATATTTGTGAAGTGCTATACAAATGTTAGCTATTGCTGCTATTAGTTAATAATGAAATGAATGATAATAGACACTTCTATAGAACTTTAACGTTCACCAGGCTGTCATAGACATTATTTCAATTGTTCCTCCCAACAATCCTGTGATTTCCGTCCTGCGGACAACATCATTCCCATTCATATATGGGAAAACTGAATCTCAGAGAAGTTGAGGCTTTACAGTGAATACACATCCAGGGGAGGATCTGTTCCAGCCTTTATGCATAGGACGCTATTTACTGTGCTACACTGCTTCTTAAAAATCCCATAGAATAACAAGCCCCCTATCCATGGCCACTCAAGTACAGTCTGCCTTTGGCCTAGGCTTAGGTCTTGCAGTGACCAGGAGCCTAAAGAGGCTCTCATTTGATTTCTAAATATTCAGCAAGTCCTAATCGCCACTTGTCTGAACTCTCCCTTATTGGTCTTCCTGTTCCCAGTTTCTCCTCTGTCTACATCTATTTCATTTTCCTCATAAGTGTTGAATTGACTCTTCTATTGTGAACTTTTGGTCACAGGACTCCCCTGATCTAGAAGTACCTCTGGTTCCTTGTTGCCTTTAAAATAAGACACAACTTCTCTCTTTGGCACTTAGAGCCTTTCACCATCTGACCTAAACCTGTCTTTCTAGGATGGTTTCATATTACTCTCCCTCATATACCTCATATTTCCTCAAAAAACATATATCTCCCTGGACCTGATGCTTTCTTTCCCACCTTTGCATAAGCTGTGCCCAGGCCTCGAAAGCTGTTACTTCTTGCGTTTGCCTTGTGACTCCTTAGTTCCCTGTAAGTTTCTGCTCAACTCCCACCTCCTACAGAAAGGCCTTTCCTGATCCTAGAAATTGTGAGCACCTTTCTCCCAAAAATACTTGCATGACTTTGTATCGACTATACAGCCTATTTCCTTGAATAAGATGTAAGTTCTTTGAGGGCAAGGACTACCTTCATTCTATAAACAATCACCAAGCTGAATTGAATTGAGTTGAACTGATTTCATTCATAAAGTATTTCCCTCTGTCATCTCCAGGTAGTTCTTGTAATCATGAAAACAGGAAACTAAAGCAAGGACCAGGGAGGGATGGCTTTTCAAAGCTGCTCCATTAGGATCTATGGCAGTCATCATGAGTGGGTCTGTGAATCTGCAAAGTCTTGGGGCTGGGAACTATGGGCCAAGCCCTTTTGTCATTTCCCAGACTCCCCAAGTCAAATTCTCTTGCTAGCTCTTCCAACTCAGTCACTGATAACTTTGACCTAGGCCTAGCAAGCCCTTCTCTCCTGCTGGCACAGAAACTGGTTAGTTTGCAGGATAAATCAGTCCCTGGATATGTCTGCAGTGAATCTTGACAAATGAGGTTAAGAGCATATGACATAGTTAATAAGGTTGAATGTAGATAGGGCTGTGTGTCCAAATGTGGACAACCATCCCAGGTAGATCTTCCACAGCATTACAGACTGAAGATGGCCAAAATAGGAGGCCACTTTATAGGTCTTAAAATCACTATCAATGGTGCCAACTTTCTGCCTTGTAGCCAGCTTTAGTAACTGACAAAAAAAGACACCTGAATGCTTCCTTTACTTGTGAAGTGCCCACTGTCTTCTTCTAAAGGCACACGTTATACTGGCCACCTCTTCTGCCAAAGACTTAGATACATGATTGGCATTCTGAGGTCATATTTTTTTGGTGTTCAGTATTGAATATCCTACTATGAAGCATCAAGTAGCGAGGGAGATGGATATAAGTGAACAACCAAATGGGAATCGTCTACATCAACCATGGTACCATTTGCAGAGAAATTGCTAACTTAAATCCATAATTTTGAAGACTCAAAATCTTAATATTGATCATGACTTTTTGTTGAAGCAGTGGACATTTAAAAAGTACAGATATCTGGAGATAGCCAATGAAATGGAAAAATTATCTAAATCAACTTGATTTGCTCTTGTAACTTTTCAAAAATTCAAGAGACATAGTTTCTGGGTAATTTAATCATTTTATTAATAATGCTGGCAGGTTTTTAATAAAAGATGTCAGTGAAACTCTCAAATGCCAAAGATCCCTTATGGCAGTGGACTCACAATTTATATGCTCTTTGAAGAACAGGTGTTCCTGAGGGTGGCAATCAACTCTGATTGTTTAACAATTAATGAGAGAATGAATATTATATTAAGGGGTTGGGCTATATTCCAATGAGGGTGTTGAGGGGCATGACTTGGATCACCCAAGTCTCAGACAAATAGACTTATCAATATACATATCAAAGAGGGAATCCACTTCTACCGCAAATCAGTCCAACCAAACATAATGGACAGGAATTCACCAATTCTCTCAGCCTGCTGGGGTAAAGTTTTGCTCAAGATTTCCCACACTAGTTGATTTATGGATAAGGAAGTAAAAAAGGGGAAAACCTTGGTTCCAATTTCAATAATTAGTTATTAATACAAGAGAAATAGTCTTTTCTCTTATCCTGATTGAAAACTGTTTAAGAAATTACAGAGGGGAGGGGAAAAGATATGGAGATACATGACCTTTTCACTGCCTTCTCCAAATAAGTGGATGACTTTTAAGACTGAATATTTAGCTTATATCTTGAAAATAAAATCACCTATGTTGTGCTTTCCCTCTGAAAATGCTTGCTAGGTATGTGATAATAGACAATTGCCTTTAACTTCTTTGTACCTCAGCCTCCTCATCTGAACAATGGGCATCGCAGTGATAACTACCTCACAGGGCTGAGGAATGTCCAGTGGAATCATTCATAATTTTACAAATTTTAAATAGCTATCTATATAAATATCAAGTATAATATTGCCATCTCATTCCTGAATGTCTTTAATAGGACTCAGCTAGAGAGAGTACTGGGACAAGGATTGCCTCTGCTGTAATTCTTCTAGACTTAATGCACAGAGAAAAAATGACTTCTTTTTATAGTTGAATGAAAGTAGTAGGATGGAAGGTTGTCTTTTAAAGACTCATGGAAAATCTGCTTAGTGCAATTCCTTGGAGCAGACAGACCAGTAGCAATCATGATGTACACTTCATTTTTTTCCTACAGAACTCTCACTTCTGCTAGCATCTCGATATTTTAAGAGCTTTTCTTTCCATATAGCTTTTAGATTATAAGTATTTGATTTGGTTGCCTCTATACATTCCTGCTAGGTTTTTATGGATCAATGATATGTCCAGGTGATTGTGGGCAAGAATGTAGTCTATGGTAAAGATTCACTTTCAATATAGTTTATCGGTCAATGTCTGCAGGATATTTATTGGTCTACAAAAAGAGTAATTCTGTCCACCAACTCATGTTTGCTAGGTATTCAATAGGTGCTCAATTTCTTTTTCATTTTACAATTGTGCCCAACATATTTTCTGCTATTTCTTACATAATCTGTTAATCACTAAGCCTGGTATCTTTAGAGAGAGCACTTCTGTAATTTCTGGTGATGATACAACTTGTTGTTATAAGCAATAGTAATGCTGCTGCTGCAGTAGGCTGCTGACAATTGCATTTTATATAATGTTTTCAAGGTTTGCAGTTTTGTTCTTGAGTTGTTTCAGTCACGTCCAACTCTTTGAGACCCGTTTGGGGTTTTTTCATTTGCCGTTTCCTTCTCCAGCTCATTTTACAGATGAGGAAACTGAGGCAAACAGGTTCTAAAGCACTTTGCAAATATCTCATTTGATTCATATAACACCTTATGAATTAGATACTCTTGTGCTCCCCATTTTACAGATGGAGAAACTGAGGCAGGCAGAGATTAAGTGATTTTCTCAGACTCACAAAATAGTATCTGAGGCTAGATCTGAACCCAGGTCATCCCTGACTCTGGTTCTAATGCTCCATTCATTGTGTCACCTAGCTGCTTCAGAAACCTTTCTCGTTTCACAAACAGCACTGCATGACTCAGACGTTTGTCTAATGTTTTTTCACTGTCACCTATTCTTGGCTGAATTTGCACGGTATGGCCCATGGAGGTTGCTTTGGTTCCCTTTGTGGTTTTTTCGTAGACTGCATCCAGCAATAAGTTTTGGCTGCATTCAGCAAATCCAATCATGTCCACATTGCCAACTTTTTCTATTATTCAACAATGTTACATCTTCTTGTTCTGAAAGTATTCTAAAGGTTTCTTTAAAAAAACTCTTTCTAATGTATTCTAAGCTCAGATCTCGTTCTTCAGTTTGACCAGGCAGTGTTGACCTTTCCAAAGCTGCCTTCGGAATGACCCTTCTGCTTTGTTAATATTCTATGGGATTTTTTAAGAACACTTCCCTAATCCCCTGTGGTCTATTTATGGTTCTAAAGATGCATGTTAAATGTAAGTTGTGATATTCTTGCAGTTGTTATGATTAGTATTATTATGTGAGTATCAGTTATTGTTATCTTGTAATTTGTGAGGTTCATGTCTTTACAAGGCTCCAAATGATCTGTTTCCTCCCTCATCTGGTCTAATTACCCAATGACATACTTAGTCCCAGCAAGGTGATTTAAGATTATATGGTAACTGGACATTCAGCATTAGCAGCACTCTGGGTTTCAGTTTCCTTATCTGTAAAATAAAGGTAGGATTGGATGTTCTAGAAGGTTTCTCCAAGCTCTAAATCCCATAGTCCTGGGGTAGACTCAGAAAGCCATTTTATCTGTGACCTTTCACAAATAAATTTCAGGTGATCTATCGCATTCTTCTAGAGTTCAGGAGGCAAATATGAGGTCTCCTAATTTAAAGATGCTTCTTCACACATTGTGCTAATTAGAAATTCATTAGCAAGATCCTGTTTTAAAATCTTTGTTCAAATCTCTCATGCTATTCCTTTTGTCAAGATGAAGATATGTAGATAAATAACAATGCAGAGAGGTGGGTTTGGAAGCTCTTCAGTGATAGGACAGACTCAAAGATTAGTCCTCAGTAGGCCAGTGTCAACAGTCTCTAGTGGAATGCCTTAGGGATCTGTCCTTGACGCTACACTATTGAGTATTGTTATCTCAATACTATGCTTCTGCCTTTGGCCAATATATGATCTGTTGTACATCTCAGTCAAATAATAACTACTACTTCTACTACTACTACTACTACTACTACTTCTACTGCTACTACTACTACTACAACTACTACTACTGTGAGCTAAGGCTCCATGGGAGTCAAGGGGTCCAAAAGAAGAGGGTGATAACTCTGCTATGCTCTGACCTAAGCAGCCCAGATGTGGACTATGACATTCAGCTCTGGGCATTATATTTAGATAGGACACTGGTAAACTGGAGATTGTCCAGAAAAGGGTCTCTAAGATTGTGAAATTAACTTTCAGACCATGTCCTGTGAGATTGGTAGAAGAAATAGAGATATTTGGCCTAGGCAGGAGAAAATTGACATGAGGCATGACAATGCTCTTCAAATATTTGAAGGATTGTCAATGAGAAAGGTATTGAACTTACTTTGCTTGGCCCTGGGGGCAAACAATGTCCTGGGGGGACAATGCAGTAGGGTAGATCAGAATGACCCACAGTTTTCTTTCCTTTGAGATTGCTGATTCCATGATGTGCATGAACAGTTGATCACTTCAAATTACTATAAAACTTAATGTTAGTACCTAACAATAAAAATTCCAAGAATAGACTATAATTCAGTATATTTTATGTTTCATGAGATTTCAAGTTGGAGGTCATCTAATCTAACCCATCACTATATGGATAATGAAAATTGGGCCCAGAGAAATAAAGTGATTTCCTCACATTCAGCATTTAGTACGGGGTAAAATAAGGATTTGACCATTGGTCTTCTGTTTCTAAGTCTAGTACCCTATAAATTAGATAGACAGTTCTGACTTAATTGGGAAAAAAGAGAAGTCAAGTCTTGGTTTTTTTAAAATTGACTTTCTCATTAGAAGATCCAAGCTAGTTTGTGTGCATGGAAAAAACCAGTCTTTAAAAAAAAAATAGCAATGCTCATTTCCATTTAGATTATGCTCTTAAATATTTTAACTTAGGCACTCAGGTATATCACACTGATAGACCTGTCTCTGAGATAGTGAGCAATAAACTGACATTTTCTTTTTATGCAGGAAAAAAATTGCTGTCTTCACAAGCATAGGATACCATTTTGGCAAGCAATGGTCCCTTTTATTCCTTTTCTCCATTTCTAATTAAAGACTAGCTGGGAGGACTATAAAATGTAGCTGTTAGTCACTATGCTCTTATGCTGAGAAAAAGTTCTAAAGGAAAATCCAACATAACAGTATAGGTAGCCATTGTGATTGACTCCTGTGTAGTTCTTCTCAATATGTCAGCTGACCAAAGATTCCACGAAGGTTCTAAAAAAGAATACAATGGTGTTGTTAGCCATTGTACTATCCCACTAAGTCATTCTTATCAAAGTTTCTACCAACAAAAAGAACAGAAGGTTCTAAAGGACAAAAAGAAAAAATGGAAGTGTTTAGTTATTGGGATTGACCATTGTGTAGTTCTTCTCAATGGGTTAGTCAACAAAAGGTTCTAAAGGAGAATGAAAAGCAACTATAAGCCATTGTGCAGTGACAATGCACCTCTAACCACTGTATCCACTTTTAAATGGTTCTGAAGGCGAATACAATGGTAGGACACAATGAGACACCATGTAGTTCTCACCCAGGTGTCAATTAATGAGGACACAATCTAAAGAAAAGAGTGTGTTGGTGCAGTGTGGGCTGGAGGGGGAGGATTTTCATAAGTGCATTGTATATTGTTGCATATATACACTACTGGATCAGTACCTTGGCTGGATTACATACTTTTTCATTTGTATGCACTGTACAGTAAAATGAAGTATCTGATGGGTTTCTCCAAAATGGATTTAGATTTTCAATGTTAGGAATTGAAGAAAGGAAAGAGAAAATATTATTACATAACCTACTGTAATAGTTATGTAGAATAAACACCTTTAAAGCCACTAATAGGTAAGATTATGTGTATATGTGTATATAAATCTCTCATTCATCAAGGCACATGCACAATACCAATCTCCCTTCCATATGAGAATCTGGATAGAGAGATGTACTCAAGAATGTAGATGCCTGGTTACTTTAGCAGTGAAGGATGACCCTGAATATTCAATAAATGAGTTGCAAAGAGGGTGGAATTAGTTTCCTTACTGTGCTTTTGAACTTCTTCCTGTCTCTATATTGCAACATACAATGGTATAATGCATATAAGAAGTGTTATGAGAGATATTGTCAGTGAAATGGACAGTTGGAAGGCAGTAGTAGTAAGGACAAGAGTCAGTGGGTTATACCCTAGGTGATGCCCTAGAACTGATCAGATTTGGCTTTGTTCAGTATTTGTGGTAAAAGACCGTACGGAAGGCTCCTAGAATTTAGGGGAGAATCACTTCAGATGATTTATGGGAGGACATCTATCACACAGCTCCCCAAAACAATAAGATCACAGATACATTGAATGAAAGCACATTTTTTTTGCTAGTTTCTATCACTTTATTGGCTATTTCCATTGTTGATTTCAACACAATCAGTATGTGCACTGTTATCATCAATATCATTGTTATTATCTTCATTGTCATGGTCAAACCTGTATTTTGTAAATATCACTTTGATTTGAACCAATGTTCTGGTTAATGGATATATTTTTAACTGCTGTGTGGCTTCAGCAAATTTAATAAGCATGTTTTTATCTCAAGTTGTTGGTTAGGAACTGTGTAGTCTCCAGTGGTAGGCATTAGTGATCAAATAAAAATATAATACACAGATTCTTGTGTTAAATATCAAATTATTAGTGCAGACAATAAGCATGATCCATAGTGGAAGGGGGAAGATTCAAAGGTGATTTGTGGATATGAGCAATACCTGGAATTATGGCTAGTATTTAAGTTCTCCTAATGAGGAGAATGATGTAAGAAAAGCATGGGGGGAGGGTAAGCATGATATTTTCAGAGGATAAGTGTAATATCAGAAATCATATTAGAAACTAGAGTCTTAGAAGAGACCCAGAATGAAACCTAGCGGTCATCTAGACCAGTGTTCTGTAAACTCTTTTGGTCAGGTGCTCCAAACAGTTCATTCTTTTTAGTTTCATAAAGACTCATTGTCTTTTCAAGTGTATTTTAAACTCAATTTCAACAGTATCTTCTCCAATAGCTGAAATACATACCCTTGATTACCAGGTAATATTTGACAGATGATGTCACTTCCTCCCCAAGCAATTAGAGTTTAATTCAACAAGCATTTATTAAGCTCCAGCTATATGCAAGGTACGGTGCTAGGTACTGGTGAGATAAAGGTAAAAATGCAAAATAGTGCCTACTCCTATGGATCTGAAATGCATGCATAAATAAATACATAGACAGCTATCAAATGACAGAGCTGGCACTTGAACCCAGGTCCTCTACCTACAAGGGCAAGGCTTCATGAATAAAACATACTCTGTTACACACACACGCACATATATACACATACATATATGTGTAAATATATATATATATATATACACACATATGTGACCCTGAAGGAGTCACTTAATGTTTCCTCATTTCCTCATCAATTTCCTTATCTTCAAATTGAAGAAAATCAGATTCAGAGAGCTCTAAGGTCCCTTCCAACTCTGAATCTATGATCCTATGATCACATTTTGTGTCTTGCGATAAAAGAAAAGTCAATGGCAACTGAAAATAATAACTGAAACTTAGCAATGAAATTGACATCATCCACAACTAATCCAATCTTCCCATCTTCTCCTTCCTTCCCCTCACCAGGACACAGGAGGTATTTCCATATCACATCCTTTCATTTACCAAAAGGCCAACATGAGAATCGGTTAGAACATTTATTTGATGGGGTCTTGGATCATAAAATAAATACTTAGCTGCCTGAGGCCTTTGTGAAATCAAATTACCACATTTTAAGACTGAGGATACAAGTTGCATAAATAAAGCCTCAGAGAATTTTTGTCACATTAGATGGGAAAGATGGACTTGGAGCTGCATTTGTTTTCCTCAAGTACAGTCCCAGTAGTGGCTTGTGAATGCCACTGACTCCCTGACTTTCAGGGCTGTTGTCAAAGAGTCACAAGATGGAAAAAAATCACTAATAAAATAAGTATCAGAAGTGTTCTCTTTTAAGTTAAAGAAAAAATGATGGTACTGGAGGATCAATGGGATGGGGACTGGAAGGAACCCCAGAGACCATCTAGTCTGACCCTTTCATTTTACATAGAGGATGACCCCAAATCTGAGTGTGGTTTAAAACTTTGATAACTTAAAACGGCACTTGGACTTTTGGGACACCCAGTATAAGGGTGAAATGGAAATTATCCCAACACATTTCAGCTCTAATGCCTTATCTAGGTGAGAATATTGCTTACTCAATCCATGAATCAAAAGACCTTGGACTAAGTAAGGAAAGACCTTAAATATAGAATGACATTGCCTAAGAATTCAGACCAAGGATCTCTGACCATGGGCCATTTATAAATTATAACTTGAATTGAGAAGGGAGAGAAATTGAGAAAATAGAGTAAGGTATTCTAGCTCCACACCTGGGGTGGGGAAGGGGAGAGAAACTTCCACAGCTTCCACTAGGGTCAAGTTGCTACCCCTGGGATAATAAGACGTATCTTCAGTTAAGTCCCTAAAAGGCATCCTTAGATCAACCATATTCTCTGCATCATTGGGAGTAAAGGACAGACTGGATCCATGACTCAACAAGGAGTCTAGCAAAGATAGGCCACCATGCTTAAGCAGAACTGAATGAACACTCCATGAACTTTGGGGAGAGTGTGGTACAGGCTTTGCGGGGGAGTGATGTTTGTACCAAATGTTTTTTACTGCACCACCTTAGTAAATATCCATTTTGAAAAGCTAAATGATTCTCAGCTGACCGTCTTGGAGGGGAGAGATGTACACCAATGGAGGCTTCAGTAAATGGCATTAGAGAAAGTCAATCCTGATCCTTCAGGAGTACCCCCTAGAATTCCTAGAGAGAGATGTAGCTAGCCAAAGATGCAAACTCAAATGATAAATGAGAGGGGGAATTAGGATAAACACGCCTTAGTCCTTACATGGGCTACATAGAGTTATGAAAACAGAGTTTCAAAGTAGTATTATACCCAAGGCAAGATGGAAATTCAATGTCAAAGGTTAACTTTTAACCCTAGTCATAGGATCATCTGATCATAGGCACAGACCTCAGAAATCAGAGAAATCCTACCTCTAGAATTGGAAGGAACTTCAGAGGCCATCTAGTACAATTCTGTATTTTATAGATTGAGAAACTGAGGCTCAGGGAATTAAGTGACTTACCCAAAGTCACACAGCAGGCATCAGAAGTGGAATTTGAACCCAGATCTTCTGCCTTCAGAGTAAACTGGTTCTCTTTCCAATGTACCAGGCTACCTTTCATTTGTGACATTTTTTGAAATGTGAGAAAGCATACCACACTTTATGAATGCCTAGAGAAATCATCACTAACTAAATTAAGTTGGTCACTTCTACTCGTTCAGGTACATACATATTCCAGATATAACTGTGATGAAAAAACAAAAAAAGCCTTCAATAAAACTTTTTTTGAAGGTTAAATGGGGAGTTTAAGCCATGTAAACTGGCAGTTATTTATGTTCTCTGGTTACTATTTTTTGAAATAATTGACTATAGAATTTTTTCCATGCCTTTCATATATTCCTTTCTTCAGACCTTGGAAATTAATCTACAGCATCCTCAAAAGTTGTTGCTTTTAGCATGAACCTCCTCTATGTCTAGCATACCTGTTTCTCTAATCTTCATTTTCTTCAGGTTCTATTTCTTGTAGATGTACATCTAGGGCTACAATTCTAGAGTCTTAATAAGATAGTTTCACTGTATACATACAGATGGACACTGTTCTTCAGCTTATATAATTATAAAATTTATATATTTATATGTAAAGTATGTGTATGTATACACACATATATGTATCTTTCTATGTGTATATATATAGTTATATAGTGTTTTCTAGATACTTATTATATTCTATTTTACCTTCTTGCTGTAAATTAAACCAGAAGACAAAAGGAAGTTACATATACAATATATGGGGATATATATTCACATATCCTTTTCCATCTTTTTGTCCATTTGTTGCTACTCTTGCAGTTTACCCTTAAATGTCTTTTGAATAACTTTTCTCCATTGGATGTCTCACAAATTCTTTTATTTGCCTTTCCAAGGAGAATCTGTGACTCATCCTTCCATTTAGCTATTACTTCCTTTTGTCTTCTGATTTAACTTATAGTAAAAATATGCAAAATAGAATGTATCTAAGAAAACTACATAATTATATGTATGTATGTATATATATACACACACATATATATATGTATACGTATATATGTATATACATACATAGAGAGAGAAAGAGAGAGGTATATGTATTATCATTATGTGCGTTGAAAGCAGTGTCTATCTGCATTGGTAGTAACAGTTTCCTGACTAGGAGTTCCCTACAAAAAAAAAGTATATAGGAAACATGCAAAGTTCTGTGCAAGGCCCAAAGAAGGCAATACTAGTTTCTCTTCACTAAACTAGAGCTTCCTTACTAGGGTCTACATATCCCTAGGAGGTATGAGAAGTTTGACAAAAGGACAGAGAGAGAGAGAGAGAGAGAGAGAGAAAGAGAGAGAGAGAGCTCATAAGGCATCCAAAAAATTTTGAAAAAGAAAATGAAAAAATAATTCCTACTGACCTTAAACCCAACTGAATGAGATTTGAATTTAAAATCATTTTAGTATAAAGCTAGAAAAGAACAAGCATAATGAAGCAGTGAAAGATAAGCTAATTTATCTCTAAAATAATAAGAAATTCCCTTGGAGCAGTATACCACATTCCTTCCTACTCAAGGTGCTCACAACCATTTGTAAAAAAAAAAACATATGTTTGTAAATCAGGGTCCTCAGTCCTGCTTACAATTAAATTAAAAGCAAGAAACAAAGTAGATAGAGATTTTCTTTCCAAAACTACTAAAAATCAAACTTTTGATTGACAAGAAACAGAATCAAGGGTTCCCTAATTTATCTGACTATGTTTTGATATTATTACATATTTCATGAGTATGCTATGAATATGAATGTATATGTAGCAAAAGTATATAAATAATGTTGAGGGAAGACAAAATAAAGGAGTGATAAGTAGTGGGTAAAAATTAATCAAGAGAGGCTCTTTGGGAAGGAAGGACTTTGGCTAAGTGTTGAAGGAATTGATGAACATGGATTGGCAGGGTTCTCTTGCCTTATATGTCTGCTCATGTGCTGATGGGCATCTACCTTGTGTTTGCAGGTAAATTACCCATGCACCATTGTTTAATGCTGATGCAGTTTGGAGCCTCAAGGTATGTCTACATCCTAAGCAATGTGTGAATCACCACAGCTCATCATGGGATATTGTTTTATTTATCTTCAGGGTATATGTGAATTATTCTTTTAGAGAGCAAACATAATACTCTCCTATACAAAGTTTCTGTGCTGCTGACATTACACAGAAGTGTCACTGTTTTTAAAAGGCATCTCATAGTATATATGAATAGCAGAGTTTCAGTGAACTAGAGTCAACAAGCCAGAACCCCAGATTATCTGGAATTTTTCACTGCCCTCAATCTTTCTGGTAAAAAGAAAGACATCACAAATAAGTTAACTAACATCAAGGATGTTATTTAAAGTCCCAGGGGAAATCCTGGACTCAATCAACATTTAGCTCAATCACATTCTACACTAATCATTCAATCAGGGATCACAGATTTGTGTCCTATTGGAGATATATCCCATTTCCTGTAGTTGTGCTAGTAAGAGTCTTCATTTCTAACCCAAAATCATACAATCTTTATATTGGAAGGAGCCTCAGAAGCCTGTAGTCAACTTATCTCTGAACAAGAATGCCTTCTACAGTGTCCTCTAAAAGTAATCATCCAGCTTCTGCCTAAAGATCTCCAGTAAGGGGAAGTCCACATCTCCAAGGCAACCCATTATGCTTGCAAATATGTACGGTTATTAAGGCATCTTTCCTTTTATCAAGCCTGTATCATCAGCTTTCACTCACTGCTCCCAAATCTGCCCTCTGAAGATGAACATAAGTTAATACTCACTTCTATATGACAGCCCAGTTAAGAGACTAGAAAAATAAAAAGACCATTAAGGTCTCAGCTCCTAAATCTTTGAAATGTGACCCTGTATACTGTGCTCTTCCCAAGGGTCTCATTAGAACCCCTCATACTGACTCTCAAGAGCTGGTTGTTAAATTTTTAATGGGAGCATTTATGCCTCAGAAACTGGTAAATGATACAAAGCTGGGCTTGATTTATTGTTCTGTGAATTGTCTAACTCAAAGAAGTAAAGGAGAAAATATTACTAATGCAGATTAAAATGTAAAATGTGTCCTGAAGTTTTGGATAGCTGACTATTAAACATTTACCAGAATGCTCTTGAGTCTCCCTAAGATACCTCTCTTTCAGGCTAAATATCCTCAGTTTCCTCAACTAATCTTTATATGTGGCAATGTATCCATACATTGCTTATATCTGCATATATGATACATATGGAAACATGTCAATGTGTACATTAGAGGTGGCATGCCATTTACATGTATATGTAGCAATGACGACATATGGTAACGTACCCAGTCTTCTCATTCTCCTAGTTTCCCTCTTTGGAGCATGTTCCAGCTTGTCTCTGTCTTTCTTAAAATGCAGCATGAAGAAATTAGTCAATTTATAATGATACAATATTGGTGGAGCTGTTGGCTGGCCCAAATACTCTAGAACAACTTGAGGTTATAGGAGAAAAACACAGTGAAGTTTTCCTGTCCTTTAATCTAGAGATTCTACTATGGAAAAGATAAAGGCTTCATTTATAGCAAAAATATTCATAGCAGCATTTCTTCTGACAAGAAAAAAACTGATATAATCCATTCCTGTTTAAGCTTGTGGATGATTTTCCTCTGAGTAAGCTTATAAAGAGGGAGACATGACTCCTCATTGGCTGAGAAGTCACTGAGCCCATGGTGACATATATCATTAGTTGATGAAGGTACTTCTTCAGAATCAGAGAGGACTCCTGGGAGAAAGGAAAAGGGAGTTCTCAAGAGAGAAACAGTTGTGGACTTTTGAATGGCAATGGGAGATCTCCCAAGACCTACAGACTTTTGGGGAAGCTGGTTCCTTACCGCCTCTTGATTTGCAGCACCTGTAACTGCTAAGAGTGAATTTCCCTTCACAAGATCATTCTCTCTCTTCAATTAAGCTGGGTTTTTATCATGCTCACTAAGAGCTCATTTACTCATATATAATTCATTCTTCTCTAATATGTACACATGCCTCAATTTCTCTTACTGCTTACTCTGATAAAGAGATTTACTAGCTATATTTGCACAACTAACATTTTATGACAAGTCACTAAATGAATGAGAGCAAGCTAAAAGTTATTCTCCCCTTGAAAGGTATCAAGTGTAACCAGGCTTGTCTGGGCATGATGATATGTGTGTGTGTCCTTCAGTACTGAAGAAGATCCGGCCATCAGAGAAATAATGACATGACTTGCACTTGACTTTGAGTGAGGGAGGGCTGTGCAGGTCACCAGCCCTCACTTCTCCTCCAGAGCCATCCAAATCCAGTGACCAGATATTCATCAGGATGACTGGAGATGACCCAGGATGAGGCGGTTGGGGTTAAGTGAGTTGCCCAAGGTCACACAGCTAGTGAGTGTCAAGTGTCTGAGGTGAGATTTGAACTCGGATCCTCCTGACTCCTGCACTGGTGCTCTATCCACTGCACCACCTAGCTGCCTGCATGATGATATGGAGGCACCCTGAGAAGCTATTAAAGCACATCTGGCTTGCCTAAAATGGAGGTCTTTGTGCCCCCTGACAGATAGGTGGGCTTAGTCTCCTTTGATTGGCTGCCTTCCTCTTTAAAATTGGCAAGACTGAGATCATTGCTTTCTTTCAACCACTCTTTCTGGCTCATTAGTGGTGATCACAGTTTAGCCACAGCAAAGGTGCCATAAACTGAAGAGAACATTCTCTCTCTTTTACCCTGGCTCCAAGAAATGGGGCCCACTTTGTTCTATTTTATTCATCCTCAATTTCAAGTGCTAGCAGTGATTCCCTCCTCACTTGGTAGTTTGAAACCTGGCAACCTTAGAGACAGGTTTTCAGGAAGGATGTTACAACCAGTCCTTGATCAGTTATTAATCTATCAATGCTATTCTCAGACCAGTCATTTTATGCTAGATACATCTTTATCTAGGGCAGCTAAGTGGTGCAATGGACAGAGCACCAGTGTAGATACCAGAAGGACCCAAGTTCAAACCTCAGCTCAGACACTTGACACTCAGCAGCTGTGAGACCTTGGGCAATTCAACCTCAATTGCCTCATCCTGGGTCATCTCCAGTTATCCTGATGAATATTTGGTCACTGGATTCAGATGGCTCTGGAGGAGAAGTGAGGCTGGTGACCTGCACAGCCCTCCCTCACTCAAAAAAAAAAAATCAAGTGCAAGTCATGTCATTATTTCTTTGATGCCATGGTCTTCTTCAGCAACGAAGGATGAACACACATCTTTATCTATATTATTTATGTATTGGGTGAGTAAATCCAGAACATGGCTACACTAGAAACAAAGTGTAGTTCAATTTCTGAACAAATTATTGCAGATGGATGTAATGGAATATTATAGTGCCATAAGAAGGAGAAAATATGGTATGATCAGGGAAAATTAAGTAGAACTATATTAAATAATGCTATATAAAGTGGGTAGAATCAAGAGAACAATATATACCATGATTGCCATAATGTAAATAAAAAGAAAATCAAAAGAAAGCTGAATACTTAGTAAGTGTGATATCCAGTCTTGTTCTTGGAAAAGAGATAAGGTATTAACCTCCCTCCTTTGGACAGAGAAGAGGAAAATTATAGGTAAGGATATTCTAAGCAGTCAGATATGGTCACCGTATTAGTTGGTTTTATTAGCTGTTTTTCTTTGTTATAAGAGAATGTTCTTTGAGGGAGTGGAAGGTAGATCTGTAAATGAAAATTATATAAAAATGCAAGATTTTTTAAATATTACTTATCTTAGTTTACAACATTCAGTTCCATGAGCTTTTGAGTTCCAAATTTCCCCCCCACACACACTCCCTTCTCTCTTCCCCAAGAAGGCATGCAATCAAATATAGGTTCTACATATACATTCACATTACACATATTTTCACATTAGTCATGTTGCAAAGAAGAATTATAACCAATGGAATGAACCACGAGAAAAAAGAGACTAAATAGAATATATCTATGTGCACTCAGACTCTGTAATCCTTTCTCCAGATGTGGATAGCATTTTCTGTCGTGAGTCTTTTGGAGCTGTCTTAGAACCTTGCATTGCTGAGAAGAGCCAAGTCTATCAAAGTTAGTCATTGCACAATGTGGCTGTAATTGTGTACAATGTTCTGTTTCTGCTCCTCTGACTCAGCATTGGTTCATATAAGTCTTTCTAGGTTTTTCTGAGGTCCATCTGCTCAACATTTCTTATAGTACAGTAGTATTCCATTACATTCATATACCACATCTTGTTCAGTCATTCCCCAATTGATGGGCACCCCCTCAGTTTCCAATTATTTGCTAAAAGAGCTGCTATAAATATTTTTGCACATGTGGGTCCTTTTCCCATTTGTATGATCTCTTTGGAAGTGGTATTGCTGAGTCAAAGAATATACACAAAAAATGAAAGATTTTATTAAATCTATAAGAAACAGTGATCCCTAATACTTTTTCTTTTCATATGATTCATTTAAGATGTAATCCCTTTTTTAACAAAAATGAAAATTCCATATATTTATGCGTACATATGTGTGTATATGTATGCATGCATGTATGTATGTATAGACATACACATGTGTGGCCACAATGTCTTACACTAGATATGATCTAAGTTAGGTTGTATAGGAGAACTATTACCTCCTTTACTTTCGACTGTCTCTCTACTGTAGCCTATGGACAAATGAAACACAATAGAACAGGCCCCATTTCTTGGAGCCATGGTACAAGAGAAGGAAGTCCTTCTGCTCTCATTGGTTCAGTTCATGGCACTTTTGCTATGGCTGAACTGTGATCGGAGCCAATGAGCCAGAAAAAGTGGCTGAAATATGACTTAATATCTATTTTGACCTCTGTATGACACTGTTGGATTTATAGGAGGGGCTACTATCAAAGAACTGATTTTTTCAAGACAAAGGATTTATAGTTAAAGAATCAGTAGTCTAAGTCCAAATGCAAAAAGCATATCCAAGACCAGAAAGAACAAGTTAGCAAGATGGTAGCAGTGGAATTCAAAAGGACAGAAAAATCAGCTGAAACTCCAAGAAACTGGATATACAAAATGGAGTTGAACTAATAAAAAAGATATACTTCTCATTTGATTCAATAGTGTTTCTACAAATGTCATTTTAATGATAACAATAATAACTAACATTTATGTAGCACTTTAATATTTACAACTATAATGAAGCATATTTGTAACTTTAATAAATCATAATTATACATGTTATCTCATTTGATCCTCAAAATAACCCCCTGAAGTAAGTACTACTATTTCTTTTTGCAGATGAGGAAACTCTAGATCTTACATTCAATCCACTATGCCACCTACATTAAGACTCCAGGTTTGGTGGGATGAACTTAATAGGACTTTGAAACAAAATGAAAAAAATTCAAGTATTTACTCTAGTGAGGAGTAAATTGTAATTACTGTGGGAGATATTGGGGCACACTAGATTGAATGTTCAACTTGGAGTCAGGAAGACTTCTCTAAAACTTAATAACTGACCATGTATTTAACTTCTCTCAGCCTCAATTTCCTCTTCTACAAAATTAGGGAAATACTTGTAATACTTGCCTCACTGAGTTGCTATAAGGTTCAAATCCCATTTTACAGAGAAGAAAACTGAGGCCCTAAGAGAATGACTTGCACAAGTTTACACAGCTCATTAGAGACTAAGGCAGACCTAATACTCAGATCCCTTGAGTCACATCAGACCGATTTTAACCATACTGTACTGCCTTCACAAATGAGTACCATTAAATTAACCTAATCCTTTAAATGAAAATTTTGTAATTTATTTTAAAATAAATGATCAAGATGATTTCAAAACTGGTAGCAAGATTCCTTTAAAAATTGTCTATTAATTCTGTTCAACCTTTGGAAATCAGGAGTTCAGTTTAAGTTTGGTCAAGGAAGGAAATAGGAAAAGGCATTTAAGCAACATTGTGAATATCCAGTGAGTCATATCCTTTCTACAAATGTTTCAGTCATTTGGACTAAGTCTGACCCTGTGTTAGCCAAATCCTTAGAACTGAAAGAGCGCGGAGGGAAGGGGGGGGTCAGTCATTTGCTTCTTTTTTTTCTTTTTTTAGTTTTGTCAGATAAATTTAGAGATGACTCTGTCAATCTGGCATTGGACAAAAAAAAGAAAAGGACGAAAAGTTAATTTTAGGATATCTTTTATTTTATCCCAAAGAGGTCAAAGCCTGAGTGGAAAAAGAAAAAAAGGTCCCATACAGGCATACCTTAGAGATATTGTGGGATCAGTTGCAGGTCACCACAATAAAGTGAATGTGGCAAAAAAGGTGAATCATGAACTTATGAACTTTTTTGTTTCCCATTGCATATAAGTTATGTTTACACTATACTGTAGTCTATTAAGTATACAATGGAATGTCCAAAAAATGTACACACCTTAATTTAAAAATATTTTATTGCTAAAAAAAAAAAATGCTGTCATCTGAGCCTTCAGTGAGTCATAAACTTTTTGCTGGTGGAGAATGTTGAAGGCTGCTGACTGAGCAAGGTGGTGGTTGCTGAAGGTTGGGGTGGCTATGGCAACTTCTTAAAAAGAAACCAATGAAGTTTGCAACATCGATTGACTTTTCCTTTTACTTGAACACTCTGAAGCTATTGTGAAGTTATTGATTGACCTAATTTCAAAATTGTTGTGTCTCAGGGAATAGGGAGGTCCGAGGAGAGGGAGAAAGATGGAGAATGACTTGTTCAGTGAAGTAGTCAGAACACACACAATATTTATCGATTAAGTTCACCATCTTTTATGGGTGCAAGCGTAGTACCCCAAAATAATTATAACAGTAACATCAAAAATCACTGATCACACATAAACATAACACATATAATAATAATGAAAAAGTTTGAAATATTGTGAGAATTACCAAAATGTCATACAGACACAATGTGAGCACATGCTGGCGGAAAAATGGTGCCCAAAGATGTGCTCAATGCAAGATTGCCACAAACCTTCCTTCAGTTTTAAAAATATTAAATATCTGAAAAGCATAAGAAAGAGAACTGCAATTAGAAAAAAAGGTATGCCTGTATATACCAAGATAGTAGTAGCAGCATTTTTGTGGTCACAAAGGACTGGAAAAAAAATCGATTGATGGGAATGGTTAAACAAATTATATGAATGTAAGGAATAGAAAGAACTTACCACTATGATGCTAACTCAAGCCTTAATTGATTCCAGCTCCCTTAGTCTCATTTCCTCTTTGTTTGGAGACTTGGAGGGCAGGATACCAAACTCCTCCCAATTCCTTCCTTTATTGAGGGCAGAAATTGGAATTTCAGATCACCCCCACTTAGCATCTGCTACCTTGCCTGATTTCAGTTACACTGAGTAACATGCCCCTATGCCAGGTACCTCCTGTTACCCTGTCCCCGCCTTTTCTGGTCACCTTTTGTGTATTGTCTCCTCCTTTAGATTGTAAGCTTGTTGAGGGCATGGGCTATCTTTTTAGTAATTGTTTCCCCCAGCATTTAGTTCAGTGCCTAGCACATCATAGGCACTTAATAAATGTTTATTGGATTGGATAAGATTGGAATATGAAGGGTTCAAACAAACACTGAAAGATTTATTTGAAGTGAGGGAGATTAAATAGATAGAATTAAGAAAAACAATAAACTCAACTAAAAATATTAGTGTAAAAAAACTTTTTTTTAAAAAAAGGAAGACTATAATATTTTACTGAATTAGAAAAATAAGAAAAAATTCACTTGGGAGAGCAAAGAGTCAAGAATATCAAAAGAACTGATGAAAAAAATATAGAGGAAGGAAGTTTAGCAGTACCAAATCTTTTATTATAAGGCAGTCATTATCAAAACTGGCTAAGAAATAAAAAGGTAAGTCAATGGAGCAAAGTAGACATAAATGTAGCAAATAAATATAATAAACTTGCATTTGAAAAGTGCAAAGACTTAAGATTTGGAGATAAGAATCCTCTATTTGGTAAAAATTATTGGGAAAACAAGAAAGCAGTACGACAGAAACTAGGCATAGAACAGCATCTTACACCATTTACCAAGATAAGGTCAAAATGGATACATGACCTAGATAGAGATATTACAAGAAAATCTGAAGAACATGGGACATAGTTTTTATCAGACTTTTGATTAGACAATTTATGAACAAAAAAGAATAGAGAGCAAATTTAGGTGTAAAATGGATGACTTTGATTACATTAAATTAAAAGATTTTGTTCAAATAAAACAAACGTAACTAAGATCAGAAAATTGGGTTGATGGTGAAATTTACAGATAATGTTTCAGATAAAAATCATATATCTCAAATATTTAAAGAACCTTGTCAAATTTATATAAATATGAGCCATCCCCCAATTAATAAATAGTCAAGGGATATGAACAGGCAATTTTCCAATGAAGAAATCAAAACAATTCATAGTCATATGAAAAGAACTCTAAATAATCAATTAGAGAAATGCAAATTTTTTAAAAAATATCTTGAGATATCATTTTATACACACCAGATTAGTTAAAATGATTGAAGGGGAAAATGATAAATATTGGAGAGGATGTGGAAAAATTGAAACACATTCATTATTGGTGGAGCAGTAAACTAATCCAACCATTGTGGAGCATAATATGTAATTGTGACCAAATTGTTATTAAACTGCCTATGTCCTGTGATCTGGCAATACTATTGCTACATCTATTTCCAAAGATTATTAGGGAATAAGGAAAAGAACCTATATGTTCTAAAATGTTTATAGCCACTCTCTTTGTAGTAGCAAGCAACTGGAAAATGCAGGGATGCTCATCAACTAGGGAATGGCTGAACGAGTTGTGGTATATGATTGCGATGGAATGCTACTGGGCCATAAGAAATGATGAGCTTAGTGATTTTAGAAAAACATGCAAAGACTTGCATGAAATAATAAAGAGTGAAATGAGCAGAACCAAGAAAACATTTTATACAGTAAAAGCAATATTGTTTTAAGTATGACTGAGCAAATAAGTCATTCTGGCTGTTATAAATACCCAAATTAACAATAAAGGACACATGAAATGAATGAAGGACTTCATTCAGAGACAGAACTGATAAACATAATTATGTGTAGAACAATCACACATATACATATTTACATATGTATACATATATGTACACATACATACCTATTTATTTCTAAGGGGAGGGAAGAAAAAAGGGGAAAAAGGAAATTTACAAGATAGCTTTGTTGTATATTTAAGAGGAGTAGCAAGTTACACCTAGTGAATTTGCAGTTTCATGTGCGATCATCTTTTTATTGTACTATGTTATGGAAAGACTTGTTTCATTTCATAAATTTAAAAAAAAACAATTAAAAAAAAGAAAGGCTGCGCATTACAATGGACATTCTAGGCCTCAGTGAACAAAGGAGAAAAGACTACTTTCTCTCCTCTTTCTAGGGTGAGGAGCTAAGGGTGCAGAATATTACATATATTCTAGGAGAGGCTGAGCTTGGTAGATAGCTTAAACTTGGGAGTTCTGAACTATAGTAGTGCTAAAGCTAGTTGGATGTCTACACTAATTCTGACATTAAAATGCTGAGGGGGACCAACCAGTCTGCCTTGGGAAAAGTAAAATTGTCCAGGTCAGAAATAAAGACAAAGATTCTGTGCTAAGCAGTTACAGGATGGTGTATCAGGCTCACCACTGCACTTCCAGACTCCAGGAGAAAAAGACCCAGTCTCCAAAACAAACAAATAAAGCAAATGAATGAATGAATAAAAATGAGCATTTACTTAGATGTAGGGGCAGCTACATGTAGCCCACCCTATCTGGAGTCAGGAACACTGATCTTTGTGAGTTCTAATCTGACCTCAGATACTTACTGTGTGACCCTGGGCAAGTCACTTAATACAGTTTGGCTCAGTTTCCTCATCTGTCAAATGAGCTAGAGAAGGAAATGGCAAACCACTCTAGTGTCTCTGTCAAGAAAATGGGGTCACAAAGAGTTGACCACAAATGACCAACGTCAGAACATGCTTATTTAGATGATATAGGAAGAAAAGTTGGAACAAAACATTCCCTCACAAAGTCTGAAACAAGGAGAGTGGATTCAAGCTTAAAGCTCACATATGACAAAAGGGTAACTCATGGCTGCTGGTTCTGGAAATTGTTTCTTTCCTTTTGTGGAGTTTTTATGAAGTTCCCCCTTCAATAGGTGCAGCTACTTAGCTTTCTGCTGGGCCCTGAGAGTCAGTGTTCTTCTAGAGTCTGGAAGTTTTCTTTCCAAGGGTTTTTTTTTCTTCCTTAGTTACTGCTTTTCCTGGAATGCTACCATCAGCTTTCATGGGAAGTTCAAATGTTCAGTTTATGAAGTTCTCCTCTATTTGGGGAGGGAGAAAGGGCAGAAACAGAAACTCCTCCCCTTCTCAAGGGATTCCTTCTCAGACACGTGGCTGGCCTGCTTCCAATATTAGGCTCACCTGCTCTTTGAATGCTGGATTCCAAAGTATTTAGCTGTATTATTCAAGCTACACAGGATGTGACAGATTTTCTTCACCCAAGCTCAAAATATTTCATTTAAAACAGATTACAGCTTTGATTAATTGGTTCAACAGGAGTATCTAAGAATTCTTGTTGTTTACATTGAATTATTTTTCAGTTATGTCTGACTCTTCATAACTCCATTTGGGGTTTCCTTGGTGAAGATAGCGGAGTGGTTTGCCATTTTCTTCTCCAATTTCATGAAGCTAACAGGATAAAGTGACTTGCCCAAGGTCACACAGTTAGTAAAAGACAGAGGCCAGATTTGACCTCACAAAGATGAGTCTTCCTGACTCCTGGCCTGGCACTCAATCCATTGTACAACCTACCTGCTTATCTAGCACCTAGAATGATCTAAGAATTGTTCACACCACATTTACAAAGTCTGGACTGCAGACTTTGATGTTCTTGATCTAGTCAGGAATATTTGCACCACATAAAGCTACTTTCCTGTGACAGTTCTCTAGGTTCTCACTGTTCTCTAGTTAGGCAACTTGTCTTCTATTCTCAGAGCAGTGAAGTATTTAAATCTCCAGCAATAACTTTGTTTCAAGTGAGTCATAAAAAATAGAGCTAAGCTTTTAAAAAAAATTTTTCTTTTTCTCCAATTACATGAAAAAACAATTTTTAACTGTAGTTGGGTTTTTTTAAGTTTTGAGTTCCAAATTGTGCCTTTCTTTACTTTCTTCCCTGAGATATGAAGCAATCTGATATAGGTTATACATTGTGCAATCATGTAAAATATTTCCATATTAGTCATTTTCTGAAAGAAAATTCAAAAAAGAAAAAAGGAAAGAAAGTGAAAAATATTATTCTTCAGTCTGTATTCAGACACTATCAGCTCTTTCTCTGAAGGTAGATAGCATTTTTCATCATGAGTCCTTTTGAGATTGTCTTAAATAATTGCTGAGACTAGCTCAGTCATATTCAGAGTAGTTCATCATACAATACTGCTTTTACTGTATACAGTGTTGCCCTGCTTCTGCTCACTTCACTCTGTACCAATTCATGTAAGTCTTTCCAGTTTTTCTGAAATCATTCCACACATCATTTCTTTTTTTTAATTTTTTTATTTTTCATTTTTAACACAGTTCATATCACAGAAAACAATTCCAACTTTTGGTCAGGTGATACTTCTTTTAAAGCATTTACAGTACAGATCACAAACGAATTTTTTTAACATTAATCAACTGAGACACAAATTATGCTAACTTCACAAGCCCTTGACTTAATTGTCTCCACGCTATTACTAAGAATTAATGGACTCTAACTTACTGTTGTTGTTCTAAAGCTCTAAGCCTAATAGCTTAATTTTAGACAACCTCAGATATTCCCCTACCAACAATCTATAATTTAATAGATCTGGTATTAAGTTTACAAACATGTTGACTATAGGAAATTGCCACTAAGAGTAGGGACATTGCAGGGAAACAATATCTCCCCAACTGCATGACAATTCCAGGCAGGAGTAGCTTGTCCACTTGTATTCAGTCAGGCTTAAAGTCTGCCAGGTGTCAGTGGGGAAATTGAGTCAGGAGAATTCTACCTCAGCCCAGGCTGAACAGCGGCTCTCCCACCCTTCCCTTGAAATCATCTTTTGCAGTTCATACCAGCATCTCATAGGCTTACTGGGCATCATGGATTGGAGGCTCAGACCACCTATCTTGCTATCCATACCTGGAGTTAGACTCAGAACAACAGTCAGTTAATAGTCCCATAGAATCTTAAAATAGGAAGTTCCAATAACCAGGTTTCAGATATGACTATAATTTCACATTGGCTAAGGAACATCTTTTAAGGCAAGATTTAAGTGGCTTACAAGCTTTTCTATACATGTTCTAGTTCCTGATTAAATAACAATCATAAAATCAAATTTACCATTAAAACCTTAACTTTTCCATCAATGCCAAATTTTAACCAAGGTTACCTGCCTCTAGGAAACTTAGACTAAAAATCTTTTCCACAAACTAAAGATGTCTATGATTTACTTTCAGTAATTAATTCAGTCAGTTGTCTCAATACTAATTGCTTTTACCTCACTTTGTGACATGTCCAATTTTTCTCCCCATCTCTCCCCTTCCCCTACCCCATCATGCCTTGCATTCTGATTAGCCTTTCCCTCAATGTACCTTCCCTTCTATCACACCCCACCCTTCCCTTGTCCCCATCTTCTCTCTTTCCTTGTAGGGCAAAATAAATGTCTATACCCCATTACCTGTGTTTCTTATTTCCTGGTTATGTGCAATAATAATTCTCAACATTCGTTTTTAATACTTTGAATTCCAACTTCTCTCCCTCCCTCCCTCCCTACCCATCCCCACGGAGAAGGCAAGCTATTCAATACAGACTAAATATGTGTCATTTTGCAAAAGACTTCCATAGTAATCATTTTGTGTAATACTAAATACTAAATTGCCCTCTATCCTACTCTCTCCCCCCTTATTTTTTTATTCCCTCATTTGACCATTTTCCTTCCCAAAAGTGTTTATTTCTAGTTACCCCCTTCTCCCATTTGCTCTCCCTTCAATCATTCTCCTCACCCCACTTGTCCTTTCCTCCCCTACTTTCCTGTAGTATAAGATAGATTTTCATACTAAATTGAGTATGTTATTCCCTCCTTAAGCCATATGTGAAAAGAGTAAGTTTCACTTTTCCCCTCTCCCTTTCTCCCTTTTCTCCTCCATTGAACAAGATTTTTCATACCTCTGTTATGAGTTATAGCCTGCCCCATTCCATTTCTCCCTTTCTCCCAATATTTTCCTCCCTCACCCCTTAACTTTTACTTTTTTTTGTAGATATAATCTCTTCTCATTCAACACAACCTGTACTCTCTGTCTCCCTGTGTGTGTGTGTATGTGTATGTGTGTGTGTGTGTATGTACAATCCCTCCACCTACCCAAATACTGAGAAAAGTCTCAAGGGTTAGAGATATTTTATTTCCACATAGGAATGTAAACTGTTCAGCTTTAGAAAGTCTTTTATAATTTCTCTTTCCTGTTTACCTTTTCATATTTCTCTTGATTCTGGTGTTTGAAAATCAGATTTTCTCTTCAGATCTAATCTTTTAATCAATAATGCTTGAAAGTCCTCTATATCATTGAATGACCATTTTTTCCCCTGAAGTATTATACTCAGTTTTTATGGGTAGGTGATTCTTGGTTTTAATGCCAGTCCCTTTGACTTCTGGAATGTCATATTCCAAGCCCTTGATCAGTTAATGTTGAAGCTGCCAGATCCTGTGTTATCCTGATTGCATTTCCACAATACTCAAATTGCTTCTTTCTAGCTTCTTGCAATATTTTCTCCTTGACCTGGGAACTCTGGAATTTGGCCACAATATTCCTAGGAGTTTCTCTGTTGGGGTCTCTTTCAGGAGGTGATTGGTGGATTCTTTCAATATTTACTTTGTCCTCTGGTTCTAGAATATCAAGACAGTTTTCCTTGATAATTTCATGGAAGATATTACCTAGGCTCTTTTTTTGATCATGGCTTTCAGGTAGTCCCATAATTTTTAAATTGTCTCTCCTGGATCTATTTTCCAGGTCAATTGTTTTTCCAATGAGATGTTTCACATTTTCTTCTATTTTTTCAAACTTTTGGTTATGTTTTTTAACTGCTGGGTTTACTGCATCGTCATTCATTTCCCTGAACTCGATTCTCTCTTTCAAAGAACTATTTGTTCAGCGACCTTTTGAACCTTCTCCTCTATTTGGTTAATTCTGCTTTTTAAAACCTCCTTCTCCTCATTGACTTTTTGGATCTCTTTTTCCAATTGAGTTAGCCTCTTTTTAAAAGTGTTATTTACCTCAGTATTTTTTGGTTCTCCTTTAGTAAGCTGCTAACTCACTTTTCAAGCCCTTCTATTGCCTGAGTCTAGTTTAAGTTCACTTTGGAGGAACTGGAGACAGGAGTCTTGACTTCCTGTGACAGTATGCCTTGTTCTTCCTCATCAGAAAGGATGGAAGGAGACACCTGTTCACCAAGAAAGTAACCTTCCATTGCCTTATTTTTTTTCCCTTTTTGGGCATTTTCCCAGTCAGTTACTTGATTTCTGAATCCTTTGTCAAGAGGAGGGTCCTAGTGCTCCTCCTCTCCCCAGTACTGTGCTCTAAGCTGAGATTCAGACCAGCTGCTCAACTCCCCCAGGGGCTTTGGGTGGGGGTGGGGGTGGGGCTGTCACTGAGGACTGAGGTTCAGATCAGCTGCTCAATTCTGCCAGAAGCTTTAAGCTGAGCTGCCTGGACAATGGACTTAGGCTGCTTCTGCTGCCACCATAGCCACCTGCCTCCAACTGCTGCTGCTGCTGCTGCCTGGGGCTAGTGCTAGGGGAACCCTGTTCTCCTTTCACCCACCTGGGAAAGCCCTCTCACACTGACCTTTGGAGCTTTCTTTGTTGCTTGTGCATTGAGGGATCTGGGACTCTCCTTGCTGGGAATTCTGCCCCCAGAGGTCTGTTCAGGTCCTGTTCCTCCCAGTGCCACATGACTAGAGCTGGGCTCTGCTCACTCAGTGTCCTGTGAGATAGACCTTTCCTGTTGGCCTTCCAGGTTACCTTTGGCTGGAAACCTCTTTCACTCTGTTGTTCTGTGGCTTCTACTGGTCTAGAATTTGTTGAGAGTCATTTTTTACAGATATTTTTGTGGGCTATGGGGAAAGTGCTAGAGTTTTGGTTTTAAAGAGTTAAGTGTTAAAGAGTTAAAGCTATGGGTTTTTCTACTCTGCCATCTTGGCTCCACCCCCTGCCAATCATTTCTTATAGCACAATAAAATCCATTATAATCATATACCACAACTTGTCCAGCTATTCCCCATTTCCTGGGCCTTCCCTCTGTTTCCATCTCTTAGTCACCACAAAAAGAGCTGCTACAAATATTTATGTACAAATAAGTTCTCCCCCCCTTTTTTTGGATCTCTATGGGATACAAACCTAGTAGTGTATTGCTGTATGGTTGCTGAATGCACATTTTAAAATATGACTTTGGGCATAGTTCTAAACTATTGTTTAGATCAGTTCATAACTCTACCAACTTTGCATTAGTGAGACCTATGCTTTCTAAAAGAAATTGTGACAGTCATGGAGTATATCCAATGTAGAAATCAAATTTAAGATGGATTCTATATAGATGATTAGATCCTTCAGATATTTCTATTTCTAGATAACTTTTTGCTAATTGCATCAAGTTATATAGCACATCACAAGTATTCTTTTATTAAAGCAAATGCAGGAATGTTAAATGTATCAGTCACCTATTAGAAATGGCTAAAAATAGATTTACAAATATGAGATAAAATGCACAGTTTCAATGGAATTTGGTAAGATCGTTATGAACCGATATATAGTGAAGTAAGTAGAATTAGGAAAACAATTTATACAGCATAACAAAGAAAGGTAACTTTGAAAGACTTCCGAACTCTTATAAATGCAATGATAAATCATGAGTTCAGAATGCTGAGAATGAAGTATATCATCTTCCTAATGCTAGAAAAGTGATGGACTTAAAGTGAAGAAAATATTCATTCTTGGACATGACCATTGCAGAAATTTCTTTTGTCATTCTAGAGAGGTGATAGACTTAAGATGTAGAAGACATACATTCTTGGATAAGGACAATGCATGTTTTGTTGAACTATACATACCTGTTATGAGACTTTCTTTTTCATTTTTTTAAATGTTCAACTCTGGGGTTGATGAGGGTGAGAGATAATAAATTTTTATAAAACCATAATTTTTAAAAATAATGAATATCTCATAATCCACATACAAACCTAGGCCAGTTTATCCCACTAATTCTGTAGAAGGGAAAAAACACACACTTTGAGAAATTTTGTAAGGAAGCACAAGAAGGAAGAAAGCCCATAACTCATAACATTGGACTGCAGGATTTGATATCCTTGATCCATTCAGGAACATCTGTACCACAAAGCCACTTCTTTTCCAACTACTTTCCTGCTGATCTTCATTGGTTTCCAGCTGGGAAAATGCTATTATCATCTATTCTTGAGGTGATGAAACATTAACAAGCCGAGTCTCAAACATACTCATTCACATTTCACTGACCAGGGCTCAGTTTCCTATCATTTGATCTCAACATTGCTTCCTATATGGCAGAGTAAGTACAAAATCTACCTTTTCCCTTTTCTACTTTTCATTCTTAAACCATGCTACTGTTGTCATTCGTCCTTCCTCCTCAAAGAAGACCAATGATATCAAGAGGGTGATGTCTTGACTTAGCCTGGGATGCAATGGATGACCTTAGCCTTTCCAAATTAAGGTGTTTCCCAGGCTTCAGTTTGCCTGAGATTAAGACTATTCAGTGACTATGGCTAGGTAAGAACAGAAACAAAAGATGACCTACTTTATGATCACAAAAATATAAATGCGGAAGGGGAAGACTCTCAAAGTTTCTGGCTAGAACTGAAAACAAGTGCTATTTGCACTCATTCTAAGCCATCAAAATCAAGGAGGGCATCAAAGAACAGGCATTTCTGAGCAGTTTCCATTCTCGTACTTTAGGTGGCACTAAAGAGCAATAGCCAAACAGAGGCAATCGTCCAAGTAGTTCCACTCTGAAGTGAGTTGATAGAGAGCTGGCAACTGCAGCTTTCTTGTCAGCTACTGGTATCTTCAGAAAAGGAATACGGCTTTGACAGCTGATTTTCTGCTCCTTGTTGAATCTCTCCTCACCTCCACACACTTACCTCTTTAAACCAGACTTCTTCAACCTCTTAATCATGCACTCAAGGGCTCAGATCGCTGCCCTGTAGTACTCAGAGACTCATCTTTCACTTATAAAGCCAAAATTCACTTCATTTCTGTTATGCAATCAGAAGTCTTTATCATTCCATAGACTCCAGCTGTGTTTGTCCTTCATTTTCAAAGAAGACTATGACATCACAGAAATGATGACATGACTTGCACTTGACTTTGTTTTGAGGGAGGGAGGGCTATACAAGGTCACTAGACACACTTTCTCCTCCTGAGTCATCTGTATCAAGTGATCAGATATTCATCAATCAAGATGACTGAAGATGCTCCAAGATGCAATGGAAGCCTTAGCCTTTTTAGGCTGGCCTTTTGAAAAATAGCTAAATGAAACTTGGAGGGAAAGAGAAACTGTTACTATTGATAATCACTGTAAGGCAGTCATTAAGTGGAGCTTGTGCAGGGACCTATTGTTGTTCAACCTATGGGCTTCAGAATGCACTGGGTTTAAGGTTTCAGGGGAAGGGAGGAAGGGAGGAAGGAAGGAAGGAAGGAAGGAAGGAAGGAAGGAAGGAAGGAAGGAAGGAAGGAAGGAAGGAAGGAAGGAAGGAAGGAAGGAAGGAAGGAAGGAAGGAAGGAAGGAAGGAAGGAAGGAAGGAAGGAAGGAAGTTAGGAAGGAAGGAAGGAAGGAAGGAAGGAAGGAAGGAAGGGAGGGAAGGGAGGAAGGAAGGAAGGAAGGAAGGAAGGAAGGAAGGAAGGAAGGAAGGAAGGAAGGAAGGAAGGAAGATATAGCCAGTAAACTCCTAAAGAAGAGGAGAAGGAGGCAGAAGGGAAAGGATGAGCTGGGTTACCCAGCTAGCTTGGTCCCCACTCAGGCAGCTCAGTCTACTCACAGGTTGTCGTTAGTTTTTGAAGACCATGACCGATGACCCAGTTGTTAAGAGGGGTAGTCAAAGAACTTACTAAAAACATAGAATATGAGTCTGAAGACTAAGTTTCCCAAGATACAAACTGTGGAATACTTTTTTAAGAACTGACAAAAAGGCATCATAGTTTTGTATCTCATTTGCTTATAAATGTCTTAAGATTTAAGATGGTAAAACAAAACAAAAAGATCACATAATTGGAGTCTCACATATGGCAGAGTCCTTACCATCTTATATTCTATACAAGTTAATTTAAACCTTTATTATTTATTCTGTAGTTCATTGTCTATCCCAAACTGCTCACATCCCATCCAAAAACCATTTCTTTACACATTTATCAACGTTTATTAAACCAAAGTTCACAGCTTGCTTAGGAAGGAGGCAATAATTGAATCAATTAGCCCATAAGCATTTATTAAGTATCTACTATGTGTCAAACACTGTGCTAAGTGCTGGGGGTATGAAGAAAGGCAAAATGCAGTCCCTGCCCTCAAGGAACCCATGATATAATGGTGAAGATCATATGCAAATAAAGCTGTACAAGGAAAGGTATATACAAGATAAATAGGAAATATTCAACAGAGGGAAAGCATTAGAATTAAGTGGGTTTGGAAAGTCTTCTTGCAGAAGATGGGATTGTAGCTAGGGCTTGAAGGAAGCCAAGGATTCAAGGAGGCAGGGATGAAAAGGGAAAACATTCCAGGCCTGGGGGACAGTCAGTGAAAATGCCTGGAGGCTAGAGATTGAGTATCTTATTCAAGGAATGACATGGAGGCCAGTGTCACCAGATTTCCAAGTACATAATAGGTGTGATGTCTAAGAAGATTAGAAAGTTAGGGAAGGAGGTTGGTTATGAAGGATTCTGAACATCATTTAAAGGGGTTTATATTTTATCTTGAAGGTAACAGGGAGTCACAATTTATTATTGAGTAAGAGATTACATAGTCAGACCTCTCTTTTGGAAAATCACTTTGGCAGCTGAGTAGAGGATAGGTGGCTGACAGACTAACCGGCAAACTATTACAATATCCAAGATTCAGAAAATGATGGTCTCCACTAGAGTGATGGCAATATCAGAGGAGAGAGGGAGTAGATAAGAGAAACATTATAATGATGAAATCAACAGGTCTTACCAATAGATTGGATATGGCGAGTGACAGACTGAGGAGTCTAGAATGATCCCTGGGTTACAAGTGCGAGGGACTAGGAGGATGGTGGCTCCCACTAGTAGGAAAATTTGGTGGAAAAGATAGTTACTTCAGTTTGGGACATACTGAGTTTAAGATGCCTATAGCACATCTAGTTTAAGATGTTTAATTAGGTAGTCAGAGATGAAAAACTAGAGATCAGCAGAGGGCTGCATAAGAAGATTGGAGAATCATCAGCATAAAGATATTCATTGAATCCTTGGGAGTTGATGAGATCACCAAGTGAAAAAGTATACAGAGAGAAGAGGAGGGCCCAGGATGAAACCTGAAGGAATAGTTAACAGGTACGGCTCGGATGAAGATCCAGCAAGAGAGACTGAAAAGGAGTGGCCAGGAGGTAGGAGGAGAATGAAGAGAGGACAGCGTCCCAAAACCTAAAAAGAAGAGCATAGCAAGGAGAAGAGGGTAATTGAAATTGTCAAATTCTATCGAGTTGAAAAAAAGATGAGAACTGAGAAATAATCACTGGATTTAACAATGCAAAGTTTATTGGTAACTTTAGAAAGAACAATTTCAATGGAATGATGAAGTCAGGAGTTGGATAAAAGAGCGCTAAGAAGAGAGTAAGAGGAGAGAAAAGGGATGTACCTATTAAAGAGGGTCTTCTCAAGGAGTTTAGCCACAAAAGGCAGAAGAGATATGGGACGATGGTGGGTATGGATGGATGGATCAAGTGAGAGTGTGTGTGGTTAGAGGGGATATGAGCATGTTTTTAGGGAGTAGGAAAGAAGCCATTAGAAAGAGAGAAATTGAAGATAAGAGAGAGAGTGGGGATGATGGGGAGAACGATATGCTGGAGGAGATTGGCTGTGAGGATAGAAGGGTTTGTCTTGGCAAGGAGAAAGGCTATCTATTTATGAGAGATGGGGGGAGAAGGGCAGAGTGGCAGAAAGCCTCTGAGTGATAGGAGTTGAGGAGAAGAAGGAGCTCTTAGTGAAAGAACTCAATATTTTTGATAAAATATAAGGGAAGATTCTCAATTAAAAGGATAGGAATAGGGAAAACAATGGAAGGTTAGAAGAGGTATGAAAAGGCAGATACTGTGATGATGGGGATAGTGAGTTAATTAGGGAAGTATTAAGGATTGCCCAGGAACAATGAGGGCCCAAATAAAGTAATGTAACAAAAGTTCTAGTGTACTCAGACAAAGTGGTTGTGATTTTCTCCACCTTCACTCAGTAGCATGTATATAGGAAAAGGCAATAGCTGGTAGAAGGAATCTAAGTGTGAGGCTTGGCAGGGCACAATCAGAAATATAAGAGGGAAAAAGACTCAAGAAGAAAAGATGGTATAAAGTTGAACTGGTTCACCAAGGGTTCAAAATGGAGAAAGGAAGAAGAAAATGTAGTTAGTGCAGAGGTAATGGCTTAGGAGAGAACCAGGGAATTGAAATATTGGAGCTGGGTTTCGTATCAGAAGACAGAGGGTGAGGAAGAAATCCAATAGATTGTGAACGGATAAGGAATAAATTCATGAACATGTGGGTGATGGTAAAATCAAGTGTATAATCATCTTTGTGTGTGGCTAAGGTGGGGCAGAGAAGGAAGTCTTGGGAAATTGGTAAGTTGATGAACTGGGAAGTTTAAAAGAATGTCAATGCATACACTGAAGCTCTTTGGTATGAGAACAGGAATAGCAGAGGAGATAAAGACTTTGAGCTAAACTCATAAAGGAAGGAAGGGCAGTGTCCTGGAGGTCTACAGACAACAATTGTCAAGATTTTGATTGGCTATTGATGTTGCATTAACTTCAAAGGAGGGAGGTTACTGCATCATGGTGATGGTGGAAATCTAGAGGTGGCAATGAGAAGAAAGGAATATTTCAATCCTCTATTTCAGAATAATGAATTTGAGAAAAATGAGTGAAATTGTAGCCAGTACTGAAAAGAGTGGCCAAGGAGGCAGCATCGTCAGGAAGGAGCTAGGTCTCAGTAAGCCTCAGAAAATGGAAGGAAAGGAAAAAGGAAATTAAAAGAATTAAAATAAAAGCAAGTTTCTTGCCTATGGAGCAAGCATTTGAGAAGGAATAAAGGATTGATTGGCTTTTGTTTGGGACTTTGGTGACTGGTAAATTGAGGGGAATGACAATAAAGAATTAGATCGTAGGGGAATGAGAATGAGATTTAAATGATAACCTGTGACAGTTCAGAATCGTTGGAATGGGCAGGTAAAATATGACTAGGTGTGAGTTTGTTTTGGGACACCCGATATATTTTGTAAATATTTATCAGAGATATTTGCTGCAAAGACTTCCTCCCCTTTATTTCCTTTTTAATCTTAGTTTTATTAAATTTGTGCAAAAAAAAACTTTTAAATTTCATGTAATCAATTTTTTTTACTCTGTGGTCCTCTCTATAACCTCTTTTGGTCATGAACTTTTCTCCTATCCTTAGATCTAACAGCAACTTTTCCCATATATCTCCAATTGGTTTACGGTTATGTACCTACTTTGGAGCTTATCTTTGTATAAGGTGTGAGGTACTGGTCTGTATCTAATAATTTCCATAAAACTCTCCAATTAGCAATTTTTGTTAAGTAGTGAGTTCATACAGTTTTAATAGTAAGGGTATTTTAAGGAATTATGATTTTTTTCTAAAATTTGTAGTTGAGATGATATGTAGTAATTTTCTCCTAACCAGAATATGTAAGTAATCAAATAATTATATTTTTTTGCCTATACTAGATAAAAAAGAAATAAAGTTCTGAATGATCTTTAAAATGTTTGTAAAATGCATTCTGTAGGATGTATGTGAAAAATGGACTGCAGCAAAAGATATTAAGGAGTAATATCTTCCACTCAGATAAACATTATAGGGTCACATTTTCTTTGCTTTACTCTGGCATAGTAATTTTATGATGCTATAGCAAATTATTTTTCACCGGGCCTTAGTTTCCTCATCTGTAAGATGAGAAGGTTGAACTAGTTTATCTCTAAAGGCCCCTCTCATTTTGACATTCTCCAATTTCAAGAACAAAGCTGAGTAAGAAAACCTACTCATAAAGTTCCCCATGTTCTCATAAAGATACTGCCACCTGGTGTAATAACATAGAGCAGCCACAAAAAGATCCAGTATTTCTCTCAGTGCTTAATGAATCTGTATTCCTAGAAAAACCCAGGATTATTGCTTGGAGTTTCTATTTTATGCATTTAAAAAGGGTGGGAGGTGTGAGGAATCACATCCTTGGTTATATAATTAGCTAGCTTTTTTAAACTGACACTTAAAACTGGTACATCCTACATTCTATGTATGCTATACTGTGTACTTTATATAATCAAACTCTTCTGACTCTTGGCTGTTTTTGTTGATATTTTCCCCTTCAAAAAAAATGCAGCAAGGTTTCCAGTTTCCCCTTCTGGTATGTTAAACACACGCACACACACAACTGACATCTGATATTGAGTGCAAACTTCCAATTGTCATTTTGGAGATGCCACGTTATTACAGTGTGGTGTGGATAGGTAGCACCTTTTTGTAGACTCTTTTCCATCCTTTATTTAAGTACATATGAATTGGGAGAAGTAAGGGCTTCTTTGCTGGTGTTTACAGACTAGCCCATTGTCCTGAAGTTACAGAAGTGGTTGCCTTGAGGACAGGAGCAAGGAGTGATAGGAAAGGAGACAGCTGAGCCTTCATTGTAGCAGAGCAGAGAAGCAAAGAAGGACTGATATTCCTGAGCAATTTTCCCTTTGTCCTTGCAATGATCCTCCCTCATTTTGTGTGGGGAAGAATTTTGTAAGTTAGGATATGATAAACGATGCTTGAGATGTTTAGCACAGAGGACACAAAAGTGTCTGTGTCACAAGATCAGTGTATGTTCTGAACCTTTCCCAGTTCTCTCAGTTGCGCCTGTGCCCAGGTCTTGTGACTTCAGATCCTGGACCTTCCCATCTGTAATAATCAGAACAGAATGTGAAGTGTTAGATAGGACTATTCAAAGACCTAGAGTCATTTAATGTGCTCAAGGTCACACAGCTGCTAAGTGTGTGGCAGAGTAGAACCAGAGCATAGTTCTGAATCACAACCGAGGCATTTTTTCCATATATCACAAAAATAGTGAAGTACAACAATCTTCTCCAGAAAAGATCCAGTAAATGAATACTAATCTACAATAAATTTACCATTATGACTGAGACTTTCTTAGAAAGACTTAGAACCATCTTCCCTCCTCTTTCCCTTTCAGATATCTTTCTGATCAAGCATATGGAAAGCCACCTGAGACATCAACCTATAACATGTACTTCTCCCCTAACAACTTCTTATCTAGCAATTCTGTTATCCTGAAGTATTAGCTGGGATCCCCAAAGTTTAATAGCATGACACAACACATTGAAGGAAGTATTTTATTTCCTGGTGACTAACAGTACCACAAAGACCTACATGGGCAGACTTTTTTTTTTCCATGTAGGAAGATATCTAGAATTGAATGGATATACAGTTGTCTCTGTAGAGGGAAAGACATAGAATGATTCAAATAGTATGCTTTTTAAGTTCCTAAAAAAAAAATTGGTAAGTACTACAATTCAAGGCTTGATTTAGTTTTATTCATTGTCTAGACTCTAGAAAGTGATGGAGAAGGTAGATTAAACTTAGAAATGTCTTAAACATGTATATGGATGTACATATATACATATATGTGCGTGTATAGAGACATATATAATGTGTGGATACATGTATATATATACATACACATATGTATGTGCGCATGTTTGTGTGTATACACGTGTATCTTTTGGTTTTTATAGAAAGTGAGGTTTAACCATTTACCAGCAAACCCAAGATAATATAATAGGACTATTGGGAGGCTTGAATTATGTAATGTATGCTATATGCTTTTTATACTTTAAACTATTACATAAAGTTACCACTACTGCTACTGCTGTTACTAATTACTGCTACTCCCTTGGGAGGAAGGGAGTCGGAAACAGCAACAGTAACAGTTACTGAAGACTTGTGTATCTCATGACATCATCACCAACACTATTCTTCTCCCTTTATCTAAATGAATAAAACCTTGTGGATTCACTTATGCAGCAAACCTTGGTATTTAATAGACTATATCACCATAAGGAGAAGAGACAGATAGGATGTGAGAAAAATAAAAGGGATATGTGGCACAGAGTACTGGAGAGACCTTCGATGTATCCTCTACAAGCTAAACACTAGGATCCAAGGAAAATTGAAAACTGAAAACAAATAAATTTTTTTAAAAAATGACTACTGGAAGATTTGATGGCAACAAATTAGAGTAATTCTCCATGCATGAACAGTTTGTTGACATTGGAGGGAAAGTTGAGCCACCACACTTGTGTTATGTGAGCAAACTGTGGAGCAAAGTAAAAATGGGCAGCTTTCAGAGATTTGTTGTACAGAATTGTGTTTATTCATCTGGGCCAGAATGCTCATTTGATGAAAATGATGAGGAAATTCAGAAACTCTTAAACCAAAAATGAGAATTCCAAGGGATTTAACAGAAAGATAGTTCAACCATCTCTAAGAAGGCAGTGTTTAATTCCATCAAAAGTAAAGTGTAGGCAAGGTTTGGAGACATACAGGATTCCTGGCTCAGGAAGAAGGCAGATGAAACTGAGTTTTACACTGATAGTAACAATTGAAAGTGCTTTTATGATGCCCTGAAGACTGTTTATGGGCCAAAGACCTATGGTGCATCTCATCTACTCAGTGACGATGGAGCCATATTGATTAGTGATAAAGACTCTACAGAGTTATGCTGACCTCTTTGGCGTATGCCTGTGAAACTTGGACCGTATGCCAGCACCATGTCAGGAAACTGAATTGCTTCCATTTGAATTGTCTTATGAAAATTCTAAAGACAACTTGGTAAAATAAGGTACCCAACAGTGGGGTCCTTTCTTGAACTGCACTGCCAAACATTCAAACTTTACTGCAGAGAGTGTGACTCTGATGACCTGGTCACATTGTTTGAATGCCAAATGTACATTTGCTTAAAAGTCCATATTACAGAGAACTCACACAAAAGAAGTGCTCACATGGAGGTCAGAAGAAGTGATATAGGGACACTCTCAAGGTGGAAGACACCGGCACTGGATCATCTAGCATCTAGCTGTGTCCTCTGAGCAAACTCAAATTGCAATAGCTCAAAAGAAACGAATGAACAAATTTAGAGACATCTCCACTCCAAATGTTCATCTGAACTATTTGTGCCTGACCTGTAATAGAGCCTTTCAAGCTCGTATTGCTCTGATCAGCTGCAGTCAGATACACTGTACCTGCACCCCATCATAGTGATGTCATTTTGGTCCTCATTGAGAACGAAGAACAATAATCAACCATTACAGGCAGGATTTGAACTCCTGTCTTTTGACTCCAGAGCCAGTGATCCTTCTACAGTACCACACTGCTTACAAATATTTTATTCATCTTTGTACTCTTATGATGTCTAACAGAGTGCCTTGAATATAGTTGACATACTTAATACATTTGTTCAATTAAATCCAGTAGAAATAAACAAAAAGTTACTTTGTTTTCTTCCCTAGCACTGGTATGCCTTGGTACGTGTCTTCAATGAATACAAATGTTTCAACTATCACCATTTTTCAAACTATTAATTTTTCAGAGATATAGAAGCTGAAATATTGATGCTGGCCCCAAACTGTCAAAATGCAAATTGAAACTTGATTAAGATGGATATGTCTGTGCTCTATTACATCATTGGCAGGGGAAAGAATAAATGTTTATGGAGAAAATAATGCCAGGGATATAAAATTTTTGTAGATGAAACATTGGGTTAAAATATATTGAAAATGCAAAAATTCAAGATTGTAAGAGGCAATTTAACACACTGTGGACAACTCCACCTCCCACATAAAATAAACCATATATCAATTTGATAGACAACAGAACCTACTATCATATAGCATGAAGTCTTAAAAGAGTCAATTTCAGTTACCTCTGCCTGATCTCCAGCCTCCTATGAGAAAAGAATAACTATTCCGTCATACAAACCTCCCATTATGAGGTAAGGGGAGAGGGTGCCATTAAATCAAGTTTCCAGCCATGATTCTTTCCATGGAAGGAAGGAGAGTATCACCACTCCTTATTCCTTATTCTTCAAGTTCTTGCTCCCTCTCCTGAACTCAAGACTTTGAAAGGAGTCCACTCTCAGATCATCACACTCTTGCTGTTGAAACTCTTTCTAAACTTTCCTTTAATGATTAACACTCCCCTAAACAAGCCTTTTCTGTCCCAGTGATTCTGAACCCCTAATAGGTCATCATTCAAACCCCATTCCCTAACTTCTATTGCCTGATTCCTTATTCCCATTTGCTTCAACCTAAACCCTCCCCATTATTCTACCCCAAAGTTTTCTGTCCCTTCCACTTTGCTTTTTGGAATGCTTGTTCCATAGGTAGAAAGATTTGCCATCATCTTAAATATTTTCCTTTCCCATTTCTTTCATATTCTAACTCTTCTTCCCTGTCTCACATGAAGAGGTGTGCTTACTCCTTAACCAGGCAAACCTTTCTATGGAAACCTAACAAAACTGCCTCCAACTCCAATATATGAACTTCCTTTTGGACCTCACTGAACAGCTGGCACATCCTGATTTAACCATACAATCTGGCTTTAACCACACCACTGCCTCCAGAGTCAATCATATGCCTCACTGAACAGCGGGCCCACACCCCATCCCCAAACTCAACATAGCCATTGCCTCTGTCTGGCCATTCCTCCTCCCTGCACAATATTCTAACTTCCTCATATATGCCTCACTGCCCTACTAGAACAGCAAGTGCATCCATGGGATAGGATCCCAATCACTGCGTCTAGCTAGCCACTGCCCCACACCTATTGTTCATATTTCCCACAGAAACATTCGGTGTGTCCATGCACTCAACCTCAACCACATCCATCTAATCTCATAATAGCCAATCAGTCAGAAAGCAGCAACATCAGGATGTCAGAGCAGGATAGGGACCCCAAAACAATACAAAGGACATTCCCCAAGTAGGCACCTGCACAGTAATAGCAAAAGTTGTCCTTTACATGAACTTGTAACATAGAGAAGTTTATTATGATATCACCATCATACATACATGCCCCTCCCCAAAAGGATTTTGCTATATGCCTTAGGGATAATCACATACACAGTTCCACCAACACTGGGACCCCTCCCTTATTATCAAATCCCTTGGTATACCCCTCTTACCTTTTAAATATTCATAATTTCTGTTGTGTAATCAGCATCATTACGCTAGAAAATTGTATGTCTTGTCTTACTTCAAGTAAGTTCCTTCTTGAAACTCAGCCTGCTGGAGAGCGTTGCTCTCAATAAACGCCTTTGCTTGGATTGGAGATGGTCTGATTCTGTGAATCCTTTCGAGATGACCCCCACAATACAACATGAAACCTTAATACCTCTACCTGCACAATCTCATTCCAGCCTATCTCTTCCAATAGATTATTCACTTTGTCATTTTTACTCTTTTATTTATTTTCAATCACTCCCTGTCTATTGGCTCCTTCTCTACTGCCTTCAAACATGCTCATTTTTTCCCATCCTCAAAAAGTCCTCATTTGATCCTCCCATCACTACTATTATCCTGTATCTCTCCTGCCTTTTTTAACTAAACTCCTAAGAAGACCCTCTATAACAGGTGCCAACACTTTCTCTCCTCTCACTCTTTTCTTAACCCCTTAGAATCCTAACCTTATCATCCCACAAAAACCACTCTCTCCAAAATTACCGCTGATCTCTTAATTGCCAAATACAATGACTTTTTCCCAGTCTTAACCTTTAGCAGGATTCCTAACCTCTGAAACCTTTGCCGCTAATGATCACTCTCTTCTCCTCAATACTCTCTTATCTCTAGGTTTTCAGAACACCATGCTCTTGTGGTTCTAACCAGTCCTTCTCACACTCCTTTCCTAGATCCTCATCTAAGTCACATTCTGTAATCATAAGTGTCCCATAGGACTCTCTTTTCTTCTCCCTCTATACTTCTTCACTTGGGGATCTCATCATCATCATCATCTCTATGATGATTATTCTCTGATCTATTTATCCAGCCCTAACCTCACTGCTGACCTTCAGTCTCACATCATCATTTATCTTTCAGACATCTCAAACTGGATGTCCAGTAGACATCTTATATCAGCAAGCTCAGAATGAAACTTATTATCTTAAAATCTAAGGCCTCCCTCATTCCTTTCTTCCTTATTACTGCTGAAGTTACCACCATCCTCCCAGTCCCCCATCCTCACAATCTAGGTATCTTCCTAAACGCTTTATCTCTTGCCCCTCATATCCAATCTGTTTCCACGGCCTATCAATTTTATTTTTGCAATGTCTCTCAAATACAAACCCTTCTCTTCTCTGATATTTCCACTATCCTGGTAAAAGCCCTCATCACCTCATACTTTGATAATTGAAATAGCTTACTGGTGAATCTGCATGTTTCAAGTCTCTCCCCACTCATTCAAACTCCATTCAGTCACCATAGTGGTTTTCCTAAAGTGTAAATCCAACCATATTATGCTTTACTCAGTAAACTCCAGTGTCTCCCTATCACCTTCAAGAGGAAATAAAAAATCTTCTACATGGTATTCAAAGCTATGTTATCCCCCAGGAGTTCAAGAAGGCCTCCATTGTCCATCTCTATAAAGGTAAAGTGAATAGATTGCCCTGTGTGTGTGTGTGGGGGGGGGGTCTCTCTCTTAGTCATTACTGGCAAAATTCTTGCTAGAGTCCTCCTTAATAGGCTGATCCTTCACCTGAAAGATGGTCATATACCTGAGAGTCAATGTGGCTTCAGAAAGGCCTGAGGAACAGTCAATATGTTTACCTGACAACTCCAGGAGAAATGACAGGAGCAGAACAGAGATCTGTACATAATGTTTGTAGATCTGATCAAGGCCTTTGATACTGTTAGTCATGAGGGCTTATGGAAAATTATGTCAAAATTTGGTTGCCCAGAGAAGTTCATCAGTATTGTATGTCAATTTCATGATAGTATGTTTGCTTGGGTTCTAGATAGTGGACAATGCGCTCATGCTTTTCCAATGGAGTGAAACAGGGCTGTGTGCTTCCTTCCATGCTTTTTAGCATGATGTTTTCAGTAATGTTGTCAAATACTTTCAATGAGGATGAAAACATCATCAAGGTCAGCTACTGCACTGATGACAAATTCTTCAATTTGAAAAGACTACAAGCCAAGACGAAAGTGGAGGGAGTGTTGGTGCATGATTTTCTGTTTGCAGATGATTGAACACTCAATGAAGCCTCTGAAGCTGAGATGCAACAAAGTATGGATCAATTCTCTGTTGCCTGTGCTAATTTTGGCCTAATAATTAACACCAAGAAAATACAGGTGCTCCATCAGTCACCACCACACCATCTATATGTGGAACCATTGGTTACAACAAATGAGGAAGTTTTGAATGCTGTGGATAAGTTCACTTACCTTGGTAGTGTACTTTCCAGGGATGTACACATTGACAATGAGATTGATGCACCCATTGCCAGAGGTAGCTCAGTGTTTGGAAGGCTCCAAAGAAAAATTTGGGAGAGACTATTTTTTGGAGAACTCCCATGGGGCAGGTGATCACATGGTGGTCAGAAGAAGCTATAAAAGGACACTCTCAAGATCTCTCTAAAGAACTTTCAATTTGATTGTGTGACATGGGAGACACTGGCACAGGATCACTCAGCATGGCATGCCCACATCAGAAAGGGTGCGCTGTCCTTTATGAGCAAAGCAGAATTGAAACAGCACAAAGGAAATACAGGATGTGCAGATTTGGAGTAACCATCCCAAGTGTTCAGATTGATTATCTGTGCCCAATCTGTGGTAGAGCATTCTGAGCTCGTATTAGTCTGATCAGCCACAGTTGGACACATTGAAACTTCACTTTATCATGGTGATGTCATTTTAGTCCTCTTCGAGAACGAAGAACAGCAACCAACTGACCCCACTGGGGACCCAACTGGAACTGGCCAGTTGGGCAACACAGCTTCTTTTCTTTCTTTTCTCTGTCTGTACCTGCAGGTGCTCTGCCCAAAGGAATGTAAATTTTGATCTCTGAAAGCTTTCTCGTTTTGTTTCCTTAAGGACACCTTAAAGCTGAATCTCTATGGCTCTCCTTGATTAGCCAACAATAGGTTCCTGGCCAAGCCTTCTTTGTTCATTATTTGAGCCCAGATTGGCTCGGAGTGCATGTAAATAGCAATTGTTCTGCTGTGGTCAGAACCACCGAGAGTTTCCGTCCCAGATTATTTTTTTTTGGCTAGGTAAAGAGGCCATTCTCTGCCTCATTTCTTATCTAGTCTTAATCACTGAAAGGCTGCTGCCTCAGTCAAATTAAGACCTGTTAAAGACCTTAGCTCCAAAAGGTCAAGGTCTCCCATTACATCCAGGGCCATCTCCAGTCCTCCTGCTCTATATCTCCCCACTGGACCCAGATGGCTCTGGAGGTGGTATATGAAGTGTTATATGTAAGGAACAGAAAATGGTCAGTTTGGTGAGATTACAGAGTGCAGAAGTAAAAGTAATGTCCAATGAGTCTGGAAAGAGATTGGGGCCAGGCTGGGAAGAGCTTTTAAAAGCCAAACTGGGGGGTTTAGATTTTATGCTAGAGGCAAAAGGAAGCTATTCTAGTTGTCTGAGTCACAGGATCACATTAGTGATAAAGGAACATTATTACTTGGCTGCACTGGGTAGAATATAAGTTACTTGAAGGCAAGGCTCATTTCCTCTTTATATTTTTATGCACAATGTCTACTTGTGGTTTGATTTCATTCCCTTTTATATTAATACGACTGATGAGGCACTAATGATGAACCCCTAAAAGGCCCTGGACTTTTCCACACAGCCAAGATCCCTGGCATTCACCTGAGGCATCTGGCCCACCCCAGCCCATCTTGATTACTTAAATTAACTTATTTAACACTCCTTAATCTCATCTAGACCCCTTTTTCTGTTACCTCCAGACCACCCCAGGCTACTTGCCACTTCTAGATCTGATCTAGATCTTCCCAAAGTCTTTCTGAATAAAAATATCAGTCCCATCCTCATCCAATGTGCAGCTTCTTAGAATCTCACCTGCTTCTATTGGTGACACAGTAAACCTTGTCTCTGACTGGAAGAAGGCTTGAGTGGTCAAATTCTTTTGAAGCAGACCCCTACTCTGTACCATTTGGTGTTCCTAGCACCCCTAGACCACAACATTGATGGGGTGCTTGGGTATATGTGCTTGGTCCCCAATTATAAAATAATATTTCTCTTTAAAAGTCAGATTTCTCCCTAGTCTCAAAACACTGACTCAGGCAGTTTCTCCTGAGCCCAAGGACACAGCCTGCCCCAGCAACAACCATTATCTCCCTTCCTGATACTGCAGACAACTGCACCTATAGAACTTATTATTCTGAACCAGTTGTGTATTGACTGAACTGGCTGTGCACTGGGTGATAACAACATTTACTACTCACTGACCAATCATACGTATCCTAGACTTAGACTTATGTATACTCTCTTACATTTATCTTGTCTAATCACATTGATGAAAGCAACCTGGGTAATTCTCAGTCAGCCCTAACTGTTAGTTGACTTAGTAACATTTCAGCCCTAAAACCACACTCCAGGTAGTCTCCCCGTTGGGCTATTTCCCCATGAACTCTGGTTAAAATACCTGTACAGTAGGATACCAAAAATGCATGTTCCTTTAAGAACTGACCACTCCCTAATCCCACCCCAAAATACCTAGTTAGCATATTTGGCACATGTTTCCTATAGAATATCCTATATAAACCTTACCTGTACCCTCTCTAAGGTCGCAGGTTCCCTAAGAACTCTTGACCCCTGAAAAGTGTAATAAATGTTTACCTTGACTTCAACAATGCTTGAGTCTGTGAATTCCTTCCAGGCAACCTGCCCCTGATACTCTGGTCTTTGTGGGGGGTCTCACCCCACCTTCTAGCCCTCATCAACATGACCATATGTGTGGTCATTGTTGCTGAGTCATTTTTAGTTGTGTCTGACACTTGATGACCATATTTGGGGTTTTCTTGCCAAAGATTATAAAGTGGTTTTCCATTTCCTTCTTCAGCACATTTTACAGATAAGAAAACTGAGGCAAACAGGGTTAAGGGATTTGTCCAGGGTTATACAGTCAGTAAGTGTCAGAGGCCAAATTTGAATTCAGGAAGATGAGTCTTTCTGACTCCAGGTCTGGCACTCTATCCTCTGTGCCACCTAGCTACCAATATGGCCATATGCTTATCTATACTTAGCTTTGAGAATACTATATTGGAAGAACTCTACCTGTGATTGCATGAGTTTTAAGGATCTAGCCAATGAGGAAATTCCCTCTAACTACTAGCATTTACATAGCTAAGAAATTTAAATATATTATATCATTTGATCCAACAACAACCCTGTAATATATATGTTCATTTTATAGATGAAGAAGTCGAGGAGGTCAAATGTCTGAGGCAGGAATTGATCTCAGATTTTGTCAATTTCAAATCCCTCTCTTTTACCACTGCATGATCTTGTTCTTCTATTAATGAAGGTTGGTACCTGCTCTATAGTTTCTAGCCTTAGAGTTAGGCCCCTAAGAAATTAAGTGACTTAACCAGGGTTGCTTAGTAAACATGTATCAGACTTGAACCCATGTTTTTGGTTTGTCTTGTTTTTTTTTTAATCTAGAATAGAAAAGAATGTGAAATGAAGATTATAAATCTGTCAGCTGAACTCTTGAATTGCCTTTCTTCCTTAAAAGTTATCAAGACTTTCTTTGAGACTTGGATGACTGGAGACTAAACGTTCAGGCTGCTGACATCACTTCCTGTTCACCTGAGTACTTTGCAACCATGAGGGTCTTCAGGTTATTTCTCTAGTATATGGCTGTCATATCATGCTAGGATACTCAGGCAAAGGAGCTTCACTCACCTCTTAACTGGAGTTGGTTTCATGACCTATCCTTGTTGAATCTCCTTCTGCTATGACTAAGTGGTTTTCCTTTTGTTGAATGATCTATGAATGTTGAATGATCATATCAAACATAAAATGACGAGGGGACTAGCCTGACCAGAACAAGTGGTGTAGTCTAACAGAACTGAAACATAATGAACCCATTGAAGGGGGGAGTAGGCAGAGTAGAGAAAAGTGAGCCTGGATTGGCCTTCATAATTCTTATGGTGCTTTTGATAATGCCTCTGGGGCAGTGATTGTTTACTGAGAGGTACTTCCACCCTCCACAGGAGAACAAATTACCTGAAACTGATGTGAGGATGTTCTGTGTCCTTAAGAACTGTACCTAGAATATAATCCCTGATAACTGTCTTCTAGGCCCTTCAGCTGTGATATCCTTGAGCCTTTCAGTCTGGTATTTTAATTAAGTAAACTCTAGGTTTTACTAGAGGATTTCTTCAGAACTCAGGTTACTTTTAAAGCAATCTGGAAGGACTGGACTTTTTTGGTTTCAAGATTTTCCCCTCATTAGAAAAGGACATATTTGAAACAAATAATTATGCTCTGTCATTGCTTGGACTCAGTGCTTTGTATTTCTGATGGTCTTTGTGACCTAATTGCTTGGGGGAGGCCTACTGAAAGAAGGTACCTCTTAGCTTTAAGTGAGTCATATTTGTTTATGAATAGAAAAATAACTGTTTGGTTCTGAATGCCTTTTTCAAAATCACAATGCAGCTGAACAAGCAGTCCTCAGTACTATAATTGTATGTAGACATAGCCAGCTATTGACATTTGGCAAGAGGGACCCCAGCGATGACAGAATGCAAACCAAGGCAAAGTCCTAGAATTTTAGTATTTTCTAACAAGTGTGTTGAAGAAATTGTCTGAAATTTATTTGTATAATTTGGAATTAAAAAGGTGGAGGGGAATTTTGCTACATGAACTTTGTTGTGAATTTTTTAAGAATTCTTTTGGGGTAGGTATTTAAATAAATAATATTTATTTCTCTCCTGGAGCTCAAAGATATTTCTGGAATTGGGTATATGGATACATGTGGTAATTTTATCTGCAGTCGGTTTGCTGAGGACAGGCAGGGTTACTGAATAAGTTTAAAAGTTTCTGTGAATTAAAACTCCCTCTGAAATTTCCAGTGAGGGTAACCTGCAAAGAGCAGGCCCCAAACATGGAAACAGTTAGTTCATGCATATGGAAAATGGAGCACATTTGCTGGCCTAGAGAGGAATAGTTTTTTTGTTTTGTTTTGTTTTGTATTGTATCTTTCCCTGATCATATAAGTTAACAAAGGACATTCTTGGTCTTCTTGGTGGTCTTGTGAATTCAAGTTGTCAGGAATTCCTGGGTCCTTCCATGGAGGTTAACTGAGAATAGGAGGAATTTCCTGCATTAGAGATGATGAACACTGATAGGAAGGGGACTTCAAGCACTGGCAAGACTGGCCACAGTCTTTTAACTTCTTGACCCATTGGTCCTGCGTGGAAGTTTCTGATCTCCTTAACACTGACCCTTGAGGATCAGTGCAGGGCCATCCTAGAAAGGCAGTCAGATCCCAGCAGTAATAGCACCTACCAAATAGCTCTTACCAAACACAGGGAAGTAATGGCAGTGCAGACCCACAGCAACCCTCTGCATGGTGGGCACAACCATATGAGCAGTGGTAGCTTGGCTGTGCTCAGATCTGTCTTCAGCAGCACTCTGACCTAGCACAGGGCTGCAGTACCCCTGGAAGAGTAGGCAGTGGAAAGATGGGCTCCAGAAGCAGTTAGGGGCAGAGGAAAATGTTCACAAAGGTAGACTAGCGACAACACATAGCAGAGTAGCTTTCAGTGGCATTGGCAGCTCAGTGACAGAAGAGTGGGCAATGGCATTGTTGTTTAGTTGTGACCAACTTTTCATGACTGTATTTGAGGTTTTCTTGGCAGAGATACTGGAATGGTTTGCCATTTCCTTCTCCAGCTCATTTTACAGTTGAGGAACTGGGGCAAACAGGGTGAAGTGACTTGCCCAGAGTCACACGGCTAATGAGTGTCTGAAAGTAGACTTGAACTCCAAAAGAGGAGTGCTCCTCACACTCTATCCACCATACCATCTAGCTGGCCCAGGTAGTGGCATGGGTAATAGCAAAAGGTAAGGCCACTTTTACTCAGTGATTACTGAAATGTAAAATTGATTGTTCTTCCACTGTGCTGCCACTACAATACTCAATAATCATTGTACAACTCTTAACCAGGAAGGAGTTGGAAGACTAAAGGCTAGCATTCTGGGGAGGGGAAGTTTATTTTCTGAAAACAAGGAGGAGGTAAAAGTGGGCCCCCAAAGAGAAGAGGAGTAATCCCTAAAGGACCTATCTCATTGGGAAACATTTTGTATTCTAAGACCAGGCAACATTAACTGGGTGAAGGTACAGGGCAGCTCTCCTTAATCTATAATAAGGATGAGTGACAATGCAGGAAATAGCATCATATTTGTAATATCCCTGACATTCCTGGTGCTAATTCTGCTTAAGGTCATCTTTTTACATTGAGAACTGCAAAGATTTGGCATCATCCACCATGTGGACCTGATCCTTTATACACAGGTCTTAGTAATTCTTGGAATTCATTGAGATTTAGTATCAGAATATCAAAAGTCAGGAATGACCAATAACCCTAATGTCATTTAAGTAATGAAATTCTACTAGAATACTATGAGCACCTTAGCATCAAGTTAAGAAATAGAGCATAGTACAAGCAATATTCTAACTTCTGCCTAATTCTAGTTAGGTTAGTTTTTTTTTTCTTTGCACAATGAAGCTAGGAGTGAGCCCAGATCACCTAACACAGAGGCACCCTAATAAGTTTGTACTAGGCATGCCCAAATTGCCTAATATGGAGGTGCTCTGTGTCCCCTACCACATGGGTGGGGGTAGCCTCTTTTGATTTTCTTCATAATGGAACAGATGCATCTTTCAAACTGGCCAAACTGAGACTCTTTCTCACTTGCTCTTTTCTAGTTGTATCCAGAGGGTGAAGATCGTAATTCATCCACGGACACCACTAACTAAACCAGGAAGGGAGCATATTCCCTCCTTTTTACCCTGATTCTGCGGAATGAGTCTGCAGTGTTTTCATTGTTTTGTTTATTTGGCTCAGTTTTAGGTGCCAGTGATGATCTCCAGTGATGTTCCCAGAGGTCCCTGGGGCTCAATCTTCCTCCTTGAACCACCTCAGGCTCTGGGGAGGAGAAGATTAGATTCACAGGTTAGCTCAGTTCCATTAGAGCAAAGATCCAGTTCCAAGTCCAAAGCCCCCTAAGTCTCAAGTTCCAGGCATCTTGACTTCTCTAGCCTTCCCTGTCAGACTGGCTTGCTGTACCATCCTACCTGGAATCCTGCTTCCAAGGTAATCATGACTTAAATATAAAGTGGAGATATATAAAATAAACATGTAAAATTTTTAAAATGGCAATGCAGTATAAGTTGTAAAGTCTCTATCACTTAGTGATGCTGATTAATATTAATATGATAATTCATATTAGTGATTCTATTGTCATTTGTTTTCTTTAAGTAAAGATCAGGTTAATAAAGAAGACAGCTCTCTTGTCAGGTGGGTTGTAGATCTTACCAGTACAGCATGAAAGGGAAGAAAATGTGATCAAATGAAGCCCTGAACACCAGGATGTAAAGCCAGACTAGAGAGGGAACCCACTTTTAATAAGCATGTGCAGAATGCCACTGATATACTTTCCTTCAGGGAAGAAGTAAAGTTGTCTGCTTCTGGGAGAATCATGATGATACATACGGGAAGAGTCTAGGAGGACCTTAGATCATGCACACTCTATAATTGCTTTCAGTGTGCTACCTGCATGGTGAACATCAACCTCTTTGACTGTGGTTGCAAATTGGAACTTAAGGAACCTTCTAAAAGCACAAGTTTGCCTCCACCACTGTTCTTAGTTTGATTTCTCTTTAGGTACATTTTTCTGCTAGATGATACCTGGTGAAAGACAGAGCTATCAGTCTTTCAGAGAAAGCTGAGAGGTCTTGGGACCTCACTCTCTTGAGTTAATATGTGACTCCATGAATATAGATCTTAGTTCTTAGCCTAGATGTTTATTCTTTTCTTTTAAGTGAAGAAAGTTAAAGCTGCAAACTTGTGAGTTATAGTTCATTTATTTATTTATTTTAAAGTTTTCAACACTCATTTCCCCAAGATTTTGAGTTCCAAATTTTCTCCCTATCTCAAGACAGCATGCATTCTGATTACCCCTTCCCCCAATCTGCTCTTTCTTCTATCACACCCCTCCCTTTCCTTATCCCCATCTCTTTTATTTTCTTGTATGGCAAGACAGATTTCTATACCCTATTACCTGTACATCTTGTTTCCCAGTTACAGGTAAAAACAATTTTTAACATTCATTTTTAAAACTTTAAGGTCCAACTTCTCTCCCTTCCTCCATCCTCACTGAGGAAAGCAATTCAATATAGGTTACACGTGTGTAGTTATGCAAAACACTTCCATAACAATCATATTGTGAAAGACTAACTATGTTTCCCTCCATCCTATTCTACCCCCATTTATTCTATTCTCTCTTTTGAACCTCTCTCACCTCAAAAGTGTTAACTTCTAGTGATTCCCTTCTCCCATTTGCTCTCCCTTCTATCATCCCCCTCACCCCACTTATCCCCTTCTCCCCTACTTTCCTGTAGTGTAAGATAGATTTCAATAGCAAATTGAATGCACATGTTAGTTCCTCCATAAGTCAAATGTGATGAGAGTAAGGCTCACTTTTTCCCTCTCACCTCCCCCCTCTTCCCCTCCATTGAAAAAGCTTTTTCTTGTCTCTTTTATGTGAGGGATTATTTGCCCCATTGTATTTCTCTCTTTCTCCTCCCAATATATTCCTCTCTCACCCTTTAATTTTATTTTTTTAGATATCATCCCTTCCTATTCAAATCACTCTCTGTCTATATGTATATGATCCCTCCAATTACCAAAATACCAAGAAAAGTCTCCAGAGTTACAAATATTATCTTTCCATATAGGAATGTAAATAGTTCAACTTTAGTAAGTCTCATGAGTTCTCTTTCCTGTTTACCTTTTCATGCTTCTCTTGATTCTTGTGTTTGAAAATCAAATTTTCTATTCACCTCTGGTCTTTTCATCAAGAATGCTTGAAAGTCCTTTATTTTATTGAATGACCATTTTTAACCCTGAAGTATTATACTCAGTTTTGATGAGTAGGTGATTCTTGGTTTTAATCCTAGTTCCTTTGACTTCTGGAATATCATATTCCAAGCCCTTCAATCCCTTAATGTAGAAAATGCTAGATCTTGTGTTGTCCTAATTGTATTTCCACACTACTCAAATTGTTTCTTTCTAGCTACTTGCAATATTTTCTCCTTGACCTGAGAATTCTGGAATTTGGCCACAATGCTCCTAGGAGTTTCTCTTTTTGGATCTCTTTCAGGCAGTGATCGGTGGATTCTTTCAATACTTATTTTGCCTTCTGGTTGTAGAATATCAGGGCAGTTTTCCTCAATAATTTCATGAAAGATGATGTCTAGGCTCTTTTTCTGATCATGGCTTTCAGGTAGTCCCATAATTTTTAAATTGTCTCTCCTGGATCTATTTTCCAGGTCAGTTGTTTTTCCAATGAGATGTTTCATATTGTTTGCTATTTTTTCATTCCTTTGGCTTTGTTTTCTCATTTTTTGATTTTTCATAATGTCATTGGCTTCCATCTGCTCCGTTCTAATCTTTAAGGAATTATTTTCTTCAGTGAGCTTTTGGACCTCCTTTTCCACCTGGCCAATTCTCCTTTTTAGGGTATTCTTTTCCTCATTGGCTTTTTGGATCTCTTTTGTCATTTGGGTTAGTCTATGTTTTAAAATGTTATTTTCTTCAGAATTTTGGGGGTCTCCTTTAGCAAGCAATTGATTCGTTTTTCATGATTTTCTTGCATCACTCTCATTTCTCTTCCCAATTTTTGCTCTCCTTCTCTTACTTGATTTTCAAAATCCTTTTTGAGCTCTTTCATGACCTGAGACCAATTCGTATTTTCCTTGGAGGCTTTGGATGGAGGAGTTTTGACTTTGTTGTCTTCTGTTTGCATGTTTTGGTCCTCCTTGTCACCAAAGTAAGATTCTATAGTCTGATTCTTTTTCTGGTTTTTGCTCATTTTCCCCAGTCATTTACTTGACTTTCGAGCTCTTTGTCAAGGTAGTTCTCTGCTTCCAGTAGGGGCAGGGTATACTGTCAGAAGCTTGATCTCCCCACAATCTGTGGGCTTAGAGCTCCAGAAACAGTGGCTGCAGTTGCCCCTGCTGCTGCTGTGGTTGCCATGGGTTCCTCTGCCCCCCTGCCAACTTGAGGCTGGGGCCAGACCACTCTACTCTCTCACACTGGTCCCTCAGGTTTTTCCCCCAACCTTCCAATTTGTTCTCAAGGTTTTGAGGTTGTAAAGTCTGGAGACTGCCACAGGTGTGAGAGATTCACACCCCAAGCCCTGCTTAGGTTCCCTTTGTGCTAACTAGCCCATACTAGACTGGGCTCTGCTCCTAGCATGGCATGACGGACACTTCCTGGTGATCTTTCAGGCTGTCTTGGGCTAGAGATTTGCTTCAATCCATCATTCTGTGGGTTCTGCAACTCCAGGATTTGTTTAGAGTCATTTTTTACAGGTATTCGACTGGGCTTGGGGGGAGCACTCTAGAAAGTTCATGCTGTTACTTCAACATCTTGGCTCCACCCCTTGTTACCACAAACTTGTGAGTTATGAAAGGTCAGAAGAGTCTAAGAGTCAAACCCATGATAGATTCTGCAGGTACCAAGCATCAATATCCCCAAGGATTAAGGAACAAATTTCAGTCTAGTTGAGAAAAGGACCTATCCAGTAGCAATGCCCTTTTGGGCATGGAACTTGGTGGGATTGATGAGATTTAGAAACTGTGTTAAGTTGGAGTCCACTCTGCCCAGAAGCCAAGATGTTAAATGGGAGGAAATTTATCCCAGATGAGTTTTGTGATGATTGGGGGGGGGGGGGCGCGGCGCCTGTGTGGATATTTATACTTCTGTTCTTGTTGTATCTTGGAAGTAATCATCCCTTTGTAAAAGCTAATTTATTTTAATGGGTCAAAAAGAACTAAGTTACTAGTCACTGCTGGTTAACAGGAGATGGAAGGAAACAGAGTACAGGTTGCAGTTGACCGTATAGGAAGAGACATCTCAACCCCTCGTGGTACCCCTACATCTTTGACAAGGAGTTTGACTCTGGGACATTGAGCCTAGAACATATATGCTACATGTAGCAATATAATAAGCACTTAGGCTGAATATAAGAAATAATTTTCAGTGACCTTAGGAAACTGCTACCTTGTTCAGTGATGAATTTCCTCCACAGCTGCTGCTTCAGTTGATGTACATAACAGGAGCACATCTCCTCATTTTTACTAAAACGTATGTACCTGTAACCTTCATAAAAGAGGATGGAGTTGAAATACCCTAAATTCTATCCTACAACCAACAGTATCTTTGCTCAAACATTCATAAAGCCATCTGTTTCATTTGTCTTTGAACCAATTCCTTTTCATAGAAATGTTTTCTTTTCTTATCCTGTAAAAAGACATTCCCTTTCCCAGACAACATATGTGATTTTACAGTCCATATATAGTTTTGTAGACTAAGAATAATTTTGTCTAGGTTGATTTTAAGAGTTAGGTTTTTTTTTTTTTTGGTAGAAAAGCAAAAGTTGCTTCTTAATTATCCCTTTTATTATTTGCTGGCTCACTAATCTCTGTGTAATTGGCTTGTGTGATTGACTTATAAGGTAGAACCATCTTAATTATCTGCCCAATTATTAAATTACCTGCTAAAGATGTTCCATTCTGTTTTAATTATGATACCCTCTCAACAAAAACCTACCCTAATTAGATGATTCTGCTTTGGCAATATTAAATCAGTTTTGATTTACCATAAAATTATGGGCATGTTATTCCAAAGCAGTTTATTTCCAAAGCTAAATTAATCTGAATTTTCTTCCCTTAGTCATTCCTCCTATCCAGATGACAGCTAATTAGAGGGGGCTACATTTTAGTGCAAATTGTAATGGCATTACCTCACCATTAATAGAAGTTTGCAGCTCCATGGAAAGAATGCTAGAAAAGCAATCAGAGGCTCTAGTTTCTAACAACAAGAACAAGAACACAACATGTATTAAGTGCTTACCATGTACTAGACATTGTACTGAACCTCAGAGAAACAAAGAAAAGTCACTTTTCTTGTGGAAGTCATAGTCTAATGAGGAAGAAAACATGCAAACAATTCTGCATATATATAAGATATGTACCAGGCAAACTGGGAGTAATCTCAGAGAAAAGGCACTAACTTAACAACTTATTAGCAACATGGCCCATGGCAAATCACTACTCTAATCTGGGTTTCAATTTTCCCACCTATAAAGTGAGAGAGTTGAATCTCTAAATTCCTTGTCAACTCTAATATAATTTTCAACAAAAACATAAGAAGTAAGGAGGTTTTGATCATAAATATTATTAAATAAGAATAAATATTTTGTAATTGATGAAATATGGCAAGAAAAGGACAGAGCATAGACTTGGGATGGCAATCATTTTCTCTAGATGTTATTGGGTTCATAAAAATATTTAGGAGTAAGGGAATATGGAAGGAAAAAAACATCATGGTTCTTTTAAAATCTTAATAAGGATATTAAGGCAAATAGCCTAGAATCAGGAAAACTCATCTTCCTGAGTTCAAATCTGGCCTCAGACACTTAGTAGCTGTGTGACCCTGGACAAGTCACTTAACCTTGTTTGCCTCACTTTCCTCACCTGTAAAATGAACTGGAGAAGGAAATGGCTAACCATTCCAGTATCTCTGCCAAGAAAACCCCAAGTGGGATCACAGAATCAGACAGGACTGAAACAGTACAGCAACAAAAAAGGATATTGGCAAGGGAAGATGAATTTAGAGTGGGATAAACATAATAGTGAGGGCCTCAAGACTATGCCATGCAAGGATTAGATGAAATAGTAAATATATTTAAGCCTAATGAAAAGATTCAGATAGAAGGATGGCAGGAGCATGAAGCCAACTTCAAATGTTTACTTTCAAGAAAAAGAATCTGCCTAGCTCTGTCTGGTTCTGCTCAGAGGACAGATCTAGGAATAGTAAGGGGATATTGGAACTGGAAGTTAGATTGGTCCCCAACAATTAGTGAATGGTTAAACAAGTTTTAGCAAATGAATGTGATGGAACACTATGATACTGTAAGAAATGATGAAAGGGGGTTTCTGCAGAACCAGGAGACTGGCTTATGTATATTGAATATATATATATATATATATTGAAAACACACACACATACACACATATATATATAACACACACACACACACACATATATATATAACACACACACACACATATATATATATCACACACACACACACACACACATATATATATATATATATAGTGAAAAAATATGATAAAGACAAACTGCTATATAAGACTTAGGAATTTTCTGATTAACACATTTACTAACCATAATTCCACAGGACTCATGGTGAAACATGTTCCTGATACAAACTTCCTGATAAAAAGATGATAAATTCAGAGTAAAGATTAGGATGTTATTTAAGTTTTGTTTTTCTTTCTTTTACTGTTATGGTGGGATTGAGAATAGAGATTGGAGGGAGAAAAAGTAGATTGTTGTTGGATGAAAACAAATTTAGTTTTAAAAATAACTTGTTCTTTTGTTTCCTCGTTGAAAAGAGAAGTCATTCAATCTTTATATGCATAACCTTAGAAAATTGAAGCTTAATATCACCATTAAAAATGTGTGCATTTCATTGAAAAGTGAAGAGTATTCTGTACAGCAAATTCTAATATGTTTATTGTTTTTTATTTTATTTATTTATTTAAGTTTTTAATTATTCATTTTTTATGATCTCATTAAATCATCAATTATTTTCAATATGCGCTATCAATAATTTCATTGATCTATTTATAACAATGTATTACTTGAAATGCTTGCCAGTTATCAAAATAGATCCCTTATCCTATTTTTTTTTTTTTACAAAAATGAGACTTAATAATTTTAAGTGTTAGCTAAAAGGTTTACTGGCCCAGTATCAAATGGTCATTTTGTCAGGATGAGCCATTATACTTTATACATCATATTGTTGAGGGGTTTCTGTCCTGAGTACATAGCATTACACTGAGTCACTGACAGGCAACACAAGAAAATGAATCTTAGTCTGTTTAATAGATTAGATGTTTTTAGAAAGTTTCAATTGGCAGAGTAGAAAGTATTTCTGAAAAATATTGCAGTGGAAGTCCCCATTTCAGTTCAGGATTTGACCCTTCCCAGCTCTATAGATGACATAGTCTAATAGTATTTAGAGGTAAAAGAAGCACTTTGTGGCAACCATGGCAATTTTTAGCATAATAGAACTAAACATGGAAATTGCACTCTAATTTATTTTTGAAGGGTAAAACATGTGATGATGCTTATAAACGCCACCTCTATAAAGTTTAAACTGACCCATAGCAAATCATCTTCATGCTAGAATTCAGCTGTTCTTTAATAAGGAGGGTAAAAATAGTCAAGTGAGGCTATGGGGAACTAGGGAATGGTACAGGGTCCAAGAGTGAGTTATTTTACTTTATATTTTTATTCTGAACTTGGATATACAAGAAAAGAACATTTCCAAACACAAAAGAATGCACAAAGAAGATTCTATTTGAAAAATTGAATCTCCATTTCACTTGCTTTATAAAAATCCAATTATATAATTAATTCTACAAATTACTTCCAAAACCATCCTGTTTCTCTAGACTTCCTTCCAGATTTCCTTCTGTTCTCTTCTGTGTGTCTTTTAAAAGGCTTTTCATTGGCCCTATTTTGGGGGGCATCACTAATACTTCTACGCCTCTGAGTTCTTCTCCTTTCTTCCCACTTTCCCTAATGACCTGCAATAAAGAGGAAAAGAGGCTAGGTTGGGGCATACTTATATAATAGTAATTACTCTGACCCTTACTCTCTGAAGGCCAGATGTTATATTTTGCCCCTCTTCCGGGGTTCTCTGGTGTCATAAAGGAGGTTTGGGCTGCCATTGTCTCCAGCTCTCAATTCCTCGATTTTAGGGGTTCTCGACATGCCAGTTCCATTTAACAACCTCATAATCATGTTAGTGAATGTTCCTTTACAAAGGAATATTTACTTCAAAGATATAACAAGAGTAAATATATAAGCATTCTCCCCTAATACCTGGAAGGGCTATCCCATCATCTCTGGGAAGGGGGAAATGATTAGGTTCACAGTTTTCAGTTCCTATATAATACAGAACCATGAAGTTTCAAGCTAATCAAAGAGCTTCTTAATCACCACAGGATTAGCAGGCTGGAACAATTCCAGAGTATCTAAATCTACTTTACAGTCTCTCCAGAGCACTTCTATTTACATATCATCATGACTCTCTCAGAAATGGGCTCCCCATCCTTCTCTAAGTGGGGAGTTGTATGTGCCAGTCCCTGTAACTGAGTTTTCCAGAACCTTCTTAAGTCAACTGTCAGAGAATAAAAACTTCTCTCAATGCTATTCATACCACTGCATATGCACAAAACTTAGAAATACAAAACCCTTAAAATAAAGAGTAAAATACACAGGGATATCTTTGTATAATAGGCATGTGCTAAATAAATAAACATGTCTATAATTTTTGTAACAGAAGCCCATTTTCCATGAACCAAGAAAATTTACTATTTTAAATACTGAATAGCATTTTGTGAAAAGAATAATTTTTTATCTCTTTTCTAACTGGATTCTCTTATTAGTTTTTCATCATTGGGTATATCTATACTGAGAAACATACACTGTATGTGTAGCATATCAAAGTTGGGCATATGCCTACACTACCTAAAAAGCATTACCCACATGGGAGAAGCTTAGGACCTGCTCTTGGGGAACAGAAGAGGTGGATGCCTGGACATTTTGAGTTGGCCTAACATGAGTTAGGAAATGACCTTTTTACATTAGTTGCATAACCAGAACTACCTGGGTTTCAAATGACATTACTGGACACAGTCATTCTTTTTCCTATATTCATATTTAAGAATAAAGGACTCCTTTACTCACAGCATGCGATGTCATGCAGTAAGGGGTGGAGGGTGGGTGTCACCTCCCCTTCATTCTAGACAATGTGAACCCAGGAAACAAACTGAGGTTTTGATATTGTTTTATTTTTCCTGTTCAGTTCTAGGTTTAGGGAGTAGAAATGCAACCAGAAGGAATTACCCAAGGAAATAACTCCTGGTCCTGATGGAGTCATAGGAGAATTCTACCAAATGCTTAATGAAAAATTAGTACCAATACTACACAAATTGTTCTCAAAAACTGAGGAAGGCAGAACTCTACTGGATTCCTTTGATGAGAGAAATATAGTCCTAACACTTGAACAAGGGAAGGATAATGCACAGAAAGAGACCTATTGACCAGTCATTAATGAACATTGATTGAAAATTTTTAAATAAAATTCTCTCAAACCTACTACAGTGATTCATCTCATAAATCATTCATTATGACCAAGTTGGACTTATACCAAGTATGAAGGGGTGGATCAATTTTAGGAAAATAGACAACATAATGAATTACATTAAAAACTAAACACCTAAAGCCATGGGATTATCTTAATAAATGGAGGAAACTGTTGACAAAATACAACAGGCATCTATCATTTTTTTCTTTAAGGCTTCCAAAGCACTTTACATATACTATCTCACTTGATCCTCAGAACAACCATGTGATGCAGGTGCTACTGTTATACACATTTTACAAATGGGGAAACTAAGAAAGGCAGAAAGTAAGTGGTTTGAATGGAGGGTAGATGAGACCAGATTTGGACTCTGGTCTTCCAGACTCTAAGTTCAATATTCTATCCAATGTGTCACTTAGCAGCTATTAATAACTCTACAAAGTGTAGGCATAGAGGGACCCACCTCACTTTTAAAAATATCAATAATCTATGTAAAATCAAAAGCAGACATCACATTCAGTGAGGATAATCCAACTGCTTTCTCAATAAAGAAGCGACAGTCAGCCTTCCTGCGCTTTATTATTTTAGATAGTTCTAGAAAGAATAGCAACTGCAATAAATAGAAGAGCTAGGAAGGGCATAAAAGAAGGTTAAAAGAAGATGAAACTATTCCTGTTTGTTGAAGTCATGGCTATTTACTTGGAAAATCCTAGGGAATGAGCAAAGATATTAATTGAGACAATTAATAGATTCAGCAATATTGTGAGCTAAAGAATAAATCCAGAAAAAATAAATATTGTTTCTGTATAATTACAAAATCCAAGAGGCAATAATAGAAAGGGAAAAGTCATTCAAAACAATCACAAACCACATATGATACTCAGACATCTGCCTACCAAAGCACACAAAATGCTTATATAGATTCAGTTATAAAGTGTTCTTTAAAGAAATAAAGAACTTAAGTGGCTGGAGGAATATTCAGTGCTAATGCCTGAGTCAAACATAATTAGAATGACAATACTACCAAAGTTAATTTATACCTTTAATATTATACCAATCAAATATCAAAGGATACTTTGCAGAACCTGATAAAATAATAACAAAATTAATTTAGGGAAACAAAAAACCTAGACTATCAAATAATTAAAAGAGTTAGAGATGAAAAGGAAATGGTGCTTCAAGATCCAACACTTTATTAATAAGCAGCAGTCACAAACCATTTAGGATCAACTAAAAAATAAAGAGGTAGATCAATAAAACAGACCAAGCAAGGATGAATTAGAAACAATGGAACATAATAACCCAGTGTTTGATAAATTGTAAAACATAAATCACTTAGGAAAGAATTCCATATTTTATAAAAACTTCTAGGAAACTTGGGATGGAATTGAATATATAAATTAGTTTAGGTAAAAGTGTCATTTTATTATATTGGTCCTGCATACCATGAACAATTGATGTTTCTCCATTTGTTTAAATCTGATTTTATTTGTATAAAAATGCTTTTTAAAATAATTTTGTTCATACTGTTCCTGGATTTGTTTTGGAAATTGAAAAGCAGTCTGGAAAAAATGAAATTTAAACCAACAAACTTGCATCATATTCCATAATACTAAATTGATTCATGATCTTAATATTAGAGATCATAACTCATGAAAAATTAGAAGAGAAGCAGATCATATATCTTTCATAATTAGGGATATAAGATGTATTCTTAAACAGACAATGGGAAAGGGTCATTACCAAAGGTAAAATAGATCATTTTGGTTACATGAAACTGAAAAGCTTCTGCACTAACAAAATTAATGCAACAAGATGAAGTTGAATAGGGGAAAACCTTTGTACTGAGTTTCTCAGGTAAAGAATTGGCATGACAGATATATACCTCACACACACACACACACACACACTCACACATCTTTCACAAAAGATGGAAATAACCAATGTTGGAAGAGTTGTGGGAAGATAGACACATTAGTACATTTTTGGTGGATCTGTGAATCACCACAGCCATTTTGGAAAGCAATTTGGAATCATGCAAATTAAGTTACTAATATACCAATACACTTCAATCCTATGTGTGTGTATGTGTGTGTGTGCCTATAGTATAAGGAGGTAATTGATAAGAAGCAAATTCCCATATATACCAAAATATTTATAACAGCACTTTTTTGTGAAAGCAGAGAATAGGAAATAACAGCTAGCATTGATATGGCTCTTCAAAGTTTGCCAAGTGCTTTACATATATTATCTTATTTTATCCCCATAACAATCCTGTGAAAGGGGCGCTATTGTTATCTTCATTTTACAAATGAAGAAATTGAGACAGACAGAGGTTAAGTTACTGGCTCAGGGTCACATACCTAGTAAGTATCTGAGACTTGATTTAGATTTAGATTTTCCTGACTCCAGATGTAGTGCTTTATCCTCTGTGCAAAGGAGATGCCCATCAATTGGGGAATGGATAAGCAAATTTTGGCATGTGAATGTAATGGAATATTACTGTACTATAAAGAATGATGAATGTGATAAATATAGGGAGGAATGGAAAGATGTAAATAAGCTATTGCAGAGTGAGCTAAGCAGAAGCAAGTAAATAATATTCACAATGAAAATAGAAAAATAGAAACCACAAAACAAAAGAGAATTGTTGCAAAATTACAAAGAATAAGTATGACTCCAAGGACAGCACTAAGTCTGGAATCAGGAAGACCAGAGTTCAAATCTGAATTCAAACACTTACTATCTTTGTGACCCTAGAAAAGTCACTTGACCTTTATTTACCTCAGTTTCCTCAACTGTAAAATGGAAATAATAATAGTGTCCATCTCACAGGGTTGTTGCAAGGACCAAATGAAATATTTGTAAAATGCTTAGCATGGAACCTGGTCTATAGTAGCTATTTAATTCTTGTTCCTTTTTCCTTCCAAAAATAAGACAGGAGAAGACACCCTCACCACAATCCTTTGTGGAGGTAAGAGGTTCACAGGCATGGAATGTTGCACATATTATCAGAGTTTTTGATACATTGATCAGTTTTGTTCATTTTTTCTTTTTGTTTCCTTAAAAATATTTATTATATGGCCCTCTGAGGAGCAGGGAGGGAGCAGGATATTAGGAGATATTTTGATGATCTAAGCAAGAGCAATAAAAAATGTATTTTAAAAATATACTTAATAATCAGAAACTTTGTCTTCTGATCATACAGGATAAGAAACTACTGTATAAAAATTTGAATGATCTTTAAAGTCTAAGGAAATGCAATACTCTATAGCATTTGTGTGAAAAGCAAATTATAGCACAGGAAACATTAATGAGTAATATCTTCTATTCAAACATACATTAAAAGGACAAATCGTCTTTCTCTGTATAAACTTTTATCATATTACTGTGGTGTCCTCTTTCTGGACCTCAATTTACTCATCTATAAAATAATATGTTAGATTAACTGATCTCTAAAGCCTCTTCCACTTCTGACATTCTCTGATTTTAGAACCACAAACATGAAATGTAAGAAAATTTATTTTCTTACATTTGTAAGAAATGTAAGAAAATTACATGAAATTTGAGAAAAATAAAGAAAATATTCTTTATACATAATTTCCTATGTTCTCATGAAAATACTGCCACCTTGTGTAAAGAAAGAAAAAAGACAGCTATGAAAAGACCCAATATTTCTTTCAGCACTTGTTGAATTCAGAAGTTCCTAGAAAATTCTTGAATTTCTTGGTATTTTTATTTTCCATACTTAAAAAATAATGAAAGAAGACCACATTGCTATCATGCTAATATCTGGTTTCACCAAACTGAAATATAAAATTGATGCAACCCAACAATTTTGTGTATGTTATGATATTGTTGTGCTTTGTGTACCATCAGTTTCTTTTCTTGTGACCATCAAATTCTTTTCTTGTGATTTTTGGGTGCTCTGAGTCATATTATTTCCCTTGCTAAAAGTAGCACAGCAATCTGTCAGTTTTCAACGCTTGCAAATGTGGCAAGTTTACTTTGTAGACCCCCCTTGCCGGGCCAGGCTTCTATAGTTTTCTTTAAGAGTAGGAGTGGTCCCCCAAGAGGACTGCTTTTCTCTTTTATGATATCAGCTTGAGCTCTCAGTAGTAGTATTCCCTTCTTCCTCCACCATCACCACTGTAAGCTAACAGTTACAACAGTCACAGGTGTATTTAAACTCAACTTAACATCCCTCAGCTTTTATAATAAGGTTTCTACATTGAAGATATAGCAATAACAAAAGTGCAAACATTTCTTCCCAATACATTCTTCCCTGTGCTGTCTGTGGGGAAAGTGGGATCAGACTTAAGAGTTTGTACATTTCATTAGTCCTAGCAAGTTCAGGGGCAAATGCAGCATCCCTGATGGATGAGTCATAGCCGGGTCTAGAAACTCTCTCCTTGGGGTTATTTTAATCGATGTTAAAATTGCTTGAAATGAAAAAAAAAAAAAAAACTGGCATAGAATCCACCTCTGACTCCTAGAGGCTCACTCCCCTGAATTTTGAACTTATAAGGCTTTAAGGTCTATGATTAATTTCCATCTAAAACAAACAAACAAATGTTGAGGCAGGGAAGGAGAAGAATCTGATATTCATGGGGCTGTATCTCAGCATCTAAGGAAAAACACCCAAGACCTGTTCCCTTATAGCACCATCTCTCTTCAGATGCTGTCAGCCAATGATCCCGCCCCAAAGAGAGACAAATCAACCAGGACCAAGGCCTTTTGAAGGTGTCCCCAGTTCTGATTCTATGACAGTCAATCAAAGAAGCTTCTGTTCTCCCCCACAACCTGTTTAGCAGACTATAACCAGTTCTGTAACAAGTTATAGATTGTCTACACAAGCTCCAAAGACTCTCCAAAGCACTTAGTTTACATGTAATCACAATTCTCCTAGAAGCAGACTCCCCAACCTCTTCCATTTTAGGAGTAGTACCAGAGGCAAACTGCATATAAACCAGTTCCCATTAAACTAAAAAAATATAAAACAAGATGTATCCTCTCATCTTATATTGGGCACAAACTTCTATTAGCTGCCACTTTAGAGATTTCATTCACAGTCAAGAAGGCAATACTGCAGAGCTGTGGAAGTGTGAAGGCAGTACTTCCTATAACCACTCTCTAATGCTGGATTTGCCTAGTACCAAGCACATTCGTTACACTGCACTTGCAGAGGTGACTGTCCCTAAGAAGAGGAGGAAAAAGAGACATGGAGGGAGACAATCAAATCATCATCATAGCAGGGCAGCAAGGAGCATGTCTCAGTTTTGTGTAAGGAGGAATTTTCCGTTAGGCTGTGATGCAAGATACTTGAAGTTTTAGGGCAAAGGACATGTTTGGTAGTGATAGCTATGTCCCAAGGTAAGTGACAATTTTTCTTTGGCCTCCTGAGCCATTCCATATATTCTGAAGTGTGCTTCTGCCAGGGTCTCATGACTACCTAACACTTTATTAAGAACAAAATGTTAGTGTTAGGAAGGATTATTCAAACCTCTTTATTTTCCGGAAGGGCAAAATAAGACCTATAGTAATCATTTAAGGGACAAAAACAAAGGGACAAAACAAGTTAATAACAGAATGCAGTAGAGCACAAGTTTCCTGAATTCCAACAGGTGTGCTGGTAAATCTTTTCATTACAAGCTCTCTGAAAAAAAAAATGTACACAGAGCATTCTTTAAAATTTAATCTGCGTTATTAACATTTTCTTCATTATTTTCTTAAGTGTAGAAATCAATATAACAATAAATGAAGCTGATTTGTAGCATTTGCTGTAGCATTCCTAGGTGTAGTGCTCACATTGAAAAATGAACAATCAGTTCTCAAGAGCCAATAGGAGTTGGCTCTAGCATTATCCTTATGCCAAAAATGAGGCAGCATGTTAGCTCCAGAAAACACCAAATGAATAGGCACCATAAAATACATGGAAGTATACCTGCTGAGATAAACCTAGAAACTACATGAACATAATTGTAAAGTACTTTTTATACAGATAAAGTCAGATTTAACTAATTGGAGAAATATTAATTATTCATGGATGGGAAGAGCCCACATAATGAAAATAATAATTCCACCTAAACTAGTCTCTTTATTCAATGCCAACCCAATTAAATTACAAAAAATGTTATTTTATTGAGCTAGAAAAATGTAACAACAAAATTCATCTGGAAGAATAAAAAGTCAATAATATCAAAGTAATTAATGAAAAAATGTAAAGGAAGGGGGTCTAGCAGTACCACATCTTAAACTGTATTGTAAGGCGGTAATTATAAAACAATCTAATGTCAAAACAATCTAATCCACAGAGAGATGGATCAGTGGAGCAGAGTATATGTACAATATACAGTAGTAAGTGATTATAGTAATCTTGTACTTGAAAAATACAAGCTCTAAGCTTTTGGAAGAATTCACTATTTGCTAAAAATTGTTGGGAAACTGGAAAGCAGTCTGGCAAAAACTAGATATAGACCAATATTTGCCAAGATAAGGATATATGACCTAGACATAAAGGGAGATATCATAAATAAATTAGGAAAAACATGGAACATATTACCTATCAGATTTATAGATAGAAGAATTTATGACTAAACAAGAGATAGAATATCGTGATATATAAAATAGATAACTTAGATTGCATTAAATTAAAAAGGGTTTGTACAAATAAAACCAATACAGCCAAGATTAGAAGGAAAGTAGAAAACTGGAAGGAAATATTATAGATAGTTTCTTTGATAAAGGTCTCATATCTCAACTATATAAAGAATTTTGCCAAATTTATAAGAATAAGAGTCATTCCCCAATTGATAAATGGTCAACTCCAGGAGAAATGTCAGGAGCAGAACAGAGGTCTGTACACTACATTTGTAGATCTGACCAAGGCCTTTGACATTGTTACTCATGAGGGTTTATGGAAAATTATGTCAAAATTTGGTTGTCCAGAGAAATTCATCAATAATCTATGTCAATTTCATGACAGTGTGCTTGCCTGGGTTCTGGATAATGGGCAATGATGTCATGCTTTCCTTGTCACCAATGTAGTGAAACAGGGCTGTGTGCTTGCTCCCATGCTTTCTAGCATGATGTTTTCAGCCAGGTTGTCAAATGCTTTCAATAAGGATGAACATGGCATCAAGTTCAGCTATTGCACTGATGATAAATTCTTCAATTTGAAAAGGCTACAAGCCAAGACCAAAGTGGAGGCAGTGTTGGTGTATGATTTTCTGTTTGCAGATGATGGTGCACTCAATGCTCAATGCATCCTCTGAAGCTGAGATGTAACACTTATGGTTCAATTCTCTGCTGCCTGTGCTAATTTTAGCCTAATAATTAACATCAAGATAACACATCAGCTACCACCACACCATCCATTCGTGGAAACATCAGTTCCCCCTAGGAGATGGGGAAAGCATGATGGACACTAAATGAAATGTAGACTCCTTAGCCTAGCATCCCATGTCCTTTACCATCTGATTTTACATCTTAGTCATAGGATCATAAATTAAAAGCTAGAAGGAATAATAGAGATCATCTATTCCAAACATTTAATTTTACAGAAGAGGAAACTGAGGCCCAGAGAGATAAGGTGACTTGCCTACAGTCACAGGGGTAGTAAATGGCAGGTCCAAGATTGAGTCTGAGTTCTCTGATTCCAATGATCTTTCCACTGTACTACAGTGCCTCCTTATCTTGTACAACTCCCTCTTTGTGCATCCTGTGCGCCAATCAAATTAAAGCATATACAATCACTGAAACACTTTCTAAACTTTCCCCTCTCATTCCTTATGTCTTCAATTCCTTTCCCTCAATGTCTCTACCAGTTGAAATACTCACCATTCTTTAAGATTTAATTCAAATAAGTCTTCTTTCATGGCAACACTACCTTTGAGTTTCCAGGGCAACATTACATTCATACCTCTTTCTTCTCTTGCCCTCCCCACTCACTCTCCTTTCTTATTTTTGGCACAGATCTCTGATGTCGTAGGTCTAAGAAACTCTCAGCGAGACATCTTCATCTGCCAATGTAGATGACATTCGTCTTCCTCCTACTTCTCCTTCTCCTTCTTCTTCCTCTTTTTCTCCTCCCCTCCTCTTTCTTTCCTTCCTCCTCTTTCTCCCAGTTCTCCTCTTCCTTCTTCACTATTCCTATAGAATTGCCTGGGGACATTGAAAATTTAAGTGACTTGCCCAGTGTCATGGTATGTGTCAAAGGTAGGCCCCAGACTCACATCTCCTGATGCTGAGAATCACTTTCTAACTAATAGATCATTCTGTTTCTCATTCTTCTCTTAAACATAATCATAATAAGCATTAATAATACATCACATCTGTGTGTCTACTTTACAATTAATAAAAGTTTTATATTCATTATTTCATTTGATCTTGACTCCAATCTTGGGAGATAGGTAGAGCAGATCTCCTCTCTATTTCACAGAGAATAATTTTAAGATTCAGAGAAGTGAAGTGAGTTTCTAATTTCAGTCATTCTCTCTCTCTCTCTCTCTCTCTCTCTCTCTCTCTCTCTCTCTCTCTCTCTCTCTCTCTCCTCCTCCTCCTCCTCCCTCCCTCCCTCTTTATCACTTTCATATTTTCCTTGGTACTAGAATCATTTGGGAAAATTTCATGTCTCAAATCCTACCCCTTTTCCCTCTTAGATTGGAAATGCCTTCATAGAAGGAAAGACACTATTCAACTCCATTATATAGATGAGGAAACTGAGGCCAAGGGAGGTTAAGTGATTTACCCACAGAGCTAGTAAACTTCAAAGGTATGACCTGAACCTAGGTCCTCTGATTATAAATATAGTGATATTGCTACTGTGCCATACAGACTCTACACATTATATTTATCTTTGATTCATTCTTTGATATCCAGTACAATACCTTGTATATAGAAGACAGGCTTAATGCATTTGGTGAATTTTTAGTTTTAGGAAAAGCAACATTGAAGGAAGTCTATTTCTAGTAAAAACCAACGAATCAAACATTTTCCTCACCCAACACTGACATCTTTGTCCTGTCAGATGTCTTAAATGAATACAAATGTTTCAGCTATGACCATATTTTCCAAGTGGGTAATTTGCCAAAGATGTAGTAGCTGAAACATTGATGCCAGTCTCAAACTGTCAAAATGCAAATTGAGAGTTAATTGAGAAAGATATGTCTGTTCTCTCTTTTAACCTACTGGCAGGAAACAGAATGAATGAATGTAGAGAAACCAATGCCAAAGTCATAAAATTTTTAGGAAAAAATAGTAAGTTCAAATCTATTGATTATGGAAAAATTCAAATTAGTGAGGGATAATTTAACACATGGCATAAAGGAAAATTTCAAATATCACATAAAACACGTGTCATAAGATGATAGATAATAGAACCTAGTGTGTATATAGCGGGGAGTCACACAAAGGTCAATTTTTGTCCCCCAGATTAGAGAATGAGAGATTTGTTCTCCATTAAAGCCAAATTGAGAAGAAATACTCAAAAAGGATATCTCAAAGGGAAAATGTCATAAGGTCATCAGCATCAAAGAGAAAGAATTGAAGCCGCAGTATAAAGTGTAGAAAAAAAAGTCTTCTCAGGTATTATGTGAAATTCAGTGATGCTGATGACAATGCTGACCTTTAAACACTTAAAAGGTCCACTCTGAGATTTTTTTCTTTTCTTTTCTTTTTTTCCAAATGGTGATGGATAAGTATGGCTTAGCACAGTGCTTCCAACATTTAGTCCAGTTACTGGCACATGGAAAATATTAATACATGCTTGTTTATTTGGCTACCTTCTTTCACTCAGTCGCTGTTTTGCAAATGGGTTCCTTTTCCAAGATGGTTTATCACAACATCTGATGTTCACTAAACTCACTTATGACCTTGGCTATATTAGAGTGATTTAATTCACTGAGCTCCAGAGCAGAGGCACATAAACTATATGATTATTGTCGTCGCACAATCTTTTTTCAGTCATATCGGACTCTTCCTGACCCTGTTTAGGGTTTTCTTGGCAGAGGTACTAGAATGGTTTGGTGTTTCCTTCTCCATCTCATTTTAGAGGCGAGGAAACCAAGGCAAACAGGGTTAAGGGACTTGCTCAGGGTCACACAGATAGTAAGTGTCTGAGGCTGCATTTTGAACTCAGATCTTCCCGATTCCAGGCCTGGTACTCTATCCACTGTGTCATCTAGCTGCCCTATGTGACTATATATTCTACAAGCCAAAAAAATGCCACATAAAGATATTTTTAACAATCATCCAAGGAGGAGGACAATACAAAGTCATATCAGTTCTTCTGTAAGGTAACTGCTGCAAGGTACCTTAGAGATAGTTTAGTTGAACCTCCTAATTTTACAGATAAGGAAACTGAGGCTCAGAATTTTCAAGAGCCTTGACCCAGGTCACCCTAGTAGTACATAGCAGAGCCAGGACTCAAACCCAGGTCAAATGACATCATATCCAGTGCTTCTCACTACACCATATTTCCTCTATCCGCTAAACCCCTAAGTGACAGAGGTTAAGGAAAAATAAAAATACTTCATCAAGTTAAGAATGAAGGCTATTATGTCGTACTTTTCAACATATTTATTCTCAACAAGGCTAGATTTGTTGGCAGAAGAGCTGGGTCCAAATCCTCTTTCCTCTACTTACTAACCCTGAGACCTTGGTCTCAGGTAAGTCATAAGGTTATAAGTTCATAGATTTAGAGGTAGTTGTTCACCAGTTTTCAGTTGTGTCCAACTCTTTGTGGCTCCATTTGGGGTTTTCTTGGCAAAGATACTGGAGTGCTTTGTCATTTCTTTCTTCAGGTCATTTTACAGATGAGAAACTGAGGCAAACATGCAGAGTTAAGTGACTTGCCCAGGGTAATACAATTATTAAGTATCTGAGGCCAGATTTCAACTTAGGAAGATGAGTCTTCCTGATTCCTGGCTAGGCATTCTATCCACTGAGCCACTTAGCTGCCCCAAGATTTAGAGGTAAAAACCTTCAGATCAGAATCCCTCATTGTACAACTGAGGAAACTGAAGTTCAGAGATGTTAATTCACATATCCACAGTCACCTAACTAGCAAGTGTCTAAGGTGGAGAATTTCTCTCAATCTCATAGAATTTCTGAGTCTAAAGAGACTTCAAAGGTCTTGTTTTCTAATTTGCTTGTGAACAAGAATGTAAAAGCTGGAATAGAGTCATCTAGGCTTTGGGTAAAGATTCCAACGATGGGTCTACCTTCTGAAGCAGTCCATTCTAGTTTTAGTTAGCTCTAATTGTTGGAATTCTTTATTTTCTTATCTTAAGCAACTTCTATGTTTTCTCATCTTTAAAATGGAGATAAACTACACAACTCAAGGATTATTTTGAGGATAAGGTAAAACAAAGTTTACCTGAATGTGAATTACTATTATTCAAATGAATCTATAATGCCATCAAGAGGGGTACACCATCCAGTGGTGCAGATCGTAGCCCATTCAAGATTTCTCATTCTCTATGCTTCTTAACTATATCTTCGCGTGAATCTTGCATAGAACATCGACCTCGTGTATGAGAAGATTTTTTCTTGATCTTTTAAAATTCTATGGGCATGAATATAGTTTGCTTTCATTCCATAACCAGTTCCCTTACTCTTCCATTTGTACATTTCCTGGACCATTTTTTATGCCTCTACTTGTAGGCAAGATCAGAGAATTCAAAGATAACAGAGTTAGAGCTGGAAGGAGTCTTAGAGGCCACTATCATTTTATAGATGGAAAACCTGAGACTCATAGAGCATAAGTATCTTGTCCACAGTCACACAGCTAGCATGTCAAAGGTGAGGTTTGAGCCTAGATCTTCTTACCTCCATGCAAGGAAGATCCTCCATTTTAAAAGGACCCCTAGGACAGGCATGTAGTCATTTCTTACGTGATTGCTTTCCTGAACTTCATGATTTCCAGAAACTCATCTTTCTGCAGGATGATATCAATTCTGAAACTCAAACTTCCTCAGGAGCCTTTTGTTCCTGATGCCATTCCCTCCTTCTAATTGGAGAGGGTAGAGTGTGGACATCAGAGATCTCCTTCCAGATCTTCCTCCAGATCCTCTAGTTAAGGAAGACCTCTTGAGAAGCCTTCTCATCATTTCTCACCTAGCTGCAGAATTTCATCTTGCCACCATCCTTCTCCAACATTTCAGCTTTCTTTTATATATAGTCTTAACCAATTAGATTGCAAATCCTTAAGAGCAAAGACTGTCCTTTTGCCTTTCTTTGTCAACACTTAGTACAATGCCTGGCATATAAGAAGGGGCTTAATATTGAGTGACTGACTGAAAGTACCACATTTTTGAATGTTTTAACTTATTCATAACTTATCTCACCATTGACATTTTGGTCACCTACATATTTATTCTTCAGTTTGTGATTGTCCATGATATATGATGCCATATAATATCACCAAATATCTGAATACTATACAGTCTTAATGAGATCCATGACCACACAAAAGAAAATAGCTAAATGGATAAAAACCACCTATTATAGTCTAGAATTTGGCACAGAGTTGGAAGAACAGCCTATTTTGGTAGTCAACTGGTGCGTCTTTCTTGGACAGACAGTGCAGAATGGACAATGAGCTGGGAGGAGGAGAGTGAGATGGGTTGCAACTGATAATCTATGTTGTGTTTTCAATGATTTAAGACTGTTTCCTGGCACAAAACTCCATCTTTTCTATATCAATGCTTTTCTAGTAAAGTGATATATCTGCAAAGCATGCAGAAATAATAATGCTAGTATTTATTAAGCACCTCTTATGTGTTAATAATAGTAATAGTGTCCTGTAATAGTGAAAGCATACTTTCTGCCTAGAAGCTTACACTTTAGTTGTGAAGTCTATGAATACAAAAAGGATAATCAATCAATAAATCAGTAATAACTATAAATGGAGACAGAAGTTTAGAGAAGAAAATATGACTATTGCTGTTGTTAAATAACCAGAATAGCCTTCAAGGTGGAGGGAACATATGAGATGAGTCTTGAAAGATGGATAGGATTAATTAAGTTTATAAAAAGAAATGGATTCCAATAAGAAAATGAGCTAAAAGGATGGAGATGGGAATTTATATGGTATTTTGTATCAGATGATTACCTGGAGAAAAGTTTCAAGAATTACAAATAATATCTTTCCATGTAGGAATGTAAACAGTTCAACTTTAGTAAGTCCCTTGTGATTTTTCTTTCCTGTTTACCTTTTCATGCTTCTCTTGATTCTTGCGTTTGAAAGTCAAATTTTCTTTTCAGCTCTGGTGTTGTCATCAAGAATTCTTGAAAGTCCTCTACTTCATTGAATGACCATTTTTCCCCCTCAAGTACTATACTCAGTTTTGCCCGGTAGGTGATTCTTGGTTTTAATCCTAGTTCTTTTGACTTCTGGAATATCATATTGCATGCCCTTCAATCCCTTAATGTAGAAAATGCTAGATCTTGTGTTATCCTGATTGTATTTCCACAATACTCACATTTTTTCTTTCCAGCTGCTTGCAATATTTTCTCCTTGACCTGGGAACTCTAGAATTTGCCTACAATATTCCTAGGATTTTTTTGTTTTTGGATCTCTTTCAGGAGGTGATTCGTGGGTTCTTTCAATATTTATTTTGCCAAGATGGCGGAGTAGAAGGACACACGTTTACGAGCTCCGAACCCACAACCCATAGAATTAAGGTAAAAAGAGATCCCCATAAATTCTGAATCACTGCAGGGGGTGCATAAATATAGGGGAAGAGATTTCCGTTCCAGTGAGACCTGGAGAGCCGTCCCCGGGATCCGTCACGCCCCGGAAAGCGGACCCCACCCCAATGCTGCCCTGGCCACGGCCCCAGAGAAGCTGACCCGAGCAGGCTTCAGAGACGGAAGCTCCGTCGGAAGCCCCGGCAGCCAGGAAAGTCCCTCCGCCCACAGAAGCTACAGGTCAGTGAGAGAGAAAGCTGGGCTAGGGGAGGGGAGCGGAGCGTCTCCGTGACTCAGGCCCCCTCGGGAGGAAGCGGCGGCGGCAGAGACGGGGGCAGGAAGCAGCGGAGGTAGAGGAGTGGGCGGAGGGTGAGGCAGCAGGGCAGCAGGCAGGATCTTCATTACTGAAAGTCTTTGCAACCTGAGGGAGCTGAGCCTGGGAGACGGGCCTGCCCCCACCCCGCTCTATTACTGAAGGCCTCCGTATTAAGCCCCTGATGGAACTGAGCCTAGGAGGCGGGCCCCCCACCCCGCCCCCACCTGCTTCGTTCCTGAAAGTCTCTGCATAAAGCCCCCGAGGGAACTCAGCCTGGGAGGCGGCTCTGCCCCCACCCCAGCGCCATTTGAATCTCAGAGGCCAAGCACTAGCTGGGAGGATCCAGGCGGGGTAGAAAGGAATTTCAGAAGTCAAGTAACTGGCTGGGAAAATGCCTAGAAAAGGGAAGAAAAATAAGACTATAGAGAGTTTTTTCCAACAAGTGCAAATGATCCCGACCTTCGGATCTGATGGCGAGGACGAGGACATATTCTTGCCATCAGGGAAAGACGGGGACTGCGGGGCCTCAGTACCCCAGACACCCCAGGGGGGTGGCGGGTGGGCTCAGGCCTTGGAAGAGCTCAAAAAGAATTTTGAAAAGCAAGTTAGACAGGTGGAGGAAAAACTGGGAAGAGAAATGAGAGAGATCCAAGAAAAGTATGAAAAACGGGTCAATACCTTGGTAAAGGAGACCCAAAAAAATGCTGAGGAAATTAACACCTTGAAAAATAGGCTCACTCAAATGGCAAAAGAGGTTCAAAAAGCCAATGAGGAGAAGAATGCTTTCAAAAGCAGAATGAGCCAAATGGAAAAAGAGGCTCAAAAGCTCACTGAATTTAATAGTTCTCTCAAAATTAGAATGGAACAGATGGAGTCTATTGACTTTATGAGAAACCAAGAAATCACCAAACAAAACCAAAAGAATGAAAAAATGGAAGAGAATGTGAAATATCTCATGGGAAAAACAACTGACCTGGAAAATAGATCCAGAAGAGACAATTTAAAAATTATGGGACTACCTGAAAGTCATGATCAAAAAAAGAGCCTAGACATCATCTTCCATAAAATTATCAAGGAAAACTGCCCTGACATTCTAGAACCAGAGGGCAAAATAAGTATTGAAAGAATCCATCGATCACCACCTGAAAGAGATCCAAAAAGAGAAACTCCTAGGAACATTGTGGCCAAATTCCAGAACTCCCAGCTCAAGGAAAAAATCTTGCAAGCAGCTAGAAAGAAACAATTCCAATACTGTGGAAATACAATCAGGATATCTCAAGATCTAGCAGCTTCTACATTAAGGGATCGAAGGGCTTGGAATAGGATATTCCAGAAGGCAAAGGAACTAGGACTGAAACCAAGAATCACCTACCCAGCTAAACTGAGTATAATACTTCAAGGGAAAATATGGTCTTTCAATGAAACAGAGGACTTTCAATCATTCTTAATGAAAAGACCAGAGCTGAAAAGAATATTTGACTTTCTAACACAAGAATGAGAAGAAGCATGAAAAAGTAAACAGCAAAGAGAAGTCTTAAGGGACTTACCAGAAGTGAACTGTTCACATTCATACAGGGAAAGACAATATTTGTAACTCTTAAAACTTTTCAGTATCTGGATAGTTGGTGGGACCACACATACACATGTACACGCATGCACACACATACACACATGCACACACATATAGAGACAGAGAGCACAGATTGAACTGAATAGGATGGGACCATACCTTAAAAGAAATTAAGGTAAATGGTGAGAGAGAAATGTAGTGGGAGGAAAGAGGGGGAAATGGAAGTGGGTAACTATATGTCATTTAAGAGACAAGTAGGAGAATTTTTTTTTTAGTGGAGGGAAAAAGAGGAGAGCTGAGGAAAAAAAAAACCAAGAAGTTTACCCTCATCACATTTGACTAAACGAAGGAGTGAAATGCACACTCATTTTGGTATGAAAACCTATCTTACAGTATAAGAAAGTGGGGGAGAAGGAGATATTGCAAGGGAGGGGATGATGGAGGGGAGGGCAAAGGGAGGAGGGAGCAATTTGAAGGCAACACTTGGGGAGGGACAGGATCAAGAGACAGAAGAGAAACAATGAGGGGCAGGTTAGGAGGGATGGTAATTCAGTTAGTCTTACACAACACGACTATCAGGGAGGTCATTTGCAAAACTACACAGATAGGGCCTATATTGAATTGCCTGCTGTCCCAAAGGGAATGGATGGGGAGGGAGGGATGGGGAGAATTTGGAACTCAAAGTTTTAGGAACAATTGTTTAGTATTGATGTTGCAACTGGGAAAGAAGACATACAGTTAATGAGGAATAGAAAGTCATCTGGCCCTACAAGAGAAAAGAGAAGATGGAGACAAGAGAAGGGAGGGATGACAGAAGAGAGGGCAGATTGGAGATAGGGAAATTAGAGTGCTTGGGGTATTGGGGTGGGGGAGGGGAGAAAAGGGGAGAAAAATTTGGAACCCCAAAATTTGTGAAAATGAATCTAAAAAGTTAAATAAATAAATAAATAAATTTAATAAAAAAAAATATTTATTTTGCCGACTAGAATATCTAGAATAACAGGGCAGTTTTCCTTGATAATTTCATGAAAGATGATGTCTAGGCTCTTTTTATGATCATGGCTTTCAGGTAGTCCCATAATTTTTAAATTGTCTCTCCTGGATCTATTTTCCAGGTCAGTTATTTTTCCAGTGAGATATTTCACATTATCTTCTATTTTTTCATTCTTTTGGTTTTGTTTTGTAATTTCTTGGTTTCTCATAAAATCATTAGCTTTCATCTGCTCCATTCTAATTTTTAAAGAACTATTTTCTCCAGTGAGCTTTTGAACATCCTTTTCCATTTGACTATTCTGCTTTTTAAAGAATTCTTCTCCTCATTGACTTTTTGGACCTCTTTTGCCAATTGAGTTAGCCTATTTTTAAAGGTGTTATTTTCTTCAGTATTTTTTGGGGTTTCCTTTAGCAAGCTGCTGACTCGCTTTTCATGATTTTCTTGCATTGCTCTCATTTCTCTTCCCAATTTTTCTTCCACCTCTCTAACTTGATTTTGAAAATCTTTTTTGAGCTCTTCCATGGCCTGAGACCATTGTATATTTATTTTGGAGGTTTGGGAAACCTTAACTTCCTCTGAAAGTATGCATTGTTCTTTCTCATCCAAAAGGATGGAAGAAAATATCTGTTCACCAAGAAAGTAACCTTCTATAGTCTTATTTTCCCCTTTTTTGGGCATTTCCCCAGCCAGTTATTTGACTTTTGAGTCCTTTGTCAAGAGCAGGGTATACTCTGGGGACCTGTGAGTTCTCAGTTCCTCCAAGGTGGCACAATGAAGGGTCAGGAGTTCATTCCTCCCCTGGCCTGAGCACTGGTTTGGGAGCAACCAAAAACTTTTCTGCCCAGAATCTGCAATTAGAATTCCCTTATCACAACAGCTTCAAACTCTGCCAGAGCTCCTCCTTACTCTTGGGCCTGGCTCAGGGCTGAGGCTCAGATCAGCAGCTCAATTCCCCCAGGGGATTTGGGCTGAGGGCTCCACAAATGGTTGCTGCTGCTGACTCTGCACCACTGCCACATGGGGCCAGGGCTAGAGGAGGACCCTGCTCCCTTGTCACCAAGGTGGAAAAGCTTTCTCACTGACCTTTGAAGCTGCCTTTGGCATTTGTGGGTTGAGGGATCTGAGAACCATGCTGCTGCTGGGCATTCTGCCCCCATAGCCTGTTCCAATCCTGTTCTTCCTGGTGCTGTGCAGCCAAGGCTGGGCTGTGCTCCATTCAGTGCCTCATGTGATAGAGCTTTCCTGTCGGCCTTCCAGGCTACCTTGGGATGGAAATTTCTTTCACTCTGTTGTTCTATTGCTTCCGCTGCTCTCGAATTTGTTGAGAGTCATTTTTTACAGGTATTTCATGGGCTGTGGGGGAAGAGCTAGAGCATGTGCATCTTTCTACTCTGCCATCTTGGCTCTACCCCACACTTTAAAATTTTCAAGGTACATTCTTTATAGCAATATGTAACTATGCTCAAGGTCTATAAAACAATGTATACTATTTGACGTAGCAATATCACTACTAGTTATGTATAGTCAAAGAGATAAAAAACAAAAAGGAAAAAGATCCATATATACAAAAATATTTATAGCAATTCATTTCTGAGGGTAAAGAATCAGAACTTGAAAGGGTGCCCATCAATAGGCGAATGGCTGAACAAGTTGTGGTATGTGATTATGACTGTAATATAAGAAAGGATGAGTAGGATGCTCTCAGAAAAACCTGGAAAGACTTGTACAGGCTGATGCCAAATGAAATGTACTGTGTACAAAGTAACAGCAATATTGTAAGATAATCAGCTGTGAATGACTTAGCTATTCTCAGGAATACAACAATCCAAGACAACTCTGAAAGACTTAGAATGAAAAATGCTATCCATCACTAGAGAAAGAGATGATGGTATCTGAATACATACTGAAGTGTACTTTTTTCTCTATTTTTCTTGAGCTTTTTCTCTTGTCTATGTTTTCTTTCACAACATGACTATTATGAATGTTTTGCATGACTATACATACATAACCTATATCAATCTGCTTGCCTTCTTAATGGGGTGTTGTGGGGAAGAAGAGAGAGAGAATTTGGAACTCAAAGTTTTAAAAAGGAATGTTAAAAATTAGTTTTATATGTAACTGGGAAAAATAAAATACAAAAATTAAAAAAAATTATCAAGATACTTTATGTACATTTGTTAGGTGTGTATTGCCCATGTAAGATGTGTACATCTAAATGGGATGTCTAATTGCGTAGACAAGTAGACGAAGGGGAGACATTGGTCGATGTGATCTGAAGTCTGGATTGTCTCTGAGGAAACAGGGAGAGCCAAAGACAGCTGTCTGGCAAGTCCCAGAGCACTTGGAGGTTGTCCAAGAAGGGTATTTGACAAGATTATTTCTTTCTCTCTACCCATCCCCCACTAAATATTGATGGTCTAGGGGTGTATAGGTTCATAATAAAGTCACTTTCCTGGCCTCTGTACCTTAGAGGGAAGAGGGTAGCACTTAATTTAAACTCTTCAAAAAATTTGACTACTTCCTACAAAATGCTAATTACACAAATGACTATCACAAATAGAGAACAGGAAGTAAATCCATATACCTAAACAAATAGTAAACAAAAAGTAGAGATGTTATTTAGATTAGTATACCAGAAAATACACAAAGTGCATGAGCTCATCCACTGAAAACATAACTCAGCTCATTCCAAGAGAGAGGCCTAATCTCATCAAAAGGGAAATTTTCCCGCGATCAGTAGGGAGACAAACTAGAAATGAGGGACATTTTGAGGAGTTGGCGTCTCCTACATGTCTGGTAATTTTAAAGTGGCAACTTCTCCATCTTTCTAGAGTTGGTCCCTAAGACAGTTTAACACCATACACTGTCTCTCTTCTCCAAAACTCTCATGTCAATTTCTCTATTCATGTGGTCATGTCACATTGCAACAGCATTCTTTCCACCAATTAGAAGCATCTCATGTAAAATGCCCCAGACTATGTGATAAGAAAATTCTGACTCAGGCTTTCTGCCACCACTGAGCTAAGAAAACTCTGCGCTGGACTCTATCTTGAACTTCCTGACATTGTTTGTTTGAAGGAAGCAGATCACATACCTTCTGAAGTTGCCCAAATCAAGCTTGAGACATAAACTATAGCTCCAGTTTTGATCAGATAGTTCCCTGGTTTACCTAATGTAGACATCTTTATCTTCCTCTTCCACAGTCTGAAAATTTCCACTGTACCCACCCTGCTTCTGTATTCATATTCTACGTAAAGTTACAAAAACTAAGCTCAGGGCTGATTAATTGGTAAGTGTTTAGTGCTGCTCACGCTCTGAGTATAATAAAACTGTCTTTCCTCTCCTATCTCTGCACCATTGATTGGTGATTAGTAGCAGTATTTAGTCAGTGAACTCTTGAACAATTTTGTCACAACAATTTTGAAAGTTGGGTTATACTTTGATCTTCACAGCTATGTGAGATGGGTATTATTGTCCCCATTTTGCAGATGAAGATATTCAGAGAGGTTAAGTGATAATCACACATCTAGAAGGATCGGAGGTAAGAATTGAACCCTGGTCTCCCCTGATTCCAAGACTAGAGCTCCAAAGCAAGTAACATATAACGCATGGAATGTGAACTAGAGTATTGTAGTAGATGGAGGGCCAGTTTTGGTGTCAGGAAAATTTGTGTTTTTCCCAATGACACATCTTACTTCCGTCTCATACTTGTTATGTGATCACAGATACATCCCTTTATCTCTCAGTATACCAGACACTTCTTAAGATCATGAGTCACATTGGACTGAAATGCATTGGTGTTCTGGGTTTCTACACTGGAAGTTTCTCTTACATAAAAAAATCATAATTCTAGATCTTTTACCTCTTCTAAAATATATAGTGAAATAACTTTTTTTTTCTTTTTGTATACATTTGCAATGGCTATTTAGAATGACTAGAGATACCCTCTTGGATATCTTTCAGTTTTAAATTCATGTTTCTATGATCCCATGTTTCCAAACTGTTTTTCTTTAACTATATTCATTGCTTTAAAAGAATTCTTTCCCACTTCAAATGTAATCTGAAATAAAACATGATATGGTTGCATTGAAGGTTACATTGATATTCAATGTCAAGAGATCTAGAGAAAGGCCCCTCAAAATCACATGTAGATTTCCTCCTGTGAACTATTTGTGGAAGGACATGGAAAAAAGTTGCTTAGGATGAGATAATACTAAAAATTGCACATGAATGTCATTTCTAAACCTCTATGTGCTACTACTAGTAATAATAATTATGGCTGATGTTTAGGAAATGCTTTCAAGTTTACAAAGTGCTTTATATGTATCATATCATTTGAGCCTTATGAAAGCCTTGTGAGGTATTGTGAATGAATAATTGAATTAATGAATGCAAATCCTTTATTAAGTGCTTTATTGTTGTCGTTCAGTTGTTTCAGTTGTGTCCAGCTCTTCGTGACCCCACTTGGGGTTTGTAGCACCAAAGTGACATTCACACAACCTACAGCAGCCGTGAATACGCCGGCATAATTCTGAGTCATGAAGCATAACAGACTGTCCACATGGAAGACAGAACTAAAATATTTATTCAAACATTAGAAAGTCAAATCCCAACACCAAAAAGCCAAATCCATCATAGCAACCAAGAAATCTATACACAATAACAATGCAGAGGGCAACACCATCCCCAAGTCTTCCCCTTGCTAGGGCCTTCCCACAAACCAGCTCTCTTAAACAAATCACAAGCAGGCTCTCCTATTCATGCTAGATGCTACCTTTCATAGCTCTGATTGTTCTCTATCTTCCTCTCAGCTCAGCTCCAGCTTCACCTCTTCCTGTTCCAGGTGACTTGACTTATGTAACTCAGGCTTCCAGGTGACTTAAGCGGGTCACATGGGTCTATTAATGGATGGAAAATATCTTCCCATTAAGAAGCGTAATTACATTAACAACAAGCAAAAATGCATTATCAATACAGGGTTTTCTTGCCAAAGATACTAGAGTGGTTTATCATTTCCTTCTCCAAATCATTTTACAGAGGAGAAAACTGAGGCTAACAGGATTAAGTGACTTGCCCAGAGTCACCCAACTAGTAGTGGCTGAGTTATATTGTATTGTATTGTGTTGTATTACATTATATTATATGTTATTATTAAGTCCAGTGCTAAGCAGTATAGAGACACAAATGCAAAAGCAAAGTCAGTTCCTGCTCTCAAGGACCTTATATTTTAATGGGGAAAACAATACATGGAGGGGAATAGTACTCAGAGAGGGACACTTTGGACATGAAATGTATGGGATGATTAGAGAGGTCATTGGAGAATAGATTGACAGACTCAGATCAGAAACAATGACAACAATTTTATCACAGCTCATGACTTCAGAAGTGGGTGGGGGAGTGGAGGAAGAAAGTATTCTCACATGAGCAGAAAGGTAGTTATTAAGATGTGAGTAGAGTAATAAATGAAACACGGTCAGGGATTTCCTGAAATACTGGTCCAGGAGAGGCTGTCACTAATTAGGACAATGAGGCATCAGGGCAGAAGCTTCTCAATTTACAGATGAGGAAAATCAGAGAGAAAATGATTTGCTTACAGTGTCATAGATAGTCAATAGCAGGATTTTAATCTATATCTTTCCAAATTCCAGTTTATCACTTCATATACATACAAACTATTCCTTCTTCCATCTGGAAGGCTTGGGAGTACAGTGGATAGAATGCCAGACCTGCAATCAGGAAGACATCTTCCTGATTTCAAATCTGACCTCAAACACTTACTAGCACTGTGACCCTGGACAAGTCACTTACCCCTTTTTGCCCCAATCTCCTCATTTGTAAAATAAATTAGAGAAGTACATGGCAAACTACTCTAGTATCTTTGCCAAGAAAACTTCAGATGGGATCATGAAAAGTCCACATGACTGAAAAAATGGCACAAGGAGCAAAACCTCTCACCTACTTACCCCATCTAACACAGCACCTGGAACATCAAAGGTGCCCAAGGAAGGGGCTGAAAGATTAAATGATTAATGAGGTAGCCTTGTTAACTTCATGTGACATTGTACTCCTAAAATGATTTCCACTCATTTCCACCCTTGTTTTATACTAATCACAATATTCAAGGTCATAACTTGTAATTTTATGCCCAGAACACTTGGCATGAAGTACATCCTTAGTTAATTTAGAGGTAGAGTAGATACTCCCAGGACACCATGAGTCTGCCTTTTGGGAGGCTCCTATTGTTGAGTAGGAAGCAAGGGAAGGCCAAAGCAAGGATAGGAAGTCACCATTTGGCAGCTTCCAATTTTAACTATTCTTATTAATAAGGTACCAAGATAAAAAGTTGTGTATGTCCACTCTTAATTTTCATGTCCTGGAGTAAAGGCTTGGATAACCCACCCTAATTATTGCTCTGGGAATGCTGCTTGGTGACTTCAGGTAGAAAAAAATAATGTAATCAAAAATATGCAAAATAGAGTAGATTGGTGAATTTGGGTATAAAACTTGTGATCTTATTTCTATTCACATATTATGAATGTGTAGTTCCTTCCTTATATGATCAAATATAAATCTCTAGAAGCTAAAAATAAATAAAGAATGTGTTGGCAGCCACTCAAATCTATTTAATAAATGAGTCAATCTGCTAACTTGACTGGTTGGATTTTCAGTCTACAAGGAGCCAGTTCAGGAGTTCAAGTTTGCATCACCTGCCCTATTAGGCTGCTATAAAAAGGGTCACAAGGACAAACTCGTGCTTGGCAAGTCAGTTTACAATCTACCTCCACAACGAGATAAAATAAGTTTACTTTTCTGTTGAAAGAAAATATTTATTAGATTTCTGCCATGAATCTTATATATTACACTTGCAAAGAGATATCAGAGTTCAGTGAAAAGAAACCATTATCTTACATAAAGAGCTAAGAGGTATTAATTTTTCCCACTACTGTACCAGTTTACAGAAATTTTAACACCTGAATGGAAAGATGTACAGTATTTAAAAATAATAATTTAGATTTGCAATATTGATTTTATGCTAACAATTCTTATGGGTAACTTTTAGGATAGAATTCAAATAATCTCTGATTTTTGATCATTTTAAAATCTTGTAAATGCATTAGAGGAATAAAATGTACTCTGACGCAATTTGAAAACACATCCTTTCTACCAAAAGAAAAGGCTTCTATGCTAATAAATTAGACTTCATATTAAAAATGAATAATAATTCTGTGCTATGGGTACATACTTTTTTTTTGTAATGTTAGATGATTATTGGGCTAAGTTTTCTGAGTGTAATTGGACATTTGTTTGTATATATTAGCCAAAGCCCAAAATAGAAGTGGTCATTAAATTATAACATGGGAATTGATATGTACTAAAAGAAAATAACCAGTAACAATGTCCTTTGCATTTTTCAAACATTCCATATGGTTCTGTCCATATTGAGAGATCTATGACTGGAAAAGTAGAATCAATCATGTTGAATAACTTAGAGATGACAAGCAATGACGTAAGGTTGGTCTGTGAAATATCCATACAATGACAAGAGATCTTGAGAATGGTTCCTAGTATATTGAGGAGATTGATTGTAGAGGGTTTACAGAAGAACATGCACAGGAGTCATACAACCATGGATGAGTTGTAATCTCATTAGTAGAAGTACTCACCTCAATTGGATTATAATGCTATTGAAGTATGGCTAGTACATAATAGGAACTTAATAGGTGCTTGTTAATACATATAGTATCAAGACATTTCAAATGTCCAGTGAGTGACTTCACATAGAATTTGCTGTTACAGTGTGCTGGGAGCCAGGAGATCTGAATTTTAGTTCTGCCTCTGACTTTTCATCTCTTAATACCTCCATTTTTATATTGAAGCAACTATTCTTCCTCTTTTGGAGATGGCAAGATAAAATATAAAAACATATGGGGTTCTGTTTACCTGTATGACTTTGAAGCAGGAATCCTTTTTCTGATATGACTTAGGGGGGCGGAGCCAAGATGGGAGTGAGAGCAGCGACTCACCTAAGCTCTCGGACAAACTCCTCCAGGTACCTCTGAAAGGAGAATCTGACCACATTTTGGAGGTGCAGAATTGAGTGGGAGACAGACGGTGACGGATTCGGAGCTCAGGTGGGACTGGAAGGTCCACGGGAAGGATCTGTTCCGCGGGGGTGAACCCACAGCGCACAGCGCAGCGTGGCCAGCGCAGCACGGCCAGCGCAGCAGAGCAGAAGAGATCCAAGAAACCTGAGTGGCGGGCAGAACCAGAGGAGCGGCACCCGGGGTGGGAGACAAGCCGAACCAAGTCGTGAGAGCCGCGGAGCGCCAGATATCAGCGCAGCAGCTCCTGAGACCTTCAGCCCGAAGATCAAACTTCAGTAAGTCACTTACTTGAACTTCCGGGAGCCAGGATGGCGGAGTGATCAGCTAATGCTCTCTCCTTCCCCCTTGATGACCGTGAAAGAACCATAAAATATCTCCCCAGAAAAATCCCAGATCAGTAGAATTAGAAGGAGACCAATAGTCTCATAACACCTGAGACGAGGAAAATAGCTAAGGGGGATTCCTCATACGGTGGCAGAGGCAAACCTGAAGGACAGAGGACCCAGGGCAGAGAAAATTTGCACTAGGACCCAGGCAAGCCTCACCGCCAGGAGAGGAGCCCCAGTGGGAACACGCATTAGCATCTAGGCGTGCCTCAGCTGTCCAGGGGAATCAGAAAGACAATAGGGCAGTTGGGATTACCAGCTCCTGAGCTTGCCTATGCCTCAATTCAGCTGAGATCTCCTGGGACCAGACCACTCCTCCTCCGCACTTAACAAGCTAAACCCAGGGCTGATCAGGAAAACACCAAACAAAAACCTGCTTTTAGCTTTTTCACACATCATCTCAGCAAAAAGTTCTCTAACTTCTGACTGAAGGAACCAGAAGCCACAACACTCAATCAAAATCATGAACAGGAAAAAGAAGAGGGCCGAAAGAACCATAGAATCTTTCTATGGGGATAAGGACCAAAACACAAACCCCAAAGAGGTCACAGCTGAGACTGTACTTCCATCTGAAACTTCAGAAGGGACTATGAACTACTCGCAAGTACAAGCAGCTCTCCTGGAACAGCTGAAGAAGGAAATAGAAGATAAACTGGCCAATGATTTTAAAATTATTAAGAAAGAATTCACTGATGAGAACATCTCCTTGAAAAGGAAAATTGAACAAATGGAAAAAGAAGTTCAAAAATTAACTGGAGAAAATAAATTCCTGAAAGGCCAAATGGAAAAGGAAGTACAAAAATTAACTGGAGAAAATAGCTTCTTAAAAGGAAAAATTGGGCAGATAGAAAAAGAGATACAAAAGTTAACAGAAGAAAACAATTTGATGAAGATTAGAATTGGGCAAGTAGAAACTAACGACTCAATGAGACAGCAAGAATCAGTCAAACAAAATCTAAAGAATGAAAAGATAGAAGAAAATGTAAAATATCTAATTGGAAAAAGAACTGACCTGGAAATAGATCCAGAAAAGAAAACTTAAGAATTATTGGCCTGCCAGAAACCCAGGATGGAGAAAAGAGCCTGGACAATATCTTCCAGGAAATCATCAAGGAAAACTGCCCAGAAGTACTAGTTTCAGAGGGCAAAACAGTCATCGAAAGAATCCACCATTCCCCTCCTGAAAGGGATCCCAAACTCAAAACCCCAAGAAATATAGTTGCCAAATTCCAGAGCTATCAAGTGAAGGAGAAAATATTACAAGCAGCCAGAAAGAAACAATTTAAATATCAAGGAGATACAATCAGGATTACACAGGACCTTGCAGCTTCTACATTAAAAGATCGAAAGAATTGGAACCCAATATTCCGTAAGGCAAAGGAGCTGGGACTGCAACCAAGGATCAACTACCCAGCAAAGTTCAGCATAACATTTCAGGCAAGGAGAAAGTCATTCAACGAAGTAAGGGATTTCCAGAGTTTCCTGACCAAAACGCCAGAACTTAATAGACAATTCGATCTTCAAATGCAGGTCTCAAGAGAAACATAAAAAGGTAAACAGTGGGGGGGGGGGGACAACTTGCTACTCAATGAGGGCAAGTTGTTCACCTCCCTATGAGGGAAGATGATATCTGTTTATCTTGAGAACTGTGCGTCTATTAAGAAATATAAAAGGGATAAGCATAGGGGGAACGGGTATAAAGTAAATGACAGCATGATAAAAAATGTGATTTAAGTATGAGAAGGGAGTGTAATAGGAGGTGTGAAAAGGAGGAAGCAGAAAATGGCAAATTACATCACAAGAAGAAGTACAAAATCATAGTAGAGGGAAAGAGGGGAGGGAGATGAGCATTGTGTGAGAGGTACTCTCATTGGATTTGTTTAAAGGACAGAACAATAAACTTAAGTAGAAAATCCTAACTAGCTCTATAAGCAGTGGGAGGGGAAGGGGGAAGAAAGGGGAGGGAGGCAAAAGGGAGGGAAGAAGCAATAAGAGTAAAGGGGAGTTAAAGGGAGGGGGGCTAAAAGAAAGAGGGGAAGGCGGCAAGAGGAGGTGGTGAAAAGTGAATACTAGTGAGGAGGGGAAGGGAGACCGCAGAGCTAAAAGCACAAACGGTGGGAAAGAAGATGGAGGGAAATACACAGATTGTAATCATAACTGTGAATGTGAATGGAATGAATTCTCCCATAAAATGGAGACGGATAGCAGAATGGATTAAAAGCCATAATCCAACAATATGCTGCTTACAAGAAACACATTTGAAACGGGGGGATACACATAGGATAAAGGTTAAAGGATGGAGCAGAATATATTGTGCTTCAGCTGATGTAAGAAAGGCAGGAGTAGCAATCCTAATCTCAGACAAAGCAAAAGCAGAAATAGATCTAATCAAAAGGGATAAGGATGGAAACTATATCCTGCTAAAAGGCACCATAGACAATGAAGCAATATCATTACTAAACATGTATGCTCCAAGTGGTATAGCATCCAGATTCTTAGAGGAGAGATTGAGGGAGTTGAAGGAAGAAATTGATATGACTTAGACCAGATGGCCAACTAGGTCCCTTCTAACTGAAATTCTATGATTCAATTGTCTTTAATATGTAGTATCAATGTATGTGAATGGATGAATTAAAAAAAATTATTAAGCATATATGTAAGCTCTGGGCTTACATTTTCAGAGTAAGATGCTCTAAATCTCTCATTTATGTTTTTAGTATACCTATGGGCTCAAGCACCCCAGTTTCATTTAATCAATTAGCTTTTACAGAGGCATATTCTCTGCAAAGACATAAGAGCAGTACAAACATCTTCCCCTTCCCCTAATATCTGGTGCACATTTTTCTTATGTCATCTTGGTCCCTGAGGAATTCACTTCCCCCCCTTTTTTTGACAAGGGTAAATGATTGGAATTGGGTCTTTCCAGGGTAGGAGCTCAGTGGACACTCAGCACATCCTAGTGCTGAGAAGCACAAGAGCTTTGATTAGCTATTTCCAACCTGGGCCAGTTGAGCCCTCATTAGGCCGCTTGGTACAGTCTTACTGCAGATACCTTATGTTAGCTCACTGAAGCTTAGAACTCTCAAGCTTAAGTGATGCATTTCTTTATGCTCAATTTTGAAATTTGTTCACCCACAAAAAAGAGAAAGGCAAAGGAATAAGGGGCTAGCACTTTGTCTGGATACAGTCAGGAATAATAACAGTAGACCTCCTTCAAAGAAACTGTTTTCCATATTCCAGAATGGCAACATGGTATCATGGGTGGGAATGCAGGACCTGGATTTCCTGTGTGATCTTAGTAAAAACTGTTTCCTTTTTCCAAAGGTGATATATTAAGGAGATAAAGCTAAAAGGCTATTTATTGATTTATATATATATATATATATGTATATATATGTTTTGTATATATATACATATATTATAATTCATGTAAAGGCTTTTAAAATTATTTGCATTTTCATTTTGCACTATACTTTTAGGACACAATAAATTATACATAATTGTGTGTTTTAATAACAATATGAAAGTACACATTATTTCACTAACCAGTACAGCTTTAACTTGAACTATAGTAACTGAACAATTTACAAAACAGCTCATGTTTCTATGGTACTTCATGGTTTATATAGCAACAATCCTGTTAGGGTGATAATCTATGTGTTGCCCCCATTTTATAGTTGGAAAAAATGTTCAATGAACAGCTTCATGAATATCATACAGGTAGTAAATTGGAATGACCACACTTGAACCCATCTTTTCTGACACCAAGATGAGAGAGAGCGTTTTCCAGTTTGCCTTACAGGATTAAAGCTCTAATAGAGAGCTAGGGAAAGCAATGGATAAAGTGTTGGACTTGGAGTAAAGACAATCTGAATAGGAATTCTGCCACCAATGCACCACCTGCTGAAATCAGCATCAGTTCCCTTCCAAACAAAACAGAATAGCACTGTGGTAAAGGCATAAGGCATAGTGGAATAGCAGTGACCTTAGAGTAAGGACATTGTAGTCGAAGGCCAGGAATTGAAACTGAACTAGATATATGATACTGTACTCAAGCTGTTTTACCTCTTGAAACTCAGTTCCCTCTTCTGTAAAATGAAGATGAAAGGCCTAGATGATTTTTAAAGACCCTCCAAACTCTGGCATCTTTGAATTCCTGAGCCAGACGGCTAAGTGAACTTCAGTCATTGGCCACTGCTGGTAAGTATAACATAATTTCACAGAAAAGTACATAGACGACTTTAGAGTAAATCTAACCAGAAGCCCTGAGGTTCTTCCCCTTTCCAGTTGGGATTTTTTTTTTTTAATTTTTTGAGTAGGCAAACTATGTCTTCTTTTGCCTCATTTCTTGCCAGCCTTAAATCACCGAATGGGTGTAGCCTCAGACAAACTGAGACCTGGCGTAAAAAGCCAAGGTTTCCCAATGCATTTGTGGTCATCTCTAGTTGTCCTGATCTATGTCTTGCCACTGGACTCAGATGACCCTGGAGGAGATAGTGAGGCTGATGACTCCGCACAGCTCTGCCTCACTTAAATCCAATTTACTTGTAAGCCAAGACATCACCCTCTTCCAGAATGAAGGTCAAACCACACCTAGGTGAGGATGGATTCCTTCCCGTTTTCTGCTTCCAAGACGCAGCTTTTTGTTTTCTTGATTCAAAGTGTCCCTAGTGTGTTTTAGTTACCCTGTATAGCAGTAATAATCACATTTCATTGCCAATTTATGATAAGGTACAAAATGCTTCCCCCCTCCCACCAAACTTGTGAGGTATATGATTACAATTCCATTTTGCTGATGAAAGTTGTCACCAGAAAATTGTAAGCAGAAGGTGAAAATTGTTACTGGTATAAGTTTCTGCTCCAGGATGAACAGAATCAGATTCAGAGATGGAAAGAACTCTAGGATGCATCTGGCTCAAATATTTAGAATCAAAAGGCCTGAGTTTGAATATTGGCCCTACCACTTACTACCTATGTGATCTTGGGAAAATCCTCTGTGAGCCTCAGCTTTTCCAGTTTATAAGGAGTTAGCCTAGTTATATCATACTATGAAAAAACCTCTTAATTTTGTAGTTGAGGAAACTGAGGCCCACTGAGGTTAAGTGATTTAAGGCAATTAACTGGCACACTTGATAGAGAGCTGGGCCTGGACTTAGGAAGACCTGGATTCAAATCTAGCTTCAGACACTTGTGAGCTGTGTGACTATGGGCAAGTCACTGAAATGTGTTTGCCTTAGTTTCCTCATCTACAAAATGGGAATAATAGCACTTACCTCCTAGAGTTATAAGGATCATGAGAATAAAGCACTTAGCATAGTGCCTGGCACATAGTAGGTGCAATGTAAATGTTAGCTAACTATTTATTATTTGTTATAAATGGCAAAGTCAGAATTACAGAATCACAGAATGTTTAAAATGAAAAAGGATCTTGGCAGCACATGTGCTCAAAATAGAATCCCTTCCACACTATAACAATAGTCATCTGGCTTCTAGCTCCAAAACCTGTAATCTTTTCACAAGTCTTCTAACTAAATCTCAGCCCTTCCAACTTACTAATTGTGACTCTCTTCGCTTATTTGCAAAAGAGTGTTGCATTAAAGAATCAAGGCCCTTTTCCAGTTCTAAAGCTGTGATCTTATAAACAACCATTCTTTCTACCATGCTGGTAATGGGATTTTTGTTATTTAGATTCAAGGCTTGACTGCTGCTTACTGTGTGACCTAGGGAAGAAAGTTCTTTCCCTTTCTTTGAACCAGTTTCTTCATCTAAAGGGGATGTTGGGGGGTGCAATGGATAAAGTATCAAGTCTTAAGTCTGGAAGACTCATCTTCCTGAGTCCAAATCTGTCCTGCGACACTTATTAGCTGTGTGTCCCTGGGGAAGTCACTTAACCCTGTTTGCCTCAAGTCTCTCATCTGTAAAATGAGCTGGAGAAGGAAATGGCAAACCATTCCAATATCCTTGCCAAGAAAACCCCACATGGGGTCATAGAGTCAGATATGACTGAAACAACTGAACAACTTAATCTGAAACTGAAGATCTGGAGTTGGAAAGGGGCATTAGGGATCATCTAGTGCAGCGATGTCAAAAACAGGCAGCATTGTGGGCCACTTCCCTGAGTGTGGCTGAAGCACATTTAAATGTAATTGGAAAGTAATTAATAAAATAAATAAGAACTATATTAGAAGATATATTTTATGTCTTTTTCTAAGCCAAAACAATATCTGGCTGGAAGGGATCCTGATATATGATTTAATGAGCCCTGTTTCTATTTGAATTTGATGTCACTGATCTAGTCTTATTTCACTGATGAAGAAACTCGTGATCAGAGAGGTTCTAACTCGCCCAAGGACACACAATTGGCAGAGAAAGTTCTTATAGGGTTGATTAATCTAGACAACCTCCAAGTTTCCTTCCTACTCTAAATATTATGATATTAAATGTGTCCACAAGGTTCTTAGAGACAAACACCAAAGAAACCTCCCTGATTTGCCAAAGTTCATAATCAATCACCTGCAGCTGTCTGTTTAGAAAGCAAGGTCTTCCTTTTCAGATATCACCCGTTTAGCACACTCTATAATTAACCATCCTGGCTCTGACTACTGGAGATTCAGTTAGTGCAATAATGAGACAGTTTGATGATGTTTGGAAGTTTCAGAGTAACTGTGAAATGAGGACACAGGATAAAAACACCTTATAATCTTATCACAAGACAGCTTTTCCCCAGCAATCAGCATTTCATATAATTACATCATCAAGCCTTGATGACTAATTGCTCATTTCACATATATTCTTCCTTTCTGAAAAGTACAGAAAAATCTAGCTGCTAAATATTTCCCTTGAGAAAAAAAAAATCTGCAGCAAGTTTCTGATAGTCTTATACATATCTATCTATCTATCTATCTATCTATCTATCTATCTATCTATCTATGTATGTATCTGTATATATCTATCTATATATGTGTGTGTGCATACTGCTTCACATGTATAAGCATCATTAGCAACAGATAATTAAGGGGGGTACACATCAATTATGGAATGGCTGAACAAATTATGTTAACTGAATGTAATGGGATACTATTGTACTACAACTGCTTCTAAAAACTAAGCAAGAACTATATGAACTGAAGCAGACTGGAGTAAACAGAACTAGGAATATACTATAAAAAACAACTTTGAAAGACTTAGGAACTGTGATCAATGCAATAACCCAGGATTTCAGATGAAACATTCTATTCACCTCCTGACGGAGATGGTGGACTCAGCAGCGACAAAATGAAATATATATTTTTTGGATTGACCAATGTGGAAATTTGATTTGTTTCACATTTTTGTTAAAAGGGTCTTCCCTCCCCACTTTCTCAACTAAGGACAGGGATGGTAGAGAAAGAAAATAAAGTGTGTTAAAAAAGAGAGAGAGAGAATGAAATCAACCTTCATGTCACAACACCAGTCGTATCCAAAAGTATATGAGAGGAAAATATCATTTAAGAAATATTCTCTTACAAAATGATGAATATTGACTAAGCACAGAATAAGTTTTATTATACTCAGAATTAGAAAACTAGATCTTATCTCAGTTACTTTCAAGGTAAAATGAAATTCCAAATGTGACTTGTTTTCTCTTGTATTTAAAATAATTCTTATTGACAAGCTAAAATATCCAGGGAATGAAGTAGAAAATAAATAAGTGAACGTGTATGTGTGTAAATTTCCCCCTTGAGAATCCAAACCTACTTGTAAATTGAAACTTGTACAGTGCAGAAAAGCCTCTATTGTCAAGAGTTTCTTTAAGGTGCCTCAATGTGTTCCTTCTGTTCTTCAATAAGATGCAGGCCTTAGCTTTGAAAGCTAATTTGCTTCAAAACTGGGATTCAATTGTTTGATCGATAACAACTTTAATCTGAAATTTTAAGTCTGGTCATTTTGATGGAGTGCTTGAATGCCTGTGCTTGGACTCCTTTTCTAAAATCACATTTCTTTCTAAAAATCACATTTATCCCTAGCCTCAAAACCCTATGCCAGGCAGTTTCTCACCAACCCAAGGAGAGCCTCCCGTAGATATCTCTCCCTGACACTGTAGCCAGATGCACCTATAGAATTTATTAGTGTGAACCAGCTGTGTACTGGTTGAACTAGCCATACACTGGGTCATAAAGATATTTACTACTCATTGACCAATAATATGTCTTCTACGCTTAGACATACATATACGCCCTCTTACCTCGTCTAACAAGACATCGAAGAGAGCAGCTTGGGTATTTCTCACTCAGTCCTGACCATTGGTTGACTAAGTTAAGGTTCAGACCTAAAATCACAGCTCCATGTAGCTCGCCTTTGGGCTATTTTCCAATGAAATCTGGGTAAAATACCTGCCCAGTAGATAATAAAAGTGCATGTTCCTTTAAGAATTAACCACTCCTTAATCCCACCCTGAACCACCTTAGTTAGCATATTTAGTACATTTTTTACTATAGAATATCCTATACAAACTTTAACTGTACCCCTCTAAGGTTGCAGGCTCCCTAAGAACTCTTGCCCCCTGAAAAGGGTAATAAATCTTTACCACCTGACCTCAAGAATGCTTGAGTCTGTGAATTCTTTCAGGACAACCCACCCAGGGAACTCCAGTCTTGGGGTTCCTGTATCTTTCCAATCCTCATCAATTTGACCATTTCACTCGGCTCTGGCTTTAAACATAATACTCAAAATATCCTACTGTATTTCTAGATGAAAACGTCCATTAGGTAGTAACAGGAAGTGAAATCCCATTCTAAGTACTGTAAACCCGTAATTCATTAAGTATCTGGGGATTAATCTACCAAAGCATACAAAATACTTGTAAGAGAACAACTTAAATGACTAGAGGATTATTTGGTGCTCATGTTTGGGCTGGGCACATATAATAAAAATCTCTGTGCCTCAATTCCCTTATCTGTAAAATGGGAATAATAATAGTACTGGCCTCACATCAACAAATATGTGATGACAACTTAGATGACTAGAGGATTATTTGGTGCTCATGTTTGGGCTGGGCACATATAATAAACCTTAAAGTACTTGTAAGTATATTTTTTTAAAATGACAATATTGCCAAAAAGTAACAAATTTTTAATGATAAACCAATCAAATTACCAAAGGGACACTTTTTAGAACTTGAGAAAATAATGGGGAAAAACAAAAGGTCTAGAATATCAAGGGAAAAAATATAAATAGGGAGGAAGGGGGAAAAACACTTCTAGACTTCAATTTAATTAACAAATTGACCAGCAGCAGACATAAAACTATCTGATACTGGAAGAACCAGGTTTTTTCAACTATAAAATGGGGGCAATACATATGTACAGACCAGACACGGGAAAATCAGAAAGAAGGAACTCAACAACTCAGTGTTCCATCAAGTAGAAAACAGAACTTGATTAAGGGGAAAAAAAATACCCCTACTTGATGAGAAGTGGTGTAGAAACTGGAAAGCAGCTTGGTGGTTATTTTTTTAATACTTTATATCATATTCTATTCTAAATAGATATATAACCTTAATATCAAAGATCACAGCATAAAAAAGAACTAAGAAGTCAATTATACACATCTCACAACTAAGGGTAGGAGATAAGTCCATAACCTAACAAGAGACAGAAGCAATTACAAAAGATAAAATATTTTACATGAACTAAAGTTTCTGTACTAAAAAAAAAATGCACCTAGAAGAAAGGAACTGCATGAATGGGGGAAATCTTCCTATCAAATTTCTCTGATAAGGTTTTAGAATCCAAGAAATATAATCATAAAACCAATAGCCAGTTAGTTCCCAATACATTAGTAAAAGGATAGAAACAGAGTTCTAAGAAAATTGAAAAGTATTAAAAGAACATGAAAGAATGTTCCATATCACTAATAAGAGAATGCAAATCAAAACAATCCCCAGTCAATTGATAAAGATGACAAAAAATGACAATAGTCAACCTTGGGCAACATTGGCAGAATACACATACCATTGTTGGTGGAGCTATCAATCAATCAATTCAACCATTTTGGAAAACAATTTGAAATGATGCAAATAAACAGACTATGTCCGTACCCTTTCACCCAGATTCCTAGAGGTTATACCCCAAGAAAGTCATTGATAAATCCCTATATATGCTGAAATATTTATATATCAGCACTTTTTGTAAAAGCAAAGAATTGGAAATAAGAATAGACATGCAGATTGGGGAATAGCTAAACAAACTGTGGTACATAAAAGGAATGAAATGAAATGTGCATGGATGTTACGAAATGATGCACAGTGAAGTGAGCAGTGAAGAAAATAACATACACGATGACTACAGCGATGTAAATGAAAAGCACTGCACGTATCACTGCACACATCAAAAATGAGTTTTATGAAATTATAAAGAACAAACCTGGCTGAAAAGGGATGAGAGAACATGTTTAACTGACCCCTCTGCTAAGGTGGGAGGTCCATAGGTGTTACAATGTTGCACATTTTCAGACTTTTTCTCTGTATTGATTGGTGGTTGATTTTTTCTTTTATCTTTTAAAAATACTGTTTGTTATTTGGGCTGTCTCTGAGAGGTGGGGAAAGATATTGGGGAAAACTATAATGTAAAAAATAAGAATAAAAACTTTTAGTCCTGAAAACCATCTGAAACCATTTCCTCTCACTGCTATTTTCTTTATTGTCAACAATTTTCATGTCTTTCGCTACAGTAAATTTCTTTTCCTCTTTTCTCTACCCACTTCCCATCATTCTAGGTAGCTATTTCCCTATCCTGCATTAGTTTTGTATTTGAACATTTATAGAAAGTAAGATTTCATTAAGCTTTAAAGATGGAAGGTTAGAGAACATCTAATCCAAGTGTTCTTAACCTGGGGTATTAATGAAACCATAAAGTTTTTAAAAGAACACAGCAGTTACTGGACTAGTTATTTACTTTACAAAATTTTATGTCTAATATTAACAACTATTTACATTTCTGAGGCACTTTATGATCTACAGAGCCCTTTCTCCACAGCAGCCCTCTATGTAAGTAGTATGAGTTCCATTAGGTTAAGTGACTTCTCCAAGGTCACTAGGGCAGCACATAGGAAAAGAGGGATTCAAATGCATACCTCCAGAGTCTCTATCTTTGTACCTCTATATTTCAACAGTATACTGTGTGCCAGTACTTAGCACTGTGCCTGGCACACAAGAGGCCAATAAAAGTGAGATATTAAAATCTTAAAAGTTAAAAAAATCAAGTGTATTTGTGATTTCATCAACTTCAATGTTCCCTCTAATGATGCAGGTTGTAATCCATTCATACTCATTAAATCCTGTCTCTGTCTTTCTATAAATTTACCACAGAGAGGTGCTGAAGATATTCCTTTCTATTACAAGATAACACATTTTCTCATCTTTCAGAAATAAAATATCCACAACTAAAGGTCTGTGATGAATAGCAAAGTTAATTTATTGTCATATATGGACTGGGATTCCACTTTTTGGTACTGCTAATGCAAGTCTCATTTTCCTGCTTTTGAAGGAAAAGTTAATACTATTAACGACTGCAAAGGATACATTGCACAGAAAATATTCAAGTCATTTGAGGAGTAGGCAGTTAGTAAGCTGTATTTTGGTAGTGTTAACATGACTTCTAGATTTTAAAACCTTAAATCATTAAAAAAAAAAAAACCCGATATCAATAGGTTTTACATATATTGACCTAAAATTTCACCAGTGACTTCCAGAGTTTGAAGTAGCACTTTTAAAAAGCACATTTAGCACATTCCTACTCAATTATACCACAGGCTGAAATTATTCAAGATATTTTAGCCTTATTAATTATGCAAGAATTGTAAAAGTGCTTTTCAATAAAATTGTCTTTACAAAGTGAAACCTGGAAAAGCTTAAAATGTCTGAAAATCATACATTTAATAATTTTGAATTCATTTGATCTGAATTTTTAAAGTACTTTTTATAATAAGCAAAAGAAACAGAAAGTTATGTAACCAAGTACAGGCAGAAATATGTAGTCAAAGAATTCTTGAGACAATCCTTGAGGATCAGATTCTCTCTTTGGATAGTGAAAAATACATATAAAATTATTTTAAAATTTCTTTTCTAACAATTCATCTTCCATTAATTAAGGTCCTCTGATGTCTTGGCTCAGTATGGGAATGACCCTAAGGTTTCAAAGGCTACATTAGTGGAACACCAGCTCTGGCACATCTAGATATGCTGGAAAGGCTGCTTTTGTGGCAGGGACAGACTATTTTGTCACCTTAAGATCAACCAAGTTAAGTTTGGAAACACAAAGCATCGTATGGATTAAGACTAACTAGATTATTTTTAACCAAATAATAAACAGCATTTACATAGCACGTTTTAACAAATATATCATCTTTACAATGACCCTGGGAGATAGGTGGTATTATTTCCCCTATTTTATAGATGAGAAAACTGAAGCAGACAGGTTAAGTGATCTGCCCAGGAACACAATTAGTGAAGTGCCTTCCTGACTTCAGGCCCAGCATGCTATGCACTCTAATACTACCTGCCTCAGTGTAATGATTTTGCTACTGACAAAATGGATTATTGAAGTACTTGAAGAATATATAAATATAATTCAACAAGAAAATAAAGGCTAAAAATATTAGAAGATTACATTTAGCTGTTATAATATCATTTAAATAATAAAAACTATAAGTGAAAAGAGGCAGTGTGGTATCATGAAAGACATATGGTCTCAGAGCCAGGAAGACTTGGGTTCAAGTCCTGTCTCTGACATATTGATGAGGTGACTTCAGTGTTCTGCGGTATTCTCTAAGATTATAAATTGTAGAGAAGTAAAGAATTTCATACATGAAATCACAGATCCAGTTCCTATGTACCAATGACTATGGACATTTAAACAACTATAAACCAGAATTAACTCTTAGTACATTAGTACTTCTACTACATTGCCTTGCTAAAAATAAAGGAATTATTATTTTGACAGGCAGCCGTGATATCAAAATCGTAAAAAACAAAAACCTCAGAGAACTAACTTTCAGCAGCATCATTCATTTTCAAATAAGTAATCACTGAATATTTAACCCAAATAAAAAATAAAATCATTCTACATCAAAGGAGTAAAAAGGTATCTTACAGAAAAATACGGAAGTTAATTTTATTTATAACATCAGCTAATTATTATTACTACTCAATTTGGCCTTCCTTTGGAGAATTCACCTGAAGAAATATACTCGTCTAAAATAAACTACTCCAGTGTCTTGTAGAACATTATACAGAGCATTTTATATAAACTATCATACTATGAGGACCTATTTTGGAGTGTAAATTCCTAGCTAAAATGTATGAATCAGAAACTTTTCACATCTATCAACATGCACTAAAGTTCTTTCAAACACTTGCTTTGAAATTCCAACTACACCGCAAAATTCCTTCATATTAAGGCCCATTATTTCTCTCCATGGTTTGTCATTTGAAACTTGCAGAATCAGTTGGTTCATGTATCATTCTGCCACTAGGTGACACTGTTATACATGTAGCTTTAAAAATGGAACTATGATATTAAACAAGGCTACAAATAACATTATTGTATGAAAACAAGAACAGAAAATAAATGCTGACTCAAAGTTAATCCACAATTTAAGAGTTCCTTGTAAAAAAAGAATCTGAAAACAGAAAATAAATGCTGACTTAAAGTTAATCCACAATTTGAGAGTTCCTTATATGAAAGATGGAAATTACTATGGAGTAATTTAAAATTTGATCTATGACTCATATTCCTTAATGCTACTACAATTAATGAATCCAACATGGGTAAAATTTAGTGCATCGAATTCTGGAAGTCAAAAGAATTTGTTACTGTGCAAAATCCACTTATAAAAGCAAACTGAAGTTTAAAAACAAAAACAAAATACTGTATGGCTACTTCAAAATGAACACCAAGAAGATACAAAAATCAAAAAAACCCCAACAAATTACTGATTTTAAAAGAATTTTTTTAGAATTTCACATCTTATGTGTCCCATTTAGTTTCCAGTTCTTAGCAAGCACTTAGTTGTTCCGGCAAAATTACTGCCTCTTCCTTTGGAGAGTCTGGCCATTCACTTTTACAGACTGACTATTTTTTGGTCCTGAATGTGCAAAGTTCCAATCTACTGGATTAAGCAGCTGCTGAGTCTTCTTGTGTGTCCAGTATGGGTTAATAATTACTGTAAGGAGGGCCAGTCCAACAATAAAAAGTGCAAGGTGTGGAAGAGCCATAACGTTCAACAGGCCATCCCAGTGCTGAAAACATACCCACCACATGTGGTAAGTCAAAAACATGCGTCCATGAAACATGTGGATCATCAGCCACTGGTTTACCTTCCAAAACAGAGAATCAGCCCAGCCAGCCTGCAAGGGAAGAAAATAAAATGTTATTCTGTCAACATATTTTCCCCTATAGATTTAACTCATACACATGCAATGGGACAGGAGTTTGCAGGCAAGAGAAAAAAAACATAAGTTTGTTTAGTCTGACTAGAATGTCTCCGCATTTTTTACATTTGGTGAGAGAGAATGTGAAAAAAAGGTATGAAGGAAAGAGTGGGGCCAGACTGTACAGGCCCTTAAATGATAAAGAAATTTATCTCACATGCAAATAGGAGCTGGGTTTCAGAATGCCACAGTCAGAACCTCTGAATTAAGGAAAGTAATTTGGCATGTAATATGAAGGATGGTTTACAGAGAAAAGAGGCTGGAGGCAGGTAGACTTTAGTTAAGAGGCTATTATAGTAATTCAAGTGAAACGGGATGAGGGTCTCAAATAGAGTAATGGTCAAATGAATGAAGAAGAGAGTGTGGATGTAAAATGGCTGCTATGTAGGTAAGATCAAAACTTGGTAACTCATCAGACTGGGAGGAGGGGGTACATGAGAAGGAAAGTCAAGAATTACATGAATTATTCAGAATTTTTGAGTTTTGTTACTGGCTTTGAATGACTAGATTAAGTAATTAATGCTGACTCTTCAGGCTGATAAAAATGTGGAGAGAACTTCTGCTGCAACACTGGTCCTAGGATGTAAAGAATAAAATTTTTACGAAGTAGTTTTGTTATTTAGATAACACAGCCCTGGCTAAGCTTCCACTTGCCACTCTCCCAAAGATTACCTCTTAGAACCAGAGGGAACAGTCTTCAACTAGTCTAACCATCTCAAGAATTGAAGCCAAAAGGTTCAGGTCTTGATCAAGGTCATATAGATAAGTAAACAGAGTCACAGTTCAAATTCAAGACCTTTAACTCCAAATTCAACACTCTTTCCATTGTACCACAAGTCTACCATGTAAGGCAGGATGCTAGGTATTGGGGATACAAAACCAAAAAAGACAGCTTATTTGTCTCAAGAGCCCAACTAAACTCAAAGACTTCAAGGTTGAGGTGAATTTAGGGTAAAGTTTCTGGTTATACTATCTCTTAAAACTATCACCTCAGTCATAAAGAGGGAACCAACCAGTGTGATGAAAGAAAGATATCAGAAAACTCAAGTTCTGAATACACAGGGAAGATATACAGGGAGGTCCGTGGTAATGAAGGTGGAGGCCTAGAGATAATTTTTCAAAATGTATCATTTTGGCATTATTTTCAGCCTTCTTCCTTGATTTCTTTCAAATTGGCATCCAAGTGAAGTAAATCTTCTCTCCCCTACTCCTGTGGTAGAAATCCATTGATGTGGTCACCAACAAGAAACAAGCGGGCCAAAGGCAGGCAACAAATACAGCTTTGCTAGGCTCTTCACGTATTATGAATCCACAACACACCTACAATGTACAAGGCAGTTTCATAAGCAGATGGAAAAAAAAACAGACAATAAGCAAAAGCTCCTCGCCTGCAGCAAAATGAATTAAAGAGTCAAAGGAACGAGTAATTAGAAGACAAGAATGCCAACAAAAAACCGCAATTTCTTTAAGGATTATACTGTGTGTCCATGCAGAGGGAGGTAGATAAGGAGTGGGAAGGATACTGTTGGAGTAAGTGTCTAGATACTAAAACGAAATAATGTATATATGTTTTTTAAAGTGCTTAGAAGGTCTTCAAGCAGAGGGCTAGACAACCATTGGCCAAGTTAGGATTTAGTAGGGATTCCTTTCATCTATGAACTGAGTGACCCCTAAGGGGGATAATCTGCAACCCTGCCACCTATGATGCTTCCTTGGGCAAATCACTTAACTTTCCCATTTCTGTGCCCATAAAAAGATGGAGGGAATTGTATTAGAAGACCTCTAAAGTTCTTTCCATTACTACAACAATCATCAAAAATAACAAACGCAGGAACAATTAAGATTCATTTAAAAACTATAACTTCTCTGTTTTGCAAGGTGGTAAGAATTCTATTATAAGTAGACAACAGGCAAGACGGTCAAACTAAAGTCAGTTAATAAGAATTAATGAAATTTATCATGCAAAATCATTTCATCTCAGTAGGGGAGTGTGTGTGTGAGTGTGTGAGTGTGTGAGTGTGTGTGTGTGTGTGTGTGTGTGTGTGTGTGTGTGTGTGAGAGAGAGAGAGAGAGAGAGAGAGAGACAGAGTGTGTTTGGACATCTCAAACAGAAGATTTTATAGAGACCTAGATTCAGAGCTGAAAAAGACATATGGATTCTGTCAGTCTATGCTTATTATTTCCCAGAGCTTTATACATAAATATTAAATTATTTGATTACAAATTTGCAGAATTTTAGAGCTGGAAGAAAATTAAGAAAATCTAATGTAATTCTTTCACTTCACGGACAAGGAAATTGTGGCTTAGAGAGGCAAAGTTGCAAGAATCCCAAGGTAACAAATGCAGTAAAATAGCTAAATTTGGATTTGAACTCACATCTTAATTCAGAAGCTAGTTCTATTATGATAATTTTTTTGATTCCTACTCTCTTAGTCTTTCTATTTGGGGTTGCTCCTCTCATAGGACTCTAGGCATAAAGTGAATCAAACAGAAGCAAACACTATTCTCCCAAAGAGCCTAGAATCTAAGTCACAGCAAGAGCACTGGATGACAATTTGCATAGGATTTGAAGCTTTATGAAGTGCTTTTGTTATAGCAGGACTCACTTTACAGATAAGACTCAGAGAAGTGAAGTGACTATTCTGCATTTCATATATTTACTAAGTATCAGGGCCAAGATACAAATGCAGGACCTGACTCCAAATGTAGTGCTATTTTGCATGAAGGAACTTATTCTCTCTGACTCTGTTTCCTCATTTAAAGGATGGGGCTAACAATATTTGTAGTATATCTACCTTAAAAGGCTACATAAATGGCAATTTCTATAATTATCCCCTTTCTTTAAATATTCTTGCTGTGCCATTCAACCCATCCTGACATCCCTAGGTTGCACAAGTGCCATGTCTTCAACAGGAAGCTCTTACCTTTAAAAGCATCCAGGAGATACAGGTAAAAGGGGTGCTCATCTCCAAGAGTAGGGTTGTCATGGCTAGATAGTGGCCAACTTTGAGATTGATCACTAACCCAAGAAATCCAAGAAAGGCAAAAAGATGATGGACTACTAAGAACATGTCAAATGTCCAGAAAACCAAATTTGACACATGAACAGCCGCATTTTCAAAGAAAAAGAAACCAGTTGCAGTTGCAATATTAAACCAGCACCAGTTCTGCTGTGAATGTGCTTTATCAGCAGAAAGCACAGGGTCCACAAGCAAAGCCCACAGACCAGCAATGGAGCTTTGAACCCCAAAAACTGCTCGCGTGGCAGCAAGATTCCAGAAGACCTTCTCCTTAGCTACCAGAGATCGATAGGTGGCATTAAGACAGGAAGACAGTTGATGGCAGACCACAAAAACACCCAGGTAGAAGAAAAAACCGGCTACCACTAGTGTTAAGCGGATTTTCCATGACGCGTAGTCCATGTCAAAAATGCTTTTAGATGCTGTATTGCCACTTTCAAGATTCATTTTTCTACTTCAAATTTTAGCAGCCTCTTATGTAGTTCAACCACTTTTTAGTCCAGTGCCAATGCCTCCTTTTCTGGCTTCTGGGATCCTCATATGTCTCTCTTTAATCTGAAAAAAGAAAAAATAGTTCACTAATATGGACCAAGTAGAATCTGGATCACAGTATTACTGTGGCATTAAAATACCATAGCATTCTATAAAAAAAAAAATAAGGAATGTAAAATCATATTCCCAAATAGGTCAGTTCATTTTATGCTTAACCAGTTAGACTACATGGTCTCCCAATCTAAGGTCTAATAAATCAATAAGCATTAAATGCTGAAGATAAAAAATATAGAAATCAGACAATCCTTGACATCAAGGAGCTACTCAATTCAAAGTCTTTGAAGTTCTTCCCATGATTCTATGAAGCTTTGGTAAGGGCTGGTCAAAGAAGTAAGGAAGGAAACAAGCATTTACTTATTATGTGTCAGGTATTGTGCAAAGCACTGGGAATACAACAATAATAATAGATAGCATTTATTACTTGAAGGTTTGCAAAGTGATATGTGTTCTCATTTTATCCTTACAACTCTGTGAGGTAGGTACTATACTATCCCTATTTTAGATATAAGGAAACTAAGGCTGAAAGGTTGGCTTGTCCAGGGGTCACACAGCTCCCTCTCTGAGGGAGAATTGAGCTCAGGCCTTCCTGACTCCAAATCCAGTACTCTGTCTACTGAACAACCAGTTGTCTCTAATATTTTTTTTAAGAGGGCAAAAATGTTCTTGGTTTCAAGAAGCTCACTGTTTAATGGAAGAAAACCTGTTAACATCTATACACCAACAAGAAATACAGAAAGTAACTGGGAACAGTTTCAAATGGAAGGCAGTAGGATGAAAGGTTTCTGGAAGATGGGACTCAGTCTTAAAAGAATCCAGACAGCCAAAAAGTAGGCATGTGGGAGAGCATTCTGGGCAGGCCTACTAGCCAATGAAAATGCACTGAGTCTGGACCGAAATATCTTGTTCCAGCAAGGAGGTCAGTGTCTCTAGATAAGAGAGTACATGTAGGGAAATAAAGTATAAGAAGTCTGGAATGGGTGAATGAGGAAGGTATGATATGAAGGGTTTTAAAAGTCAAACAGGATTTTATATTTGATCCTGGACATTATAGGGAGCTATTGGAATTTACTGAGGAGGAGCATAGTAAGAACTATGCCTTAATGCCATCTGGTAGCTGGCTAAAGAGGGTAGAAACTTGAGTCAGGGGAATCAAACAGGAGATATCTGCAATAGTGCAGGTATAATATGTCTGCACCAAGATGGCAGCAGTTTCAGGAGAGATGTTGTGAAGGTAGAATCCATAGTACTTGGCAACAGATTGGATCGGGGAGAGAAGGAAAGTGGGGTGCCAGTGAGGAGCTGACGACACCTAGGATGCCATTCCTCAGTAACTCCAAGGATAGTAGTATCCTGGACAGTGTTAGGGAAAATTTTGGAAGAGGGGGAGAATTTGAAGGAAAATAAGTTTAGTTTTGCACATGCTGAGTTTTAAGAAGTCTATGTGACATTCTGTTCAAGATATCCAATAGGCAGCTAGAAACAAGAGAATCATCTTTAAAGAAATAATGACTGAATCCATGAGATCAACAAGAGAAATAGCATAGAGGGAGCAAAAGGCCAACAACAAACCTTGGGATAAAACCAGAATTAATAGGTATGATGAAAAGGATGAAGATTCAGAAAAAGAAATTGAGATAGAGAACAAGGAAAGTATAGTGTCAGGAAAACTTAAGTATCAAGGAGAAGAGGGTGACTGCCAGTATCAAAGCCTAAAGAGGTCAAGGAAAATGGCAACAGAAAATTACATTAGATGGCAATGAAAAGATCACTGACAACTCTGGAGAAAGTAGCTAGCAGTTTAGTGAAGCCTAAGGACTCTTTCTTAGGATGTTTTCAAATGCATAAAATATACAGAATTATAAAACAATTACATTGAGATAGTAGTAAAATATTTTTTAAAAAAAGTTCGCAAATCTAGGAGATCTGAAATTATTTGGAAAAGACCAAAAAGTCTTATAATTGACAATAGAGATTTATGACATAGAAAACTTCTCCAAAGTAAAAATTCATTATTTATATTTAAAAAAAAATAAAGATATCTTCGGAAAAAAAAAGTTCAAACCCCATTTTAATATCACCTGATCTAAGGTTAACCAGCTAGGTGGCACAGTGGATAGACAACTGGCCTGGAGTCAGGATACAGAAATGAGTTCAGATCTGGCCTCAGACACTTACTTGTGTGATCTCAGGTAAGTCATTTAACCCTCTTTGCCTCAGTTCCTCATCTGTAAAATGAAGTGGAGAAGGAAATGGCAAACACTTTGTCAAGAAAACCCCAAATGGGTCACAGAGTTGGACACTACTGAAAATGAATGAACCACAAAAATTCCTGACTCTAAGTCCATCACTCTATATTTACTGTGTCATCTGTCTCCACCTTTTATTCAAATCAACCAACACTTCAACTACTATAGAAAAGTATATATTAACTCTGCAATAGCACTATTTACCACCCTTATGATTTACTACAATACCTCTCTCTGGGAACCCTTTATGTGTTTTCCTAGTTAATTAGATTGGTACATTTATATTTCCAGCCTCTCAAATCAATTCAAATGAAGTCTTTAGGGGAAAGGCTATAAATAAATTTAACTTCAGAACAATAAAATAAATTAGGCCTATAGTTTCACTGATCAAATAAATCAAACTAGGAATCATTTTTGTATCTTAAAGATTTTTAAATTCCATTTGAATTGACACTACAACAGTAAGAAGTGACATAAATGAATATTTACAAAGTCTCCAAATACAGCTAAGTAATTACTTGCTACTGAGTCAAAATAGGACTGATTAGAAATATTTTTGAGTGTTGACAATGTTGAACTCCCAGTGGGTATTAAAAGAAAATGTCAGCTTAGTAGAACTTTCATGTGACAACTCTTTAAAACTCCCCTTCCTACAGAAGCCTCTGGCTAAAGTCTAGTTCTGTGTTCCTTCTTAGTACCCAGAATTGCCTACTGGTTGATAGAGCTGTGAAGTACTTGATGCCTTTCCCACAACAACAAGTTGGGGAAAGTGGCAATTGTGCATGTTTTGCAACTGAAATCTAAATACTGAAACAAGTTCAAAGTGGAAGTAGGTCTAAAATTGAAACTTTCATTCCTTTAATTACAAATCCAGTTTCTTAAAATGCAAAACAACCCAAAAGTCTAACGAAATCTCACACTCAGTAAATACCTAGACCTTCTGGAAACTGAATATTCTCTTCCACATATATATGCATGCATGTATGTATGTATGTATATGTATAAATATCTCACTACTTTTCAGATGTAAGTAAATGCTGTTGTGATTAATAAAATAGACAAGGCACAAAAATCTTTTGTCTTCCTGTACTTTCTCAAAGACTACAATTTACTACCAAGTAAGGTGGCTGAGACAAAGAGATGAAGGGCTATCTGGAATTTTCTGACATTTTAAAAAAGGGTCCTCATATTCAAATAAAAACAACCCAGCAAGAGAGGGTAGGTATTACAATCAGGAAGCACTCCATTCTGCCTCTGATCCACACAGAGGGGCATGACTATCAAAATTTCTCAAATTTCTAGGCAATGCTCTGAGAGTGAAAATTAAAGATTGAGGTACTGACATGCATCTGGGGCCTCACAGCATCAGGTCTTGACCAAACAAAACTTATACTCGAAAACGTTGGAAACTATTTCCCTACATCAAGCTGCCTTATCTGTACTTCCTATCTCTCCTAGCTCCTAGCAAAAGGTTTTGCCCAAATAAGTGCTTCATAGTTTACTTTACTTTATTGGCTAAAGTCACCCACTAAGGTAGTAGTGACAGAGCCAGGAATTGACTCTGACCCCTGTGTCTCAGTTTAGTGCTCTTTCACTTTGATTTTGGCAGAAAGTCTTCTTTACATTTGCCGTAAGCACTTGGTTGTATGTTTAAAATATCAAAGGTCAATTAGTCAAAATAATCTTCATGATTTTCTTTCTTCTCTTTCTTCAAAAAGACTCATCCTCTCTGCCTGGAATATATTTCCCTGCCTTACCTGTACCTCAGAATTTCCAACTTCCTTCAAAGCTCAAATTAAGTCCCTCAACCCATAATCTGTCCAGGTTTCCCCCTTCCAATTGTTAGTGTTCTCTGCCTAGAAATTGTTTTTTGAAAAATTTTACATTAAAATTTTCCATTTCTCCCCAATAAGATGCAATCTCCTTGATATTTTTTTCTTTCAGTTTTCATATCCTTAGCTCTTTGTAAAATGTCTGGTTCACAGTAGGTACTTTCTACAGAATGACTGAAATGATTAAGCATGTCATTTTAAGCTAATCCATAAAATATAAATATGCACAATACAGTAATGTAAACTGGAAGAACATCAACCACAAAACAACTGAAAATGAATGTTGTAAAATTACAAAGACCAAGCTTGTCCACAAAGAGCCATGAACACTGTCAGATTAATTTTGCTTAACTTCTCCCTGATCCTTCCAATTAAAAAGTTACAAGGAATGGCTGTCTGAAAAGAAAGGATACACAGGGGGAATGATCCAGAAGGGAGGAAGAGGTCAGAAGCAGAAGTTACAGCCTGTTGTTCCTGACTCAGTGATCCCATTTGGGGTTTTCTTGGCAAGGCGTGGTTTGCCATTTCCTTCTCAAGCTCATTGTACAGATGAGTAACTGAGGCAAAGAAGGTTAAATGACTTGTCCAAGGTCACAGTTGGTGTCTGAGGCCAGATTAGAACTCAAGAAGAAGAATCTTCTTGATTTAGACTAGGCACTCAATCCACTGTGCCATCTAGTTGCCTATTACAACTGGAGCAAATACTAAGGGCTGGAAGGGTTGGAGGTTATGAGGGTGAACATTAAGTAAAGGAAGAAGAGTGAGGCATAGGGAGAGATAGAATTATAGTAGATTGTGATGAGAAGGGAATTCTGTGACTACAGTTAGAATGTGCTTGGAGTTTCTTTTATGGCTAATGGGAGGCCTAGTCAAAATGGTCTAGTGACAAATGCAATAAGTCATTTAAAGTAAAGACATTCTATATTCAAACACAGTTCTCTGCTCATCAACCCTTAGAACAGTGCCTCCAACATAGTAGGCACTTAATAATTGATTGATTGGTTGATCATCAGCGAAAAGACAGTGATATATTGTCTATTTTCCCATCTTCATCAATTTCAAATGATCTTTCTAGCTTTAAGATCTGATGATTCTCTCAATCTGTTTAACAGTTTAATGTCTGAACTAAGTAAAAATTAAGAGTACATGCATCTTTTACAGGCCTCTTTCTAGCCCTAGATTTTATGACTTCAATATTTTAATCCAAAACACAAAGGACTTTTTCTCCCCAAATGCAAAGAAGGAAGGTCAGTCATTTCATCACCTGAAGGAGATTAAGTCATTCATACTATATCACCTCTAAAAATCTTAAGGTACACTTGAAAATTAACTTATAAAAAAGTTTAGAAAGCCCATGTTAAGTATCTGTCAAGAACACTTGGCCCTCCAGCATGGCCCTCCAGATATGGATTTATTCAACCCTTATCACTTGAGTGTAGTTCAAGTTTAAAAAGGAGGTTTGCCTAGGGTGACTTGCTCCCTGAAATGCGTTAAAGCAATACAATGGTCTTGAAGTTAATAATCTGAGTTCAATCTCATTTAAGTTACTAGCTGTGTCTTCAGTTTCTCCATCTGTAAAATGGGTAGACTACTGCCTGCCCTAATTTTCTCACAAGGCTATTATGTACATTATATTATTATAATCTATCTGAGGGCAGGGACAGTTTTTATTTGTCTTGCCTAGCATGGTTGCTCATCCTTTTCAGTGGCCTTGACTCTCCATGATCCCATTTTGGGGTTTTCTTGACAAAGATACTGGAGGGTCTTGCCATTTCCTTCTCCTAGTCGTTTTACAAAAAGGAACCTAGGCAAACAGAGTTAAGTGATTTGCCCAGGGTCACTCAACTAGTTAAGTGTCTGAGGCCACAACTGATCAGGAAAACAGAGCCTTTCTGACTTCAAGTCCAGTGCTCTATCCACTGTACCACCTATCTGCCCACCTTAGCAGAGTGCTTAATATATTGTGATTCATTTGGAAAGTTTAAAACATTGGATTACAAATTATTCATCAGAATTCATTAAGCAAGCATTTATTAAGCACCTGCTATGTGCTTGGTACTGCATGTGTGGTATTCTATCAGGACAGAAAACAGGCTGATACAAAAACTATTACATTTGGGATAAGGAACAAGGGTCTATCCCTGTGGTTTCAGCTGCAGAGGAACTAGTGGATGAAGAAACTTCTGACATAAAGGAAGTCTGCATCTTTTCTGCAACTTATAGTCTTGGACAGTTGCCTAGGGCATCGAATGGTTAAGTGACTTGTCCACAGTCACACAGTCCAACATGTGTATGGGTACCCAAGACTGCCACTCATCTCTACTTTACATGTAAAGAAAGTGAACCTCAAAGAGTTTAAGTGACTTGTCCTTAGGTACATAGCTACATTAGGGTTAGAACTGGGATTTAAAGCCAGGCCTTCTAATCCTAAATACAATTTTCTTCATATAATATTCTCTTAACCAGACTAAATATATGTCTTTGAGAAAACCACTTCACTTCTTGGAGATGTTTCCCCACCAATCCAAGAGATGGATCAAAACCCCTTTCTGTCTTGTCATTCTAGGAGCTACCAAAACCAGACAGATGAAGCAAATGTGTATTGAAATCAGAAGATTTTTATCTTTTTATCTTCTACTTAACTGCCTGCATGACCTTAGACACATTACTTCTCTAGGTTCAAGTTCCCTCTGTGGCAAATCTGGCATGATATATGCCCTCCTCAGTACCACATTTCAGAATTCTTTCAAAATATACCTCAAATGTCCCTTCCTTTTGATCCTCTTCCAATTAAGAGTAATAACTATGCATTTTTATGTGTACATGTTGCCTACCTCTATGGAATGCAAGCTTCTCAAAAATAAGGGCTATTTCAGTTCTCTCTTTGTATCCCCAGTACAGAACACATTCCCTGGCATTATAATATATGCTTAAATGACAAGTTCTCTTACAGCTCTGAGTCTATAACCCTACAAATCTCCCACATCACAGATGAAATAAGTTGCATAGCAGGCCTAGTACCCAGGTCTACCTATTGCCAAGTCAGAGCTCTCGCTAATGCACCAAGGTTGGAAACAGGCTTCTTGACAAACCACTGTTAATTCCCAGTTCATGAGCTGGCTTTGACTCCATACTTATGGAGTCATGAACCAAAAAGTACAGAGCAAAAATCTCTCACTGATTTTGGAGTCATGAGACCTGTGACTCAAATCCCAGTTCTTTCACTCACTAGCTGTAGGATCTTAGGCAAGTTATTTCATGTTGCTGGGTGCTTTGGCTTCCTCATCTGTAAATTAAAAGGTCTGAATTTGATAATCTCTAGCTTTCCCTCTCCAGAACTAAATCTACTATCCTAAAGTATGCGCAAATTTGGAGTAACTACCCCAAATATTCACATGAACTATCTGTGTCCAATCTGCGGTAGAACATTCCAAGCTTGTATTGGTCTGATCAGCCACAGTTGAACACACTGAAACTTCACTTTACCATGATGATGTCACTTTGGTCCTCTTTGAGAACGAAGGGCACCAACCAACCAATCATCCTAAAGTGGAAAACTTGTTTGGTCATGTACTTTTCAGACCTTAAGCTACTCCTCTGAGAATGTCACAGGTAACTTTGACCAAATATTGAGCTCCACTGGCATAGCCTTCAAGAATCATTCTCTTGAAGAAAAGGGCTTGACCTTTACACTCAAAGTAAGTAGAAATGGGGAGCTTTCCCCCCTGTCCCACATTTAGGAGAAAGCAATAAACTTCAAATTTTCCCAGAGCCTGTTGCATGGGTCTCCTCTTCGCCCCCCAATACATTTGTGTATGTATGGATCATTTTACCAAGAAGTAGGATCTAAGTAGAAAGAAGGCAAGACCTGGGTTATTCTTTCATCTTTACTAGACTACATCTGCCACAGGGCTTCACACATAGTAAGTGCTTTTTGTCAAACTATATTGGAATCAGAGCCGAAAAGGACTCAGATCATGTAGATTTTAAGGAAACTGAGGCTTAGCGAAAAGGAGGGTCATGCAGACGCTCAAAAGTATGAAATGGATTTTTATTTTCCCAACCCTTCGCTATAAATCTCTTTCCCCCCCATTTTGGAATCTAAAAGAGGAACACGTCGACTAACGAGCGCTTCAAAGCTTTAGACCCCGGCCGAGTCTCTCCGTCTGCCCTTTCCCACAGCCTACAAAGCGGCTGACTTTGTCGATATGGACTCAGGAACCAAAGCTGCAACCCTCATCCCTCCAGACCGAAGATCGGTCCCATTTGCAAAACCTTCCAGGACAATAAAAATTCATTCCAGGGTCCGCGGGTGGGGTGAGGGAGAGGTAGATTTTGGATACAAAGTGTATACAAACGGACAAAATCAAGTGCACTACTTAGAGGTCCAACGCAACGCATTCACTTTGGAGACGCAGGAAAACAACAGGTTCGTGATCGATCCCCCACGGGAGGGGCAAATGAGGGGGTACAGATGGGATCATCCCCTTTCCACCCGCCGGGCACTCACTGGGTTGAGGGCCATCTCCAGGCTGGAGGACAAGTTAAGGGGCTCCTGGAGTCCACACATCCCGGGGAGCGCGATGCGGGGCGGATGCCCGCGGTCTCCTCTAAAAGACGGCCGACGCAGAGCCACAAGGCCGGAGGACCGGTGCGCTCCAGGTGCGGTGGCCGCGCCGCCCTCACCTGCCCGTCTCTTTCTGCACGATCGGGCTCCGCAACCCCCTCCCCCCACTGTTTCCGGGGCTTACTCACTTGGTTCCGCGGCCTCAGTTGTCTGCAAGCCTTCGGGGCCCCTTCTCTCTCCAAGTCAGCACCTGCACCCGAACCCACACCTGCAAGATCACCGCGATCCCGGGGCCGGCTGTCACGCCAGTCTCCCCGGACTAACCTACGCTGCAGTACCTGCTGGGAGGCGGGGGAGGCGAAGGCGCGGGGGAGGGGAGGAGGGAGGAGCCACGGAGACTCAGACACTCGTGAGTCAGCCCCACCCACGTGACGTCCGGCCCAGCCCATTCCTGCACGGGGCTGGGGGGGAAGACACAGGGAGGAACTGGACTGTACCAAGTGCTCGAGAGGAACTTGAGGGCGGAAATGTAGATTTCAGCGTCCATCCTGTAAGACTAGACTGGAAGGGACCTTTGAGCTCCTAGGATACTAGTGTGGAAGTAGAAGGGACCTCAGAAATCTTCCAGTTTAGTCCCCCTGTTTTACTAAAAAGGAAAATGGGACTCGGGAAATTGGAGCGATTTGGCCGAGGATCACCTAGTTGTGTAAGTGGCAAAGGCCCGGTTAAAACCCAGGTCTTGCGATGAAGAGATTGGACCGGTTGGCTCCGAGGTCCCTCCCACCTCCATAGCCTCGGGCCGGTGAAGCCACATCCGGCCTGCAATGGAGGCCCAGAGTAGGCACGCAGGTAGTGAGCGGCCGAGCTCCGGCCGCCAGGGGGCGCAGTCACGGAGCGCTGCCATCGGCGGGGAGGAGGCCTCGGTGATCCTGCGCAAGTCCCTTAGATCTTTGCCTTAGCTTCCTGCTCTGGAAAATGAGCCGGAGAAGGAAATGACAAACCCCTCCAGTAAGTGTCCGCACGACCGCACAGCGACAGTACGAGCCGATTCAGTCGGCTTGCCTCTACAACATGAGCCTTTTTTTTTAAGTAAATGCCTCCTTGTCACGGGCTGATGAGGGCCCTCGGGGGGAGGGCCGTAGGAGAAGTTATTTGTAAGCGGCCTAAAACCTTGTAAGAAAAGGTGGGGGAGGGGGCAGACCTAATCAGATAAAACCTTGCTTTTATTCATGAGGTTATTTGGGTTTAGAACTTAGGTTTCAAGTTCTCTTCACCCATTATCAATCCCCCGATTTCCAAGGTATTTGTGTGTGTGTGTATCTATATCTATAGATATATAGATATATATTTGTAAAGCTTCCATTTGTGTAGTTAATGTTTATGGGGTCGTACAGGGCCAGACCGACCTCCTCATTTTTCGAGTCCCAGAGTGGCCGAGTGACTTGGTTTTCAGTAGTAAAACTGAAGTTTGGACACAGGTCCCCTTAGAAATCCAGTGCCCTATTCACTAGAAGGCTGCCTCCAAAAAATGTACAAAGTATTTTATTGAGAATAGTAGAAATTTATATTTATGTAGCCTTTTATTCAGTTGTACTAAGTACTTCAGGGTTATTATTTTAGAGATTCTCACGACGCCCCTGTGGGGTACGGATGGCAGGTATCATTCCCACCTCACCAGCCCATACAGTTTGAACAATTTGACCAAGGCTAGTAATAGTTGGAATAGGATAGAATTCAGGTCCACAGCCTTTTGTTGCTTCTTCTACAACACGAGAAACTCAAGCCAATTGCATATTCCTTATTAGTAATCAGAGTAAGTTGTTATCCAGGAATTGTGTACTAATTGGTCTCCCAAATAACTAGGTGATAAATTAAGTAAGTAAGGGTATAGGAATTTATAGCTGAGTTCCTGGACTGCCCAAATGGGGAAGTGCTTAAATCTGGTTACTGGGCTGGGATGCAGTGTCACCTGGCTTTCTCCAGCCTATGGGACGTTTTGAACTGGATGTCTTGTAGACATCTTAAACTCATCAGCACATCCAAAACTGAATTTATTATGTTTTCCCCAAAACGCTCACCCTCTACTTCCAAATTTCCATATGACTATCAAGAATAGCACCATCCCTTCCCCTAGTCATCCAGGCTTGCAGCCTAGGTGTTACTCTCTACTGCTCACTCTCCACTTTTCTTCCCAGATCCAAATTGTTGCCAAGTGCTGTTGATGTTACCATAGCAGCACTTTTCTCCTAGCTAGGGTCCTGCCACCACCTAGGTCCAGGTTCTCATTAATGCAGGCCTAGACTGTCATAGACTGCTGGTTGGTCTCCTGGGCATGAGTCCTTCCCCATTACATGCCATCCTTCATTCAGCTGTCAAAGTGATACTTAAAAAGCACATGTATGAACATGTCAATCCCCTCTACTCAATAAGTATATCTAAGGGCTATCACTTGCAGGATCAAATATAAAATCTTGTGGTGTTCAAAGCCCTTCATAATTTGTGCCACTCCCCAGCCCTCAGCTTTCCAGATTTCTTACATCTTAACCTTTTCCCCAAATCTCACGCATACCCCTCCCCCCATCCTCTGTGATACAATGACACTGGCTGTTCCTCAGACTAGACCAGGGTTGGGAACCTTTGGCCTCAAGGCCCTATGTGGCCCTCTAGGTCCTCAAGTGAGGCCCAAGGTTCCCCACCCCTGAACTAGACATTCCATCTCCTGAGGAACATTTTCACTGACTGTTTCAGGTGTCTGGAACTCATCTCTGCCTTTTTGCTTCCCAGGCTTCATTCAAATCCTAGCTAAAATCTTATCTTCTACTTGAAGACTTTCTTTGTATCACAACTTCTAAAAATAGTAAAGTTTAATAAATGCTACTTAATTTAGTGTTTAGATTAGATTGTACTTTAATCCACTCTCCAAAGGGTCTGCCTACTTGGGACGGTGCTCACCTAGGAAGGAGTGTTTTTATCATTCTTTTTATAATGAGATTTATTTAGTTCATATCCCAGCCTTTAGCAAAAGTCCTACATTTCAGCCTTTTGTTTTTGCCAAACCCAGACATAACATGCCCTGTTTTGAATTTCTGTGGTTGGATTTAACCTTTTTATAACTTTTCAACCTTCAGAGTATCGCTAATTATTTCAAGGGCACTCTAAAGGTGCTGAAGAGTTTAGAAAATGTGGACACATCTATAATTTTAGTTTTTTGTATGATTCTTGGATGTATTTGTTGTGGAAGGAGAAGCCTAGATAAATATATTTTGGAGGATGGATAGTCAGATTTGTTTTAGCTAGACTTAGAACCATAGTACTAGGAAGGGAAGGGATCAGTTCCTGTAAGGGTAGAAGAGGAAATAGTGGGGGAGGCCTTTTGTATATGAGAGCTGAATTGGAAAGGAGCTTTGTGAACATTTAGCCTGGTTAAAAGAAGTTTAGCCAGGTTAAAAGAAGTTTGGCAAGGGGAGGGGGCAATGGGAGACATTTAAAAGCTGTATTCAAATATTTGTAGGCCAGTCCTGTGGAAGAGAAATTTAGATTTGTTTCCCTACCTTGGAAGGGACCTCGAGAAGTTCTTTAAAGGAAATTTAAATCTGTGGTTAGTAAAAACTTCCTAACAATTAGAACTGAACCAAAGAGAAATGTAACACAAAGATGGCTGGTGGGTTTCCCTTGCTTAGAAGTTTTGGAGCTGAAGCTTGTCAGCATGGCTCAAAATACCAACACCCCACTCTTCACTATCTTCTCTGGATGTCCCCTGTGCCTGCAATGCCCTCCCTCCTCATCTCTCCTCATTGTTCTGACTTCTTCTTTTACAGGAAGCCTTTCCCAACTCTTATTTATTCTAATACTTTCCCTTTTAAAATAATTTCTTACTTATCCTCTTACTTATCCTACCCATCCTAGCTTGCTTTATATATATTATAATATTGCATATTATCTTCTCCTACCCTAAAGATTGTGAACTTCTTGGAACTGTCTGCCTCTAGTAGCATCCTCACTACTTAGCACAGTGCCTGGCGCATTTGTTGGTGCTTAATAAATGTTTATTAATTGATCTGTTGATTGACTGGGTGAATCCAACAAAACCTTCCACATTCTAGTTCATCTATCTGTCTGGGGGATAGCCCAGGCAAAGGTACTGAAACTGGAAATGGAATGGTATGTGTGTGAGTGAGAAAAATAAAGGAACCACAATTATTCTGTGGCAGTTTTATGAACTAACAATGTAAAAATTCCCTGACCACTTGGTGACCTAACATTAGAAACTATCCAACCCCTATGAAAGAAGGTGGTGTAAAGATGATGGTCTCATCTACTATTGTCATAAGTACTTGCTATTCTTGGATAAGAGACTTGCAATTTTGCCTAAAAGAACTTCTTTCACAATTATAAAAGTATTTGACCTCTTTCCCGTTTCTCCTTTTTTATTATTATATAATAAATCTTGCCACTTGAATTTCAAATACTCCCCCTTTCTTCCTTAACTGATTCCCTCTTTTTCTATTCCTCCTACAAAGTAGTTAACTTTTCTAAGTTGCTGCAGAATGCTACTGATTAGTGGGTTCGAAAGGTTATAAAAATTGTAGCTGTACCCTAAAAATATTAATTTGCTAAAAAGGGAGAGAAGATTCTTTAGTATGCTAATGTATCTCTTAACTTTCTGCTTGGCCTCCTATATTTGATCCATTGTCTTTGCTGCTGGCAAGTATTCATCTCCCAGGAGGTACAGAGAATTCCCCAACGTATGCTAATCTTTATGGATGAGAGAAATATTACTTCATATTTCTAGAGAAACTAAAAAGGTTCTGTTTTAATATACTTCTACACTATACTACCGATTTGGTTTTCTAATCTCAACTGAACTGTCATTGCAGCAACCTTTTCTTCCTTCTTTCTTCCTCCCACATAGGCTACTGAATTTATTTTACACCTCTCCTCAAGCTTTCCATCGGGATCTCAGCTTTTCCAACAGTAATGATAATAATAATAGCAGCATTTATTTAGTACTTTAAAGTTTGCACAGTGCTATATAAATATTATCTCATTTGATCTTCACAACAACCTTGGGGTGCAGGCACTATTACTATCCATATTTTATAAATGAGTTCATTATATAAAGTGCTTTATATACTAGAGTACTAATTTATGTATAAATTATTTATTCCCTTTGCTTTAAAAAATTAAAATTTTTACTGAGAAAATTGAGACTATTTGATTACGAACTCCCTCCTCTATCTTCAAATTCCTTTATATGCCCCTTCATTGAGACTCTACCATGTATATGAAATCTTTCATGACTTTTCCAAATCCCATTCCTGCTATGGGGTCCCTAATGCTAGTGTCTTTCCTCTTGACCTTGTATTTTAAAATTTTGCATATATTCTCTCTCTATGTATCACAATATAATTTTATAATGTGATGTTTTAAAATGCTATAATTTATATGTACTTAGTTTGTAAAATCTATTTTTTATATTTACTTATTTAGATAGGTACATGTTATCTTTTCCAATATAGTGTCAAATAGAAAAGGGAAGGGGGTGTGTCACAAAAACCATACAGAAAGATCCCAGTGCGCCGCATATTAACTTCATTTTTAAATGTAATATTATCTAGGTTTGATTTTATTCATTTTGTTCAATATTTCCAAATACATTTTGATCTTAGTCAGTGGCATCCAGGAGTATAGTGGCTCCAGAGGTTTGACTAGAATATAAACTTCTTGGAACCAGAGATGGTTATGATTTCTTCTCCTTCTCCTCCTCCTCCACCTCTTTCTTCTCCTCCTCCTCCTCCTCCTCCTCCTCCTTCTTCTTCTTCTTGTATTCTTCCTCCTCCTTTTCTCTTGCTTCCTACTTTCTTTTCCTTCTAGTCCTTGGCATATAATAGGTTGACTAAATTGATCTTGGACAAGGGGCCAAGTCACCTTCCCCTGAGGATCTCTACCAAAGAGAAGCCCACTTTCAGTCTCATGCCACTCTGGTTCAGCCCATGGTGTTTATGCACACTGTAATTATGAGTTTACCTGTAGATATAACTTGACTTCAATGAAGCATTTTTTCCCTATTTTTGTCAATATTGTTAAAGCAGGATTTTAACAAAGGAAGAGGACTAAGTTCTCTTTACTGGGCCCTAAGCATTAAGCTACAGGAAGCCCTGGCAAGTGGTTAATAAACACAGAGATGATAATCAGTATTTGATTGTAAAGAATGAGTAGTCCTAGAGAAATAGGCTAGTCCTAGAGAAATCTGTTTCAGAAGGTTGCTTGCAGCTATGCCAATTTGAGCTGCAGACTAACTAGCTCTAGCTAGTATACACCATCTTAGCAAGGAGTGGCTTTCAACTTTGACACTAAGCAAAGTGTTATTTGAATGGTGGAAATGAAGAAATATTTGAAGTAGTATTCAAAATTCAAAATTAATTTAAAAAATTTTAGAAACACCTTATAGTTAATATATAACGTGAGTGAAGATTGTGATATTTAGAGAATGCTTATTCATTTCTTTCCTCCTCCTCATTTCTTTCATGTTTTCTTCATTTCTTTCTTGCTTCCTTCATGTTCTCCCATTAAAAAAAAAGATTTCTTCATAATACAAGGGGAATAAATAAATTATGCCCCGATGAGCACTTCATGGGACAGCTAGGTAGCACGGTGGATAGAGTACTGGGGTTGGAATCAGGAAGACTCATCTTTAGTCTTGAGTTCAAATCAGATCTCAGATACTAGCTATGTGACCTTGGGCAAGTCATTTATACCCTGTTTGCCTCAGTTTCCTCAGAAGTTAAATGAGCTGGAGAAGGAAGTGGCAAACCATTCCAGTAATCCTTGACAAGAAAACCTCAAATGAGATCAGGCATGACTGAAACAACTGAACAAGACCACTTAATAATATATAATACTCTGTCTTATTTGAGCTTTACAACACCGCTGGGAGGTAGATAGTTACATTTCAGTTAGCTATATAGCAGTTCAGAGTTGATATAGGAGCACCAGACTTGTTCCTCAAGTTGCCATTTCACTCAGTATCATTATCCCTATTTTAGAGACGAAGAAACTAAAGCTCAGAGATATGAAGGTGTTATTAAAGTCACACAACAAGCCAGAATTTTAATTACCTCTAATTTCAGCACCCTTTCCACTATACAGTACTGTTCCAAATAGTTCCATTATCATAGAATGATATAAATGAGAACAGAAGTTATCACACCTTAGCATAGGGACTTTTCAAATAATTAATATGGTTAAATATTTGAACTTTCATTGTATTTCCTGTTGACAGCAAATTGCTGATAATATATTTCCTCTGCTTCGACTAGCAAAAACAATGAGGTTCCCATGACCTAAGGAACACAATAGTATGGTATGATCTGGAGTCAGTAGATCAGAGTTTGAATCTCAGCTTTGCCATTTACATGTGGGCTCCAGGGTAAGTCCCTTCCCTTCCCCTGGGGCCTTTTAGCTTTAAATTATGGTTCTACTCAGTTTGGTGGAAGGGTAAAGAGGGTGTGGCAGAAAAATGACAACTGGAAAGTTAGATGAACCTTGCATCTAGCATCGCCATTGCTATTGTTGAATCATGTCTGACTCTTTGTGCCTCCATTGGAAGTTTTCTTGGTAAAGATACTGGAGTGGTTGGCCATTTTCTTCTCCAGCTCATTTTACATCTGAGGAAACTGAGGCAAACAAGGTTAAGTGACTTGCCCACAGTCATACAGCTATTAAGTGTCTAAGGCCTGACTTGAACCCAAGTCTTCCTGACTCCAGGCCCAGCACTGTATTCACTGTGCCACCTTGTTGCCCTTCACCATCTTGAGTTAGCGTTTCTATTTGTTTTTCTGGGAGAAAAAAACAAACAACAAACCTCAAAACATCTAACATGCATTCAAAAAAAACAGGGATAAGATCTTTGGTGATGAGCACAGCTGCGTATTAACTTTATAAACTGAATTGTCCTGGTTTAAGGTCTAAAGCAATCAGCAGGGCACCAAAATCTTTGTTGACCATAACTCTGAGGCTGGCATATGTAATTATGATCTGGCTATATAAGCTGTACTGCTTCCTCAGTCATTTCTTGTCAGGTCAGTGAATAATCTTTAAAAAGTCCTCAGGAAGCTTAAAAGACTTGGTGGAGTTTCTGATTTAACCTAGTTAGGAGTACCTAACAGAAAAAAAAAAAAAAAAAAGAAGTTCGTAGATAAACCATGTTAACCTTCACTTAAAGTAAGCTGCTGCTTTTGTTCTCATTGCTGGTGCACTTAATGCTATAGCATAGTCTGATTCCAGACTGACAGAAGTGATTATTTCTCTTCATCTGATAGTTTCTTTCCTCCTAATAGACAACAGGACAATCATGTTTTAAAATCAGAGACCAGCACTCCAGAGACAGGGAGGGATGGGCTTTCTCAGTTTTTAAGGCTGTCATATTCTTCATCAAACTTAAATCCTAAAATTTCCCCTTCCCCTACTCCAGAGTTAAGTGTCCTACAGAAATTGATTAGAAATTTGGCATTCTACTAGGAAAATTATTTCAGAGTGTAAGATGGTTTGGGTAGTATTTATTAGAAAGCTTTAGATTCTGTATCTATAGAGTGAGAGGAGTTGAACTAGATAACCTCTGAGTTTCATTTCAGCTCTGACATTCTAGGAATGTGGTTAAAACCAAAGCTACTTATTATTTATAAATAGCTTTTCTATGATAATTATTTTAGTAAGACATAAGGATACCATTCCATCTTTCCTATTTTGAAACAAAATAACCAAAATGTATTCAATAGATGAGCTGTAATGTAAAATTATTCAGCATTTATCTTTCTTCATTGTTATTTAAAATCAGATAACACTAGAAATTATGATACATAATAAGCACATACAAACTTTTTTTAATATACAGAATAATTTGGTATATTCAAAAAAATGTCAGGAAGCATGTCATACTGTGTTGGAGAGATCCTTTGATCCAAAAAGAAAACATTCTATTGAGGTATTTAGCTGAAATCTCAAGTTTTAAAAAAGTTATCCAAGTTTTCCTTTGTTTTGGTTTTTTCTTTTGGGTGAATCTACTGTAGTTAGATCTGCCTATATCAAAGTGGCAGTAGACAAGATATGAAACTTCCTGATCAGCTGACCAGAAGTCACACACCATAATTAGGAAGTTTAATTCCAAACCTTTTTTTTTTCTTCTTAAGTAATCCTGTTACTATTCTTTAGTAACAAGGTACAGCGGAAATGTACTATGTTTCATCTGGTTGTTTGTAATAATTATAGTAGTCATAAGTCCTACCTCCCTTTACTTTCCTGGGTGAGTTAAGTCCAACAAGAAGATCAAGGCAAGCTTTGACTTTAACAACAAGGGAGCAGGTGTGAGGTGACTCACAAGTAAGGGTTGACTCAGTTAACATGATGAAAAGCAGGGGTAGTTATGCCTAGGTCTGTTGCCCTAAGATCACACCCTCTCTCTTCTGTGAATGAATCATTAACTTTGGCAGCCCTGGAAAAGTTTTCTGGACTTAAAAGCTTAAGCATTGTTTATTGGACCTAGTGTTTCATTAGCTATCCTTAGTGACATAATGTGGCATTCACAGGATGCATAAACTTCAGGCACAAGATAACTAAACCATGCAACCAGTGAAAACTAGATTCTACTATTTAAAATGTGCTTATTGATTATAAACTATATTATTTTCAGACAAGAGCGTGAAGTTTAGAGCTAGACTGGACTCTACAAGTCATTTCAGTTTTACAGATGAAGAAACAGAAGCCCAGAGAAGTTATGTAATTTTGCCTAAGGCAAAACAGTTAATGGGTTAATGGGCCTTTATTTCAACCCAACTGACTCCAGATTTAGTGTTCTCTCTAAGCTACTCTTTATTTCTGGCGAATTTTATATAAAACGTAAGGCTTTTGGTCAACTGCTGACAACTAATTATTCCCTGGGAGTAAATAAGATACTTTCAAGGATGTTATAATTTTTAGGTTAGATCTCTAACTCGAATGCCCATTATTATGGTGATGTGGATACAAAAGTTCCCCAAGTGTTAAAAATGATATTAAAAATTGACTTTGTGAAGCCTTTTGTTTATTTTCTGACTGGAAGGTGCCCTAAAATCTCCCCTTACCAAAACTTCCCCTAATCCTGGACCATAAAATTCCTAGTTCCCACCACTCATCCTGGGAGGACCATATAATTCTTTGTCCCTACCCCTCATCCTGGGGAATTGGATTTCCTTATCTCCCTTATCTTGTGTCATTCGTAGTCCTCATCCTAGGTCTTTATCTTTTGAGACTTCTTTGTCTTGCAAGATTTATCCAAGATCTCCAACCCCATAAGGAAACCCTAACATCATCCTACATAAGTTTGACCCTTTTCCTGTATCACTGCCTTTGTTTAGCTCCTTGCTAAATCTCAGGCCTGCTGCTCTCACATCAGTAAAGCTCCCAGTGGCTACAAAGAAGGTCTAAGTGAATTCATTCACATTTTGAACCAACTCTCCCAACTCTCTCTTCAACACTGTGACTGATATTTTCCCAGCTTGTGAATTATTTAGACCCTCATTTTTATCTATTCCTTTTTAGCAGAGTGGTGAAATAATAGAGAAATGAAGCCTATATAAGAGCTTTTATCAGAAATTACTTTGCTTATGTATGCCAATAAATGGTTGACATTGTAGGAAAGTTGAGAAGTATAAGAAAGCAAAAGAAGGCACAAAAACAAAAAGTAGAGAAAAATAAAAGGGAGAATATAGTAGAAATTAAAATTTTTTATGGGATATTAATTAGAAGCAGTCTTAGAGGTGATTAGTAGATTATGAAATTTGTAAAGGCAAAGATCATATTTTATTTAACATTTTTTCTGCTTTTAGAGCCATTATAGTGCTGTATACATTATGTTGCCTATGAAAAGGGGCTGTGGATTTTGGTTGACTATGAACTCCATATGAACCATAAATTGTGGTTTTTAAGACTTGATACTTTATTTCTTGGTTTAGACAGCTCCGAATGAGGAACTCCATCTACCAAAATAGAATATCATTTGCTCTACATTTTAAAGTGTATAGGCTTTGGAGTCAAAGAACCTGAATTTATTTCTTGTCTCTGATGCCAACTACCCATGTAATGTCAAGTTGCTTAAATTTTCTGGGACTCAGTTCTTTCACTTTCAGATGAGCATTGGTTTAGATACACTGAGTAACCTGTATCCCAGGTTTCTTCACATTATCATACTAGGCTAATCACTGGAATGTTATGTATCCTGTCTGACAACAAAGGATTCAGATTTAGGACAACCATTTTAACCTTTTTATTTGTACGATTTAGGTATTTAACTGAGTTTTAAAATGATATCATTACTGTATTTTTTCTATATTATTACATTTTCAGTATTTAAAAATTAGCATATTGCTTGGCATAATTCCAAATTTTAATTGTAAGTTTCATAGTCTCAAACATATGTTTGCCCATATGCTATCCTGACCTAAAGAGAGATATCACAATTAAACTTTACCATACTTGTTTAAATGCAAGAAGAATAAAAAATAAATAAAGGAAATAAGTACTTCAGATGACTGTTTTGAATATAGTTTTTTTCATTCTAAAACATTTCTATTAACACATAACTGTAAGAGGGGTTAGTGAGAGTAGATCCTCAACACACTGGATCAGCTTACCAGGAGAGTAAGAGTTTGTTTGGATGCTTTTCCTAACTTCAGTAGATGGTGTCTACATGCCCATTGACTTATAATTAAGAAGAAAAAACATAATAATTCCTAGTTATGTCATAAAGTCATAGGATAACTGCAGTTGTTGTGGGATGCATTGGTTGGCTTGGATTCTTCAGAGGAAGGAGTCTTCATTTAAAACTTTGCATTTATTTTTTGGTTTTTCTAATTTCTATCCTACTGTTAGAAAGAGTGCAGTGGTGAAGGACGGAAATTCCATTATAATTTCAGGAACTATAAATGACTACCTTGGTGAATATGTATAAAGAAACTGCTTGTTTTTCTTCTCTTTGGTCTAAAAAGAGTTGTCCCTTTTTATTCTCTTGTTTCTGAGACCAGATCAGAGACCACAGCCTTTTAAAAATTCACTTCTTTTGGCCCCAATATGGCAGGAATCAGTATTTTGGAAGAGCATGTGAGATCTTGATGAGCTCTACCATATGGCTCAAGTAGGAAATTCATGGACAATGTTATTCTTGAATCCCAGTTTCCTGAGTGATGTAAGCCTAGGATTTAGGCCTTCCATCAGACAAGTGGGATTTGTTAGGCAGCACCAGTCTTAGATATCTTGGGCATTGCCTAAATTTGAGAGTTTAAAATCCAGCCTTCTATCCAGAGAAGCTGCATTTCCTGAGCAGTGTGTCTCCTGGAGAGGGAAGAGTATTGTCCATACAGTACCCTGCCCCCCAAAAGCTGGAGGAGCAGTGAAGTAATAACACCATAACATGAGGAAGCAATAGCCCTTGACTTCTCACTATTACAGTGGCCGTTTTTAGACAATATGGGTCTTCTGGGAATAGGGTACTTGTACCAGCTCCAAACAGTATTTCTCTTCTTTTTTGGAAGTACAGATCTAAGCCTGGTTCTGTTGTTTGTTTTTTGGGGGCGGAAAATGTAGAAGGTAAAAGGAGATTGTGTAGAACACTGTGGAAGAGAAGGGATCTTAAGAGTTTTACCCTGCTATCATTTGAGTTTTACCCTAACTATAGGAGGGACCAAACCATGGGGTAGTGGATCTTGTGGAAAAGTGAGAATTTCTTATTAGGGAAAAATTGTAGGGATTTATTTATGTACTCTTGTGAGTCCTTTTATATGTATTTCTACTTTTGCTTAAAATCTACTATGATTAAGTTGCATCTCTGACATTTTATGTGGAGTGAAATAAATGGTATTCTGTACTTAATACCATTGTTAATGAATGTTTATATGGGAAATGGGTACCTCCTTTGCTTGAATCTATAGAAAATAAAGGACCAGCTATACTCAATTTTCCTGAAATTAATCTGGGATCAAATGATAAAGACCCAAGAGAGATCCTGATCTTTGGGTGAAGTCTCCAGAAACAAACTCTGTCCTTGTGAGCCCAAAGGGAGGGGTCCTTTGACCATGCATTATATTTTGTATTGCATAAGGACCATGTTTGGTTTTCTTTGTAGTAATTTTCTTTCCTACATAATGTCAAGTGTCTTATTTTCTTCATCTTTTTCTTGCCTTTTTCAGTATTGTCTACAGAATAAATGTTGAATAAATAACTGAATTAGTGAAATAGAAGAACACATTAATGGTATGTGTATGTCAGGCAATCAGTAAACATCTGTTAATTGCCTTGTATGTTCTAGGCACTGTGCTAAACCCTAGGAATACAAAAGTGGCAAAAAAAACCCAAAAAACAAAACAATCCTTGTCCTCCAGGTGCTCACAATCTAAAGGATAATATATACAAATTTATATATAGAATAAATAGTAAATAATTAAAAGTGCAAAGGAGCTAGAATTAAGAAGCGTTGTGAAAAGCTTCTTGGAAAAAATGAGATTGTAATTGGGTCTTAAAGGAAGCCAGCAAAGCCAGTAGTGAGGATATGGGGAGGGAGAGAATTGCATATATAAGGAAGAGTCAGAGAAAATGCCCTAAGCAGAGAGATAGAATGTTTTATAGGTGGAACAATAAGGAAGTTAGTGACGGTGGATGGAAGAGTACAAAGCAGAGAGCAAGGTGTAAGAGGTCTGGAAAGGTTGGAGAGGGCTAAGTTGTGAAGGACTTTCAGAATAATATTGTGGTGACTAAATGCACTCTGGATTACAGAAAGACTTGAGGAAGGCTGACCCACCCATTAAGCTATTGCAACAGTCCAAGTGTGAGGTGATAAGGACTTGCATCAGAGTGGTAGCAATGTTAGAGGAGAGAAGGGAGGATATTTGAAAGACATGGCAAATGTGAAATTGACAGGCCTTGGCAACAGACTGATAGGGTCAAGGAGAATGAGGATGAAGAAGAGGCCGTTGTATTTGGTTACTAAGAGATGACTGGTAACTTTGAAGAGAGCAGTTTGGTGGAATGATGAGATTGGAAGCCAGATTGTAAGAGGCTAAGAAGAGAATGGAAAGAGAAAGTGGAGCCAACTATTGTAGATGGCCTTTTCAAGGAGTTTTGCCCCAAAGGGCAGAAGAAATAGAGGGTGATAGTGGGTATGAAAGGATTGAAGTGAGATTATGGAGTGACATAGGCATGTTTGTAGACAATGAGGAAGTAAGTAGTAGAGAGGAAAAGATTGAAACTAAGTGAAAGAGTGGAGATTACAGAGGAGGCAATCTGTTGGATGAAACTGGATAGAATGAGATTGCTTGAGCAAGTAGAAAGGTTACCTATGATAAGAAGTAAAGCTCCCTCGTCATGTGAGACAGGGATGAAGGAGAAGATAATGGCAGAAGCCATGAGTGATACGAGTTGAAGAAGAGGGAAGAAGAGAGGACTCTTGGTGGATGGTCTCAATTTCTGTAAAGTTCTTAGGTTCTGTTCTGCAAGGCTCTCAGCTGAGAGGGTGGGGAGATACAGCTAAGTGATGTTTGAGATAAAAGCCATTTGGAAAAGTTGCTGTGGAGAGTGGAATAGTACGTTCATGAGAGGATTGCCTAGCTAGCAAGCAGTAAATGCCTATTTGAAGTTGTATAGCACAAATTTATAGTAGGCCCAGTTGGAATGGTTGCATGCTTTTCTCAACCTTTATTCAACAGTGCCTCTATAGGAGTGATCCATGGCAGAGACTTTCCAGGGTGCAGGTAAGGGGGCTAGGGACTCAAGAGAAGAAGATAATGTAGAGTTGAACTGGTTCACCAAAGAGTCAGTATGGGGAAAGGAAGAGAGAGTGACTAGTGCAGGGGTGATGACCTGGGAGAGAACAGATGAGTCAAGGGATTATAGATCATAGTATGGACAAAGAACTCTGTCTGATAAGAGAAGGCAGAGGGAGAAGTGGAAAGCCAATAGACTATGGTTAGATAAGGGAATTTCTTGAACATGGAGGTGGTGTGTTTGTATGTGAAGGCTGGATCAAGGAGATTAATTTTCTTTATGTGTAGGTGAGGTGAAATGAGGGACTATGGAAATGAGTAAATTTAGAAACTGAATAGTTATTGGGAAAATCAATGTGTGTGTGTGTGTGTGTTAGGGGGAGGTTGAAGGGAGAAAAGAGGAGTATAATAAACAGATGATGACTACTATGGAAACTTTAACAGTATATGGAGGGACCATACCTCGGGATTATTTCCCCAGGAAGTCTGCCTTTTAATGAGGTACATTTGTTACTTTCATAACTAAATCTTTTTAGATGGAATTTAAGAATCAATGTAGATGCCGAATTCTAAGGCATTACAGGTAACGTATCTAAGTAAGAATAGGAAAATAGCTAATGTTATTGCAAAACTATTATTCAGTACCATTGTTTCTTTCTGCCATCCATCTGTGCCCCACTCATGTTCTGCCTTTGGTATACATTGGACTTTGGCTGCTGCGAGGGCCTCCTCAGATTTTGCCCTTTTGTCTTTGAAAAACAAAATTCAACACAAGATTTGAATAACCTAGCACTGCCTTAAGACATCACAGGGTTTATGTTCAGAAAGTGAATATTTCTTTTCTTAGTTTATTTTTAGTTTTCAACATTCACTTCTATAAGTTTTAAATTTTCTCCTCTTCTGCCCCCTCCCCAAGACAGCATGCAATCTGATATAGGCTTTACATATACATTGCTGTTAAATATGTTTTCCAATTAGTCATGTTGTATAGAAGAATTAGAAAGAATGGAAGAATGACAGAAAAAAACAAAATGAAACAAAACTAAAAAAGAAACTAGTCTGCTTCACTCTGAATTCAGACTCCATAATTCTCTGGATGTAGATAGCATTTTCTATCATGAGTCCTTTCAAATTGTTTTAGGTCCTTGCATTGCTGAGAAGGGCAAAGTCTATCAAAGTCAGTTGTCTCACACTGGGCTCTACTGTGTACCATGTTCTCCTGGTTCTTTAGTTCACTCAGCATCAGTTCATGTAAGTCTAGGTTTTTCTGAAGTCTGTCAATCATTTCTTACAGCACAATAGTTTTCCATTACATTCATATAGCATAACTTGTTCAGCTATTCCCCAATAGATAGGCATGCCCTCAATTTCCAGTTCTTGTCCACCACAAAAAGGGATGCTATAAATATTTTTGCACATGTAGTTCTTTTTCCCATTTTTATGATCTCTTTGGGTTATAGCCCTAGAAGCAATATTGCTGGATCAAAGGATATGCACAGTTTTATAGCCCTATGGTCATAGTTCCAAATTGTTCTCCAGGATAGTTGGATCAATTCACAACTCCACCAATAATGAATTAGTGCTCCAATTTTCCCACATTTTCTCCAACATTTGTCATTTTCCTGTTTTATCATGTTAGCCGATCTGATGATAGATGTGATGTGGTACTCAGAGTTACTTTGATTTGTATCTCTCTAATCAATAGTGATTTGGAGCATTTTTTCATATGACTATAGATATCTTTTCCTCTGAAAACTGCCTTCTCAGATCCTTTGACCATTTATCAAAGGAATGACTTGTATTCTTGTAAGTTTGACTCAGTTCTCTATGAAATAAGGCCTGTATCAGAGACGTTGATTATCAAAATTCTTTCCCACTTTTCTGCTTCCCTTCTAATCTTGGTTGCGTTGGCTTTGTGCAAAAATTTTTGCAATTTAATGTAATCAAAATTCTTCATTTTAAATTTCATAATGTTCTCTATCTCTTGTTTGGTCATAAGTTCCTCTATTCGCCATATATCTGAAGGATAAACTATTCCTTGCACCCCTAATTTGCTTACAGTATCAGCCTCAAAAAGTGAATAATTAATGAATTTGCTACAGGAATTTTCTGGAAACCTGATGGTCATAGAGCCATAGTTTCTGGACAAGCAGCTCATGCAAAGCTACAGTGCCCCTGACCACTTTTCTTATAACAATTAAAAACAATGTCTTTATAATAACTGGAGGAAGGTCTAAAACCAGAGCATTTCAGCACACAGTAGGTGTTTTGTCAAAAATTTCCTAGGAATTTAGAATTTTTAAGCTAATGCCTTTGGGAGAAGCATCCCTTTTTAGTACCTCCAAAAAAAAAAAAGAAGACAATTTACATACAACCTACAAATTTGGGCAGACAACAATATGACATTTCAGACTAAGAAACTCTTCAGGTAAGAGAACCTCAAGAGTTTGAAGTCAGACACTTTGAGAGAAAGAGGGGAAAAACAATGAATAAATAATATTTTTTAGTACAAAATGAGAATTTTTCTCTCCAGTGAAGCCTAAGAAATGGATCCAAGATTGAACTGTAAGCAGAGGCCCTTCAGAACCAATATCCATATTAATTCAACCTACAATCTATTAACAAAGAACCACTAAAAACATTGTTCACTCCTGCAGATTTGGTTATAAAAATAGAGGAATTTTTGATAGCAATTTAAAATGAGGTCATAGACCCCAGAAATTACACAAAAGTTATCTTTAAGGAGCTGCATTTATTGATCAATTCAGATTATACGATGCTGTGTGGAAGACACACAACATATGATGGTAGGTGGCAAAAATTTAGAAATCTACTGGATACCTAGCAAGACATAAATAGGAACCTAGAGTTGTATACTAGAAGCTCACTAAAATTTTAAAGTCTAACAGTTGACCTTTTCACGATACAAATATGAAACACCCAAATCCTTAAAATGACCTCTACTAGAACTGAAGCATCATTACAAATAAAACTGTTGCCTACAACTGGAAGGAAAGAATAGCATTTGTTTAGCACCTACTATGTGCCAGGCACTGTTCTTTAGAAATAGTTAATTTGATCCTCACAACAACCCTGCAAGATGGGTTCTATTATTGTCATCATTTTACAATTGAGGAGACCAGGGCAAACCAAAGTTAGGTGACTTGCCTGAGGTAAATTGTTAGTAAATATCTTAGGCTGGAATTGAATTCATATCTTACTTAGTCCAGGTTGAGCACCTTATCCACTGCACAACAGTACAAGGTACTTGTCATCCTTTTTATCCTGTCTACTATTGTAATTGTCCTGAAGATACTTTCAGTGAGTCTTTTGAGCTTATATCCCAATACTCTTATTCAGTTATGAAAAGCATTCATTTCATCTTTGTTCAATGTAGTCTAAAAATATTAAATAGAAAATAAAAGCATGAGGATTAGGATTTGTTCTTTGGCTATTTTATTTGAACCCTGTAAAAAATTAGAATAATAAGGTAATTATAACTCATAATTATCTACCTTATCATAACTTAGAAAGATTTTCCTCACAGCAGTTTGGTGAGTTAGATAGCATGAATATTATTATTTCTGTTTTGTTGACAAAGGAATGGAGGTATTAAGAGGTTAAGTGACACAATCATATAGTGTTAGAATTGGGACTTGATTTCTTTCTAGAGTACTTACTAGAGCCAGTATACAACTCAAATGCATGTTTTGCAGGAAAATGTGATTGAGGGAAAAGTAGCCTTAATAGTTTCAACTTTTTTTTTTTTGGCCTCATTTCAGCTTGGTCTGTATATTAGGAAAAATTTTAAAAAGAGCACAGGAAAACTCATGACTGATTCACCATGACCATGACAATGTCAGATCGATCTGATGTTGATCCTGTCAGCTTTTTGAAATTGAATGAGGAAGATATTTCTGTTGTGTAATGACACATTTATTATTCGATTTTATGCTAATTATGAGACTGTTCCAACCAAAACACTTCCAAATTTGGGGTTTAGTGAGTCAATTTTTACCCATAGCTTTCATTGTTTAAAACCATAGGATCAAAGAAGGAAGAACATATTGACATCATGTACTTCCGCTTCCTTATTTTGAAGATGAGAAAACTGTGACCCAGAATAGTTACTCGAGTAAGGTCAGAACAAAGCCAGTATTCAGGCCTTCCTGCAATTCCAAGTTCGGCACTCCAATGTCAGCGCTTTCTTTATTCTGTCAGACTTTTAGTTTATTGAGTACCTCTCTACAGAAACAAAGATGGGCCGGAAATACATGTAGCTGGAGAGGCGCTACGTAGGTAGCCGGTGTAGAGGGCTTTTCAAGTAAAGGCCCAGGGTGATCAGAAAGCTGCAGCATGGGGCTCGTATACTCACAGTGGGAATCATTTGTGGAGTGGCAGTGATAAGAAGAGTTGCAGCACACAGTCTAGGAAAGCCCAAGTGTCCAGGGCAGGGATGGGAAACCTGTGGTCTAGAGGCCACATGTGGCTCTTTAGGTTCTCAAGTACAGTCCTTTGACTGAATCCAAATTTCACAGAACAAACTCCCTAAATAAAAGCATTTGTTCCGCAAAACTTGAACTTAGTCAAAAACCCACACACAAGGACCTAGAAGGCCATATGTGGCCTCAAAGCTGCAGGTTCCCCACCTCCGGTCCAGGAACTCAGAGATTCCTAGCATTTTGTTCTGAGAGGTTATTGAAGTTCCTCGGGGTCTAGTCCTCTGATCCTCAGAGTCAAGTTTGGGAGAGGGGTGCCTAACCACAGGAAATCAACTTTCGGACCCAGGTTACCCAGGGCTAGCAGGGCCAACCATCCATCTAAAAGCAAACATATCAAGGGGTGACTATATAGCAAAATTCTGACTCTGGATCCACAACTAGAGAGAGGAATAATCCAAAGGAGATCCAAAGATCAGTATTTAAAAAATTATTGTAGATCCATAGATGCCAAAAAGTCTTAGTTGACAAGAAGCAAGTAACTCAATAGCAACTGCAAAAAGGTATTCAGGAAAACAAAAACAAATTTTCTCTAGCAATTGCATCAACATCCAGAAATAATGAAGCCAGAGGGGAGAACATGAATTAAAAGGTCTAGAGGAAAGAACTGGAAAGAGAATAAATAGTTTAGAGGAGAAAGTAACAGATTTCCTGAAAATTAGAATAGACCAGGGTAGCACTGGGGTGGAGCCATATCGTTCCCGCCCTCTCCCCCCACACCCCATTGGCCACTGAAAGTTAGACCTGTTTCCTTTTTCCCCTTTAAAGATACCGAGACATCCTTGAAAACTGGTTGACGCACGGAACTAAAGATTCTGGTCACTGATGTAATTTCTTGGTCACTTAAGTACAAAAGAAAACAGCCCATTTGAAGGCCTATCTGGTAAGTCAAGATGAATAACTGTCAAGGGAACTTTGCTTACCTGAGTCAACTCAAGATTTCCTCACTGCCTATTTTTATCGAATATTCCGTCTCCTTCTATGGTTAATTAATCTTTCTGGTAACTTCTGAATATGTTTTGATTGTCTCATTTTGTTTTAATACTGAACCTAAAACATAAGGAAACTGACCTGAATGAGTCCCAGCCTAGAACACTGAGACAGTAAGAACTTTAGAACAAAATAAAAAGGTGAAAAAAACCCAGAAGAAATACTTATTTGATGTAAAAAATAACTGATTTAGGAAACTGGGCAAGAGACAACTTAAGAATCATTGGCCTCTCGAGTAAAGCATGAACACTATATTTCAAGAAATTATAAATGAAATCACTCAGATATTTTAGAACCAGAGGGTAAAGTGAAAGTTTAAGAATCCACCAGTCATTTCCTTGAAAGAAATCCCAAAAGGGAAAACGTCAGGAATCCATTAGTCAAAATTCATAGCATTCATATCAAAGAAGAAACACTACAAGCATTGAGAAAGAAACAGCTAGGATCATACAAGATCTGGAAGCTTCTACTATAAATGAGATGAAAACTTGGAATACAGTATTTCAAAAAATAAAACATATAGGTTTATAACTATAAATAACTTAACCCTGCAAAACTGAGTACAATGCTACAGGGAACAAAGTGAATCTTTAATGAAATAGAGGATTTTCAGGCATTCCAGATACACTTTGAATTATGAACATAGGAGTCAAGAGAAACCAAGAAAGGTAAATTTATTTGCCATTAGAAATGATAATGTACTAACATTCTACTAAAGGGATGAAAAACAATTTTCCCTTTTTTGTTCAGTCATTTCACAGTTGTGTCTGACTCTTCGTAACCCCATTTACTGTTTTCTTGGCAAAGATACAGGAGTGGTTTGGTACTTTCCTTTTTTAGCTCATTTTATAGATGAGGAAACTGAGACATACATGATTAAATGACTTGTCTGGGGTCACACAGTAAATAAGTGTCTGAGGCCAGATTTGAACTTAGGAAGATGTCTTCCTGACTCCATGCCTGACACTCTCTCCCCTGTGTATCGCTTAGTTGCCCTGTACCACCTTGTTGCCCCCAGGTGTCCCTTTAAAGCCTTAATATCTTCAAAGAGTATAGAGTCAAATAAGTAAAACAGAAGACCCGAGGATGCATTGGTTCTGTTCTGAGGGTGTGAAGAGGAAGAAGAGAATGGAATATACTAGTGCAGGAAAGAGTAAAAGGGTGATGGTGAAAGTTACTATTTCTTATAATTGAGGTTTGTGAGAAAAATATACAAACATGGAAGAAGGGACAGGGCAGTGAGCATCAAATGAATCTTAGTCTTATCTGAAATGAATGGTTAAAGGAGAGTTGAACTCATACATAATTTTGTGTAGAAATATGTCAACCTCAACAGAGAAACAATTGGAGGAGGGGTATAATTGATCATTAAGAAGAAATCTAACTAGGGAGGTAAAAACCATAAGCAAAACAAACTTCCTGATCCCAAAAGGGGTTACAAAGAAAAAAAAGAGGAGAAAAAGAATAAAAGCAGAAGACGAACATCTAAATGGGTTTTTCATCAATGGGGAAATGTCTGAAAAAATTTTGGCATATGAATATAACTATCATTGGGCAAAAATGACAAAAACAATTTCAGAGAATGCTATATAGTATGAACTGGTGCAGGGCAAAGGGCTTAGAACTAGGAGAACAATTTATACTAAAACAATAAAAGCATGAAGAAGAGCAATTTTGAAAGACTTAAGAACTCTAGTCAACGTCCTGATCAATCATGTCCCTAGCGGTTCTGTGATGAAGTATGTTACCCACCTCCTGAAAGAAGTGATGAAGCAGAAAGAGACATACTTACATTTTTAGACATAGCCACTGTGTGTATTCATTTTACTTGACTAGACTTATGTGTTACAATTTTTTTTCTCCTTTTTAATTTGGGGGTTAGTAAAAATGGTGCAAAAATGCTTATTCAAACATTTTTTTAAAAATTCACTGGAGAGAATAGAAGAAAGATAAGCAAGACAATTTTGAAAGTAACATGTAGAATTTATTATATACTTTAAAAAAGTAATATGAGATGGGAATTCACAGTTTCATCAATAAAATCTTTTTTGCATGTTCTCCTACAAAGAGAAATGTGCTAGTTTTTTTCATAGTTAAAATTTTAAAAAATTTTAAAAATTTTAAAAAATTTTAAAATTTTAAAAAATTTTAAAAAATTTTAAAATTTTAAAAAATTTTAAAAAATTTTAAAATTTTTTTAAAAAAAAAGTCCAGGTGCAATAGAGGCCTTCCTTAGCCGGTTCCCAGTACCTTCCTATATGCGATGGCAGAGATAGGTGAACATATGCAACTGAGGGACAAAGCACTCCTTCCAATAAAGCTTCTTCCATGTTTTGTAGTTGACTTGGTGCATGAAATGATGATACATTTGGGTGTTCAGGCTACCACTTAGTAAAAAAGAATGCCAAGAATCAGTAATGTTCAGAGGGTAATCTTACTTCCTTCTTCCTCCTACTATGAGTGGGACACTGTACATGGTATTCCATTATTCTCCCTGGTTTTATCTTTTATTATTCTTGCCACGTTGGGTATATCCTCAATTGCCTCTGCTTGTCCCCTGAATGTAATATTTGGGGCCTTTTAGATAGCTACATGCATACACACACAAACCCATGCACATGCATATATGTACTAGAGACAACTAAGCAGTGTTAATTATTAGGCCTAAATTAGCATAGGCAGCAGAGAATTGATCCATACTTTGTTGTATCTCAGCTTCAGAGGCTGCATTGAGTGTACAATCATCTGCAAACAAAAAATCATGCACTCCCTCCACTTTGGTCTTGTCTTGTAGCCTTTTCAAATTGAAGAACTTACCATCAGTACTATAGTTGACCTTGATGCCATGTTCACCCTCATTGAAAGCATTTGTCAACATGGCTGAAAACATCATGCCAAAAAGCATGGGCACAAGCACACAGCCCTGTTTCACTCTGTTGGTGACTGGGAAGGCACAAGAGCATTGTCCATTGTCCAGAACCCAGGCAAACATGCCATCATGAAACTGACATACAATATTGATGAACTTCTCTGGGCAACCAAATATAAAGTATTAGACTTGGAGTCAGGAAAACCTGAGTTTAAATCATACTTTAGACACTTGCTGTGTTATCTTGGGCAAATCATTTAAATTTTATTTGCCTCAGTTTCTTCATCTTTAAAAAGTGCTTTTTAGAGCACTTTGTAAAGGTAGCTAGCTAGATAAAGCATTTATTAAGCACTTAATATATATAAGGCATTGTTCCTTATATTACAGATTATAGGTTACAGATATAAGGCAAGATGGTCCCTGCCCTCAAGAAGCTTACATTATAATGGGGGAAGACAACACATAAAGGAGAACTGGGAAAGGGGGTTTGCACCCAGTAGAGTGGTGTGGTGGGCTGATTTCTGGCATACAGCATAAGCACACCTGTAAAAATCTCATAGGGATAGAGTCCAAGGTTCCAACTGATAATGGGGTAAGATGGGGAGGATGCCTTGACTGTGGGCAACATAATGTGGAGATGGCTAGGTGAATTAAAATTTGCCCATGGTAAATGCCTCCTGTTTTTAGCATCATAAGCCATTCTGCCTATTCGGTGAAAACCTCTAAGCCCCCAATCTGCTTCAATATATGGAGACAGAGACCTTGTTAACGGAACTTTCCAGGGCAGTCAATATTACATTTCCTTCTAGATATGGCTCTGAAAGTGACTCCAAAAGCTTCCACCACCACAAAGTTTGGACACTAAGCATAAGGAGACAGGATTTGGGGAATCTTGCTAGTGAACAGTCTCTTTTCTTTTAGCTCTCAGGAGATCTCATAATTGACTTGAGGTAAAAATACTTAGAAGACTTTTGATCCTGCCTTTAAAGGGGCTTTTGTAGAAGAGGACTGAAAGCCAAACCAAGTGAGTGAGATACGGGAGAGAGGTTGCCAGATAATAGGGAATGGTGGAGGTTGAATAAGAGCATCCTAGTCAGATTACGTGTGCTGATCTCTGCTGTTGTATGTTGAACTGAGTGCCATCAAACTTCTTGGCTCCCAAATGATAGTCAAGCGTTGGGGTTCCAGGGACAGAATTCCAGAGCTGGCCAATGGAATGGAGCTGTTAATGAGCCTTTCTTAAAGACACCCCTCCCCTTTATGTTTTCTTGGAGGACTGAGATCTCCATTTACTCTCTTGCTGTAATTACCCATTCCATAACTGAGAATTGGGTACTAGGGAAACTAATCATAGCTACTATAAATACTATGTTACTATAAATATATGGCTGCTATAAAATAAATGGTGCTACTATATAAACACATGGCCTGACTCCTTTACTCCTCTGCTTCTAGACAGTTTGCACTGACAAAATCAAATTGGTTTTAAAACTTCAATCCTTAAATCTACTTTCCCTTTTTGTGTTCTCATATTCCCAATTTAACTACCAGCGCTCAGGAAAGCAGATGAACACAGATTCTAATGGTCATTCACATTTTAATTTATTATATTCATGCTGAGAAAACATTTAAAACAGCATCATTTATATAAATAGCAGTTTTAAAACTTGCCCTCATATATCTTTGCAAATGTAGTCGCATGTATGGTACCTTCAAGGGAGAAAGAGAACATTTGAGTTTGTATTCTTCCAGGAGTTCACAGATGGTAAACAAATACTCCAGGCTACAAAGTGGAAAAAGTCTGCAACATTTTTCCCCTTTGGTGGCAGTTACATTATCTGAGTTTGAGAGGAAACCACTCCTGAAAGGAAGCCATCCCCCAGCTCATAAATACATTGTCCTTCTGTCCTCCTACCTTCCCTGTTATTGTAGAGGGCAACATTATCTTTCCAGTCCCTCAGGTTCACAACCTAGAAGTCATCCTGGATTCTTCTCTGTCTCTCATCCCCCATATCTAAGCTGTTGCCAAGGCCTGTTGATTTTACCTCTGCAAGCAACATCTCTCAAATACACCCCTTTCTGTCCCCTGACACTGCCACTACTGTTGTGCAGGCCCTCATCATGTCACTTTTGGATTAACAATAGCCTGCTGAGGGGGTCTGCCTGAAGCATGTCCTGCTTCAATCTATCCTTCATTCTAAATCCATCTTCCACCAAAGTGATTTTCCTAAATCACAGATCTGATCTTTGGGATCAAATATAAAATAATACTCTGTTTGGCATTCAAAATCCTTCCTCCTCCAACCTTTCCAGTCTTCTTACACCATTCCCCTCACCATGGCTCTTTGATTCAGTGGCACTGGCCTCTCCTAGCTGTTCCTCCCACTTGACACTCCATCTCTCAGCCCTCCATGCTTGAAATTGGCAGCGAGGTGGTATAGCAGATAGAGTGCCCCGCCTGGAGTCAGGAAGTTGTTATCTAGTCATTTTTTAATCGTGTCTGACTCTTCACTTTTTGAGACCCCATTTGTGGTTTTCTTGGTAAAGACACTGGAGTGGTTTGCCATTTCCTTTTGCAGTTCATTTTACAGATGAAGAAACTGAGGCAGGCAGGCAGGGTTAAGCAACTTGCCCAGGGTCACACAGCTAATAAGTATCTGAGGTCAGATTTGAACTCAGGGAGATGAGTCTTCCTGAAGCCAGATCTGGTGCTCTATCCACTATGCCACCTAATTGCCCCAAAGACCTGAATTCAAATTGTGCCATAGACATTTACTAGCTTTGTGTGACCTTAAGGAATTCACTTAACCGCTTTTGCCTCAGTTTCCCAATCTGTACAATAAGGGTAATAACACCTAACTCCTAGCCTTACTGTGAGTATAAAAATGAGATAATATTTGTATAGTATTTTGTAAACCTTAAAGTGCTATATAAATGCTAGTTATTATATTTTTTATAAGCAGTGTGGTATAGTGAATCTATCACTAGATTTGAAATCAGTACATCTGAAATCTACTCCTGCTTCATACACTAGCTATGTGACCTGTAGGTCTACATAATCTCAGTTTTCTAAAATGGGGATAATATTACTTGTACTACTTATCTCATAGACTTCTGAGACAGCAATAAGCTATGGTGCTTTGCCAACCATAAAATTATTTTTATTTATAGACACACGTGTATATAGCTAGCTATATATCTCCACACGTTTATGCATATATATAACATGTGCATACATACATATGTATATGGATACTCATCTTGACACATATCTATGTGTTTATATACATATATGTGCATATACGTACACATTTGTATATACACATAGATGTGTGTGTATGTGTATCTCCAATCTTGCTTTATGTACATAGCAGGAAATGGGATCTAAGATTCCTATACCTAGATTTCAACTATTAGTTTCCAGGCCCAGATGCCAAAGAGAATTTCTAAAAGTGTCTTCCAAGCAGGATTCACCTTATTTTATTTTCAATCACAACTTTCTTAGACTTTGTTCCTTGATGGTCTTTGGAATTTAGATCAGAGAGTTCTCTGCCATTTCAGGAATAAGAGATTCTTGAGCTAACCTGACATCCTAGAGATTTCTTTTGGATCAAACATCTTGACCTGATAAGTTTCTGAGTGCATTGTGCTGATGTGAAATTTATATTTCTCTTATTCAGAAGCCTGTAATCAAAATACTAATTTCTAGTATTCAGAGGAAAGTTGTAGTTTCACTTTACTTATTTCATAGGACATTCAGCTTTATTACAATGACTGTAGGTTTGGTATACCTTGGGATTAAAGAAGGATCCATAGATCTGTTCATTTTATTGATGTTTATTCAGTTCATATCGACATCATTTACATCAGATATCTGGGTTTTCTCCTAACTGTTCAATCCTATTACCTCTTAAAAGTACAGTGAATTGCCCCCCCGCCCCCAGTGTTTGCGGGAATTATAGTAATGTTGGGATTACATTAAAGTTTATCTGATGACACTCCACAAATTCTAAATGATAAAGTCATTATCCTCCAGACATTGTTTAGTTTAGAGACATTATTCTCATTTTAATCAGTATGGTCAAAGTTCAGCCAGAAATTGGTCACTGGCAAAATTTTGAATAGTAAAGGGACCCCCCAAAATAAACAGACTGAACAGCTCAGCTAGTTTGTTTTTCTAGATTATCTAAATCTTGAAAATTCGGGGGGGGGGGGGAAGAACCAAGATGGCGGAGTAGAAAGATTGACATATGCTAGCTCCTAACCCACAGCCCATAAAATAACTGTAAAGAAGAACTCCCAACAAATTCTGGAGCACGGAAGCCACGCAGCAACAGAGTGGAGGAGATTTCTGTTCCAGAGAGCCCTGAAAAACCAACACCAAAGGTTCATCGCTCACCAGACCCGGAGCAGAGCCCACCCCTGCCTTGGCCTTCCAGCACTGAGAGGAGCAGATCCCAGAAGGCTTCAGGGACAGAATCTCCAGTGGCCACGCAGGTCCCTCCACCCACAGATGCCAAAGGTCAGTGAGAGAGCCTGTTTGGCTGGCTGAGAGGGGAGCGTGGTGTCTCCATAACTCAGACCCCCTCGGGAGGCAGCAGCAGAGGCCACAGTGGACAGGATCTCCCAAAGAAGGAAGGAGCTCGGATCCATTGTTGAAGGTTTCCACATAAACCCCCTGAGGGAACTGAGCCCCTGTTGGTGGCCCTGCCCCCACCTGAGCACCTGAACTTAATCTCACACTGACTAGCAGCCCTGCCCCCACCTGAGCACCTGAATTTAATCTCACACAGAATAGCAGCTCTGCCCCTGCCCAAAGCCCTGAGGCTGGGGAGCAGCATTTGAATCTCAGACCACAAGCACTAGCTGGGCAGATCTGGAGGCAAGGCAGGGATGGAGAGGAATCTCAGAAGTCAAGTAACTGGATGGGAAAATACCCAGAAAAGGGAAAAAAAAATAAGACCATAGAAGGTTACTTTCTTGGTGAACAGATATCTCCTCCCTTCCTTTCAGGTGAGGAAGAACAATGCTTACCATCAGGGAAAGACATAGAAGTCAAGGCTTCTGTATCCCAAACATCCAAAATAAATATTCAATGGGCTCAGGCCATGGAAGAGCTCAAAAAAGGATTTTGAAAATCAAGTTAGACAGGTGGAGGAAAAACTGGGAAGAGAAATGAGAGAGATGCAAGAAAAGCATGAAAAGCAGGTCAGCACCTTGCTGAAGAAGACCCAAAAAAATGCTGAAGAAAATGGCACCTTAAAAAATAGGCTAACTCACTTGGCAAAAGAGATTCAAAAAGCTAATGAGGAGAAGAATGCTTTCAAAAGAAGAATTAGCCAAATGGAAAAGGAGGTTCAAAAGCTCACTGAAGAAAATAGTTCTCTCAAAATTAGAATGGAACAGATGGAGGCTAATGACTTTCTGAGAAACCAAGAAATCACCAAATAAAACCAAAAGAATGAAAAAATGGAAGATAATGTGAAATATCTCATTGGAAAAACAACTGACCTGGAAAATAGATCCAGGAGAGACAACTTAAAAATTAAGGGACTACCTGAAAGCCATGATCAAAAAAAGAGCCTAGCCATCATCTTTCATGAAATTATCAAGGAAAACTGCCCTGATATTCTAGAACCAGAGGGCAAAATAAGTATTGAAGGAATCCACCGATCACCACCTGAAAGAGATCCAAAAAGAGAAACTCCTAGGAACATTGTGGCCAAATTCCAGAATTCCCAGGTCAAGGAGAAAATATTGCAAGTAGCTAGAAAGAAACAATTCCAGTGTTGTGGAAATACAATCAGATTAACACAAGATCTAGCAGCTTCTACATTAAGGGATCAAAGGGCTTGGAATAGGATATTCCAAAAGTCAAAGGACCTAGGACTAAAACCAAGAATCACCTACCCAGCAAAACTGAGTATAATACTTCAGGGGAAAAAAATGGTCAGTCAATGAAATAGAGGACTTTCAAGCATTCTTGATAAAAAGACCAATGCTGAAAAGAAAATTTGACTTTCAAACACAAGAATGAGAAGCATGAAAAGGTAAACAGTAAAGAGAAGTCATAAGGGACTTATCAAGTTGAACTATTTACATTCCTACATGGAAAGACAATATTTGTAACTCCTGAAACTTTTCAGTATCTGGGTAGTTGGTGAGATTACACGCACACACACATACACACGTGCACACACAGAGACAGAGAGCACAGAGTGAATCGAATAGGATGGGATCATGTTAAAAAAATGAAGTTAAGCAGTAAGAGAGAAATGTATTGGGAGGAGAGAGGGAGAAATGGAATGGGGCAAATTATCTCTCAGAAGAGACAGGTAGGAGACTTTCTAGTGGAGGGAAAAGGAAGGGAATTGAGAGAAAAACATGAAGTTTACTCTCATCACATTCAACTAAAGGAAGGAATAAGATGCACACTCATTTTGGTATGAAAACCTATCTTAAAATACAAATGGGGAGAAGGTTATAAGCAGGGTGGGAGGGATGATGGAAGGGAGGTCAATGGGAGGAGGGAGCAATTTGAAATCAACAGTCTTGGGGAGGGACAGGATCAAAAGAGAGAATAGAAGCAATGGGGGGCAGGATAGGATGGAGGGAAACATAGTCTTACACAACACGACTATTATCGAAGTCATTTGCAAAACTACACAGATATGGCCTATATTGCATTGCCTGCTTTCCCAAAGGGAATGAGTGGGGAGGGAGGGATGGGGAGAAGTTGGAACTCAAAGCTTCAGGAACGACAGTCAAGTATTGTTCTTACTACTAGGAAATAAGAAATACAGGTAATGGGGAATAGAAAGTTACCTGGCCCTACAGGGCAAAAAAGAAGATGGGGACAAGGGAAGGGAGGGATGAGAGAAGAGAGGTCAGGTTGGTGATAGGGGAAATTAGAATGCTCGCTGTATTGGGGTAGGGGGGGGGACAAATGGGGAGAAAATTTGGAACCCAAAATTTTGTGAAAATGAATGTAAAAAGTTGAATAAATAAATTTAACTAAAAAAGAAAAAGAAAATTCTCTCATTCTATTCTTTTGCTATAGGTTTTATACTCTCTTGCTTCCCTGAATAAGAATGATTAGAGGCCACACATGACAACAGTTTACTTGCTGTGACTTATGAGAGACTATAAAATGGACATAAACCATCTACCTGTCTAAGTGTTGTAAAGATACACAAAACTATATACATGAATATTTATAAGTGATTCAAAGATGATTGATTTTTTTTTTCCATGTGGGTACACTCAACATCATAATGTCACTATGCTTTTGCAGACAGTCATGCTGAGAGGGAGGAAGACATAGAGTGCTTGACCTGGGTTTGGATCTGACTTCTGACACTTATTCATTGTGTTAATGTACTTGCTATGGGCAAGTCATTTAACTTTTCAGCATTTTTACTTCCCTGTCTGTAAAATGTTGGGCCTAGAGTTGAACAGGAGGAGGAGAATGGACTAGATTTCCTTCAGGAAATTGCCAAGCTCTTTTAATGGCACATGAAAACAAAGACCTATCTTAAATTTCAGTATTCTACCTTTACTGCTGAATGGCAGTGAAACATGGAATACGAAAGTCACCAAAGAATTAAAAGTGAATATATCATATGGGGTAGAACCAAGATGGGAAAGTAAAGGTATGGGCTCACCTGAACTCTCCCAAATTTCCTTCTAAAAAACTTTAAAATTATGCCTCAAAATAAATTCTGGAGTGGCAGAATCAACAAAAGGACAATATGCAACAATTTTCTAGCCCATGATAACTTAGAAGGTTGGCAGGAAAGGTCTCTCTCTCTGGCATGAGAATGGCATGTGTAAGCTATGCCATGACAGGCCCTGCCCTGGCAAACCATCAGCAGGTGTTGAGAAGACTGAATCAGCAGTGGTCACTTTCAGAGCTCTCAGCCCACAGGTGGTATGAGGGTTAGACAATTAGCCAGAAGGAGATTATAGGAAATATATACCTATAAAATAAATATATACCTATAAAATAAATACCATTTAATGGTACTGGGTGCAGGACTTTTTTGCATTGTCCATATGAGGTTACTGGTTGCAGCCCCAGAGCAAGGAGGAGCATTAACACATTACAGTATAAGGCCACAGGAAGAGGGGAGTAGTGACCACATCTCTATCCTTGGATCATATCACCTTGCATTTAACTATTATGTTAAAATGAGGGATAATAGCATCTACCTCAGAGTTTTGGGGAGGCTCAGATATGCTAAGGTATGTAAAGTGCTCTGCAGACTTTAAAGTGCTGTGTACATGCCAGTTTTTATTATTATTATCTTTAGCTGCTGTGGCCAAAAATATCATCACCCTGAGGTATAACAGCAAGGATCCCAGCATACACAGGAGAGCCTACTGTACAGGTTCTTAGATCTGCTTTGCTAAAAGGAAAGCAACTTTTGAGGGGTCAACAATCTACTTTAATCAAGCACATATATCATTAATTTAGTTTAGGGGAAAAGTTAGCATCCTGAACGTTAGAGAAAATACAGAGAAACAAAGATCAACAAACAGATAGGGCTTCCAACTGTGTGACCATAAGCAATACATACATCACAGATCAACACACACATTCACCTATCTGACCATACATACATAGTTACCAGACAGAGAAGCACCATCATCTGGGTTTTCCAGGGTGGTGGTGGGGGGGGGGGGGGCGGGGCCTTAGCAGCTGTTCAGAATCTGGTCAAACAAATACTTTCAATGAATAAGTCCCAAAGTAAAACCTCACCTCAGAGTATTTATACACTTTTCAGAGCCAGAGAGCAACACAACCCTTGAGAACCAGTGCCTCATTAGAAATTAACAAAAGGTGTGGGCCTCCCCTAATCAAGCTTTGTCTTAATGGGCAGGCCCATGGATGGGTGGGGAACATCTTTAACTCTCTAATTAACATTACATTGGGCCCCAAGATCTTTCACATCCATTATGGGGACAACTTGTATCTGAATAGGTATTAACATTTCTTAAGTAAATACAGCATAATTCCCACAAAATAAACACATCGTGAACTTTACATTTGCAGAATTCATAACAACATCATTCTTTGCAGGTCTGTCTTTGGGGAGGAAGTAATCAGCCTCTCCTTCCTCAATCCAAAACAAAATGTCAAATAAAGTCCTTTTTGAGGGTGTGTCCTTCTCCCCACACTGCCTTTGCTGGCACTCTCAGGTGCAGGCCCTAATGAACCAAGTCCCAGTCTTGAGAGCTCCAACCTCTGCTTCCAATTCCTGAGGGGTAACTGTGCAACAAAGCCATCAGGGTGGTGTCCTTGGGGGTACATGGCAGTTCCCCCCACCCACCATAGGCAACTACACCCCCTGGGTCCCAGACTGTCCCAGGAGAACGTAGTAAAAAAGCACACTCAGTGCCTTGCTGCACAGTTCTCATCTTGCCTCAGGCCTGAACTCTGAGCTCCTGGGTTTCCCCTCCTCCAGCAGGAAGCCAGCCACTCTCAGCTCCCACCTGAGTCTGTGTGCAGGAAATTCTCCTTTCCTGTTTCAGGGCTCACCTCTCCAAGTTTGGCACACAGGCAGCTCTCCACTTCTGCTGGATCGTTCAGTAGGCAGTTTTCTGATTCTGGTCCATGGCTCTGTAAACAATACAGAGGGCATTAATCCCTCCTGCACAGTCTGGAACTAGGATAATCCTCTCCAGCTCTGGCTCTGGCCATCCCCACTTCCCAGGGCTCAACAGAACCATAGCTACCATGACAGGGAAACAACAGACAATCATACCAGTCCCTATAATTTCCCCCTAATTTACAGATGCTACCGACTGTGCTATAAATGTAAAAGCAAGGACCCCAGCATACACAGGAGGGCCTGTTGTACAGGTTTGTAGATCTGGTTTTCAAAAAGGAAAGCAACTTTTGAGGGTCAACAATCACTTTAATCAAGCACATGTGTCATTCACTTAGTTCCAGGGAAAAAGTCAGCATCCTGAACTTCAGAGAAAATACAGAGAAACCAGAGATCAACCAACCGACAGGGTTTCCATTTGTGCGTACATCACAGATCAACAGACAGATCCAACTCTCTGACCATACATGGTTACCAGAGAGAGAAGCACCAACATCTGGGTTTTCAAAGCTGGGGAGCTTCCCAGAGTTTGGCCAAACACTTCCAATGAGTGACCCCAAAGTAAAATCTCACCTTAGAATTTTTGTACATTTTTCAGAGCCGGAGGACATCACAATCCTAAAAAAAACCAGTATTTCATTAGAAATTAACAAAAGGTGTGGGCTTCCCCTAATCAAGCTTCACTTAATGGGCAGGCCCAGCAATGGGTAGTGAAGATCTTTCAACTCTCTAATTAGCCTTATATGGGGCCATCTTGTTGATGATGTCCAAAATGATGTAGGATGAACCTCAGATTAGAGACAGAGAACTATTATCAGGCTTGTATTCAGAACATTTTTAACCAAAGCTTGGACTCACCTGGCATAGCCTTTGAGAACTCAGAGTTATCTCCACACTACAAAGAGGCAGTGGAAGAGGGTTTTGCCATCATGATTGTTGAATGGCCTAAAGTTTCAGGCTCAAAGTTCTTCTGTCATATTGTGAAGAAAGTATTAAGGAAGTTTGAAATTAATGTAGGAAGTTCTAGGATATCTGCCCCTTCTCTTTGTCTTTCCTATCTGAATACCAGGGAAAACAAATGTATCATAAGGCATTTAAAAATATAAAATATATTAACAAATAATACATTTATTTAAATATAAAAATGTAAATTAAATTTTTGTTTCCTCAAATAAGGTACAAGAGAATTTTGTCCCTGTAAACCCTTTGTGAAAATCAGTCCTTGGCAGTTTGTGCAGTGGGGAGACAGATGGTATATGTTGTTACAGAAGGTCAGAAGAATGTCAAAGTCTATCTGTTATTTTCATGCCTTATCCTTTTTTTTATAGTAAGAAACATTAACTGAATAGATCCTGAAGCCCCTTAAATCCAAATTATCTTTATTCCCTTAAAGACCATGAAGTTGAGAATTTAGGGAAAGAGATGAGCAATACTTTAGGAAACAGATTTGGCCCCAATTTTCAATCAATGGTTATTCAACACACATTTATTAAGCATTTTCAGTATCCCTACTCTCAAGGACCTTTTAGTTTAATGAAGAAGACACCGTACAAATAACTATGTAAAAATATATATATACGTATATATACATGTGTGTGTGTGTCTATATATATATATATATATATAGTTTTTCAGCCATCCCATTTGGGATTTTGCTGTTAGGGACCCCAGGAGTCCGGGCCTGATCTTTCAGGCCCACAGGCTTATCTGACCAGCAGAGGCCTGGAGGCCTTGGTGGAGTGTAGCTGTAAGCAATGACTGAGGCGGGAGATAAGATAGTAAGAACTCCGTTTATTCAAGCAGTGAGCAGCGCTTTTATCTCTTTTCTGACACCAGTGCTCTAAGTGAACCTATCACCAATTAGTTTGCCCATATAAGGAAGTAATTTACCTTAAACCAGGACTGCCCAGTGTGGACACGAAGCCACAAGAAAGAAAAACATTTTTGGCTTCTTTGTTCTCTGAAAAGCCCGGGAAAATGGCTTCGAGCAAAACAGGGGCAGAACTCTTCCAGCCCCATCTTGTTCATGCCTTACCAGTCTGCCCTCAGTTTACCTGAGTCATGACCAGTGAATGCTGTCCAAGAGGCTGGGGGTTGGCAGTTCCCTTACAGTTTGCTATTTCTTTCTCCAGTTCATTTTAAAGATGAGGAAACTGAGGCAAACATGCTTAAGTGGCTTGCCCAGGGTCACACAGCAATTAAGTGTCTGAGGCCAGACTTGAACTCAGGAAGATGAATCTTACTGATTCCAGACCATTGTTCCACCTAGTTTCCACCTGTATGTGTGCATATGTATATATGTATGTAGCCATATATGTATAATTATATATATACATGTATATATGTATGTATCTGTGTATACACATACACAAACAGAACAAATATATTAAAGGTCAATTACAAAATGGGCATTGGTTTGGTGTGAAAATCAAGATTCCATCTCATGACCACTGACTCTGTCATGTTGCTACATGTATTATCTGCCTTCTTACTGTTTTCCTGCAAATCATTCATTGGAAACTAGATGGTATAAGTCATTATTTCATAAAATGCAGATGGATGTAATTAATCAGAATCTCCAAATTCTGGAAAAGGAAAAACCTCTAAACCCACTTGCTTCCTTTCAACTAAACTGAAACTCATCTTTCCCCCCAATTCCCCCCCTTGTAAAATTCATTATCTTTCCTCCATTTAGAAATCAGATTAACTAATCTTGTATCCTGGTTTATATTCTGTTAAATTGTTTTCTTTTAATGCATAAAAACTGTCTCCTCCTGTTTCTGGGGTCTACTACAAGACTGAGGAGGCCTGGTGCCAATTTGTTATGCAGTTGTCATGCTTTACCTTAATAAATATTCTCCAGAGCTCAAACTTTTGTTGTTTCCTCAGTTATTTCAGATTTCAGCCATCAAAAGAAGGAAGGTACTGGCTTTAAGGAAGATTGGAAAAAGTTTTTTGCCAAAGGTGGGATTTTAGCTGAGATATGAAGGAAGCCAGGGAATAGGAAGCAGATATTAGACAGGAGAAAGTTCCAGGCCTGGGGGCCAGGCTGGGCAAAACTCAAATTTAGGAGATGGAGTATCTAGTGGGAGGAACAGCAAGGAGACCAGTGTCATTGGATCATAGAGTGTGTGGGTGGGTTAGATTATCTAATCTTGTGTCCTCATTTATATCCTCTTATATTGTTTTCTTTTAAAGCATAGAAATCTGCCTCCTGTATCTGGCATCCAGTATGAAGCTGAGGAGGCCTGTTGACAATTAAATATATAGGAAGACCTGAAAGGCAGGAAGAAATCAGGTTATGGGGGGCTTTTTATTATTAATTTATTTGTTTTCATTTTTCAACAATCACTTCCATGTTTAAATTTCCTCTCTCCCTCCTCCTTCCTTCCCCAAGACAGCATGCAATCTTATATGGGTTCTGCACATACATTCCTATTAAACACATTTTCACATTGGTCATGTTTCATAGAAGAATTAAAATGAATGGGAGAAACCATGAGAAAAACAAATGAAATCAAAACATAACAAAAGAGAAAATCGTCTGCTTCATTCTGCATTCCAATTCCGTAGTTCTTTCTCTGGATGTGGATGGCATTTTGCATTATGAGTCCTTTGAAAATGTTTTAGATCCTTGCATTTCTGTGAAGGGCTAAGTCTACCAAAAATAGTCCTTGTACATTGTGGCTGTTACTGTGTATAATGTTCTCCTGGTTCTACTCACATCACTCAGCATCAGTTCATAGAAGTCCTTCCAGATTTTTCTTGAAGACTGTTTATTAGTCATTTCTTACAGCACAATAGTATTCTATTACATTCATATACCACAACTTATTCAGCCATTCCCCAATTGATGGGTATCCCCTTGATTTCCAGTTTTTGGCCACCATAAAAAGAGCTGTTATAAATATTTTTGTACATGTGGGTCCTTTTCCCATTTTTATGACCTCTTTGGGATACAGCTCTAGAAATGGTATTGCCAGGTCTTTGCACAGTTTTATAGCCCATTGATCATAGTTATAAATTGCTCTCCAGAATGGCTGGATCAGCTTACAGCTCTACCAACAATGAAATAGTGTTCCAACTCCCCCATATCTTCTCCAACATTTATCATCTTCCTGTTTTGTCATGTTAGCCAGTCTGATAGGTGTGATGTGGTACAAAAGGGGGGTTTTGATTTGCATGTCTCCAATCAATAGTGATTTAGAGCATTTTTTCAAATGACTATAGATATCTTTAATTTCTTCCTCTGAAAACTGCCTGTTCATATCCTTTGACCATTTATCAATTGGAGAATGGCTTGTATTCTTGAAAATTTGACTCAATTCTCTATATATTTTAGAAATGAGGTCTTTATCACAGACACTAGTTGTGAAAATCTTTCCCAGTTTTCTGCTTCCTTCCTAATCTTGGTTGCATTGGCTTTGTTTGTGCAAAACCTTTTCAATTAAATGTACTCAAAATTATCCATTGTACACTTTATAATGTTCTCTATATCTCTTGTTTGGTCATAAATTTCTGCATTTTCCATAAATCTCAGAAATATATGAGAGCCTTTAAAAGACAAACAATTTTATATTTGATCCTGGAAGAAATAGAGAGTCACTGGGGTTGACTCAATGGGTGTTGGGGGAGAAATGGTCAAATTCATGCTTTAGGAAGACCAATTTGATAGCTGAGGGGATAACAGACTAGAGAGGGGAGAAATATAGGACAGAGAGACCAACCATCAGTCTGTTACAGTAGTCCTTACATGAAGTGATGAGGGCCTGCATCATGGCGGTGGCAATATTAGAGGAGAGAAAGAGGCATATATACACATATGAGAGATGTTTTGAATGTAAAATCAAAGGGCTTGGCAACTAAATGGATATTGGGGGGAGTGTGGTAGTGAGAGAGAGAGAGTGAGGAATATGTAGGCTGTGAGTTTGGGTGACTAGAAAGATTACATTATCTTCCATAGAATTAAGGAAATAAAAAAGAGTGGATGAGGGGAACTTTCATACATGATGAATTTAAGATATATCTAGCAGTTGGAGATGCAAGATGGAAAGTCAGGAGAGAAGCTGGGACAGGATAAATAAATCTTGGAATCCAGTGTAGAGATGATAGATAAAACCATGGGAGCTCATGAGATCACTAAGTGAAATAGTCTAGGGGAGAAGAGGGCCCAGGCCAGAGACTTGAAGGATACCCAGACATGACTTGTATGAAGATCTTTTGAAGAAGATTGAAAAGAAATGGTCACACAGTTAAAAGATCTAGGAGTGAGTACAGTCATGAAAACTTAGAGAGAAGAGAGTATTAAGGAAAAGAAGGATAATTGATAGTGTCCAAGTCTACAAAGAGCTCAAGGATGAAAATTGGCAATAAAAAAAACATTAAAATTGCTGTGCAGGACAAAGTCTGCTTTTATAATTCTTACTTCCTTCTTAAACCACTCAGGAACAGTGTGTTATGGTTCTATGTACTCCTCAAAATCCATTGAGTCCTCTGCCTCAACAAGTATTGAATGATTTTATTTTACAGTATTTATTAATAGATGCTCAAACTTGCTTAAAAGATTTGGAGGTTATAGTTACTTCTGGCTGATGTTTTCCCCTTTTAGTTTATCTACTTATGCTCAAAATTTTTGAGTTTTTTTTCTTCCTGATATCTTTGGTAATTTTAGTATTTATTTTTCTTCCTGATTTCCTCTATTTCTCATTTTTTGACTCCCTCCCTTCTGATGGTGGTTTTCTTGGGGACTGGCTCTCAAAATGTCTTAGCTTTCTCCCACATTGGACAATTCATGGTTCACTAAGCTAGGTCTTTTCCCCAAGTAATTTTATGGGGATTGAAATGGCCTCATCTGGATGCTGAGTTCTTTCTCTCAGGCATAGTAGAGTGCCACACAGCTCCTGTACACACCACATAGTGCTATGTCATGTCATGTTTCTCTGTAGCTTAATTCTCTGGTCCAGGAGTACAGAGCAATGTGATATTGGTGCTATTCCAAACTGGGAAGATTCCTGTCATTTGAACTTTGGATTTTCAAGGCTCTAGGAAGAGGAGGGGGCCAGAGTGTGGTGTGGAGCTCTCTCACATGTCCAGACAAATGTCCTTTCTATTCCTTTTGTTCCTTTGCTCTCCTGAAGAGTTCTAATGATGCTGTAGTACTAGCTATGGAGGCCTCAGCAAATTTTGGCTGTTTGGATCACCATGGCACTAGAATGGATGGGAGGAAGAGTGTGGGGTTGCATTTTATTGCAAGTTATGGGCTGGGATGATAGTTCAGTCTTTCTGGCCAGAGCAGGGTGGGAGGTGGAAAAAGGGGCTGCTGATGGAGTTTGACTTAGATATTAGTTCATGGAGTTTTTCCCTTCTTTTAGGTTTCTTGGTCTAGACCACAGAGGCAGCTGAAGCTACTTTATCTTTAGCACATAATTTGTGAAGAGGTTTGAGAGGTCATAAGGATCAGAGAAAATGTCTAGTCCTCCATCTCAGAGGTTGTATCTCGGAGGTTGTGTAACTTAGAAGTCTGAGTTCATTATATTTGGCAATTAAAACTGAAGATAAGTGATGGAATGAGTATGATAAAGGGGGGTATTATGCTAGAGGAAATGGAATGTAATGAAATCACTTGAGCATGTAGAAGGAGTTAGCCTTGGCAAGGAACAGGGTCAGTTCTTCTTGTGGAACAGGGATGATGGAGGAGAAAGTGGCAAAAGTTATCTTAGTGATGTGAGGTAGAGAAGAAGGAATAAAAGGAAAACCTTAGTGAATGGCTTCAATTTTTTTTTCAGTGAAGTATGAGGTAAGGGTCTTAGCTAAGACAGTGGTTTCCAGGATTGGAAGTTTAAGAAGGAATGAAAAGGTTTGGAAAAGCCACTGTGATTTATGTAATAGTGAGTTAATTAGAGAAGTATAAAAGTGTCATTCAGCTAGGTGGCACAGTGTATAGAGTGCCAGGCCTGAAATCAGGAAGAATCATCTTCCTGAGTTCAAATCTGTGACCCTGGGCAAGTCACTTAACCCTGTTTGCCTCAGTTTCCTCACCTGTAAAGAAGGAAATAACAAACCCCTCCTGTATCTCTTCCAAGAAAACCCCAAATAGGGTCACAAAGAGTTAGACTTGACTGAAAAATGACTGAACAGCAGCAATAGAAGTATCATATTCTTGTGGTGAGGGCCCAGTTCATATGTACTGGGACCCAGTCAGCATGGTTTCATGATTTTCTCAAGCTCAATTCAGTAGTTCATGTGTAGAAGTAAAGGCAGTGGATGGTGAGCATAATATAGGATTGAGGGTTGGCAGGGCAAGATTTTCAATAGGATAAAAGGGCAAGGAGCTCTAAAAGAAAAAAAAAAGTATAATGTTTGACCAAGGGGTCAAGATGGAAAGGGAGGAGAACATATTCATTTCAGGAATGATGGCCTTGGATTTAATTGAGAGGTGGAGGAATTGAAGGTCATGGTGAGAAGGCAGAGTAATAGATTTGGGGGTTACAAGGCAGAGCAAAGGTAGGATAGAAACAGAATGTGATCAGTTAAAGAAAATTAGAGTTCATGAACATGGAGATGGTGCATTTGTGAGTGATGGCAAGATCAAGAATATGACCCTTTATTTCTATGTGTATCAGAGGTGGGATTGAGAAGTAGCTCATGGGAAACTGAGAAGTTAGGGTATTTGATGGAGATTCAGTAGATATGTCTAAGTTCTTCTCTGTAAGGACAGGTATTGTTTGAGAGAGAAATTAATTGGGTTTTGAACTCATTGAGGAAGGAAGAAGGATATCCCAGAGGGCAGTAGACAACAACTACCATTATCTTGTTTGGGTGATAAATATAAATTATATAGACTTCAAAGGAAGAGTATTTAGTGGAGTTAGAGAGAGACCCTGGAAGTGAGAATGGAGACCTAGAAATATTCCAACTTCACCACTATGATAAATGAGTTTGTGTTTGTGAGTGTGTGAGTGTGTGTGCGTGTGTGTGTGGTAGTGGTATGAGTGAAGGTGGTATGATGGCATGGTCTTCTTTTGTAGTGAAGGACGAACACACACTATATTACTGTGATCATTTACTATAATGTAATTTGTACCTAATCCATTCCACTGACCCATTCTTCTATTTCTTAGACAGTATCAGCTTGTTTTGTTAATTACTGCTTTATAATATAGTTTGAGATCTAGTATACTTAGACCACCTTCTTTTGTCTTCTTTTTTCATTGATTTCCTTGCCATCCTTGAGCTTTTGTTCTTTTAGATAAATATTTTTATTATTTTTTCCAGCTCTATAAAATAAATTTTTAACAGTTTGATTATCATGGCACTGAATAAATTTACATAGAATTGTCACTTTTATTATATTCTTTTGGCCTACCCATGAGAAACTAATATTTTTCCAGTTGCTTAGATCTGACTTTATTTGTGTGAAAAATGTCTTCTAGTTGTGTTCATGTAGCTCCCGGATTTGTCTTGGTAGGTAGGCTCCCAAGTATTTTATTTTGTCTGGAATTATTTTAAATGGAGTTTCCCTTTCTTTCTCTTGTTGCTGCACATTGTTGGCAACTTGTAAAAATGTTGTTGATTTATGTGGGTTTATTCTGTATCCTGCAACTTTGCCAAAGTTGTTAATAATTCCAAGCAGATTTTTAGTTGATTCTCTAGCATTATCTAAGTATAATATCATTTCCTCTGTAAAGAGTGATAGTCTTGTTTCCTCATGCGTATTCAAATTACTTTTTCTTCCCTTATTGCTTTAGCTAACATTTCTAGTAAGTGATGATGGGCATCCTTGCTTCTCCCTTGATTCTATTGAGAAGGCTTCTAGCTTATCCTCATTACAGATAATGCTTGCTGATGGTTTTAAATAAATATTATTTATCATTTTAAGGCATGCTCCATTTATTCCTGTGTTCTCTAGTGTTTTCAATAGGAATGGGCCCTGTATTTTGTCAAAGGCTTTTTCTGCATCTATTCAGACAATCATATGATTTTTTTTGGTTTTATTTATGATATGCTAATTATAGTGATAATTTTCCTAATACTGAATCAGATTTGCAATTCTGGTATAAATCCTACCTGGTAATGGTGTATGATTCTTGTGATATATGGTTGTAATCTCTTTGCTAGTGTTTTAGTTAATATTTCTACATCAATATTCGTTAGGGAAATTGTTCTATAATTTTCTTTCTCTATTTTGGCTCTTCCTGGTTTTGGTGTCAACACCATATTTGTATTGGGTTGCCCCAGGGGTTGGGCCCTGCTACTGAGTTGCTATGGAAACAGAGTCTCTCTACTGGCAAGACCCAGGGGTGGGGTCTGGCTATTGGTCAACCCTGGGGAAGGGCTTATCTGGTTATTAGTGGGGTCAAGGCCTTGCTGGTGGTCATTTACTAGGTTGAGGCCTTGCTGTGTTGCACAGACTGCTCACTAGCCTAGAGGGCTGCTGATTTGTAGGACCATGGGCTTGTAGAATTCTGCAGGCTTTGAACCTTGCTGCAGGCCCCCTGCTGTGAGACCAACTCTTGGTACCTTTGGAACTCCTGTTCCATTTCAGTGAGACAGACCTTCCCTGTCATTCTGGCAAGCTGCTTCCCAGCTCCTCGATCAATTCTGAGATGGTTTTCTAGTTGTTTGGAGGGGAATTTGGGAGGGTTCTTTCCTTACTCTGTCATCTTGGCACCAGAAGTCTTGTATTTCTTTTAACAAAACTTTTTCTCTAATAGTGTGTTGTGTATGTATGTGTAGTGTGTATGTGTGTATGTAGAGAGGATTACACAAAGCAAATACTGTTCCAGCTTTACTGGGTGGGGGCTATGAGTGAAGTGAGAATATTCCCAAAGGATAACTGTGTTTTTGTATTGTGAGAGATTCTCTGACACAAAGGAAATCCTTCTAGCCTTTGAGTATCCTCATCTTAACCCTTATTCACACTAATAAATCACTTCCCTAAACAATTCTACATTGAGCCCTCCTACTACTGTAAACTTCTTGATATTAACTGTCAATTATAAATGTCTCAATTTCAGTTAACCAATTAACATGTTATATTTTATAAAGAAATATTTGCTGTAGAGATATAGGGAGAACAAAAATTACAAAGCATTCTTTCCCTTCCCACCCACCCCAATACTTGGGACCATATATCCCAATATCACCTTTGTCCCTCAGAATAGAAAGCTCAGATTTAAACCAGTTTCTACGTAGCATTAATCCTATCAAGTTCATTTCTGAATTCAGCATAGTTGATGGATTGATTGATGTAGGTTCATCTTAGTTGTTAGGTTGTTAGAATGCTAGGTTAAATTGATTATTTGGGACTTTGTTCCTCATCACAGCAAAATCTATCATAATCGCTGGTTCTTGGACCTTCTATAGCTTACCATTTTGTTCCTTTGAAGCTTACAAGGTTGTAGCAAAGAGTAGAGGCTTGAATTCATGGGTCACAGGTTAACCTCAGATAGGGAGAGCCTGAGTGCATTCACTGTGATAGGAAAAAAGAAATGATGCAACTTTGTCTAGTTGGAGCCTTTTGAATGTAGTCACAGTTATGGCTTAGCAACCAATCAAAAAGTCTCTTTTTCACTTAGTATACAGACTGGAACAATACCTACACATGTTCAAGTCAGGGATTGCATCAGCAAAACACATTGTGAATACTCATAAAGACTAGGCTCATTGGCCATTCCTCACACTGTGCATCCCCCTCTTCTTTCTCACTGAGATTACATTGAGGCATATTCAGTAAAGGGTTTATATTTTGTATGTTGAATTTGTTGAAAATAGAAATGTATGTACTGGAGGACAATGGATATCATTTGGGGAGGGAGATAAGAAAAATAGGAAGTACCATATAGAGTTCCTAAGTATAAGCTGGTGCTGAAAACTCTTCACACAGCATTTCACAGTCTGGTTCAATTTTACCCCGTTAGAATTATTGAAGGTTCTCCTATTTCACATACTATATTTTATCTGCACTGGTTTACCGTTCTTTCTGTTCGCCATACTCATAATTTCATTTTCTACTTCTGTATCTTTGATGAAATGATATTTGTAAAGTACTTGGCACAATGCCTGACACATAATAGGCATTTCACATATTTCTTTTCTCCCTTTTGTACAGGTTGACTCCCAAATAGTCACTTTATCCTTGTTTTTTGAATTCCTAGCTTCATTCCATGTTGAGCCCATGTTTCAGCCCATATGCACCTTTTCTGATCCTTTTGGCTATTAGTACTCTTGCTTCCCTTAAGTTATTGTGTATGTGTTAATATGTTTACAAGTTGTGTAAGTAGTTTTTGCCTTATATCAAAATAAAATCTGCCTCTTTGCAGTTTTCATCCATTATTCCTAGTTCTGCACTAAACCAAAGAAGTTTTTCTCATAACAACCCTTGAAGTACATGAAGCCATCTGTATCTTCTGTATCATCTCTTTTTTAGATGTAACACCCATAGTTTCTTTAAGCTATTCTCATGTGGAATGATGTCAAGGCATGATTTTCCAGTTTATCAATGTTTCACATACAGCAATGTGGGCTCCAAAAAGTTACACTAATTTTCTTATGTTCTCTAGGTTAGCATCCACTTAAAACCATGGCTGACAAACCCCTACCAACTTTCTAGTTTTTATTAGACAAAAAGAGGGTAGCTTAGTTTACAAAGAAAAAAGGAATTGAATCAAATTGCATAAAAAAATGAGTGATGAAAAAAGACCCACTTATCTAAACATGAGGTATACTCTCTCACAGGTCCAGTGGGAGACTCAAACAGAATAAGTGATGCAGAGAGGGTATGCACATAGGGATACATGGGGTATGTATGTGGAGGAAGTAACTTCTTCCCTTTTTAAAAAATCAGAATCACATTTGCACTTTCCCAGTACTCTAATGCTTCTTACCTCCAAGATCTTTCCAGGATCCGCGTAGAGAATAGTAATAACATATGCCAGTTCTTTTAGTATGCTGGGATTTCGCTCATCTGAACTAGGTGACTTGAACTCATTAAGAGCACTTAGGTCATTCCTTACTCTTCTTTACCTTTGGTTTCAAGTTTCTGTCAGCATTTTAATCCAAAGAGCATACTCCTTGACAGTAAAAACAGAAGCAAAGTAAAAGTTGAAAAACTCTACTATTTCTGTCACTATTTCATCTGCCTCTTTTAAACCCCAGCTTCTTTCAAGATTAAAAACTCGAATTCTACCTTCTACAGAGCCTTCCTTTCCTGATCACCTCTCCCCTTCCTCCCATCTAATAACGCCTTTGCTCCAATTATCTTATATTCATTTTGTTTTTACTTTGTACTTATCTCCCCTGATAAACACTGAAGGTTGAACACAACAACTGAATAAGTAAATTATCTTAGGTAAACTTGTCATTTTTATTATTTTGGCTCAGACTACCCATTTAACAATTATTATTTCTTCAATTGTTTAGATCTCTCTTTATTTGTGTGAAGAATGTCTTGGCAGGTAGACTCCCAAGTATTTAATTCTTCTTTACTTATTTTAAATAGAATTTCTCTTTTTATCTCTTCTTGCTGGATTTTGTTGGCAATAATAATGCTACTAATCTATATAGTTTACTTTATATCCTGCAACTTTGCTTAATTCAGTTGTTTCAGTTAGATTTTTAGTTGATTCTCATGTGTTCTCTAAGTAAACTGTCATATCTTCAAAATTAGTATTGTTGTATCCTCTTTGCCCCTACTTATTCCTTCAATTTCTTTTTCTTATCTTATTTCTATTATCTAGCATTTCTGTCATTCTATTGAATAATGGTAGTGGATATTCTTACTTTACCCCTGACTTTATTGGAACGTTTTTTAGTTTATTACAAAGAATGCTAAGTCTTGGTTTTAGATAGGTACTATTATTACATTAAAAAAAATCTATTCTATACTTTTTAGTTTTTTAAAAATAGGAGTGGTTATGGTATCTTGTCAAAAGCCTTTTCTGCATTTGTTGATGTTATAAATAGGTTATATGAGATAGGTGACTGGCTTGCAATGGATAGAGTGCTGAGCCTGGTGTTAATGAAGACCTAAGTTCGAATGTAGCCTTAGATCCTTATTAGTTGTGTGATCTTGGACAAGTCAGTTAACTTTAGTCTTCTGAACTATAAAATGGGGATAATAATAGCACCTACTTCACAGGGTTATCATAAGGATCAGTTGAGGTAGTATTTGTAAAAAGTTATTAACATAGTGCTGAGCACATAGTAGGTCCTTAATAAATGCTTATTCCTCTTCTGCTTTTAATGATTTTTATTATTGTTATTAATATGATCAGTTATGTTTGTTTGTTTTTTTCCATTACTGAAACAGCTCTGCATTATTGCTATAAATTTAACCTAGCCATAACATATAATATTTTGTTATATGTTACTCTATCCCCCTTGCAAATATTTAAAACTTTTGCATCAGTATTCATTAAGGACATTGGTCTGTAGTTTTCTTTCTCTGTTTTGACTCTCCTTTGTTTAGTTATATAGAGCATATTTGTGTTATAGAAGCAATTTTTTTGGATTCTTTTCCTACTTTTTTCAAATAGCTTGTATATAATAGAATTATCTGTTCTTTCTTTGTAAATCTCATCTTTATTTATTTTTGTTTTTGCAAGTTTATTCAAGACATGTCAAATTCCTTTTTCCTGAGACTGGGCTATTTACACCCTCTGTTTCTTGTTTTGTTAATCTAGGTATTTTATACTTTTGCAAATATTCATCTATTTCCTTTAGATTATCAGTATTATTGGCATACTTGGGTAAAACAGTTTCTAATGATTTCTCTTACTTCTTATTCATCAGTTGTACATTTACCCTTTTATTTTAATAGTAGTAATTTTTTCTTTATTTTTAATCAACTTAACTAATGCTTTATCTATTTCATTGTTTTTTTTCAAATCCAACCCTGAGTTTTTTCTATTAGGTCAGAGATAAAAATGTGTTTTACTGTCGAAATAAATTTGCCTCCGTGGGAAATATACAATACCCTATCAGTGGATTAATTATGTTTAGAATCACTCTAAAACTTCTTCATGGTTGATTCTTTAATAATGGAAAAAGCCTTGTTCCTTAAAATTAAGGAAACCAAGGGAATTATTAAATTTATAAGCTATTAAGCTTATAAAGAAAGCTCCCTTTCTAAGTAGCAAAATTCCCAAAGCAGTGGACACCATTATGGTGATACTTCACAAGGAAACTGTCATATCTGGATTAGGCAAGCCAAACTTTTAATATCTTGTTTTATTTTTTGAAAATATACTTCTCCCAGCTCAACTTTAAAACATCTTCTCATATAACTTTAATTGGAGTTGAAAAATAAACATGTTCTACAATTTCTTACACATTTTCATTTCAGAACTAGATAGCAAGTGATAGCAATGACTTGGAAATAATAGAATTTGTGTATCTTGGTAGGTAAAGGTCTGGCATATATGAATTCAGAAAATTGATACTAATAAAGACAAACTCATTAGGAGCCACTGAAGGACTGGGAGTGATCACAGCTTCAAAAAAGAGAAATTTTGTTATTCCTCATTTCCTTTCCTCTTCATGGAGGACTTCATCAAGTATGGGAAGGAAGCTGGTCCTGCTAGTCAACTGTCATTCCTTCTTGAGAGGACAGGCAGTTATGGAGTAAAGAAAAGGAATCTAGGAAATAGATCTAAATAATTCAGGTTACCAATCACATTTGGTGATTAAGTTCCCCAGTTCAATTTCTTCATACTCCAAAGTTCTTCCAGTGACTCCAACCACATTTTTTCAGCTGTCTATACCTTTCTATCCACCCCCAGAAGTCTGTGACTAGTCATAGCAGGAATTTTGATTGTTGGTCCAATTAATGGAGCAAAAGATTCAATCAGTAACCTGGTACACACTTTTATCTCTTACTAATGACATGTAGCCTTGGGTAAATTAGTTAAAATTTCTGTGCCTTACTGTACTTATCTTGATTTAATGATGATGACCTAATGATGATGCTGATAATGAATAATGGCATCTATGTATCTATGCTTATATCTATATCTATATATAGTGTAAGTTTTGCAGACCCTATGAAGAAAGTGATGGTATTATCCTTATTTTACAAATGAAGAAACTGTCTAAGAGAGGTCAAGTGAGTTGCCTAGGGTCACATAGTTGGCAAGCGTTTAAGGCAGGATCTGGACTCTGATCTTCCTGACTCCAAGTCTAACGCTCTGTACTCTGTACTACCTAACTGCCCATAGAAGTCATTTAGTCCAATCATTTTATGTTTAAAATGAGGAAACTGAGGCCTATAGAATTTGTCTTAGAATTGGAGTGTCCTAGCATACCAGATTGGCTTTTGAACCCAACTTTATCGTTTTTTTGTTTCCCAACCACTTTCTCAGCACCTTCCATTGTTCTGTGAAGCCCTACAAGACATGCTGTAGCAAGGCTGAAAGTGTGACCCAGTACCCGTACCCAGGTCATAAGATCATAGATCTAGAACTGGATCTCAGACTCTATCTATCCAACTCCCTCATTTTTCAGATGAGGAAACTGAACCCTCTCTTATGACAGGCTAGTATTTTTCTACTATGCCATATTTCTGATAAGATATAATTTCTCTATGTCTCTACAGCCTTTCTTCCTTTTGTCTTTTCTTTCTTCTTTCCTTCCTTCCTTCAAAATGGAAATGTATTTCACTTTAAATGGCTCCAATTGTAAGTAAAGGAATTGAATGTGGTCAAGAGCCTGAGACATGAAAGGTCTTTGTGGCTTCATATCACCCTAATACTCCAGATAAATATTTTTCAGTAAAGTAACTGTCCTAGTGATTGAGCTCCCTGGTTCAATAATCTTGATATCTTCATACCCCATAGCATTTCCAGTGATTCATACAACATTTTTTTTAGCTGTCTACATGTTTCTGTACACTTTCAGAAGTTTATGACTAATAGTGGTAGGAATTTTGATTGTTGGAGCAAAGGATTCAGTCAGAAGCCTGATTATACTCTTTTAATTCTTACCAGCTATATGAAGTCTGGGTAAATTAATTAAACTTTCCAAGCCTTACTCTATTTATCTCAAGAATTGAGATACTACCACTTACACTGCTTATGCCACTGGGTTTTTTGAGGCTAAAGTATGTCATATATACAAAGTGACTAATCTCTTCTGCAGTAAATTTGTTGGCAAGTGGCTGATACCAGAGCAATAGAGATAGGAAGGCTTGGGGCAAAGTATTTTTTAAGTCTTCGCAAAACAGTGGTAGGTCCTGACTAGGTAATTGGGAACCATTTAAATTGAGAAAGTGATATAAAAATGTCTGGAGTGCTGTTTGACCTAAGTTCCATGAATGATAATTTTGAGATGAAATTACAATCATAAGTACCCCTCATTTTATGGGTGAGAAATTGAAGACTCAAAGAAGTTAAATGCATTGCTCAGGGTCTAAAAGCTAGAAAGTGGCAGGGCAGGGACCTGGATCCAAGTTTCTTGATGGTCAATGCAGTGATTATTTTCATGATGTCATACTGCTTCTTTCTGTCAACTTATAATTTATGTTAGGTTAATTTTTGTATTTCTTTCATCTCTGCCTCCTTTCTCCACTGAACTAAAAACTCTCTGAGGGTAGATTCTGAACCATCCCTACATTACCAGAGCCTGGCACAATGCAGTGCCCATCACTAGAACTCCGCAACTAATTGCTGAATTTAATTGAACATGTGAGAGTCTAACCACATGTCTTAGCGGCTGCATCACTGAGTCTTGATTGTGGTCTGTATTTGCATAAAATCGGGAGAAGTAAAAATTGTGTTGCTTGATGTAAAATTGAATTTTTCAGCATCCTTACTTGTAAAAATCTGAAGCACCACATTAGGAGATAATCTGGAAGCATTTTTTTTTTCCTGCATTACTCTAACCATTTAACAAATCACACTAAGCCAGTTTTAGAACCTAGTGTAGGTTATAAGGGAATATTTCCATTAATGCAAAATTGATGATGCCTTGGCTGCCTGCCAACGTTCTAAGTGTTGCTTTTGAAAATCTTTTCAGCCTTTCCTTGTACATCTGTGCTTTCCTCTTCTTTAACTAACGAGTAGCAAGTCACTGAACAGATTAAGTGACTTTAACTGAATTTGATTCAGAATACATAAATAAATACAGAAGAAAAAGACCTATTGGTCTGTTAATTTTTTAAGCCTATCTAAGGTTTTGCATCGGAGCATACAAATAGAAAACATCCCAAATTATTTCATCTGACACAATCTAATTGATGTCCCTGATTCACATTCCATTTAACCTTTATTAAGTTAATATTTAAAAAAAATAATCCTTTAATGACTCAGACATGACTATTTCTTTTTTATTTTTGCTGACAATTGGAATATAGTCTAGTCACTTGTGCATATTGCTGCAAAAATTACCATCAAATAGTGGCAAGATAATGTTCAAATGGAAGGTTTATTTACTTTTTTTTTTTAATATAAAGCTCTTTAACTGTAAGATGTAACTACAAAAAATAAAGAAATATTTCAGGGAAGGAAAATCATGTTAGATATCATTTGGATCAGCACCAATAGAAGCAATGCTCATGTTGATGAGATTACAGATCTGTTGATATATCAGAAATGAAATATATGTCAGTTGGTATTTATTAACTGTACCACGGCTATCAGCAGTGGAATAAGTAAAAGAGGTCATAACATGCTGTTTATCTAATATTAGATGTAGTTTGCCTAAGTGGCCTTATTTATACAGTAATTTTAGGCAAATACAGCCAGGCCCCTCAACAGGTCAGTCTTGATTTACCACATGCTTAGCATCTGACAAATTCTGCTGTGGTGTTTCCCTTTCCACCCTTAGAAGTTACAGCCTCTTATTATGAGTGTAACCATAACTGCTTCATTAGCACCTCCCTCCTTACTTCTTTCTGTTGATAATAAGAAATCTGAGTCTCAATTCTAGAGCTTTCCCTTTTTAAAATTATTTTTAAAATTTAATTTGTATATAGCTTGTTTGACCACAGCTGTTTGCATGTTGTCTACCCCATTAGATTATGAGTTTTTTTAAGTCAGGGACTGTCTTTTGCCTTTTTTCCTATCTCCTGGGTTTAGCACAATGCCTGGCACATAGTAGGCACTTCATAAATGGTAATTTAATGACTACATTCACATTTACATGATACTTTGTATGCATTATTTCATTTAATCCTCATATCACCTGTGATATAAGAATTATTATTATTATTATTTTGGTTCAGCCCTATTACTTTATAAATTTAGGGAACTATTAGTGCAAAAACTCACTTCACTGAGGATTATAGGCAATTCATTTATGATTTATATTCTTAGAGAGTTTCTCGGAGTCAATGAGAAGTTAAGTGACTTACCCAGCATCACATAACTAGTACATGTCAAAGAAAGGAATTGAACTTGGTTCTTCTGATTTATAATTATACTGCTAAGGAGGTTTTCAGGAAATTGTGCTATGAAGCATACATTTTCTTCCCATCATAGAAGTCTCAGAGCTGGAAGGGATATCAAAGGAAATTTAATTTATCTCTTCTCCAAATAATGAAATCTCTGAACATTAATCTTTTAGCTTTCATTTGAAGACTGCCAGTGATGACAACTTATCACGGCCCCAACCAATCCATTTGGATAATTCTGTTTTCACAAGTATTTTTTTTTCTTTTATTGAGTCCAAATTGACATTTTACAATTTTTACATTTTAAAAAGAGAAAAGAATTATCCAGATGAATATAATGTTCATTTAAAGGACTGATGTATACATTTAGAATAGAGATAGTTCTAAATTTATGTGTCTCATGTTTCTTTTGAGCTACTGAAGTTCTGCTTTGCTCATAGAACACAGCACCTTCTTTTATGCAGGTGCACCATGTTGGATCGGCTTGTGCCAGTGTCTCTCAACTCTCACAATTAATTCCAAAATTCTTCAGAGAAACCTTGAGAGTGTCCTTGTATCGCTTCTTCTGACCTCCATGTGAGCCCTTACCTTCTGAGAGTTCTCTGTAAAACAATCTTTTAGACAAATGTACTTTTTGCATTCAAACAACATGGTCAACCCATCAGAGTTACACTCTTTGCATCAAAGTTTAAACGCTTGGCAGTTCAGCTTGAGAAAGGATCTCCATATTTGGTATCTTATTGTGCCAGATGATCTTCAGAATCTCCCTAAGACAATTCAAATGGAAGTGATTCAATTTCCTGGCATGATGCTGGTATACTGTCCAGGTTTCACAGGCATTCAACAATGAGGTCAGCCACAACAACTCTGTACACCTTCAGTTTTGTAGGTAGCCTAATAACTCTACTCTTCCACATTTCCTTGGGAGCCTTCTAAATACTGAGCTAGCTCAGGCAATGCATGCATCAATCTCATCATCTATATGTACATCCCTGGAGAGTATATTGCCAGGATAACTGAACTTATCCACTGCATTCACAATTTTTCATTTGCTGTAACAGATGGTCCCATGTATGGATTGTGTGGTGCTGGTCATTAGATAACTTGTGTTTTTCTGGTGTTAATTCTCAGGCCAAAGTGAGTACAAACAGCAAAAAATTGATTCATACTTTGTTGCATCTCAGCCTCAGAAGCTGCACTGAGTGCACAGTCATCTGTGAACAAAAAGTTGTACACCAATGTTCCTTCCACTTTAGTGTTGACTTTGTAGCCTTTTCAAGTTGAATAATTTACTGTCAGTGTTGTGGCTGACCTTGATGCCATTTTCGTCCTCATTGAAGGCATCTGACAACATTACTGGAAACATGCTGAAAATCATGGAATCCAATCAAGCCCACAGTCTTGCTTCACTCCATTGGTGACTGGGAAAGTATGTGAGGGCATCGTGTATTATCCAGAATCATTGTAAGCATGAAGTATTCCAATACAGTATGCACCACATGCTGAAGTATCCTCTTCCACTTTTCTTTACAACAAACCTAAGTTTCTTTGTTTCTTTTCCACTTCTTCCCATCACTCCTAATTCTGCCCTTTGGAGCCACCCTTCAACAAGGCTAATTACTTTTCAACGTAATAGATGTTCAAAATTTTGAGGACAGCATGGAGTCTTTTCTCCAGTCTCGTTCTACCTTTTCTACCCTGAGATAGAAGACAGAATAAGTTTGATCTTTCCTTTTGCAAACTATCCTTTAAATATTTGAGAATTATGTCTTTTCCTATCACATAAGCCTCATTTCCTTAATTTGATCATCTTAAGTCATGATTATGAGACCCTACAGCATCCTGGTTGCCTTTTTCAGGATACTTTCAGTCTTATCCATGTCCTTCCTAAAGTGTGGTGTCCAGAATTGAATATAGTGCTATAGATGTGGTCTAGTTATTGTAGATTCCAATTTTGTTTCTAAAGTTAAAATAATGGAATTTTGGAGTTGAAAGGAAACTTTGTAGTTGTTTGGTCCAACTTTTTACCTTATGCAAGACTTCATTTTACCATATCCATTGCAAATAACCATCTAATTTTTGTATACTTTTAGCAATGAGCAGCTTGCTGTCATGAGGCAGGCTATTCCAGAGTTGGGCAGCCAAATTAGAAAGTTTTTGACTTTAAATCAGACTCAGTCTCCCTTTAACTTCAGTGTATTAGTCCCAGTTTTTCTGAGCAGAACCAGTGAAAAGTTTTCTCTCCTTTGAAGTGGACATTATTCCTCCCTGGGCCCCTAGGCTGAGAGGTATCTGTTAGGTTACTGAGCAGGGTTGGATAACCTGCCTAGTAAAAGGTTTTTTTGTTTGGGCCCCTGTCAAAATATTATTCCCCTTTGGGTTGTGAAATATCTGATGAATTGTTAACAGTCATTTCTTGTTTAGTCCATTTGCATGGTAACCACCTGTGCCCCCCTAATCTTAGACCCCCATTGCCAGGTAACCACCTTCTGCTGAGCACCCCCCCCACCCCGCCCCTTCCTGACAACTGCTGTATGTTGAATGACAACCAGGCTGTGATTGGATCCCTTTCCTGGCACCTGTCCTCTGTTGGGGTCCTTTGCCTAGTAGCACCCTGACAACCACCTTCTGTTTGGGGGTTCTTGCCTAGCAGCAAGCCCCACTCTTGCTCTGTCAGAACTCTGTTGTGAAAACCGCAAGGCTGTACCGAGTAGTGCTGAAATGCTTAAAATGCACTCACCCACCTCAGTTCGGGGCTGTCTCCTCTGGGTGTCTACATGAGGCAGCCGCCAGCCTGGCTAATAAATGACGCTCTCGAAATTCCTAATTGACATTTGCCTGTGACTTATTAACTCCATCCATTTCACCTTTATTTGATAGCCATTTATTTTAAAAATTAATTTTTATTTATATCTTTTGATGTTGCTATTAACTCCATTTCCAAATACAGTCTTCTCCTGTGCCCTCCCAAATAAGAAACTTCTTTTACCAAAAGTTAAAGAAAAAGAAAAGAAAAAAGGTATAGTTCAGCAAAACTAACATGTTGACCAAGAAGGACTTATTCAGCATATTCAGTATTCTACTTCCATCATCCTCCACCTCTGTAAAAAAAGGGACAGAGGTACATTTTGTCATGTGAAGCAACAAGATTAGTCATTACAATTATATGTCAGTTTTCTACCTTTCTTTTTTTTACATTGATGTAGGCATTGTGTGCATTGTTTTCTTGGTCCTGTTTTCTTCACTCTAGCAGTTCATATGTCTTGCCATGCTTCATTGAAATCTTCATATTAATTTATTTTGGTACAATAATATTCTGCTATATTCATACAACATGTGGTGGGGTTCAGACTCTGGGAGACTCCTTGAGCTCCCCTTGAATCTTCCCACTTAATCTGGCTGTTCTTACTCAAATCTAATCTTCCCATTTGTTCCAGCAGTCTCAGGAAGCCCATAGGCTTTTCATTATCATTTCAGGTCTCTGTTGCACTCCCCCACCTTGATCTCATCAAAACCCCATTCCCCAGGCTACCATCAAGATCTGTATACATTCCCATACTGCCCCTATCAAGATCTCTGGATTGCCCCACCTGCCTCCCGCCCAAACCCTACATTGTCAGATATCTCCTGATAGCCTCCAGGTGTTTCCAGCCTTTGACCTTCCTTGGACTTCTCCTCAAGACCCTTCCTAAACCCCTCCTCCCATCACCCTGGACTACCAGACCACCCCGACCCCTCCTATACTCTTTTCTGTATTTAAGTTCCATTTTGCCTCCATGAAAGCACTCAGATTCAATCCAGCTCAGACTCTGTCTAGCTGGGATTCTATCTGGCCCGCTTGTGAATACAAGAATCACAAATGCTTAGGCTCCTTAAGAGGCAACCCAATTTGGTGAATCTCTAATAAACTTTGTTTTCTTTGGCTTTAAGAAGGCTTGAGTTGAATTCATTTGAGCACGACCCAGACTGTTGGTATTTTGGGGTCCCCCCCGAACCTCATCACATGAACCATTTAAATGCCTGTCCTTATAATGCCTTCATTTATCAAGGTTAGATATCCTCAACTCACTTCACTTAAATTTCTTTTTAGATTTTTAAAAATATTTTTTATTTTTGCAGTTAAACTGTTCCTCCCACTATCTCCCTTCACTCTGTAGCAGCAAGCACCCCACACATCCAGCATTGCCTGCTAGCACAGGTTCCCAGATCTGCTTTTCTAAAAGGAAAGCAACTTTTAAGGGGTCAACAATCTTCTTTAATCACATAAATCAAGGGAGAAAATACAAGCAGAGAAATAAAGACCAACAGACAGGGCTTCCAACTGTCTGACCATAACAATACATACATCACAGATCAACAGACAGATCCAACTATCTGACCATTACATACATACATACATAGTTACCAGAGAAAGAAATACCAATATCTAGGTTTTCAAAGTTTAGAGGCTACTTAATGGCTACTCAGAGTCTCATCTAGCACATGAACCTTCTTATAAAGAGTAAACCCCAAAGCAAAACCTCACCTCATTTTTCAGAGCCAGTGCTTCATTAGAAATTGACAAAAGGTGTGGGTCTTCCTATAGATCAAGTCTCCCCTAATCAAGCTTCCCTTAATGGGCTCTATATGAAGTCTATTAATGAGCAGGGATGATCTTTATGTCTCATTATACAACCCTACATGGAAATGAACAAATAAAAAGAAAAACCTCAACCTATAAAAAAAAAAGACCCTCAATTCATAGCTGTATACTCTGACAAAACAAATTCCCACATTAATTATTTCTGAAAATCTGTGTATCTTTCTGCATTTCAAGTTCATTGCCTTTTTATCAGGAAGTGAGTGACATGTTTCACCTTTATTCTTTTTGAGTTGCCATTGATCATTTTACTCATTAGAGTTCTAAAATTTTTCCAAGTTGTTTTTCACTCTAATGTTGTTATTATACAGATTGCTTTAGTATGACTCTCAACTTTGTATAAATTCAGAAATATCTTTCTATTTTCCTTTGACATTGTCCATTTCCTAATTTCTTATGGCATAGAAGTACATTCATATATTCACAATTTATTTAGCCATTTGTAATGGCAATCAAATTAGGATCTTTTGCTGTTTTTGTTTTAAAAATACCTCTGATTGAATAATGTGATTGGAGAGGATCTCTCCCACACTTTGATAAGAAGCTTGATTAGGGGAGTTGTTTTGTAGGAGTGTTCCAAGTACCTTTTGTTGTTTTCTATTTAGGCCCTGAGTCAGAGGGTTATGCCCCCTGGGTCTAAAAAGTGTATGAATACTCTGAGGGTGAGGTTTTACTTTGGGGCTTACTGAATGGAAGTGTTTCTTCTGCCAGAGAGACTCTGGGAAGCTGTTAAGGAGCCCCCAGCTAAAACCCAGAAGCTGATGCTTCCCTCTCTGGTAACTGTGTGTGTATGTAATGGTCAGACATGTGTATGTATGTAATGGTCAGGCATTTTGAAAGTGAAGTCTGGTTATTTTTGATTTCTCTGAAATTTTGATTTTCTCTGATACCTGTGCTTGATTAAAAGGGTTGTCAACCCCTCAAGAATTGCCTTTGCTTTTATAAATGATAATTTAAGAACCTGTGATAGTAGGCCCCCCTCTGTGTATGTTGGAGTGTTTACTGATATGCCATTCTCCAATAGGATGATACTGTTTTACTTTCTACATTTGGACTACCATGGGAAGAGCTGCTATAAATTTTTTTTTTTACACATTTTTCTCTTTCTTTGATTTCTTTGGCGAGTATAGGCCTAGTAGTGCTATAGCTTGGTCAAAGGTATGTGTCATATCATGTAAGTCTTTCAAGGTTTGTCTGAGAGCATCCTACTCATCCTACTCATCATTTTGTGTTGCATGATAGTATTCCATCACAATCAAAGTTATTCATGATTTAATAATTTTCTTCTTGCAAACTAATTTCCAAAATGGCTGGATCAGTTCACAGCTCCACCAAGAGAAGATGACTATACATGTTTTCCCACAGCTCCTCTAACACTTGTCATTTTCCTCTTTTGTTATCATTGCCAGTGATAACGTGTAAAGTGAAGCTTCGAAGTTGCTTAAATTTGTATTTCTTTAATTATTAGTGATTTATAACAGGGCTTCTTAAACTTTTTCTACTTAGGAATCCTTTTTGAGTTTCAGCAGCATTTTTTGGCATTGTGTGGTATGAGGGCATACACAATCAAAGTGCACATGCTTTGTGTTCAGAACCAAGGTAGTAGTGAAGCTGCATGTTGCAACATGACAAGTGCTGCCAGAAACACCTAGATTCATTATGTGTTTGATTTTGAATTAATTTTTGGCTGTTAAATGTTTCCAAATTTTTCATGACTCCATATGGGGTTTAGACCCACAGTTTAAGAAGCACTGATTTAAAGTACTTCTTTTTCATTATGGTTGTTGATTGCTTGTATTTCTTCCTTTAAAAACTGTTTGTCATATCCTTTGACCAGCATGTCTACTGGGCTGTAGTTCTTAGCCTTCTGAATTTAAATCAGTTCCTTTGATGTCATGAATATGAGATCTTTATCAGAGAAACTTGTTGCAAAGATATTCCCTCCAATTAATTGTTTCCCTTCTAATTTTGACTACATTAGATTTGTTTGTGGAAAGTCTTTTCAATTTTGAATAATCAGAATTGTCCATATCATCTTGTGTGATCCTCTCTCTTGTTTAGCCACAAATTTTCCCATGTTCATGGATCTGAAAGGTAATTTATTCCTTGCTCCTCAGATTTGTTTATGATGTAATCTGTTATATCTAGGTCATCTATCCATTTGATAATTATTGTACGATGTTGATCTCAACCCTATTTCCGTTAGATTACAATCTAGTTTTTTAGTTTATCAAAAACTCTACTACTTTGTTTTATTTTCCTTCTCTGTGTGGTTTACCCACTCCTCCACTTCTCTCTCTTTCTGTGTCTCTGTTTCTCCCTCCTTTCTTCCTCTGCTCTTACTTCTCTCTCACCAAGTCAGTTTAATTAAAAATTAAAATATATTTATTACTGCATGTAGCACACTGTTCTAGATTCTGGTGATAAAACATTTAGGCAATATTAAATTTCTGTCTTCCTCGAGTTTCTGTTATAGTAGGAGGTTCAATATATCCATAGACACCTATAAAAACCCTCTGATACATGACTAGTGTGTAAAAGAGGAATGAATAAAAATGCCAAGTGAAGTCAGAGGGATGGTTGAAAAGAAGCATGATTTACAGAAGGGATTCAAAAAGGCACTGAGAAGGCATTTTACTTAAGCTTACACAATCGGATTTTGGAGCATTTAAAGAAGGGTAATGAGGACATTCCAGGACTAGGGTGTAATATAAGAAGAAATATGGAGACTAGAAAGCATGGGATATTGGTGAAAGTATAGAGTGCTTGGAGAAGACTAACATGAGATAAGATTAGAAATGTGAGGTGATAATGTAGGTGTATTCTAAGGTGGTAGCAATGGGAATTGAGGGGATTGGATAGATATTTAATTGAGATGTTTTGTTACCTGATAGGAGAAGTGAAGGAGAAGGAAAAGCTAAAGATAACACCAAGGTTTTACACATAGAACACTGAATAAATGGTCATGTCATTGCTGGAAATAGAAGGAGCAGGTTTTAGGAGAAAGACAACAAGCTGTTTGGCACATATTGAGTCTGAGGACCTGGTAGGATTTCCCGACCTCCAAGTGGAGAGATGTCTTCTTAGCAGTTTAAGGTATTTAATTGGGTCTGAGATGAGAGGTTAAGTCTGGAAACCCAGCTGTTTCTGGTGTGATAGTTTCTAGACATCTAGCCTGATTTGTCTATTTGATTTAAATTCATTAATGTTTCTGAATGCCTTTTACATTTATACCAGGCCTGGATTTATTTAAGATGATAAAATGCTAGACTAGGTTGTATTATTTTACTTGCTTTTCTGTAGAGCCTAGTGCAGTGCTATGGACAAGATAGGCACATCATAAATACCTTTCATGATAATGAAGACAGTAAATGTTTGTCTTTAGTAGGTTTTGACCTCATCCTAAGCTACCTGTAACACTATGATATTAATTTAAAATCACTAACTTGTTTCAGGAAACTGGTATTCCTGAGGACAAAAAAATGAAAAAAAAATATTATTCTTTAGAAAGGGCTCACCTTGTATTATTAACTTAGCTAAGGACCTTACTGTGTTCTTGAAGCAGCACTGACTTCCCAAGTAAAAGTAAGATACTCAAGAACTTCTTGGAAGTTACCAGGAATAGAAGAGACTCCTAACATTTCCTTTATCTTTATCCCTTATTCATGAGCCACATTCAGGTGTTCTCTGATTCTAAATGTGGCTGTGAAGGAGAGTATTATCAAAATAAAAAAATATATATTGATATCTTTTGTATTTATATCACCTATATTTCCCAATGTATTTATCCCTTTGACCCTTCTCAGAGAGGCATCCTTTACAATAAACAACCATTAAAAAAAAAAGAGAGAAATAAGGAAGTTTAGAAAAAATAACCAACAAATCAAACAAATGGTTTGATGGTGTCTACCTTGTTCCAAACATATTGTTCCCATTCTGCAAAGAAGTAAGGGGATGTGCTTTGTTTGGGATCAGTTTTGGTATAATTTCATAGCATTCCATTTTGATGTTTTTATTACTTATTTTCTTTCCATTTATATTTTTATCACTATGTATTTTGTTTTCTTGTTTCTAATTACCTTTCATTAGTTTGCATATCTTTCCATGTGTATCTTTATTCTTATTCGTAATTTTTATAATTAATTACTATTACATTATATTTGTTTATTACAATTTGTTTAGCCATTCATCAGTTGATGGACTGCTTTGTTTCTAGTTCTTTGCTACTACAAGTAATGGTATTAATACTTTGGAGTACACGGAGACTTTTTTGTTTTTTTTGTTTTTTGTTATTGACTTAATTCCCTCTATATCTCTTGATTCCAACTTCCAATCAAACTAGCACTTCTGGAACCAGAAAATTATCTATTACTGGAAAGGAGCCAGATACCTCATATAATATTATTTCTCATTGAAATGCAAACAAGCTATCCCCGCTGGAGTCTGCTGAGAGTTTAATTAGCCTTTCTGTATAGGGCCAATTTAAACTGACAGAAGGATCATTTGGTCCGCTAATGTCAGATGGAAGGGATCTGAGAATATTAACCAATCAATAAAATAATTCATTTGGATCATAGGACTTTGGAAAATTGGTGTGAGATCCTAACATAGGATCAGAGACTTAATGTTGAATGGACCATTGATAAGTACAACCCATATGACCACGCCTCTCTGGACCTCAATTTCCTCTTCTGTAGAATAAGATGACTTCTTAGATGACTTTCAGATCTACATATTTGATCCTACAAACTTCCTTATTTTTACAGATGACGAAATTGAGACCAAGAGAACTTGTAACTTGTCCAGGTCATGTGGATGCTAAACAGCAAAGGTGGAATTCTAAGCCAAAGTTCTTCAACTCCAATCCCAGCATTCTTTCCATTGTACCATGTTGCCTCCCCAATGTAATTTTGTGCTCCTAGAATTGTTATGAAGAGCAAGTATGTGAAACTCTTTAAGAGCTATAAAGCACTAGTCAAATGTGGGAGGTCATAATTGTTCATTGCTGTTGAGAGACAGGGGACTGGACGAGATAGAATAAAGAGGAAGCATAAGGTAGTAGAAAGAGCGCTGTATGAGTTAGGAATACTGGATCTTGGGCTTGGCCGCATAAACTTGATCATGACATTTCTACTCTTTGACCTTCAGTTTTATCTTCAGAGTGACGTTGGATTAGATGCTCCCTTCCAGCTCTGACAGCCTGTGTTTTAATATTCTATGTACTTTTCTGCTTTGGAATCAATGGACCTGTAAGTTCCTTTCTAGATTTAAGTCTATGATGTTATGACCACAGTTGGTTCCATATCTTGGATACTTGGAAAAATGAAGATGATTTTCCAAAGTTGAATTATGAACCTTTAATTGTAAGCTGTGTTTCTTGGCCTTCATGATGTCATTGATCCTCTTTGAGAATGAATAACAAAAACCAAACAAACTCCTTGAGTCCATGGACCATTTCTTACACTTTTATATCCCTTAAAGCACGCAAATATAGTGCTATAAATATAGCAGGTTGCTAACTAAATGGTTATTGAATGACTGAATGACTCATATAACATCAGATCTGGAACCATTTTTTCTTCTCAAGATTTGTCGCCTCAGTGTTTCAAGACTTTGGTATAGATAGGGGATATTCAAGTCAGCGTTGAGAAGGTAGTTATTCTATCTTACCATTGTTCCCAAAGGAATTTAATTGAAACTCTTGGTGCTCAAACTACCAAATACATCTTTCTAATTCAACAGATGTTGTACAGCTGCTTTTCAGGGGTACAGTGTGGTGATAATCATTGGAATAGGAGTTGGACTAGATAATATTGGAGGTCCCCACAACAAAATTTAGTTGCCCTAAATTTCTGAACCCTTAAATGCTCTTTTGTTATGGATATACTATTTTCCTCTTTCACGGAATTATTATTTTTTTTTTGAGGGGAAAGGAGAAAGGAGGGGATATGATTCTCTTTAGTTAACATTAATCTGCACCTGTTAGTTTTTAGGATTTATCAGACTTAGCTTTCTCCTTTGAAATTGGCCATTCATGCTTCATGATGATCAGCTGGGCTACTTCCTCTGAAGAGTCTTTTTCAGTATTGAGCCTGCGCTATTTTAAAGTTAACTAGAATGCCGTAGAAACATGGTCACTTGGAGAGAAATAACAACTCTTTGTCCGTTCTCTACTTTGCAACAAATGATGCCAGTTGGTTGGTGATTATCATTTGCAATTGTCCATTCCGGATAATGTTTCTTACATTTGTCACTATTGTCATCAGTAGTTGGACAGTGTTCTTTTTGGTTGTTGTTTCTGACAAAGAAAAATGCTTCTAAAGCATGTCTTTTTTGGGGATTAACAATTAGGGATCCAGGCAGTCATTTATAAGTTTCCAAGGGGGATGCAAAAAGAAGATAATCACTAAGGATGACAAGGTTCTTGAGAAAGAAATATGAAAGCATTTATTTGTGATATTTATTCTTCTATACTTTTAAAATAAAAAGGTAACTATTATTGCTTTCAGACACATGAAAGGAAGAACATAAAGGGCAGCTAGCCTCACCATATTGTCATAGTTATGATGATAGGTTTAAGTCTCTCCTGTATTTTGAAAAATAAACAAATAAAACAACCTTTCTAAATGAAAAGTCTCTAGGAGGTAATTTTTAAGTATGTCTTTGTATCAAGATTGTGAAAAAATGGAAGGGAAATATAGAAAAGAGAAATTAAAACATGATGGAAAAGTATGTTTTAGAAGAGTCACATGGGTTCTTATCACATACTACCATATACTTGTTATTTATATACTTTGACTTGTAGTCAAGAAGATCTCAATTAAGATCCTGCCCCACCAATTTATGAATCATGTGATGTGAGGGCAAACAAAGTAGGATCTTTTGCTGTTTTTGTTTATACCAACAAGTACAATGCCTCTGAATAATGTGATTAAGGAGGATGTTTCCCACTCATTGTTGGGCCTGGGAAGATTTGTACGAAGGCCCACACCTTTTGTTAATAAGGCACTGGTTCTTAAGATGTGTGATGCCCTCTGGCTCCAGAAAGTACATAAAGACTCCGAGGTGGAGTTTTATTTTCAGACTTAGTTTTTGGAAGGAGGTTTGTGTACCAGATTAGACTCTGGGAAACTGCTAAGCAGCCACCAGCTTTTGAAAACCCAGATGTTGGTGCTTTCCTCTCTGGTAAAGATGTAAGTATGTTAATGGTCAGATGTTTGGAAGCATGTCTGTTGAATTTTTATTTCTCTGTATTTTCTCTAAAGTTCAGAGTGCTGACTTTTTCCCCTGAACTAACTGAATAATACATATGCTTGAATAAAGTGATTGTTAATCCCTCAAAAGTTGCCTTTCCTTTTAGAAAAGCAGGTCAAAGAACCTGTAATAGGAGGTTCCCCTGTGTATGTTGAGGTGCTTATTGATACATATGACTATTGGAAATCATTTTAACTCTTTAAATAGTTTCATCATCTTAAAAATGAGTATGATAAAATGTGCTAATATTTTATAAAACTGATTGGGGCTTCATTATATATTATAAATAGATTTTATTAGATGTAGACATATGAATATATATGCATATTTACACACATGTGTATATATGTATATTTATGTGTATATATGTGTATATATATTTATGTGTATATATATGTGTGTTTATGTATATATGTATATTTTGGGGGGCCTTTAATACAATATATAAATACCAGGTGTTATTCTGCCTTATTTCTCCTACTGCACTGTTAATTCTTTTAAGGCAGGTATGGTGTCTTATACTATGCTTCCTGTTATCACTTACAGTACCTGTACCAATGAAGAGTCTTGTATCATCTTATTTCTCCTTGATACAGAGAAAAGTTACCCCATTGGGACCTGACCCAGAGCCCATCTTTCTAGCCATATTGTAGATAAATAAAAGAGAAATAAGCAAGAATTTAGACAATTAAATCAAGTTTTGGGAAGGCAGATTATTGGAAAGTCATGAAATTCATAAGGAGTATGGTAATGGTTTATATAAGGAAATATTATACTTTATTCCCCTAATATCAAAGCATTTCACGCTATAGGAGACAGCATCAAGTACTTCATCTTGGTGACATTACATGTACTATGTCAATAGCATTTTTTAAAATTTATCAGCCCAATATTATTCAAAAAATAAAATATCAAATTTTTTTATGTCTTTTTCTTAGTAATGAACCCATGTTATCTCCTAGTGACTAATCCTCTTGTTTCCAAATGCTCACAAACCATTCTTTTAACAATTCTTTCAAGATTTTATATATATCTATATATGAATATATATATCCATATATATATATACACACACATATACACATGTATATGTGTATGTATGTACACACATCCCTATATATACTATATTATATATGTATGTGTGTGTATATATTTGAGTATATATATATACATACACATACACAAACATATATATATACACATACACAAACATATATATATATATATGTGTTTATACATACACACTCACACACACATACACATATCCTTGATTTCATTGGTATATGGAATTCTCTGAATAACAAAACTACAATTGTAGGTCACTATACCTTTTTTGTGATTTGTATTCTGTTGTATTCTGATCTAGAACACTAGGGATTAAGTGACTTTCCCAGGGTTGCAGAGCCAATATACAGGTCTTCTTGGTTCTGAGGCTGACTTTCTATCCATTATGGGATGCTCCCTCCTTATACTACATACATACATACATATATGATCTTATATATGTATATATGTGTATATGTATGTATGTACACATACATACCCAGTCATTTTGGAAGTAAATTACTAGTAACTGGGTGGGTCAGGAAAGACAGTAATGTTAGGGCTAAAAGTTTTGCATATATATGCTTATTACACTGGGATTCCATTGTGTGTTTCCAAAAGAATAGTTCTGAAATGTTACACGTCTTTGTAATAAGAGTTAAAGACCTTCCCTGCCCATTAATAAGCCTCACATGGTGCCCATTAAGGGAAGCGTGATTAGGGGACACTTGATCTGTAGGAAGACCCACACCTTTTGTTAATTTCTAATGAAGCACTGGGTCACAAGGGGCTTGATGCCCTCTGGCTCTGAAAAGTGTACATATACTCTGAGGTGAGGTTTTGCTTTGGGGTTTACTCTTTATAAGAAGGTTCATGTGCTAGATGAGACTCTGAGTAGCCATTAAGTAGCCTCTAAACTTTGAAAACCTAGATATTGGTATTTCTTTCTCTGGTAACTATGTATGTACGTAATGGTCAGATAGTTGGATCTGTCTGTTGATCTGTGATGTATGTATTGCTTATGGTCAGACAGTTGGAAGCCCTGTCTGTTGGTTTTTATTTCTCTGCTTGTATTTTCTCCCTTGATTTATGTGATTAAAGAAGATTGTTGACCTCTTAAAAGTTGCTTTCCTTTTAGAAAAACAGATCTAGGAACCTGTGCTAGCAGGCAATGCTGAATGTGTGGGGTGCTTGCTGCTACAGAGTGAAGGGAGATAGTGGGAGGAACAGTTTAATTGAAAAAATAAAAATATTTTTAAAAATCTAAAAAGAAATTTAAGTGAGTTAAGGGTATCTAACCTTGATAAATGAAGGCATTATAAGAAGGACAGGCATTTAAATGGTGCATGCTACATGAATATAGTTGAATATTATTGTACCAAAAAAAATTAATATGAAGATTTCAGTGAAGCATGGCAAGACATATGAACTGCTGGAGTAAAGAAAGCAGGACCAAGAAAACAATGCATGCAATGCATACATCAATGTAAAAAAAGAAAGATAGAAAATTGAAATATAATTATAATGACTAATCTTGTTGCTTCACATGACAAAATGTACCTCTGTCCCTTTTTTTACAGAGGTGGAGGATGATGAAAGTAGAATACTGAATATGCTGAATAAGTCCTTCTTGGTCAACATGTTAATTTTGCTGAACTGTTTCTTTTTTCTTTTCTTTCTTTTTAACTTTTGGTGAAAGAAATTTCTTACTTGGTTTCTTATTCTCCGCTTGTATTTTCTCTTTTGGTATATGTGATTAAAGAAGATTGTTGACCCGAAAAAAAGTTGCTTTCCTTTCAGAAAAGCAGATCTAAACCTGTGCTTGCAGGCCATCCTGAATGTGTTAGGGTGCTTGCTGCTACACCCTTTCAGAACTAATTTGACATGCACTTGTTTTCATTATTGTTTTTAATAAGCAGTAAAACTGCCCTCTTAATGTCAAGTATCATTCAGGCTCCATTTATTTATTCATTTATTTATTTACTTATTCATCTATCCATTCATTTACTTATTTATTCATTTACTCATTCATTCATCCATTGATTTATTTATATATGTGTTTACGTATGTTTTTTATTTATAAAGCCCAAGCTGTTGGAAGGAAGACTTATTTTCCATAGACAGCATTGGGAAAAAAATAGAAAAAGCTAAATTTTTATTGTTTGATAAGTAACTTCAGAAGGAAAAAATATAGAGACAACTCAAAGGCATACATAGAGAATACAATCTTTATTATTTGTGTTTTCCATAAATGAGGTGATGCCTGTTGACAACAGTGAGGATCAGTTAGAGAGTTAAAGTCTTCCAAGTATATTTTTCATAGTTGTGGTTCACTAGCATTTATTAAATACTATGTGCCAGGCACTTTGCTAAACTCTAGAGATATAAAGAAAGGCAAAAAATAGTTCTTGTTCTCAAGGAACTCACAGTCTAATGAGGCAACATGCAAACAACTATGTACAAAGTTGATATAGACAGGATACGTTGGGGATAGACTCAGAGGGAAGGCACAAATTAAGAAGAGTCAAGAAAGACTTATTGTAGAAAGGAATACTTTATCTGAGATTTGAAGGAAGCCAGAGAATCTAAGAGGCAGAGATGAAGAGACAGAGCATTCTATTTATGGGGTACAGTCAGTGAAAAACACCCAGGGTTGAAAGATGGAGGGTCATGTTTGAGGAACAGCAGTAATGCCAGTGTCACTGGATCTTACAGTACTTGGAAGGTAATAATGTGCCAGAAGACTTGAATGAAAGCCTAATTGCTTATGGGTAGGCCCAGCTAATATAATAAAAATGACAATTCTACCCAATTCTTCCTAAATTATATTACTTATTCATTGTCATATCAATCAAACTACCAATGAGTTATTTTAAAAATTAGACTTAGAAAAAATAATAACAACATTCATCCGGGACAAAAAGTCAAGAATGTCAAGGAAATCAATGAAAAAAATGTAGTCTAGCAATGCCAGATTTCAAACTGTAATACAAAGCAGTTATCACCAAAACAATCTAAAAAAATCAGAAGAATAGATTAGTTGTGCAATACTCAATAGTAAATGACCATAGTAATTTAGTTTGATAAACCCAAAGATCCAAGTTTGGGGGGTAAGAACTCACTATTTGACCAAAATTGCAGTGCAAACTGGAAAGCAGTTTGGCGGAAACTAGGTATAGATCAATATCTCACACTGTGTTCCAAAACAAAGTTAAAATGGGTAAATTATTTAGATCAAGGGTAGGGAACCTAAGGCCTCAAGGCCACATGTAGCCCTCTAGGTCCTCAAGTGCAGTGCTTTGAATCCAAACTTCTTTGTTCTGTGAAGTTTGGATTCATTCACAGGGCCACACTTGAGGACCTAGAGGGTCACATATGGCCTCAAGACTTCAAGTTCCTCACCCTTGACTTAGGTATCTGGAGTGATATTATAAGCAAATTAGAGAAGCATGAAAATGCACCTGTCAGAGCTATAGATAAAGGAAGAATTTATGATCAAATGAGATGGACTATCATGAGAAATAAAATGGATAATTTTGATTTGATGAGATTAAAAATGTTTTGCACAAACAAACCAAAGCAGACAAAATTAGAAGGTAAACAAACATGAAACTGGGAAAAAATTTTTATGGCAAGTTTTTCAAAAATATGAGCTGAGCCAAATTTAAAAGAATCATTCCCCAATTGATAAATAGTCAAAGGATATGAACTAACAGTTTTCAGAAGAAGAAAGCAAAGCTATCATCAATAGTCACATGAAAAGTATGCCACTATTAATTAGAAAAATGAAAACCTCCGACCTATCAGATTGACTAATATGACAAAAAAATAATACACGTTGGAGGGCATATTAAAAAAGGGTCACCAATGCATTGTTGGGGGTACTGTGAACTGGTACAAACATTCTGGAGAATAGTTTGGAACTATGTCCAGAGGGCAATAAGACTGTGCATACTCTTTGACCTAGCAATACCACTAATAGATATATATATTTTTTTTTTCTTCAGCATTTTTTTGGGTCTCCTTTACCAAGGTATTGACCCAATTTTCATGCTTTTCTTGCATCTCTTATTTCTCTTCCCAGTTTTTCCTCCACCTGTCTAACTTGCTTTTCAAAATCCTTTTTGAGCTCTTCCATGGCCTGCGTCCACTGAACATCCACCTGGGGTGTCTGGGAAACTGAGGCCCCGCCCTCCACGTCTTTCCCTGATGGTAAGAATATTTCCTCGTCATCAGAATTGAAAGGCAGGAACATCTGCATCCCATCAAAATAGCTCTCTATGGTCTTATTCTGCTTCCTTTTTCTGGGCATTTTCCCAGCCAGTTACTTGACTTCTGAGATTCCTCTGCACCCCCACCTAGATCCGCCCAGCTAGTGCTTGGGGTCTGAGATTCAAATGCTGCTTCCCAGTCTCAGGGCTATCAGTGGTGGTGGCGGAGCGGCTGCTATTCAATGTGAGCTTAAGTTCTGGTGCTTGGGTAGGGTCAGGGCTGCCTCCCAGGGTCAGTTCCCTCAGGGGCTTTATGCAGATACCTTCAGTAATGGAGCGGGTGGGGGCAGGGCCACCTCCCAGTCTCAGCTCCTTCAGGTGGTTTATGCAGAGACCTTCAGTAATGAAGATCCTGCCTGCTCGGGGAGTCCCGGGGCCACTGCCCCTGCCTCTGCCTCTGCCTCTGCTGCTTCCTCCCGAGGGGGCCCGAGCCACAGAGACACCCCGCTCCCCTCTGGGCCAGCTCAGACATCTCTCTCACTGACCTATAGCGTCTGTGGGCTGAGGGACCTTCTCGGCCGCCGGAGGTTCCGTCCCTGAAGCCTGCTCGGATTTGCTCCTCTGGGGCCTCGGCCAGGGCAGCGCAGAGGTGGGCTCTGCTGTCCGGGGCGCCACGGACCACTGGGGACCACTCTCCAGGGCTCTCTGGAACGGAAATCTCTTCCACTGCATTCCTGTGTGCCTTGCAGTGATCCAGAATTTGTGGGAAGTTCTTCTTACAGGAAATTTATGGGCTGTGGATTCGGAGCTAGTATACATGAGTCTTTCTACTCCGCCATCTTGGCTTCACCCCAATAGGTATATATCTTAAAGAGATCAAAGAAAAGGGAAAAGGACCTATTTGTACAAGAATATTTATAGCAGTCTTTTTGTGGTGGCAAAGAATTGAAAATGGAGGTAATACCCATCAATTGGGGAATGGATGAACAAGTTGTGGTATGTGACTATGTTAGAATACTATTGTACTATAAACATGAGGGCTATATAGTTTCGTAACAACCTGAGAAGACATATGCACTGATGCAGAGTGAAGTGAACAAAGCTGGGAGGACACCGTGCACAGTAATAGCAGTATTGTGATGATTATCAACTGTAAAAGATGTAATTACTCTGATTAAAACAGCAATCCAAGACAATTCCTAAAAACCCATGATGAAAAATGCTGTTCCACAGAGACTGATGAGCTCTGAGTGCAGACTGAAGCATGTTTTTTTTCACTTTATTTTTCTAGCTTTTTTGGTCTTTTTTGTTTCTACACCATGGCTGATATGGAAATGTTTTCCATGACTTCACATGTATAAATGATATAATATTGGTTTTCTTCTCAATGGTGGGGGAGGGGCAGGAAGGAAAGAATTTGGAATTCAAAATTTTTTAAAAATGAATGTTAAAAATCAATTAAAAAGAAAATCTAGGAGAAATAAAAAAGATTGGAAAGGTAGGTAGGGACCAAGTAATGAATCACATTTAAAGTCAAACAGAGAATTTTGTAATAAGGAGTTTATTGAGTGGATTGATGGGGCAAGATATGTTCAGATCCATACTTTAGGAAGATCAGTTTGACTGCTGAGTGGAGGATGGAGAGACCTGAGGCAGGATATTGCAGCGTTCCAGATGATGAGATGATGAATTGATGAGAGCCTGCCACACAAGAGTGGTAATTTCAGAGGAGGTAAGTCATTGACACTCAGTAAAAGTACACAGTGGAGTATTTGAATCTTCTGCTTTTGAGGTTATACTTATATTCAAAAGGTGAAAGAATCGTACACTTTGTCAAGGTTAGGCATCTTTATAAAGGCAAATTGATAAGGCAGTTGTGTGGTGCACTGACTATAGTTCTTGTCTCAGAGACAGGAGTATCTGTGTTCAAATCCTGCCTCAAGTACTTGAGGCATAACCCTGGGCAGCAGACTTCACCTTTCTCAGTCTCAGTTTCCAGATCTGCAAAATGAGTATAATAGTAGCATATCCTTAAAAGGGATTTGGTGAGTGTCAAATCAGCATATGCAAAGTACTTTATAAACCTTAAAATGCTATGTAAATGCTGATTAGTATTATTATTAACCAGAAGTTATTCAGAAGTAGGTAGAACTGATTCTACCAATACAGATTTGTATGAAAGATGTGTTACAAAGCATATTATTTATGAAACATATGATTGGAAAAGGAATTGGCCTGATCTTATAGCAAGAAGGAGAGATGGATAGCCAGAGTAAAGCCCTGGTGTTCATGGAATTAAAAAAATGTGCTCATGGACAGTTAAAAGAAATAGAGGAAGATCTCTGTGTTCTGAATAGATCCTTTGTGGGACATTATGAGGGTACTAAGGATGTGGAGAATAGGGAGATCTAAGTGACCCATGGAGAGGTTGCCATTCCTTTTGACAGACATCGTACACAATCCCTGCCCAAGTATCATTAGCAAGTGATGGGGGATTCAAGAATCACTTTGAAAAGAAACTGTCTAGTCCAAAACATTTAAATCCAATCCATCTAGTTTAATCCTTATCTCAAAAAGAATTCCCACAACATCATACTGGATAACTGGTTCTCCAGTCTGTGCTTGATGATTACTAGTGAAGATTAGCCCCCTCCTGGAATGGTAACAATGTATTTTTGCATAACTAAGGAAGGTTTTCCATATGAAGCCAAACTTGACTGTGTGTGGGAGGCTTCCACTGAAATTGGTCATTCAAATACCTTTTCTACCCTTTGGACTTTAAGAAAACAAATGTAAACAGCAATTTAAAAATAAGCACACGGATATTGGAGATATCTGGTTAAAGGAAAATGATGAAAAAAGGCCATCTGATAAAATTTCTAAACTACTGTTTCCATGACCATGCCACTTCTACCTACAAAGCAAACCACTGAGGTCAATGGAAGGACAAGAAGAAAGGGAACAAAATATATATGAAGTGGTCCAAAAGGAACCAGTCTGTGCTTCTTGACTAGTATTAAAAATATGATCAGAAGTCTTACATTCATATGTTTCCTAAAGGGTTGTTAATTAGGGGATATTATTTCATGACTGAAAATTTAATTACTTTCCATTTCATTTCCATTGTAAATACAATTGAGCTCTTGATTTCCGCATAGTCATAAAACTAGTTACCCAAATTTTTTAGGGCTGGAAGTAAATATAGATATTACCTAATTATGATACAGTGGAAAGCACATTGGATTTAGAGTCAGAGGACCTTAGTTCAAATTCCAACTCTGCCACTTGCCACTTTATATGACTTTGAGTAGGTTGCTTAACTTCTCTAGGTTTCAGTTTCTCCTTGTAAAATGACAGACTTGGAATAAATAACCTCTGAGCATCCATCTGAATGTAAATCAGTGATCCAGCCCTTTTTATTTTTTTATATGAAGAAACTGAGGCATAATGAGGTGAAGTGATTTACCCAAAGTCAAATACTTTGTTTTCTTTGAAGTAGAAATAGACATTGAAATGTAGGATTTTTAATGAGAAAACTTGAATACTTTAGGACATACATGTTTTCTTATGAGAGGCAGCATGGTGTAGTTAGTAGAGGGCTGCTATTGGAGCGAAGATGTAGATTTAACTCATGCTTCTGATATTTATTAGTTGTATGATCATGGCTAGGTCATTTAACATCTATGAGCTACAGTCAACAAAGATTATACCTTGTAGATGAGTTGCCATAGGTTTCTATGGAGAGAGTTCCCACAAAAATAAAACCAGAGGTGCTTGACTTACTGACATGTAAGCTTTCCTGAATTTAAAGCAGCACAGGAATGATTGACTCAATAACCAGAAAACTCTACTTTTCTCAAAAAATTTAATTGTAGAATTATTTACAGGAGATGAACATAAGCAATACAGAAATCAATTGAAAGAGCAGCTTCATAAAAGAGTTCTGGAGCAAAATAGTGAAGCACATTTTCCTTACAATCAGCTCAGAGTGAACAAAGGATCATGGAAAAAGAACAACTCAAATAAAGCAATTCTTTAGTGTTTTAAAGGAATGACCAACATTCTGGAAATGAAGTTATTACCCAGGAGCACAAAGGTGTGGTGGTAATGGAAGAGCATACTGTATATTCAGAGTAGGTATCCTGCATGCTACTAAAGAGAATTTATCAAAAGAATCTGAAAAGCATGTGAAAGAGAATTACATAAAATAGTTAACTCTAGTGGCATGTGACTGTACAGATGTTGGCTATTTGGCACTCAGTTCATCCTCATTGTTGATATGATTTCATATGTATATATTTATATATATTTATATACTTTTTTTTTTAAAACTTTAACTAAACAGCTAGTTTCCTGGTTCTAACATTCCTGGAAATTCTATAGGAGGCGTTTTATTTAGTCCTTAGGCCAACCTTTGAGTATTTTGGCACAGAGTATGGATGATGGATGCATGAATTCAACCTCTGTACAGAAAGAACGTGTACAGGGAAGTGGCTTATTTTTTTGGAAAGGAGTGTTCCAAAGTAGTCTAGGTTGCACTATTTGCAAGGGAAGCCTTCTTAATTCAGCAAACCAGTACATAAAGTGGAGTGAAAGATACATACATGCTGAGCCCTTTAAAAGTGATATGGTCATACTACTAAATAATGGAGATAAATTAAAGCATGAGCAGGTGACATCTGTAGGTAATTATGAGTAATACTTATGTTTTCCCCAGGTGTGTTTCAGTAGACATGAACCATTATGCTTTGTGGTGATTATGGTCTCTGTGAGAAGAATAAATTCGTACTTCAAGAAACTTTGCAGTAACTGTTCATTAGCTCCTCTTGTTCATTAGGTATATGAAAGATTTGACTCACAAATCTTTCAGGTTCAGATTCAGCACCAATGATGAAGAGTCACATAAAATATAAGAAAGTAGGGAGGTAAACCTCTGTGTTCCTTTTGTTTGTGTAGATACAAAATATTTCTTAAAAGTATTTCCTATTATGTCGATAACACTTCCTTTACAGAGAATGTCATCAATTAAATGTTTACATTGAAACTATGTAATTTTTATTAAAGCTGGATACAAATAGAAGGTCCAGGACAGCAAGTCATATAAATTATAGACATTTCTCAGCGACCACTTGCATGACAAGGTGGTTGTTTCTTGGAGTGTTGCCATGGACTAGTTTTTTGAGTAATAAAATGAAGACTTTTACAAACTAGAACTGGATGGGAGCATTCCTCAAAAACTTGTCAGAAACACCAAGGCAATCTTGGTAATTGAGTTTAATTTTATTTAAGACGTACTTGGTTCTCTATTTTCTGACCTCAGTTTTCTTTCATTCTTTAGTGTTTACTTCAATTCATCTTGGAAGTGTGCAAATATAAGGGACTGACCAATGTTGTCTAATTTAGGCTGGTGGCTAGCCTGTATTCATGGAAACACTCTAGAAACATAGGAGCCAAAGGCACAGGGGAAACATCCATTTTCCTTGAGTTATCTCCCCACCTCCGAACCCACTGAGAGGCTGTTTTGTGAGCTCTTTGCAAGTCCAAATGCCAAGGGAGCATTTCAAACCAGGACATGGTGTCAGTGTTAGTGCATTTGACCAATATTTCCTGTTTTCTTTAGAGATATTGCATACCTTGGTCTTTTGCAGGTTTCTACCTTGTTGGAAAAATACGTCTTCACATCATGGATGCTGTACACCGTTAAAGAACAACATTGTTAATGACTCTCCTTAATATTCATGTCTCTAGAATTTTGTAACTATTCTAATAATAACAATATATTCTAATTTTATCACTTGCTTCTTGCGAACTCAAAGTATCTTCCTGACATTATGTTGTTAATCCTTACAGTACGTTTGTGAGCTAGGCAAGAGAGAAGTATTATTAATTTTATTAATCCAACTTTATAGATGAGAAAACTGAGACACAGTGCACCCAAGCTTGACTTTACACAATGATTTAGTAGTTAGTGTGAGACTAGAAATTAGGATGCCTGACAGGCACTAAGTACTTGTTCCTCTTTATCGATTTTCAAAATATCTTGGCATCTTTGTGTGAAGACCCTTTCAAGCTAGATTTACAAAGGTAACTTGCTTTAATAACTGTAGCTTATTGCAACTATAAACTTAATAAAATTGCAATTCATCATATATCTCTTCTTATGAAGGTGCCAAGTTCTGTAAGGTAGCATATACCAATTCGACCCAGTCACCTAGACATGTGAGGTTTGACTTAAAAATTAATGTTAACAAAAGTGAAGGGTATAAGATTAAACTGAGATTCAAAGAATGAAGACACAATTTCTCTGGAAAATATTTGGCTTATATTTAATCAATAACTGACCCCAAGTTCTTGATTTCTTAACCACCTGATGTGTTTAATTTGTTGTGAAAGACAGAAAACAAAAAGATTTGGTGGGGGCAGAGTAAGTTGTGAAATGAATGCAATTTAGACATATATGTTAGCAAATGCATATGTTAAAAAAAAGACTTCCGCATTCGGATTGATGCAATGGTCAATCTTGATTCCAGAAGACCAGTGTTGCAGCAGATCATAGAGTTAGAGCAGGAAGGGATCTTAGAAGCCATTGAGCCCAACCCTCTCATTTTACAGATGGGGAAACTGAGGCACAGGGAGGGTAAGTGACTTGTTTAGGGTTACACAGCTGGAAAGTGTCTGGGGCAGGATTTGAACATGATCTTCCAGACTTCAAGTCCACTATGCCATTTATGCTTTTTTAACATGTTTCACTTTTTGGAAGTTTCATGGCAAACCCAATGCAGGAATCCACCGGCTGCATCCACTCTAGTATGAGATAATTCCAATTGAGAAAGGTTAGTTCTAGTCCTTCCTCCTACTCTTTACCTTTTCCCAGCCCCAGGATTCCTGGTGTCAGGTGAGGATGGTGGTGTTAACTATCATCATTTGGAAGGATGTTATGAGTAACTCCAGAAAACTAGGATTCCTAAATTACATTTTAGACCTCACAAATGTATTCTTTTGCCTATTTTCTGGGATTGGTTAACCCCAGAAAATATCAGAATAACATGTGTACTGAATAATGACCCCAGTGTTTGAGATGTTCCCACAAAGTATGCATTCTTTCAAGGGCCCTCCAAAATATTTCAGGGCCTCATCTGGATTTATTAGAATCTCTGTCAACAGGCACAGAATATTGGGCATGACTCCCAGCCACTGGAGTTTGGCTAGAACTAAATGGGTCTAATCAATGATGCAAGACAATTATTTGCCTTAGATTCTGATCAACATTATTTTTCCAGTATATTAATCATGGGGATATCTCATGAAGACGGAACAATACAGGAACAATAAGAATTACAGAGATGCCAAAATTCATAACTGAAATAGGATTCTGCCCTTGGAGGAATGATAGAAAAGAGGAAATGAAAAGATATTAAGGTTAACAATAAAGTATATGGATATATGTATGTGTGTGTGTGTGTGTGCACGCGTGAGAGAGAGGGAGCAAGAGAGCTAAATTGTAATTTAAGCTAATTAAGTTTAAAATCTTCCATGAATATGAACTGGAAAACACTGACAGATTTTTAACTTTAAACTAAAGTATTATATTTTTGTATCAAATAGTATAATAGTCATATTTTTTATATACTGCCCAAGTTTCCTGGGAAATTTGTAGAAGAAAAAAATATAATGCTTTTAACTGATAACAATTGCATTTAATGGAGTGGGGAAGGGAGGAAAGAAATTCAAAGAAGAAATCATTGCATTGAAAACAATCTATATTTAAACAGCTACAAATTCTTTAAAAAAATTTTCTGGGTTAAATGTCAAGTTTTTGATTCCTGTTTATTTTTTTACGTTGGTTGGTTTTTACAATTAACTAAGACCTTCTGCATTGTTGAGTTTTTATATATGAAGTATTACAGCAGATTAACTGGTTTGTGTGTTTGGGTTTTTTTTAGCAATGTGATTCCCAAAGTAACGTTTTTCAATGAACAATGATATCTTTATGACATGTATATGCACATATATATGTATGTCTATATAGATATGGAAAGCATCAAATTCTTTCACTATCATGTTCATAGAACATTTTATACCATTGATTTCAACCATGTTTTAGACACTCAATTCCATGTATTATTATTTTTTAAAATTAAAAGTACACTCTAGATGAGGTATATTAAACTATGTGATGGACTTATCGTGGTAGTTGTGGTTATTATTTGCTAGAAGTGACTGAAATAAGTTGGCTTGATTGACTTATAACACAAGTATTATAAAGATTGCTTTATTTCTCTTTAATTGGTTAAACGGACAACACATAAATGAACATGGCTTCTTTTCTGCTTTTGTTGATAGAATATCACCTGTATGACAAGTTGAATATATTGCACTTGGATGTGAATCATGAACAGGTAAAATTTTATCATCCCACAGCAGTCATCTGCTTTCAAATAATCTTCTTTGGAACATAGGTGAACTAAAGAGGGAATTATACATCTCCAAAGAGGCATACTTAACATATCAGTCAACAATCATTGTAAAATTTAGCGGGGTTTTATTTGTTCATCCACAGGATGGTTTTACCATAAATATATTTATATATATAATCTATTTATATTATATACCTTCTTTTGGGGGCAGGGGAGAAGAAGGGAGGTATGGTAGAAATTAAAGAATGAAGACACAGAATACCAAAAAAGAATCCAAATTTGATGAATCACTTCATTCAAGTCAGGATTGTACTTTCTTCTGGGATCTAAGTTTAATGACCTAATCCTTATATTTTCCCTTTATATATTTTGTATGTGTTCAAAGAAATTAAGTAAAATATATCAGCTGCCAGTAGTTATACATAGATCTGTATGTGTGCGTGCAAGTCTGTTTTACTTTCTCCCTACCTAGGAAATACACTGGCTTTGCTTCTCTGTGGATTATTTCTAAATAGCAGCTCAACTTTAAATAATACCATTTTAAAAGACTAAAATGCCAATACTTGCAAATACATTTGTATTTAATATAATACAATAAGTATAGGAAGCAGCATCAGTATTGTACACTACCCAGGATTCAGCTCTTTCTTTATGTAGAAAATGCTTTGAACACTCTGGGGATAGAATATTCATTTATAGAAGAATATGTAAGGGATTTTTTTGCATTATTTTAAAGGATATACATTCGTCTTGGTTTTTGCTTCCAAATATTGTTTAAGGCTGTTTGGTAAAATATATACCAGGTATGAGGCTCAATTTACAGAGTTTTGGCCTTACAGGAAATCTTGAACTACTCAGCTTTAAAAATTCAAACTTTGAAGCTAAACATGCTTTAATATCAACTGTGCTCCAAATGGACCTCATGCTAGGTGGAACATATTTGGAACAAAAAGAAAAAAAGCTCAAAAGAACAAAGGAAAACCTCATTGTTAACCAATGTCCAAATTTTTATAAGCTATGCAACCTTTGCTACTCAATGCTTGTAATAATGTGGCAGGCTGCTGAGTGAGCTGAGTACTTACTTAAAGTGCTAATCAAGGTGGAAAAAAAAACCCACAATAACAAAGTGCTAGAGTATAATTGAGAAGCTGTTCTGCATATGGCTAAGTACATGGTATTTATTAAAGCAGGTAAACAGAAAACATGGTAATTGTTCAAAATATCATTTGTATGTTGCCATCCTGCTTTAACATGGAGTAGTCATTCAAAGTCAGAGGAAACTGAGATCTATTAGATCCACCTTATTGGGTCTTCCTTTGGAGAGGGTTTAGAATTAGTACACTCACTTTTCAGTGGGAAGCTAGAATAAATACTTCTATTTTTCCCATTTAATTCAGGTGGAGATTGGGCTCCCTTAGATATATTTTATTGGGTCTTCCTTTGGAGAGAGAAGTCTATAAGTTAGAGTCCTCATTTCCAGTGGGAAGTTTGAATAAAGAATACTGTATCTAAACTTAATTCAGGAATGAAAGCTACTCGATTAAACTGTCTCCTGTTTTTGCTCATGTTAGTGTCATGAAAATATGCTAATGCTTCTTAAATTCCAGAGCTGGAAATCCCTTAATTCTTGAATCAATTTCTTTATGTCTTTATAAGCAAGGTACTTGCCTTAGCTGATACTGCATAGGAAAAAGAGTTCTGAAAAAAAAAATCAAATGTAAGATACATTTCATCTTTACCATTTAAACTGAGATATACTTACCACCCACATTCAAACTTTTTAAACTGGTTACAACATCACAACTGGCATTTTAAACAAGCAAACTTTTTTTTTTCAAGGATACCCTGGAAATTTAACTGATACAGTAGTTTGAGCATACAACCTATCACATGTAGGATAATTGGTGAAATTAAAAGTAAAATATGAATAAAAACAAATCCATGAAAAGAACTGAAATGACAATAACTATTTCCTAGGAATAAGTATAACTTTGCTCTTATACTTTGCTATGGAAGAGATGCTTTAAGGCTACCACTTTCTTTTCACCCATTGCTTGTCAGTCTTTTTGCATTAAAATTAAGCTTAGCTTTGGGAAAATTGTGGTTTAGTTCCTGGAAAAAAAAATCTTACCAGATATTTTTAATGGATTCAGAAGGGTAGGCTCCTGGGCTTTTAGAGAGCTACCTATCTACCTGCAGGGAGTAATGACTAGATAGATCCCTTTTCATTGCCAAAAACTTGACATGACATGAAAGGCTTAATAATGTTTTCCCGTAGTAACAGAGATGAAGAGAATGGCAGCGCACATAGGCAAATCATTTAGTTGGATTTGAAGAAAAGAAAACTGGAGGTGAGAGACATGGGGTCTTTCTGTCATGCACTTGCCATTGTAGCACCTTCTACTTGGTTAGCTAATGCCTCTAGTGAATGGTGAGATGCACCCATTTTATAATTTGTTTTTCTTATCCCTAATTGTCATACAATTTATAAAAATATAAATAACAAAAAAAGGTAAGCTGGGTTCCATCTCAAGAGGTGTTTCTTGTTGTCCTCTGAGAACATATTGGATAAGTCAGGTCTCACCAAGCCCTATCCATTGTAGCTGATTGTAAGTCAGACAATAAATACAAAAAGAAGTCATTCTTGCAATGAGCTCGGCAAACTTTGAAAAAATCAAAACATTCCACTGTGCTTATGGCACGAAGAACACAACAGCAAGGGCATATTCAGTGGAGAAAATGAGACAGAAATTACCAGGTTAAGTGACAAACTGTACAAGCTTTTTTTGTTTGTTTAAAAAAAGGAAATGTTGCAGCATTCTGTCTTTAAAGCCTGGTTTGGGCCTCAGGGATGTAGATCTCAATGCTGTCTGCTCGTTCAGTGGCCGAATTCTGCCTAAAAGAGGCTGCTCTCTTGGCGGCCATGAGCCGTCTTCTGGCTTCTTGGCGTTGTCTGTCAGGAAGGTCTAGAGACTTTTCTCTTGTGATAGGAAATTTCCCTTTTGGAGGCTTCTTTGGTACTGGAGGGGGAACCTTTCTTTCTTCCTAAAGCATTGATTAAAAAAGTCAAAATTGAGTTAGTGAGAGAGAGAAGACCATATGCAGGTTAACATTCAATTTTTTAAAAAAATCCATCTTGGAGAGGTTTGCTAAGGTTTGTTACACAGACAGTTCTTTCCCAACATGTACTCTGGTGTTAATTTTTTTTAAATTATTTTTTAAGTGAATGAAAAATTCTATTTTTTCTCTCCCCCTGAAAAAAAAGAATAAAAACAAAACTCTTGTAATAAATATGCAAAATTAAGTAAAACAAATCCCCATATTGATTAGGTTCAAAAAATGTTTGTCACATTTTGTGCCCTGAGTCCATAAACTTGCTTTTAAAAAGTGAATCTGACTTTTTTTTTTTTTTAAGCAAGGAAGCTTAACCAACCACAGGGGAAAGACTAGGGATCTGAGAAATGGAACCTGATATGTCCAAGGATCACAGGACCATAATTTTATTGCTAGAGGGCTTTTTCCAGGCCATCAAGCTCTAGAGACAAAAGTAGTTTGAACCTTCCTTGGTAGTCGCTTGTACAAGAGATTTACCCAAAGGTATCAAAATATTAGTAGCCATTAATTTGTTTTTGGATTAATAGATACTATGATTTTAAAATTAATCTGATGTTAGATTGATCTATGCTGTCATTTAGATTAATAGATACCATTAACTAAGCAGTAAATATTTATTGTGCCTAATACGTGCCAGATACTGTGTTAGGCCATCACTCACTGGTATCCTGGTAGATTTCATCAGATGCTATAGGGGTCAGAAGTTGTTAGGACATCTCTGCCATTTGGTCATGGTATTGATAGAAGGTTCAAACATAATAAGAAAAGCTATGAAATAGTGTAATTTGATTATAATATCTTTATCTTTTTGGATTTCTCAAGTTCATTTCCTGTCTTAAACACAACGTTATGCCAATCTACTTATTCTTCTATGGTTAGCCACCAAAATGTGGGTGATAACTTTTGAACTAGACATTTCATTTAACTCATTGAATGTATTTTAAGTCCACTTATGTGTCACACTAGCCCAAGCATTGTAATAGGACACAAAGATAAAACAAATCAGCCTCAGCCCCCATGGAGACTACATTCTACAGGGGAAGGAACTAGGCTGTTTTCAGGTATAGTAGAGATAGAGACTGACCCAGAATTGCCTTTTACAATCATGGCAACTACAGGCTCCGGACTTTAGTTTTAGGAAGTTACTCTTCAGAGCAGGGAGCCCTCAAAATCACTATCGCAAAACGTACATCTCCCAGGATGGTTAAGTGGGTTTATCTCTTCATTTCAAGGGAAATTTTAACATGTACCATTATATAGAAGACTTTTAGAAACCTGGCTTTCATTATCCAAGAAAGATGAAAATTAGGAACATATTTTGTGCAGTTTAAAAACTTCTGTGTTTACTTTAGTTTCTCTTTTAATTGTTAATTATCTTTTATTGCCAATTTCTCTTCAGATCCAAAGTGCTGATTAATGATTGTTGTTGCTGAGTCATTTTAGCAGCGTCTGACTCTTAGTGACCCCATTTGGTGTTTTCATGGCGGAGATATTGGAGGTGTTTGCCATTTCCTTCCTCAGCTCATTTTACAGATGAGGAAACTGAGGCAAACATGATTAAGTGACTTGCCCAGGGTCACAGAACTAATATGTATCTGAAGCCAGAATTGAACTTAGGAAGATGAGTCTTCCTGACTCCAGGCCTGGCACTTTATCCATATGCCCCAGATTAACGATGAGCTGATATTATAAAAATCCCATTTTTAAGCTAGCTGTATAAACTGTGTATTACAGTGAACTTTAAAAAAGGTATACATACAAGGTATCTCAAAAGTCTTTAAGGAAGTTTAATGCCTTAAATCCATTTTGCTATGGTTTTAATATCTGTTTCAATACCTTAAAACTTAACTAAGCCTTTTGGGATACTCTGTATATACTCTCAGTATATTTGTCTATTTTCTCCTATGATTTCATTGGTTTGGGAAACTTTTGGTAGAGAAAACTCCTTCTTTTGATCTTTCACAGATTAAATTGGCAATTCTAATATAACTTACAGTTTTAGAGAATTGCTTGGGACACTGAAAGGTTAAGTGACTTTCCCAAAGTCAGAACTGATTTGTCAGAGGCAGAATTTGAATCCAAGGCTATCCCTAACTCCAAGGTTATCCCTATATCTATTATTAAGTATTGTCTCTATCCATCTCTGTCTTATCTTACATAGTAGACCTAGATATGTAAGGGACCACTAAAGCCAGCCCCATCATTTTAAAATTAGAGAAGCTAAGTCCCAGGGAAGTTAATTGAAGTAATATCACATAGATTTTAAATGCCAAGATAAGAAATTTGAACTGGAAAGTTCAGAAGTCCAAAGTCAATGTTCTTTCCATCATATACACTGCCTTTGAGTAAAAAGGAAAATCCTAAAGGATGGCTAATATGTTTATTAATTAGTTTTATCACCTAGCACATGACCACACTCACATATGTAATGAAGAGTCATTATGATTATGATTTGTATTTAGTCTTCATCGTAAGCATCTCAGTGGTACCTACTCATTTTTCAGCCATGTGTAAGTAATGAGAGCTAACATTTATATATAGCTTTTTAAGGTATGCACAGCATATATTCTTAATCTGGTTCTCACAACAGACCTGGGAGGTGGGCATATTTTCACCCATTTTACAGGGGAAAAAATGAGGCCAAGAGAATTTAGGTGATTTATAGTTTTGCAAAGCTAGTCAGAATTCTAACTCAGAGGCAGGCTTTAAAATTGTCTTACTGGGCACTATACTTCCTACTGTATTTCTCTACATGACTTTTTTCTTGGAGCTATTGTCATCATTCTCTACTAAAGTACTCCTCTGATGCCTCCTTGTGGCTAAGCCAATAAAGTATAAGCTCTGCCAGGTCCACCAAGTAGAAACATTCTAATTCTGTTCCCTGAGAAAAGATGATTATCTGGGAACCAGCCTCGCCAAGTTTTGAAAGATTCACCACCAAAGGTTGACCCATAAGTGTGTTGTTGTTTTTTGGCACAGCAACTCATGAAAATTACCTCTTAATCGTGGAAGGGTCACAAACTGTGTTGGTAGAGAGAATATCTCTTGAAGGAAGCACTGAAGTATGTGAGTCATCATCTACTGAAATTATGGCCTTCTGTTTCTCTTAATCATTTTGTCTTAACATATAATGATTTCTTGGAAAATCAGTCTATAATTACACAGGTCTTCTGAAATGTTTTAGAAAATTAGTGAAGTTATTGCTAATTCAGATCAAGATGTTAATTCTATAGTAAATAATACCTTAAGGGAAGAAATTAAATCATGTGGTAAATTCTAATTGAATTCACCATCCTATTATAAAATGCAATACAATATGTTACATGCATGTCCATAAAGCAGACATGACCAGACTATACTGCCTTACCTCTCACCTCCATGTCTACCCATCCCACTTTAGAATGAAACAGAACGTTTGAGACAAAGAGCAGCATCAGTCTGAATTGGATGCAGATTTTCAACAACTGATCAATCAAACTCAACCATCATTTATTATTTACTTACCACATATAAGGCAATGTGCTAGGGACTGGGGATGCAAAGACAGAGTAAAAATAGTCCGACATACCTCAAGGAACTTACATCTACTGGGGATTGGGGGGTGGGGCACTGTAACATGTACACAGATAAATCAATTAAGAAATACAAAGCAGTTTTTAAAAATAGGGAGCACTACAACTGGAGTAATCAGGAAAGAGCCTTTGAAGGAAGTGGCACCTGAACAATGCTTGGCAGAAAGCAGGGAACCTAAGAGGCGGAGATGGAGAAGATTTAGGAAATGCAGGCTGAGAGTGTAGATTTAGGAGATGGCATGGAGACACAAGATGGAACAGGGGATATGGTTAACAGCAAGTGGGATGGTTAGGCAGAAACAGAAAGTGCTTGAAGGGGATTAGCATGAAACAAGACTAAAAAGGGAGTGGAAGCCAGATTGTGGAGAGCTTTAAGTACCAGGATGAGGATTTCCATTTTATCCCAGAGGCAAGACAGAGCCAAGGAAGATTTTTATGCCGGAGAATGATATTGTCGGATCTATTCTGGGAATTTGGGTAGGGAAGATGAATTAGAAAGAAAAAAAAACAGAAGCAAGAAAACCAATTAGGAAGTAAGGTCAAGGTTCAGTCATAAAATGTGTCATTGTAAACTCACCTAAATGTGTCAAAAAATTTTTTTGATGCAACCCTTTCATTGGATGGAGTCAATTTCTACCTAAAGAAATGAACACTTTTGCCAGTATTTAGGGGTTAATTCCTTTTCGTGATGTTTGTGTGCAGTTGTGTAGGTATTACTACAGAGTACCCATGTCTTACACTGTAAGACAATAAGTAAGGGATGACTTCAATTCCTACATCTGTTTCTGTAACAAAAGGAAAGTTTGTTCTGGATTGCTAATCAAAGGTTGGGAAACACTTCATAATTTGGAATTTGAAATGGATCATTTCTGCAATTGGATTAAACACTAGGGGCTTATTGAACCAAGGTTTACATGGAAGCCACACAGAGTTGGGGGTAATTACCTTTCTTTCAGGGGATTCTATTAACTTCCATTCATTCAGCTTCAGCTGGTGGAGTTCATCGAACTTCATGCTGACATCTTCAATTGAGAGCTGCAATAAGTCCCAAAATCCTGCCAGGTCTTGGGAAGTAGGCCTTGGCATAGCACTGGGATCCTAACATAAACAGCAGACAAAACATCAAATTCAAACTGAACAATTCTTCTTCTTCGCTTGCTGGGCTAAGGACATGAGTGGGAAGTTTGCTTCTTTCCAAAGTATCCTTGTTAAGCCCATTTTTTTGTATTATGTTTTAAGTAAAAACTCCAGTAGTTGAGATATAGTATCTATATACTACAGTTGTAGTTCAGTTAGATATATTATCTATATACTATAGTTTTATAGCTGGTACTATTAAGTTGTACTAAAAAATTTAAAAAGTGCCATTTTATAAATAATTTTGATTTAAATGCTTTTCTTGGAAATCATGAGACTGCTTCTAGGTATTAAAATGTCCTTTTTTGGAGGGGGCAGCAAGGAGAAAGATCAATAAACTTTCTTGAATCTGCATTTACCATCCATTACTTTTCACTATTTTATGAAGTGATCTTGCTCATAAATATTCCATCATCTTTCTTCATAAAATTTGATATTTAAGTTTATATTTTAAGCTGTTGGTGCCTTTGGCTGTCATATCTCCATGCTTGGCAGGCAATTCAAGTATTTGCTTACTAAGATGCTTTTTGGTTCTGTCTCTTTGCTGTGGCAATCAATGAACATTTTATTAGACCTTGACATGAAATTTTTATAGTGTATGTCTATGTTCTATCTTCTGTCTATATCTCATTTTTCCATAAAAATGACTGGCTTAGGCAAGTCTAGATGGAATTGTTTTAGTTATATACCATAGTCCTCTCATTTTTATTCTTGTAACTTTGTACTAATTTTAATATTTACTCTAAGAGGTTAGTGGTCATGGACTTCTGATTCCTACATTAAGTAACAAGTCATTTCATATCTATTGATATGTAATAAATTTCCTTTTTAAAAATGTGATTTGGTGTCTTACCATATCCAGTGCCTTTCATTCATTTTTAGAAGTATTTCTGATAAATAAATACGAGACAAGTCCTTGACCTCTCTTGTTCCTTATTCCTGATTTGTATTTTCCTACAACTTTCTTGTTTCACTACTCTATTTCAACCTTTGTAGTAATATCACTGAGTACCAAAGTATAGATTGAGTAATTTTGAAGAGTCTTACAGAGTTAGTTTCCTATACTTTTTTATTCTTTATAATATATAGTGCACAAACTGCAATTATGCCCATGGTGGTCTTTTTACAAATACACATCATGATTCAGTTGATTGCTTGAACTATACTGTTTTAACTAAAGTAAAATATGAGTTTGCTATTCAGATGGAATCTCTTACTGTGCACTATTCAGATCAGTTTCTAACCATTTATTGAGGTTGTGGTTAGCATTACTAGGAAAAGGGGAAGAGGATTAAAAAGGATTCTTCATTGAGTTTACAACATAATTGCATCATATATACCTGAATTTCAAGTTGTGACAATGATGAAGCTCATAGACTAAAATCCATTGCTGGTTTTTTTTTATGTGTGTGAGATTATAACTTTCAGGACAATTACTCCAATTTCTCATGTAAAATGGGTCTGAAAATAATTTCTAGATCTTGGAAACCTTATTCTGTTTACTTTGAACCGCTAGAGGGCAACCTTTTTCTACTAAATTCTACTGGCATTGCAGTGTTAGAAAGGTAATTCCAACTTGAACTCAACTGAGACATCTGAATTTTATAAACCTTATCAAATTTGTTCTTAAACTTTTCTCTTTTCTTGCATCCAGCTTGGAATCTGTCTCTGCTTATAATGAACCCAAACAAAAGAAAACCAAACTACAAACACTGGTAATTAGAACCATGCATTAACCACTGAGAAAGATCAAGAAAGATGTTTCAGCCATAATAATGGCTAACATTTATATAATGCTAGAAGGCTTGCAAAGCGCCTTTTCTCTCTTTGTAAAGGTGAAGTCGGTGTCATTATTATATCCATTTTAAATACAAGGAAACTGAATCTCACAGAGGTTAGGATTAGGGTTGATTTTTGCCAAGGGTCACTCAACTGTAAGTGCCAGAGGCTCCATTTGAGTTTAGACCTTCTTGTCTCTCCAAGTCCAGTTACTCTGTCCGCAGAGTCAGTTGTCATAATACAAAGGGCTCAGGATAACCATGAGGAAAAAAATCCCTGATGCTTAGGAAACTGTGAAATTTGGGCGTGTGTTTCTAAGATGGAATCTGGAATTCAGTTCAATCCAACAAGCATTTATAAAGCACATACTCTGAATACAACACTGGCACTGTGCTGCATTTAGAACTAAGCTCAAGTTTCATCTTGATTGATTTTAGTATGGTCTGGACTAGAAGAATAGAGTAGGTAAAAATCTCTTTTCTAGTCTCCAGGATTCTTTCATCTATAGAAGCCCAGAGACCTCATTTAGGTCCGTCTCTAGTTGATCCAGGAATGCTTGAGAATATCCTAACAGAATATCCTGTCAGGTATCCTTTGTTGGAAGACTTTTACTAATGGGGAAATTCTCTATCATGGAAACAGATCTGGACCAGAAAGAGACCATTTGTTGTTGTTCAGTTGTTTAGTTCTGTCTGACTTTCTGACTCCACAGATCATACTGTTTATGAGGTTGGAGTGGTTTTCCATTTTCTTCTCCAAGGGATTAAGGCAGACAGAAGTTAAAGTGGCTTGTCCAGAGTCACACAGTTACTAAATGTCTGAGGTTGGTTTTGAACTCAAGTCTTCCTGACTCCAGGCTCAGCACTCTGCACTAAACCACCTAGTTGAAAAGGAACTTAGTCTAGTTGACTCCTCTTATTTTACAGATAAAGAAATTGAAACCAAGACAGGCTAAATGATTTGTATACGATAATATAGATTGTGAGTATCCAAACCAGGGCTAGAACCCAGATCAAGGCAATCCATTCCATCACTGTCACATGGATCCAAAATGTCTTTCCCTATGATTCTCACCACTGTCTTAGTTCTACCCTGAAGGGGCACACAGAAGAAATTTATTCCTTTTCCCAAGCCTGGACTTGGAATATATAGTTAAAACAGTTAATTGTTGTTCAGTTGTGTCTGACTTGTGACACCATTTGGGTTGTTTGTTTGTTTTTTTTTCTTTTTTGGCACAGATCCTAGAGTGGTTTGCCATTTCCTTCTCCTGTTCATTTTACAGATGAGGAAATTGAGGCAAATTGGATTACGTGACTTGGCCAGGATCATCCAGCTAGTAGGGTCTGAGGCTAGATTTGAACTCAGGAAAGATGAGTCTTCCTGACTTCAGGTTCCACTCTCTATCCACTGTGCTACCTAGCTGCCCCAATTAAAACAGTACCTCAGTGGTAAATATGAAGTATGTAAAAAGGCATATGGCCATATTTTTTCCTTTAAGAAATACTTGGCAATACAATAATTCATCTTCTGAACCATATACTCTCAGAAGGTTAATCATTTGGATTTGCATTAGAACTGAGACTTTGACCTCTGTTAGGATGATGTTCATGATCTGACTTAGTTTTTAAAATCTTATTTTACTGTTCACATTCCTTGTGTATCTGAGTCATCACCACTTGATTAAAGTTCCCAGAAGACACTGTCCTTTTTATATAGTGTATCATTCTAGTACTTTCAGAAATGCCTTTTTAAGTGGAAGAATGCTCATCCTAAGTCATTTCCTTCCCTCCTCACAAAGAACCAATATTATTATCCTGGTTAAACTGCATTCTTTCTAAAATTTTACATCTTGACTTGCAAATTAGATATGGATATGTGTTGTTGCCTTAAGTAAGTTGTTCATGGGTGTCAGGTGTGTTAACTTATCACTCTCTGGGTGATTCTTTTCTGTATCAGATGTAATGACATATACCAAGTCACTTTTTTTGGTTCATAGCCTGTAGGGACAAATTTTTGGATGGTCCCCTGAGAAGGAATATGGAATCCTTTATCCTTCTTAAAGAGCTAAGCTCAAGTACAGTTGCCAGCAGTTAGTGATGGAATTTTCTCACCTCTGTCTACTCGACTTTTATAAATATTAAGATATGTGTGTATTTTCGTAATTTTTAATCCTTTCCTCAGGGCAGATACAGTATTTATGCCTACCTCTCCCATATTCCCCTCACATCCCTCCTAGGAAAAAGTGTTTCAGAAATTTCTGTGGAAAGAAGCTGGAAGCAGAGTAAATAATAAAAATATTTTAGAACTCTCAGTAGAAAAAAAAATTAACACTAACAATGACATTTATAAAAGATTTCAAAAGTGTTTGGATATGCAGTTTCTGATTCAAATGTTTAGGGACTTTTGGTAATGGGAAACGATAGTTTTAACAGGGTCTATATTAAATATGCATCTATACTTCTAGGCTTTGTTTCTGAGCTACAGGAAGGAGTGTATTTTTTCTTTAACATTCTTTATAGTTAAAAGGACAGTAATGTATGTAGAGGCATTAAACCAGAAATATAATAATTTAGACATAGCATGTAGGCAACTGTGAGGTATCATTAATATCAACTGACATATTCATAAACATATCAAATAATAGAATTAAGAAAATATATTTATATATAATTATATAAAATACCTTTATATGTCATTTATCTATAACATTGTGTTAAAGTTTTAGATAGAAAAGAGGGCGTATGATATTGAAATGTCATGGGGAGAAAGATTCTAAAGGAATGAATACAGAGTAAGAATGAAAATAAAGCATAAATGCCAAGCTTTAGCTTTCTGTGGCCAGTCAAGGTTACCTAAATATTGACTTACCAAATTTTGCTGACAAAGCCAATAAAATTGCTGAAACTTCTGAGACATGAGAAGCTGAGCACTTCCAACTGCACTCCTGATTTTACCTAGAACTGAAGGAAGAGGCCAATATTTAACATGATTTTTAAAATGTTTCTCGTTAAGCAAAAAAAATAATAGAAGGGATTGTGCCTTAGGACCCCATATAGATTCTCAGATTGTCAGAACTGGAAGGGGCCTCAGTAAGAGGCTTAGAGACGAACGTGGATAAACATTACAGGTCAGAGGACCAGGGTCCATGTCTTGTATTACTCTTCTTATTTTGAGGAACTTGGACAAGTTACTTTATCTTTCTGGACCTGTTTCCTTATCTATAAACTGAGGGTTTAGAATAGATGGTTTCTAAGGTTCTTTCTACTTCTGGATACTATGAAATCCATTCTAAATACGAGGAAACTGAGGCTTATAAAAAGTGAAGTGATTTGTTCAGGGTTACACAGGTAGTAAGAAACAGAGCCAGGATGCATACTCAGGTTGCCTGATTCCATATCCAGTACTCTTTTTATAAAATCACACTGATTCCTGATGGAATTTTTATTCTTTAGGACTCCTTATAAAGGAGAAAAAAATTATTAAAGAAAACTATTCTTAGGAAGCATTTAGTTTAGGAAAATAATAGAAACCTCAGGAATTTTTCATTGCTCTTAGAAAGTAAAAGTTTTTAGCTCTGGATTCAGATGGGATACAACATTACTCTAGGGAAAGAAGAAAATATAGGAAAGAACCTTAGTAAAGGACTTAGTTTCCTTCTTTCAGCTATTGTTACCCAATTCCATTAAAATACCACTGCCTTATTCTTGTAAACTTCTTTCAGGCTTTTTTTTTTTAAAGTACCTTCACAAAGTGATCCTTGTAACAGTCTGGTAAATTGTGTAGAACAGGTAGCATCATCCCCATTTTACTTTAAAGAAACCAATCCACACAGAAATCATGTGACTTGCTCAGGGTAGTATAGCCAATTAATAACTAAATGAGGAAAAAGGCTCAGTCCCAACATTTCCAGAATGAAGCAGTGGATAGAGTACTTGGTTAGAATCTGGAAGACTTACCTCTAGGTAGATGTTAATATTAAAATCACACTACCTTTCTGAGGCTTGGGCAAGGTGCTGCAATGGGTCTGGAGTCAAAAAGATCTGAATTCACATCTGGCCTCAGATACTTACTAGCTGTGAGACCTTGGGCAAGTCATTTAATTTCTGTTTGCCTCAGTTTCCTTAACACTTGAATGGATAGCATGACTAAAAATATAGCATCTACCTCCCTGGGTTATTGTAATGCTCAAATGAGATACTATCTGTAAAAAGTGCTTAGCACAGGGCCTAGCACATCTAAGGTGCTATGTAAACATTAATGATCATTGTTATCATTAATTTATAGATATGTTGTATCCTATATAAGTGGAGAGAGTTCCCACACTGATTAAACTAGGTTGTCTTGATACATTGACTCTTACTATTGGACCACACATGACACTAACCTATATCTTTGATATCCCTTTATACTATCTTCAGCGTCCCATTGCCACAGGAGGGTTATTGGACAATCTATGTATTGTGTCGTATTTATACATTATTTCTATATTACATTTCCAGATTATGCTGTGAGTAAGGATGCCTTTAGTTTAATGAAGAATGAAGATTTAGTTAAATATCCAAACTATTGTAATGATATGTATGTATGTATGATTATATATGTATAGATATACACACAAATACTATTTAAAATGTGTAATTTAGCAATATTAGTATGAGAGAGAAAGTAAATCAAGACTGTAGATAGATATCCTCATAATAAATCAAAACCAGTTTTTCTCTTCTGGCTCCAGTGAGTGATGGTATGGTCTCTAAGTTCATGGTGACTTAAAAAATTTTCCTTGATATAGCTTTCTGAATTTTTACTTAAAACATGCTTCTATTCATGCAGAGTTTCCATTTTAGCTAGGAAGCATTAGTCTGAAACTTTAGTGGCTGTCATAGTGCACACTTTGAAAAGCCATTAAGAAACCTTAGAAGTGGATGCTTCATCTCTGCAGTTGTGTGTGGGCAGAGTATCTGGCTAGTTGTAGAGGTGGTTGTCTTATCCTTGCCCCAAGGCATACTGTTCAATGGGGCTCTGTAGTCACCTTGGTGCTTTTGCATTTTTAAGCATAAATGAACAAAGAAGATATTCTCCTTTCTATATTTGATCCTGGAGGTACTAAGGAGCCATTGCAGTATATTGAGTAGGGAACACCATGGTCAGACCTGTGCGTGAAGATCTCTTTGGTACCTGGTAGAGGATGGATTGGAGGGAGGAGAGACTTGAGGTTGGAAAACTAATTACCAGCACCAGTGGGTACTGGGTTGTTTGTCCCTATGTATTGCCTTGGTCTTTATGTCCCACCCTTTTGGGATTGAATGGGTGCTAGGAAGTGAGATGTTCACTCAATCTTTCAGCCTGGAGTAGAGCGAAGTTGGCATTATTTCCAGGTCTGGTAGGATCCCCAGCTTCTACTAAAACTATAGTGATTTCCTGGGTGTGGCTTCTCTGATCACCTCCTCTGGCTCTGGGACAAATTGTACTCCGTGCAGCTACCCTGACCTTCCTTTCTACTGCAATGGGCTGTTGATCCTAGGTCAAGAAAGTGATTACCTAAATAACCTCAAAGATTCCTTCCCTGGTATTTTGGCTACCTTGCACTGACTTTGCAGACATCTTATCCTCCCTTTTCTTAGAGATCTCTATAGTAGCAGATCCTTGGTCTACTTTCATCTTTGAAATATTTCTTTCCTGGTCCATTTGCCTAAAGCAGATTTATTAACTGGTTATTAAGAATAATTCTGTGCTTTATTGTGATTCAGCTTTGAACTTGGTGTCCTATGTTAGCATCTCATCCTAGTTTATTGAGTAGCCTTACTCCAGGTCACTTAATTAGTAACCTTATTGGCAAATGCTGTCTTTCTCAAGATCTTATATTCGTGGTATTTACTCCTTGTCTTTTCCATTTTCAAACACCTCTGCCCTCTTTTAGCTACCTATTAAGTTCTTTTACCTTGTCTGAGGAGTATTTACAGCTCTCCTCTCATTTGCAGAGCAGAGATGACATGCGTCCTGAGGCCAAAGAATGGTCAACCCCCTGATAATCAGCTCTGCCCCCTTCCCCAGGTTCTCAGTGCTGGAATCATAGAATAATATACCTTTAAGACTTTAAGGGATCTTAGTAATCATCAGTCCAAAGCTTTAATTTTACCAAAGAGGAAACTGAGGCTCAGAGAAGGGAAGTAACTTGCCTGAGGTCACAAAGAAAATCAGTGGCAGAAATGGCACTAGACCCCATATCTCCTGTACCTTTTTCTGTTACACCATGATGTTGGTGTGATATGTGAGACTAGGGAGGCAGAGATAAATAGGGCCTATATGTATGGAAAGAGTTGTCACCCGTTTTCACTGTCTATACATTCTTGCCCTCCTCTTTTCATTGTAGGCTAATTGCATTAATTTCAGCAAACACACAAACTCTATCTCATTTCTTTTGACCCTCTAACCCTGTCAACCATTTTTTCTTTGTTTTCTGTCTGACAACTTTACTCAGGTCAGATACCTCCTACCTCCCAAGGCAGTAGTCTTCCAGAATACTATCTTTATACATTCATAAGACCAACATACCTTACTTTAGACAAAAAACACTCATATGATTTCCTCTAAGAGAAAAGAAGCAGCATCTCCCTTTTAACTTTAAAATTTGCCTAGTGAAGGACTTATCCAGGATAGTTGTAGTTTCTGATGTGAACCTTATGACAACTGAACCCATATTACTGCTGTTTTGTTTTATTTTCTCTCTTCCTTTGTACTAAAAGAGTTCAGTACCCTCTTTTCAAAAGTCTAGTCTTACCCAAGGTCACATAGTAACCTAACGAGGATTAGAACCCAGGTCCTATGACTACAAATCTACTACCTTTCTTCTATAACATGCTGTTTTCCAAGTTCTTTTTAAGGATTTTAAATTCAATATGACTTTATATGTATCAAGCTTTTAGTTGCAGAAAGAACACCAAAAGGTTGGGAAATGTTCATTTAATCCTATGGGAAGGATTATCTTTGTGCACATGATGAGAAATGATTGAAGGATCTAGAGATGTTTAACTTGAAGAAGGGAGAATCAGGAGGTACCTGCAAGCCAAGGACTCAGAAGGGCTATTCTGTGAAAGAAATATTAGGTTTATTTACAGTTTTAGAGAGCAAAACCAGGGCAAAGGAGGAAGTTACTAGAAGAAAAAATTTGGTTTGATATGAGTTTTCTAACATTTTGAGTTGCTCATAAATCTGAAAGAACTGGAAAGAATATCAGAAGTTATTTCAATTTACAGGTGAGGAAATAGGTATTGAGAAATTTAATGTTTTGCCCAAGGTTACATATGTAGCAAATAACAAAATCATAATTAGAACCCAGTGTCTGATTCTAAAGCACCTCAGTCTTGCCAGCGTACCAGGCAAAATTATAAAGACCCTTTTACTACAAGAAGAATTTTTGCAGAGGTGTGATTGTCATTTAGTAGTGGTTTTTGTGGAAGTGATTTTTGTGGAAAGGGTTTTCCCTTGGATGACAAGATGGCTAAAATGACCATTAGGCCTACCTTAAACTCCTGGAGTCTATGATTTATGCTTATAAATGGAAAACTGGGCTCATATTTGATTTTAAAAAATCTTTTTTGTAACATAACAGAGTCTAGAATTCTTGACAGAATTATAGGAGACCCTGCAGATTATATCCTTATGTTTATGTATTCCAGTAATCTAATGAAGACTGCAGGTGACTTCTTTGTTGGAAATAGTGACAGAAAGAAATGATACTACATCTCTGAGTAGTATGAGATTCAGATTTCTCATATTTAACATCACACACGGTATTTGATACTCCCTTGTCCGCTTTATTTTCCTGTGTAGTGATGAAGAAAATTACCTTCATTCATATAATATTAGGACAGATTAAATTAAATTAACTCTTTTTAACATTCCAAATTAAAAGAACTCAGTTCCTTTAGCATTTATCAATAAAGGTATTTGCTAAATTTTTAATAATTCTCATGAAGACTCAAGTCTATGAGTTTTGAATAACATGTAAGTCAGAAGATGGCACAATAGAGCTTTTTACTGTGATGCATCAGAATCTATATTTGAATTTGTTTCTGCTTCCTTTGCTTTTATTCAGGAGTAGCTGCTTTTTATCTCCTAGCGTTCATCAGTGATTTAATTAACTAGCATTTGTTAAGTCTGTGTGCCAGACCCTGTGTTAGGCACTGAGGATATGAAGGCAAACATTCAACAGCCTCTGATCTAAAGAAACTTATGTTTTAGTAGAGGAGACATTTAAATAAATAGGTATATATGTCAGTTAAACACAAAATAAATTTTTTGGCAAGTGAGGGAATGGAAAACGCTAGAAAGAGGTAGGAGGAGGACTTGCTTCATGTACAGTAATAGTAATGATGACAGTTAATATTTGTATAGTACCTTTTATGTTCCTGACAATGTACTAAGGACTTACAAGTATTATCTCATTTGATCCTCACAACAATATTATTATTATCCTCATTTTATCAATAAGGAAACTGAGGCAAACAGAAGTTAAATGTCTTTCCTAGAGTCAGAAAGCTAGTGAGTGTCTGAGGCCAGATTTGAACTCAGGTCTTCCTGACTTGAGGTGCTGTGTTCTGTACACTGTGCCATCTTTTATCAGAGTCATGGTCCTGTACTTTTAGTTAATTATCACTGTTCATTCCCATCTCCATTAGCACACTGGGGACAGGGTGTGAAAGTGTATTAAAAAATCCAGGCAAGTTCAGTACCTCCACCAAAGTGCTATATTGGCTCCTTTTACCTTAGTCAGCAATAATAGGAAATCATTGTTGATTTCTGCTCTAGACTTTCACCAAGGACTCAGCTAATTAATTTTCAAATATCTATTTAGCTTCTGATTTGTGTTGCTCAGATGTCACATGTAAAAGGGAAAGTGTCTGTTCTCCAGAAACTTACATTCTTCTGGGGTGGGGGGGGAGTGGGAGATAAATATGTTCATTTATAGGTATATACACAGCATATATGAGGCATTTTTCCCCCAGTGGAGAATAAACTAGAGCTGGGAGAAAGGGAGGAGGTCAGGAAAGTTCCCATATATAAGGTGATACTTAGGCTGAGACCTGAAGGAAACTAGAGATTGTAAGAGAGGAAGGTGAGGAGTGAACATGCTGCTGACATCAGGGGAGATGGAGATGGGTATTGTGAATGAATAATAGTAAGAATGTCAGGATGGCTAGATCACAGAGAGTATAAAGCAGAGTAAGACTGGAAAAGTAAGTTGGGTCCAGGTTGTAAAAAGTCTTAAATGCAAAAAAATCAGGATAAACTTGATCCTAGAGGTGATAAGGTGACACCAGAGTTTATTTATAGGAGAATGACATGGTCAGGTTTGTACTTTAGTCAGATAACTTCGGTTCTTATATAAGAGAGAGACTTGAAATAGAGAAATTAGTTAGGACAGTATTATCCAGATCCAGGTGAGGGATGACGGATTATCCAAACTCAGTTTCCAGATCTGGAAGACGAAGGGTTCAGACTATCAATCAATCAGTAAACATTTATTAAGTGCCTGCTAGGTGCCAGGTTATGTACAGGATAAATAGCAAGTAATTGACAGAGGGGTGGCACTAGAATTAAGAGGGAATGGGGAAAGATTCCAGTAAAAGGTATGATTTTAGATGGGATTTAAAAGAAGCCAGGAACGTCAGTAGTCAGAATAGAGGAGAGCTAGAGTTCTAGGTATGGAGGACTATCAGAAAAAATCCTGGAGCCAGGAGATGGAGTGACTTGTTCAGCCTTGGAGGTCATTGACACTGGATCGAATAGTACATGTTCGGAAGTAAGTTATAAGGAGACTGGAAAAGTAGAAGAGGCCTAGAATATGAAGGACTTTGAATGCCAAATAGAGCATTTTGCATTTGATTTGGGAGGCAACGGGACCTATTGTGTGACATGGTTGGAGCTGTGCTTTAGGAAAATCACATTCATGGCTAGATGGGGGATGGATTAGAATGGGGAGAGACTTGAGGCAGGCGGACCCACCAGCAGTCCAAGCATAAAGTGATGAGGGCCTAAACTAGGGGGTTCCAATGTCAGAGGAAGGAAGGGGGCATATTTGAGAAATGTTACAAAGGTGAAGTTGGCAGGCTTTGGTAACAGCTTGGCTATGGAGGGTGAGAAAACGAAGAATTCAGGATGACTTCTAAATTGTGAATCTCGGGGACTGGGAGAATAACATTGTCCTCTGTAGGAATGGGGAGGATAGGAGGTAGGGGGAGGATAGGGTTAGGGGGAAAGGTAGTAAGTTTAGGTTTGGACATTTTGAGTTTAGGATGTCTGTTGGACATCCAGTTTGAGGTGTATAAAAGGCAGTTGGAGATGTGAGACTGAAAGTCAGCAGAGAGATTGGGTCAGGATAGGTAGATTTGAGAATCATCAGAAGAGAACTGGTAATTAGAGCCACTTAAACTGATGAGATCATCAAGTGAAGTAGTACAGAGGGAGAAGAGAAGAGGGTCCAGGACCAAACTCTTGGTTTGGCTAGAATGGTCTGGAAGAAGATCCAGCAAAAGAGACAGAAATGGAGCAGTCAGATAAGTAGGAGGAGAAAGTAGCATCCTGGAAACTTAGAAAGAAGAGAGTATCTAGGAGGAGACAATGATTAATCGTGTCAAAGGGTACCAAGAAGTCAAAGGGAATGAGGATAGAGAAAAGGCCATTCATTGGATTTGGCAGCTAAGAGATCATTGATAACTGGAGAGGGCAGTGTCAGTGGAATGGTAAGGTGGGAAACCAGATTGTCAGGGGTTAGGAAGACAGTGGGAGGAGAAAAAATGGAAGGCATCTATTGTAGATGGCCTTTTTGAGTTTAGCTACAAAGAAAGGCTATATATAGGAGGAGAGTTAGCTGGGTTCAGGTAAGGATTTTGTTTTTCTTCTCAGAATGGAGGAGACATGGACATATGTATAGGCAGTGGACAGGGAAAGATTGAAAATAAGTGAAAGAGTGGGGATTTTCAGAGGGGACAGTCTGTTGGAAGAGATGGGATGTAATGGGATCACTTGAACAAGTGGAGGGCTTAGCTTTGGTAAGCAGTAAGGCCACTTCACAACCTGAAACAGGAGTGAAGGAGGAGATGATGACAGAATGCATCTTAATGATTAGAGAAAAATAGGAGGAGAGAAGAGGGAGCTCACAGCAATAGTCTCAATTGTTTCCCCCTATAAAATATGAGGCAGGGTTCTCAGGTAAAGAGGGTAGGGGTAGGGGAAGCTATTGAAGATGGGGAAGAAGGAAAAGGTTAGGAAGAGCTACTGTGGAGAGTGGGGTTGTGAGGCGATAGAACAGACATAGCATGATTGCCTAGTAGCAGTTAGGGCCTAGCTGAAGTTGTGTAACAAATTTGTAGTGCACACAGAATGATTGCATGATTTTCTCCATCTTCATTCAGCACATGTGCACAGTGAAATTGGCAATGGTGGGAGTGATACAAGGCTAAGGTTTGGACTAACCCTTCCACGTCTAGACCTGTGATCCTATAATCTTGTAATGGGGGTGAGAGCATTAATGATGTCGATAGCTATGTGGGTAGAGAGAAAGGCACATAGACCAGAGATGAGGTGGAAGCAGAATCGGCAAGCCTGGCAACTGATGGATATATGAAATGAGAACAAGGAGCTGAGGATGATATCAGAGTTGTGAACCTGAGTGACTGGAAGGATAGTAATACTAGTTCAGAAGAGGGATGGGTTTGGTAGGAATATAATGACTTCTATTTGGGGCATACTGCATTTGAGATGCTTGCAGAATATTCTATTCAAAATGACTAATAGGCACTTGTTGGTGTGGAAGTGAACTGAAATTGAATCCATGTGAACAAATGAAATGTGTAACTGAGGAAACATAGTGAGAGAAGAAAAGGTCCAGGATAGAGCCTTGAGGTATACTCTGTTGTGTTTTTTGGGGAGAGGGCAAGTGTTATAAGGCTGATGACCCAACAAAAGAAACTGAAAAGGTATGATGAGATACATACGAGCACCAATAGAAAGTAGTAGTGTGAAAATCCAGAGAGGAAGGAACTACTCCATATTAGTTAGCATGAACCCTTACTTAGATAACTGAGATATTTGCAAGTCTATAAATAGTACTATAAGATATTTGAGGTCCTGTGAAGACAATACATTATAATCACTTGTTGGCTATGTAGGAATTAGTTGCATTACCAACTGAATAGGAAGATACTGGTTTATTAAAGAGTCTCTGGGATCCCTTGTAGGCAAGAAATTCTATGATAAAATTATTCTAAGTAACTTCTGTAGTGTCACAAAAGCAGCAAATATTCAAGCTGAGAACAAGATTATCTTGTTCAAATCCAGGGCTCTTTTTACTGTACCATGTTGTCTCTCAAATTTTGCTACCTAAGATACAGTAGCGTGATGATCATCTTACCGGAGTAAAGATTACTTTTTGGTTTCTTTATAGAGCGCGCCTGTTTGTAAATCCCGAGTAGCATGGATGATTTATGAACAAGTTTAAGGAAAGACTTGTTCTAATCAACTTATCAGGAAAGAAATATACTGTTGTCATTAATGAATACATTTCCCTTTTCTAGAATGCATACTGCCTTAAACTATAATTAAAGAAGTCAATCAGTTTCAGAGAATTGGAAGTTTTAATCCCAACTATTCATGTTCCTCTTAAATGGAATTCAACTAAAGTATTAATATAAAGTTCTTCAATTTATAATCTTTAGCACTGCATTATTAGATGTGCCATATCTTGATATCATTTTAGTGAACTAGAGAATAATTATGAATAGTATAGATAGGATATTACTTTGAAGATGATAAATGTTAAAGAGCACCTCTGCTGATGTGGTTGTTAATGGTAAAAGACTTTTGCTATTCCTTGAATGTTAATGACCTAGACTGATACCTGCAGTGTAAATAGCTTCCTATAACTGCAAGGAATTTGAAGCAAAAATTCAATTTATTCCTCTCTTCTGTACAGCCCTAATTTTGCCTCATTTTAAACAACTATCCTTTCAAGAAGTGGAGAAAAGGACTGATACTAATAAAAATATAAAATCTAAAGAACAAATTTAATTCTTGTTGATCTACAAAGCCACCTGTTTAACCTTTCCAGCTACCACAACTTCTCCCACCTTCCCAGCAAGTTCCAATTTGACCTAGATTTGCTGTGAAATTTCACAAAAATATCTGTATTCTCAAGATTTCTAAGTGAATTATATGGAACGTACTATTTGAATCTCTTTTTCAGAGATGGAATTCTTTGGATATAATCTCTTATAGAATTTTTTCACCATCACTGTATTACACTAAACTTTCTTCATTATCATTTGATGGTCTGAAAGAGTGAATAGGCATTCATCTTACTACCAGGGAAGAGCCTGATGAATTAGTGACTTCTTTCTTTCCTTGCTTCCTTCCTTCCTTCCATTTTGCTGTGAATACTGATTTTGGTCTCTGCTTCTCAGTTTCATATTTTGTTATTGTGAACTGCCCTGACTCGGGGGTGTGAAGGTGGCAACCTTTGCATCTCCCCATTACTATGTACCTATCTACTGTGTGTGTGTGTGTGTGTGTGTGTGTGTGTGTGTGTGTGTGTGTGTGTGTGTGTGGTTAGGTTTTTGCTTGGGAAAAAAAATTGTGTTTATGAGAAGGAAAGTTTACAAACATTTTTTTAGACCACTTGCTCTCTATTCATGCCCTGATTCCATTATGGATTGCTCCATTTCTGAGCTGCACATCTCTCCACAGGGAGAGAGCCACACTTTTCTATGGGCTCACTGCATTTGTGCTAGACTTACTGGAGATACCTGACAGCTTCAGCTTTATTGCAACTCGGAACTTCTGAACTCAAGTAATCTACCAGCCTCACCCTCCCCAGAAACAGGCATTGCAGGTATGTGTCAACATGCCCAGCAAGAAAAGAAGTTTGAAAGAGTTCTTAGTTTTGGTTTATCCCCTTTCAAGGTCTGGAAAAAATTAGGACAGCCTCTAGCACGTTGAATAAACTCCATAATAGGAAGATGTGGACAAGTTTCATGGGATGGGGAGACAGGGATAGGTTCTGAGTTTCATAGTGGGAGGGAACTCCCATGTTGAGCACAGATCTATTTGAGTATTTCAATTCTTACTTAAAAAGACATTTAATCTATAGCTTCATGGACTCTAGAGACACATGGGATATATATAATATTGTCTAGACCAGAAACATATTTTACAAATGAGTTCCAGGGAGTTTAGGTGATTTGTTCAGGGTCACACAGCTGGTAGGCAGCAAATTCAGGCTTCCCCTCCAATTCTTCTGATACTAGATCTATGGTTGGATCTACTTCATGCTCCCTAGAGCTATAATTTTAATTTTACTTTTTTGTCTTGAAAAGTTTCTAAATCAATAGCTTATACTTGATTTTGGCTTAAAATTTCCTTTATTTGAAAATAATCATTAAGCATTTCCGGTATCTGGATCTGATTAACAATACACTAATGTCCTTTGTACCCATGCTTGTGGGACAAAAAAAAATTCTGTTTTGACAGACTTGGCCATATTTAGACATAATTTCAAGTCTATTATAATTACCATGAAGTGTCCTAAGGGTTTGAACGCTAAATTTCTAATCTCTAAATAGACAACTACTGATTATACTAAGGAACCAAAGCAACAAAAGGTTATTTGATTCTTCTTAAGTGATTTTTTAATGAAGTTTAGTGTTGATTAGTAAATGTGAAAAAAATTATAAAATTAAGATCATTTGAGTATATATGGTACAGTTTGTATGATTTAAATCTAGTCTTTTTAAATAAAAAAAAATCCTGGGATTTTCCTGTGTTCTGGTTATTTGTGACTACTAGTAAGAGTGAATGTCTCTATTCATTCCAGAACACAATTTTATATCTAGTCATTAAAAATAATTGAGACATCTTATACAGTCATTTTTAGATGGCTAACAGAACATTATGTTGCAGAAAAATCCGTCTCCTTGTAACTCTCTCTCAGTGGTATATATTTTCAAATATGTTAGTTTGTCCATGACACACATAATTTTCATTGATCAACTTAGTAGCCAGTACCAGATGGAAATGGTAAAACAACCCCAACAAAGAAATTATTGCTTCTCAAAAAAGAAAATTAACAAACCCACTCAGAGAAGATCTGCTTCTTTCTCTGTCTGTCTCTCTCCTCTACATATATATATATATATATATATATATATATATATATATGTGTGTGTGTGTGTGTGTGTGTGTATGTATATGTATACATATATATGAATGTATATATTTGTTTTAAAAGGGCAGGGGGTAAGGAATATATATTTTGTCAACCATTCAAAAAGTAGAGCACAGAAAAGTAAGGTTTTGTATTTTGAATTGTGTGTCTTTCTCTCAACACTGCATATCTCTTATCTAAAAAGCTTTGCTGATGTGTGTGCGCATGCGTGTGCACACGTGTGCACACACACATACACACAAGATGGGGGTAGACATTAGGCTCTTAGAGCTGGAGGCAACTTTGAAGATGATCTAATACAATCCTTTCCTCTTACATATACAGAAAATAAGGTTCAAATTGGTTCAGTGACCTGTCCAAGGTCATGTTGTTAGGTAGCAGCAGAGATGAGATTTGAAGCCAGAGATCGTAACTTTACATATGAGAAATTCATCATATTAAATTACGAAGTAGGAGAGTAAGTATAATTAGTACTAACCCCAGGATTGTGCTGAAAATCATTCTTTAAAATTCAGATTTTTATCACATCCTATTTTCTCCTAATTTATGCATTTTCTCTAAAAGAAGAGGGCAACTTTAATTCTGGTTAATTGAATTTTCTTAATAGTTAACTTCAGGGTGATAGAAATTTTACATTGTATCTATTTTTAAGTGATAAAAGACATATTGATAGATATCTTAGATTTTAAGATTAGAAAAACAATACCTAAAAAAAACCTCAATTAAAAAATGTCAAATGTGGACAATTGGAATAATAATAATAAAAATAAATAATAAAGATAAAACCCTGTTATATACAAAGCATCTGTTAGCAGCAAAATACACTGTTTTCAAACAAAAAGAAATATAAACTAAACATTTTATGTAATATACATGATTCCTATGTTACCTAAATAGGTAATGATAGATTTAAAATTGTGTGCCTAAAAGCATTAGTATTGAAAGATAGTGAAACTTAATTATCATAGGACTTTCTATAAATTAGTTTCACCCTTTCTCATTTCTAAGGTTATCTCCAAACCTTATGGAGAAACAATAAGAGAAAAACAGATATGCCTTATATATACCCATACCTTTGATTAATTTCTAAAAGACTATGAAACAGACACCAGGCAGAGTTCACAGACATGACTGAAGATTCAAATCCCCATTTTCTACCAACCTAGACAATTTAATGCATTGGTATTGATTTATTTTTATAGTGGAGATTATAAAATCCACAGAATAATAAAAATTATCATAGTAAGTTTGTATGTATATTAAAAATTAGAAAATGGTATGCAAGTGCATGAGAAAACATTTTGCTAAAAAGAGAAGAAATTTCTTCTTTAAATTCACCTCAACTAGATGATACATGTAAATGCATGCTATTTAGAAAACAAATGTTACCTTAAGATTCATTAGACCCTTATAAAGATGCATGTACATATCATCCACATGAGGTTTAAATGCTTTACCATGGCAACAACAGTTCCCAGATACTAGGCATCTGCTGTCTACTCATGGAACTGGATGACCAAGAGACCAGTATGTAAAGGCAGGATATAAATGACTTTAGGTCTAGTATTTTCCTCTTCTTCTATCTTAAGAATAAAAATCTTGGGAAAGGAATATGGAATACATGTTGTAGCAAAAATGTACATAAGAACAAAGGAGTTAAAACACTTTCTCTGCTCTCTTGGTTTCCAAGGCCATTGTGCTTTATATTCAAGAAGGTAAAAATACAGGACTATTAAATAAAACTTCATTTGATGCCTCCATTTCTAAGTTGCAAAAATTGCATATAAACACAAATACCTAGAAAATGTGATACTAATATATTCTGAAGTAGGGTTAGTTAGACTTCAGAGACTCAGAATCTGAAATAACTTATCAATGAGGGGGCACATAATCTTTTGTTATGCTTTGGGATGAGAAAAAAGAATTAAAACTTTTTTAAAATACTAAGACTATTCATTTTCAAATGTATAACTGAGCTAGCGGTAATGCTTCGAGATTTGCAAAATGCTTTACAAATGTTATCTCATTTTATGTTCACAAAAGTCCTATGAGGTAGATGCCATTATTATTATTTTTTTACAGATAAGGCAACTGAGGCAGTACACATTAAGTGTTTTGCGAGGAATAACATATCTAAGGCTAGATTTGAATTCAGGTTTTCCTGACTACAAGTCCTATGCACTGGACCACCTAGCTATAATATATTTTATTTTAGTAGTGACAGATGCCAGCCTTAAATATCACATAATAAATCCAGTCTACGAACATAGAATTATTATTGTTAAAAACTGACAAATAATAATTGATAAAGGATGAATTTTGAAAAGTAATGTAATCTTTTTATGAAAAACAGATGGTCAAAATAAATGTCATATGATTTTTTACATGATGAAGCTAATTAAATTAATCTAATTAAAGCCTATAAAAATTCTGAAGGTTTTTAGAATATTCAGGCTTTGTTGACATGATGCCAAAATATTTGGTCAAACTAATCATATGTATCATGTATTCTATCAAAAACCAGCCAAATTGCCTGTCTGTTGTTGATTATATAGCTGATTGATTGAATTTTTTGCTTTTCATTTGGTCATTTTTGGCTTTGTGCAGATATTCATACATTCCTTACTAACCCTGCACAAAAAAATCAATGTCATGAATTACTTGCTTGTTAAGATTAGAAGGAAGAAGAACAATGTATAATATTATTTATGGATAGCTAAAGACTTGAAGAACTATGTTAAAGTAATTTTTCTTTTGTTTCCTTGAAGGAATGTTAATGTCAAAAATGGTAAGATGCCAAAATATCCTTACTTTCTTCAGACAGGTCATTTTCTTCTGCTTCTCTTTCCATCTCTTTACACCATCCTTCCATCCTCTTTGTCTCTGTGTGCAGTAGCTTCATAAACCAAGTTCCATCCCTTCGACAAGGTGACATCCTGCCAGTTTCTACTGTCTCAATAGATGACTCTAGCCAAGGGTCAGGTGGGGGAAGGTTTGAGGTGTCAACTGGGGTCCTATAATCTTCTCGGTAACTGAAAAGTCCTTGTGTCCGTACAGTTCTTACTGCGCCATACTGGGTAGGAGTACTAGGTTCTGAATGTCGCTGAAATGATGAACCAAACTGAAGACCCTTGTCCTCCATAGTAATGTGTCCAGGAAAGCCCTCCAGTTCTAGGTCAGCCTGAACTGCAGCTGTTACACTATTCGAGCGTTTAAACCGACCATGCCTGGAACAGAAAAAGGAGAAATGGCAGAAAGTTTGACTGTAAACCAGTGTGCCATATTTCATGGTCATTATAAATGTGCATAGCTCTTGAATAAGAGTTCCTAAGTATTACAAAATGAATATGTCTGTGTTACAAAGACTTGACTATGCATAGGTAAAATTTATATTTTTATCAATTGAATGTGCTCTACTTAGACTCTTCCCATCAGTTTGATTTGTGAGAGAAAAGCATGTCCCTCTAGTATTCTAATTGCCAAGCATGCTTAGATTTCACTTTCTTAACCAGGATATATACATACATACATACATACATACATACATATATATATATTTAAAAGCCTACTAAATAATACTAGGAAAAATAATACTAGAATTGAACTACTGCTTGTTCTTTCATTTCAAATACCTACCTTTCAATTGGAAATGTGAAGCGTTTTTATGGAAATAAGGTGAAGGATTTTAAATACAAAGTGGTAGTGAACTAGAAAGGAGCTTTGAAGTCACCTCCCTCTGGGGGAGCTAGGTAGAGTAGTGGAAAGAATGCTGGGCGTGGAGTCAGGAAGACCTGAATTCAAATATGATATCAGACACTAGCTAACCATGTGACCCTACACAATTCACTTAACCTGTTTGCCTTAGTTCACTACAGATTTTGCCAAGAAATTCCCATGGTCAGTGTTGACATGCTGTGGTCCACATGAATGAACAGTAGAAATAGCACACCAACCTCCTTATTTTGTAGATAGCGAAACTGAGGCCCACAGAAGTTAGGTGATCCTCCTGATGTCACTTAGGAGTAAATCATAAAGCCAAAATTCAAGACCAAGTCCTTTGACTTCATATCCAATGCTCTTTCCACTTACCACATAGCTGCTGATACCTTAAAATATGATTGGCTCACACAACAATAAGCATCATTTTAGTATACATTTTGCCTTCAGCCCATGAACTTATTTTCATCATGGTGATAAAAAAATTAATTAGTTTATGAAAAATAAAGCATTCTGATTCTCTATTCCCGTAAATAATTTTAAACCTTTTCATTGCAGTTATTTTGAGTGAAAGATGTTTTCCCATGCAGATGTTGAAGTGATTTGTGGGAAATGGATTGAAGCTGAGTCTTAGACAAATATCAGTGATCATGTCTGCAGAACTATGAGTGTACATATATACATAGTGTGTGTTTTAGTGCACCCACAATTTAGTACCAGAGTAAAGCACTGATTTCACACAACTAGATCCACAAAGGATTAACAGCTATGGGTGCATCTATGTTTGGCTTTCTTTGTCCATGTCAAGCAAAGGATTTGACAATGAGCAATTTCAGGTATTGAATACAACATGCTCGGTTTTTCTAGGGGTGAAATTCTAGGGGTGAAATTGTTTAGATGACCTCATATGAAAAACTGTTTGGGAATCTATTGATTTGAAATAGAAATTCTATAAAGTGGGAATAAACATAAGGATTATGGAAATCATAAAAAAAATCAGTGCAAAAACTAATTTAAGGGATTATCTAGTCTAATTCCTTTCATTTTTCAGATGATGAATGAAGCTAAAAAAGATTAAATGACTTGGTTTGTAGCTGGTAAGTGGTGGACCCAGGACAATCCATCATGAGTAATAATGGATACTAATTTATCCATTGCTTTTTGATTTTCAAGATTTATTCTTTCTCTTTGTATTTTACATAAAACAACATTTGATATTTTCTTTTAAAATATATATGCTAACCTTTTACTTTCTTCTTCTAGTATGCTAAATATATCACTATAATTGGCATTTTTGGATTTTATCATTGCGTACTTTTATCAAACCCCTAAAAAGCTGCTTTAGATTGTGATTTGGGTTTGGACTTCTTTTCAGCCCTAATTCCTCCTCATTTGACAATGTCGTGTACAAATATTTGCAGTATCAATGGGTTCTTGGCTTAACTCTTCTCTTACCTCTTCTAGAGGACTTCAGCTTATGAATTGTCAGTTCCTTGACTTTCAAGAATGTTAAATTACCTTGGGAAGAATAATTTCCTTGCCTCCTGAGGAAACAGCACTTGGGCAAGGGCAAATGTTGTCATACTTGAATGGTATAAATTGTGTAGCATAAATATGAAAACAGTACAAATTACTGGTGGTCACTATGATCTAGAGGCTTACAGAATAACAAATAGCTCTTGTTTCAGAAACATAGCATAGTTTTGTTTTGTTCTTTGGTTGTTACCGTTTTTCGTCTTCCACTTGCACTCCAACAGAGTGATATTCCCGGAGGCCTCTGCTCTCTGTATCAGAATCAGTTGCTGTTTCCACCTAATTCAATACAAAAGATGTGAATGTAGAACTGAACATGAAAAAGCTAATTTTTTTTGTTCATTTGCTGTAATTAATTATATATTCATTTAATTAATCCAGTAAGCACTTGACCCAATAAAATCACACAAAAAGAAAAAATTCCACTCACATGGGTATAATAATTTTGCTTCTGTGTTTCACAAAATTTTATATAACCATTTTAGCTCTCAATTCTGTCTTTTCAATATATGCAAATAAAATTACTTGGTTCAGTACAGTCGAGAAGAGGTTTTGTTTGAATTGCATCATTATATAACTCATTATACAGTTTTTTTTTAATAACATGAATGCCAAAATCTCTTAGTATATTTGAAGGTGATAGGAGTTGTGTACAGGGTGTGAACAACATGTGCTAATTGCATGTAACTAAAATGTAATCAATAATAACCAATACATAGTTTGATTAACTTCTGCTGATATGACAAAGAAAAACACTTTATTCAATATCCTAAAGTATTATCTCTGTGTATATACGTATGTGTATGTGGAAGGATCTCATCTATATGTACATATATGTACATATCTGTATATACCTAGAATTAAGAAGTGGAGAATCTGCTGTTTCAAGACAATATATGGCCCTCCAGGTCCTCAAGGGCAGCCCTTTGATTGAATCCAAACTTCACAGAACAAAACCCCTTAATAAAAGGATTTGTTCTTTAAAACTTGGACTCGGTCAAAAGACTGCACCCAGGAACCTAGAAGGCCACATGTAGCCTCAAGGCCAATGATGAGAGAAGCAGGGTCAGTCATCAGAGCTGTAACTGTTAAAAGAAATACAGAAACACTGTCATGATTGTCACTAGTGTACATTTATCACCAAAAGAAACTTTAGTAGAGTGTTATTTTGTGTCTGAACCTGTAATTTCATTGGTGTTAGAAACTCCCTGGAAAAGGATCTTCCCCAACAGTGTACCAATTACACAATGTCTTAACTGTGCTAGGTCACACTTTTTTTTTTAAACAAATGACCACCAGAAAGATAAGATGAAGAACTTGGATCAAATTGGTCATTTTTGAATGAAGGGCCGAAAAGTACAATCTGAGAAGATTCGATATGATGGTCAATTGGAACTTATACTTTAAGGGGGTAGCTATATGACCACTATAGTATTGAATTCATGAGTTCATTGCACCCTGGCATATGAAATATTAACACATATATGTAGTTTTTTTAAGTTTACAAAATGCCTTTTTCCCAAACAACGCTGTTAGAGGTAGCTAGTACAAATATGTATATAGCTATTTTGATCCAGCTCATCATTTATGTAGTATAGGGAAATCCAGGAAGTATTTATAAGAGGAGAAACATGAACTCAGGTCTTTTTGACTCCAAGATTGGCCTATCCTCTATGTCCTACTACCTTTCAGGGCAAATATTGCTATTTCCATATCACAGATGAGGAACTTAAAATAATGTTCCAGATGGGATTAGAACCCAAATCTTTGTGATTCCAAGTCTGGGACTCTTTCTAGTATATTACAGTGTTTCTCAGGACTGCTATGTGGTTGCCAGGGACACCTACTTTTGGATTTCCAGAATACGTTAAGTTGTCTAGCCTGGCTGTGGCTACTCACATATGACAAATATTTTCTATGGTACAGTTACATATTGGTATGTCTGACTCAGAATCACTTAAAAGCAAAAGAAAAAAAGGGAAAATTATGTTGAATAACAGGTCAAGAGAGAAGATTCCTGAGTTTTAGTTTTATTTCCACTGTTGATTTTCGCATATCTGTTTCTCCATTATTTGTTAAATGGGTGATAATATTAGCTTTTTCCATATATCATGGGATATTATTTAGATTATTATATAAATAGTTTAACTATTTGCCATTCTGCAGATGGTCAGATGATCACTTAGCAGCAGTGTCTGAATGGAATAATTCAACTTCAAATTTCTGTATTTTTCTAACTCAGTAACTTTCACATAGTACATGTTTATTAAATGAATAAACACTTAAATTATCCCTGAATGTACCAATTGCAATTAAAGGGAGATAAATGCAAAAAGTTATTGTTCTTAAATTTTACTAAGTACCTATTAACATACAGAACACTATAGGTAATAAGCACATATCATAATCTATCCCCATGGCTCCTTTCACTATCAACCATGAAAGAGCTTACATATTTCTTTTTTGGAGAGAATTGCACATCACAAAAATAGCATATGGTCAAAGGCCTGGCTCTGCCACTCACTAACTCTATGACTAATAGACAAGTCACTTAGTCACTCTAGGAATCAGTTTTCTAACCTGTAAATTGAAGCCAGTATTATCTATTCCACTTATCCCAAAGGATTTGTAATAGGTCATATGAGACAAGACATAAAAAGCACTTTCTAATAGCAATAATAAGACCAGCTTATATTTACACAACAATTTACAAAGCCGATTACTGCAGTTCTCACCATTCTTACCGCAGCTGTTAGTGTTCTCTTCTTTCTCCAATACTTGAAAGCTGTTGGATTCAGGGCTATTTTGCCACTTTTACTACCTGTCCTGGATTGCATTCAACTGTGGTCATGTTACATTCTCCCAGTAGAATGTGAACCTTTTGAAGGAAGGGCCTGGTTTGTATTTGTGTTTATAATCCTTACACTTAACAGAGTTCCTTGGATATAGTAGACATGACAAATATTATACTATGGAATTGAATTATAGATATCATATTTGATCAGTGAAGTGCTCTAAATGTGAATTAGCATTATATTATTATTGAAATTATTCTTATTCTTTTGATACTGAGTCAGGGAATAGCTTTGTCTATGAAGAATTACAGTTGAGGGTTAATCAAAGGGCTATAGAGAAGTCTATGGTGGGAAGGGGTAGGCTGCAGTAGAAGCAGCATGACAGATGTCATCGTAAGAGATGGAAGACTAGAAATGTAAGTGGTTTTGAGGGCAAAGGACTACTGAAACTGCATGGGCATCATTGGTATCATTATAATGTCATGAACATTAGATGAAATTTTCTAGCACAGGGACTCCAAGTGGAAGATATATGCGGAGACATGGACAAGAGTCCACCCAGGATAAGAGGGAATGGAAGAGTGGCAGTCTTTACTATTGGATGGTTTATTCATAAGGTTGAGATCAATAATCAGACAGTAAAACTACTGTGAATAATAATGATGATTCTCTACTATTTTTATTTTTTTGTTTTTAGTATTTCTTCAAGTTGATCACTCAATAACAAGGGCAACGGCAAGGTTGTGCTTTCAAGAACAAGGCTTCCAAATTACACATAAAAATGCAAGATTCTAAGTTATAGATTTGATACAGGAAAGGTATATCAACATCAGACTCAATATCCCCTGAGGACATTGGTCCCGTGTGATATTTTGTGCCTTGCCCCCTCCCCTGGAGAACACAACAAGAAAATCATCAAGTAGGGCTTTGGAAATAAAACCTTGCCCTTACATAAAATCTTTAAATAGTTCTGTGTACCACACCTTGAGAAAACTTTAATGTATATTTCTGAACTAGAGAATGTGGATGAACCATTTAATGATTATAAGGATAGAGAAAGTAGGGCTACCTCATGAATCCAACTTAAAATAACTGGAACTTCAATGTGGAAAGTCATACAAGTGATGAGTACCAAAACTGAGATCTGAACTTGTATCCTTTGCTTCCAAATCCTATGATTATTCTTGGCATAGAAGACTGAAAAGCTTTTGTACCATTAAAGTACCATCAAAACATGAAGTAATACCATGAAAACAATAAACATGGTCTTTTCCAGAAAATTCCAGTGACAATAAGCTTATGTTGACATAATATTTTATACATACAAAACTTTCATACATTATCTAATTTGATCCCAAAAATCTAGGAGAGAAGTAGTGTGATTATCACCCTCCTTTTATAGATGATGACACTGAATTTCAGGAGTCATAAGTCTACTAAGTGGTAGAACCAGGAGTTAAACCCAGGTCTTCTTATCTCAAGTTCACTTTGGTATACCATACTGCCTATATCACAAGATCCTAGTACCAGATGCTGCCCTCTGAGTAAAGAAAGTTTAGGCTAAATAAAGGTAAGTTTTAACTTACACAGTAGTTAAATAACTTTATGGAACTCAGTCCTCAAGAAGTGATGCTGTTTGAAAGAAAAATATCAATTTCAAAAGTGTTAGGGCAGATTTATGAATAGCAAAGTAAGAAATGATTCCTAAGAGAAAATGGGTTATGTGTAATTTTAAAAGTTTGCATTGAAGATAACCACCTTGGGGTTCCTGTTGGCAAGAGAATATTGGTTTCAGTGGACACAGTATGATACTTTCAAGATAAGTCTCTGGGCAGGGAATTAGTAGTACAGGGAAATTTGAATGAAATAAAATTTTTCATTCTATCTGGTCAGAAAAAGACTCCTAGAATCACAGAACCATACAATATTAGAACTAGAAGGAACCTCTGTCATTTTCTAGTCTAGTTCCCTCATTTCATGGATGAGGAAAGCTACAAGGGACACAACACAGGTAGTTAAGTGCCAGAGATGAGCTCAGAACTGAAATCTTCTTGACTTCTGTATTCTTTGGATATAAATACTCTTCTTCCTCTTCCTCCCCCTCAATAATGATATTCGTTATGATTGGATTTGCCATTTCCCCAACTTTCATTAAAGAATATACTTACCTAAGCTTGAAACATAAAAATCAAAGAAGTAATTACATCTCAAGCAAAACCAAAAATCATCTGCAACTAAGGAGGTGGGAAGAAGAATCATTTGTTTTGCACTTCTCTTTGTTGTTGGCATCCTTGCCAAGAAAAGTCACAGGATTTTGAAACAAAGGGCCTGAGTTCACATCTCAGTTCTGGTACTTATTCCTTTGTATGTCTTTGTACATACCTTATAACTTCATGTCAGTTATTATCTTTGAACTTCAGTTTCTTCAGAAACAAAACAACATGGTTAGATTAGGTAATTTCTAAGAACTTTTTAGTTGTAAATATGTATTTCTAGGACCATCCAACTCTGACTTTGTGGTGAAACTCATCACCAATTCAGTTACAGATTAGTAAACTGATGTTCAGTAATAGGAGACACCAAATAGCCATTTACTAAGCAATGAGCTCATGAATTTGGGGATAGTGATGCTAGGGATAAGCCATCATCCACCAGAGTGAAGCAATACTTTGCTCTAGTTCAAATTAGAAATATTCATATGATAAAACAAACTTATTTCATATGTTACATTCCAAATCTTAAGAACAGAACTGTTATATTGCTTTGTATAGAAATTCTTTTTATTCCCTTTAGGTACAAAATTTTACATATGACCTGCAGGCCTTCCCATTAGTCTACAACTACACAAAGAACAGTTGTCTTCTAGAGACCTGAAAAGTTAATGTTCTTTTATAACATTGTTTGGGATAATGATTTTCAACATAGTTTCATAGGAAGCACAAAGTTAGAATCTTAATGGAGAAAAGCAAGATCAAATAATCTGTCTAGGAGAAAGTCTATGACAGGATTTCATAGTTAGAAAGCAGCTTAGTGCTCATCAAGTCCAACTTAATGCTAGAAAAAAGAATCCCCTCTATGACAGACCTAATAGCCAAGTGGAGTAGTAGGTAGAACATTGGCCATGGAGTCAGGAAGACCAAAGTTCAAATCCTGCCTCAGAGACCTAATAACTATGTGGTAGTGGGCAAATCACTTAATCTCTGTGGGTCTCTTAAAATTGGAATAATAATAGAACCTACCTCATAAAGTTGTTGTAAGGACCAAATGGGATAACATTTGTAGAGTGTTTTGTAGACCTTAAGGTGCTAGCAATAGAAATAACAGGTGTTTATTTGAAGACTTCCAAGGACTGGAAACTTACTGTCTTCCAAGACAGCCCATTCCATTTTTGGATAATCCTCATTGTTAAAATGTTCCCTTACATAAAACCTAAATTAGTTCTTTTGCAACTTACATAGACTGCTCCATGTTTTGGCCTTAAGGGTCAGGTAATTCAGTCTAATCCCTCTTCCACATGACAGTCCTTAAGATACTTGAAGGAATGTAAAATAGAAGAAAGAAGATAGTAATTCCTTGTTTTGACTAAATCTGGGAATGGTCTAAGAAAAGCTGTGAGATTTTGGCTGCATTAAATATGGTAGGGGCAAGTTGAATTGGAAGTGAGAGTTCCTTGAGCTGGTCAGTTTGTCCTATTGTACAGGGCTGTTTTGATGGAAATTATAATGATGACTGACATGCCATGGAGTGTGAAGCAAAAATTGTGCTTTGTTTTTGACTTAAACTGGGTAGGAAAAGCTGACTGAACCACATACAAACTGTTGGTACAGATTCTCTCCTATCTCTTCAAGTAGGACATTGACACTCTTATTTTAAAGCCTAAAGAGATAATCATTGTTCAGTATCACATTATATAACAGAAACTTGGTTGGTGTTTCCCAACCTAGACTGCATTGTGTTTTGCTAAGATTCTCTGCCTTGAGTAACTCTACCCTCTGCTACAATCCTCATTGCCTCAATTTAGTGACTTTCAGTAGTTCAGGGGACAGGGAAAGGGTGGGACGAACTGGAGAACGAGGAACAAATCACAGAGGAGAAAAGAGTGAGGATTGGACTTTTAAGCTCATAAATTTTAAGAAATAATGGCCTTGGATAGTAAAATTTGGGGAACTACTATAGTCCAGGCCTCTTCTGGGAGTGGTGTTTTGGAAAAATTAATTGTTTGACAGCATCATCCATTAGTGTTTACATTTAGAAGTGTTAGGGCTGTATCACAGGCAATTGACGGATTAAAGAACCAGGTCTGGGATCTTGAATACAGAGGACTGCTGATAAGTGGAATGACTACCTTCACCATGAATGAAGTAGTAGAACATGATTACAGATGACTTTGAGGATGAGAGAAAAAAATGTGATTCTTTGGCAATAAGTGGCAACAGTTTCATTCTTTTGTAAAATCTGAATTGTTCTTTACTCATTCAAGCATTTCTTCCTGAAGGGCTCAGTTAGTTGTATTGGGTCCTCAGGGAGAGTTTCTACACTGATGCCCCTAGAGAGATTAGAGGTATAAACTGCCACTGGTTTTGTCCAGGGTCTGGGGAGTGGTCAGCTGAGGCAAACGCCTTTGCAGTCCCAAAGGAACTCATTTATGATATAAGGCAGGTCCACGGGCTTGGCTTTCCCCCACTTGCATTGGCACCTCTGAGCTGAGGTATTACTGCTACCAGGGCAGTAGCTATAGATGCTCATGATACTCAGTCTGCTTTCTTAGGAGATTTAGGGATGAAGGAATCTTAGAGTTTTACAGATGAGGAAACTGAGGCACAGAGAGAAAAAATTATTTGCTCATGATCACAGTCAAATTCAGTGTTCATTTCACTAAATTATACTAGTCGTAAAGCCTATCTGAGTCACAAGTGGGCTTAGAGAAAAAAGAGTATATTTAATTTAAAGGGTATATCAACATTGTTGATAGTGATTGAATTTTAAGCTTCTTGAAGCTGTCGTCCAGGCTCTGTCCTGGCATTCTCCTTTTCTCCCTCTATGTTATCTTGCTTGGTAATCTTACTAGCTACCCTGGGTTCAATCAGGCCTCAGACACTTACTAGCTGTGTGACCCTGGGCTAGCCACTTAACTTCTGTTTGTCTCAGATTCTTCGTCTGTGTGTGACCACTGGGTGTGACCACTGCAAAAACTGCAGTTTATCTACGCAGATTATTCCCAGGTCTAACATAGCCATTCCTAGTCTTTCTCTAGTCTCAAGCCACAGTGTTGTTACCACCTTAGACATCTTGAATGTATCAAAGGTATCAAGAAACTCAGCATTTTAGAAATAAAGCTCATTATCTTTCCCACCCTCCTTTTCCATATTTCCTGATATTGTTGAATATTAGCACTATCCTTCCAGTCATCCAGACTTCCAACTTCATTGTTATCCTTGACTTTTTAATCAAACTTGGCCCTTATATCCTAGTTGATGTCAAAACTTGGCATTTCTACCTTTATAGCATCTCCCATATACATCCCCTTGTCTCCACTCATAGAGTCATCACCTTGGCTTTTTTTTTCCCCGAATTTTCCACTGACAAATTTGCCTTCATCTGCGTGGATACTGTAGCAACTTAAAACTAGTATGTTTGTGGATTTCACTCTATTATTTCTTTTGCTTTTCAAGTGAACATAAATTCCTATCATTTCAAAAGGATTAAGAGAGAACAAAAGAATTCAAAAGTTGAAATAAATAAGTCACTTAACACTGGTAAAGATAGCAGTTATATAAAAAAGAGGTATAAAAAAGAGCCTTAAGTGGTTCTATAGCTCATACCTTGCTTCTAGTCATACTTGCATTTCTATTTAAAAGATCTTTGATTTCTCTAGCATGATTTTGATTTCACTAGATTCCTTCTCCATCACAAAAGGCAAATCCTCTATTGTTACAGTAGATAGTTTTATGAGTTGCTGTAGTAAAAAAAAATTCAATACATGATAGCCAGACTTTTGTTGAAGAAACCTCTCTGAACTTAAAGAGGCTGCTCCTCAGACAAGAACAAGTCTTCCACTAGTCACGACTACATTGAAACAGTCCTAGAGAGACAGAGCTCTATACCATTTGTAAGGTCTCAGTAGAAGGAGACTACATATCCTTCCTTGAAAATAAATTACTATTTTCAAGACCTCCCACAATCAGAAATAGGTTTTTTTAAAATTATTGGTAGAACTTAGCATAAGATATCTTGCTATTATTATTTATCATCAATATTATATCTGAGGCAACATGGTGTAGCCCTAAAGTCAGAAAGACCTGTATTTAAGTCTTATTTCTGTTCCATATTAGCTTTGTCCCCATGGGCAAGTCAGTTTACCTTCTCATTGCCTCTAGGCAATTCTCTAGGCCTATAAATGATAGAATTAGGGTTTAGGGGTATAGGGCGGAGATTTTCTACACTGAAAGCAAGTGATATCACAGGTCTGATGTGAAATACCTCTATCCTGCAGCCCTCAGAAAAAAATTTAGAGATAAATCTCTATTACTTTACTTTCTTTTGTTCTTTGTTCAAGATGGAGGCTTGTTGGGAGTTAGATGGTGCAGTGAAGAGAGTGCCAAGTCCGGAGTCAGAAAGAACTGAGTTCAAATTAGGCCTCCGACACTTACTAGCTGGGTGACTCTGGGCAAGCCACGTAACTCCTATCTGTCTCAGATTCTTCATCTGTCTATTGAGATGCAGTGTGACCACTGCAAAGCCGCAGCTGCTTGGAGCTGTGTGACAGATGGATACTAAGGGGGATGAACTTCCCTGAAAAGAGCGTGGCAGCCCTCACACCAGAGGCAGTCGTCCTCTCTGGAAGACTCTGTAGACCCTGGCATGTAGGAAGCACTCGATAAATACTTGTTGACTGATTAACTGGCTGATCCTAGCCATGGAAATTCCATCTGTAGGTCATGTAATGGCTCTGTTTTCTTGTAATCCCAGGTAGCTAGGTGGCACGGTGGACAGAGCACGTGGCTGGAAATCAGGAAGACTCATCTTCCTGAGTTCAAGTCTGGCCTCAGACCCTTACTAGCTGTGGGACCATGGGCAAGTCACGTAACCCTCTGCCTCAGTTTCCTCATCTGTAAAATGAACTAGAGAAAGAAATAGCAAACCACTTCAGTATCTGTGCCAAGAAGAATGCAAATGGAGTCACAGAGTTAGATGTAATTGAAAAACAACTTAACGATAATAAAAGTTCTTGCAATTAAAGTTAAAGTTCTGTCATGGTGATATTAATAAAGAAATACAGGCTCTAGAGAACCCTACTGGCTTTACCTCCTATTTCTGTTTTAACCTGGGAATTAATTCTGTGTGCTACGTATCATTAATCAGTAATGTGAAATTTATATATCATAAAAAGAGCTACGTAAAGGAGGAAATGCTGACATTTTTCAGGACCTCTCAAATATCCATGACTAGTTCTTGTCCTTTACTTCTATTACCTTTCTGAGATAAATTCCTGAAAAAAATCTATCTATCTACCCTAAGTATCTCTATTTCCTCTTATCATTCTTCAAACCCTTTGCCTTTTGTCTTCTAATCTAATCACACAACTGAAACAGGTCTCCTCAATATTACTGATGATCTCTTATAAAATCTAAAGCCTCTTCCTAGTCCTTATCATTCTTCACCTCTGCAGTGTTTGCTAATATTGATCATCCTCTCGTATCTGAGTGTTTTTGACAGTGCTCCTTCCTAGTTCTCCTAACTCTTCTCTATCTTCTTTTAAGGTTCATTATCCCTGTTGTAAGCAGGTAGTTGACACAGTGGATAGAATGCTGCCCAGGAGTCAGGAGAGCCTGAGTTCAAATCAGGCCTCAGATGCTAGCTGCATTACCCTTAGTAGGTCATTTAGCCCTGTTTGCCTCAGTTCCTCATCTGTAAAGTGAGCAGGAAAAAGAAAGGCAAACTACTCCAGTATCTTTGCCAAGAAAACCCCAAAAAGCAGGTCTTAGAGAGTCAGACACAATTGAAATGATTCAGCAACAAAATATAAGCACCAAAACTCCATAGGCAGTTAGATGGCACAATAGATAAGAGCACTGGGCTTGCAATCAGGAAGACTCATCTTCCTGTGTTCAAATCTGGGTCCAGACACTTACTGACTGTGGGAGTCTGGGCAAGTCACTTAACCTTGTGTGCCTCAGTTGCTCATCTGTAAAATTATCTGGAGAAGGAAATGGAATACCACTCCATTATTTCTGCCCACAAAACCCTAAAATGGGCTATGAAGAGTAGACATGACCCTCCCTGACTGAACAACAAATCCATGTCATTCCTCCCAGAGATGACCTTGTCCAAGTCCTCTTCTCTTTTCTCTCTGTAATCTCTCACTTAGTGAGTTTAGTTTACAGCTGATGACATTGAATTTCATGGGTCATAGGTCAGTAGATCTTGAGAAGGCAGTACACCCATCCTAGGTACCTCTCTTGTTTTCCTGACTGAAGATGCTGTTGTGCACTTAACAAAAGTGAGAGATGACGGATAAACAACGTCAAAGTTGCATTGGTAGCCAAGAACCATTAAAGATTTAGAAAAAGACCTTTAGTATGTTGGGAAGTTCCTGTATGGAGGATATGTAGAAGGACGGGAACAGGGATTTAATATAACTAGAAAGCAGGAACAAGATGTGATCTGAACCAGGATGCGCAATGAGTAGAGTCAAAAATAACAAATCTTTAGCTTTTGAAGAAGCCCAGTAGCACATTTATATTTAAATGGCAATCATCAGCTTACCTGAACTGTGTGCATCAACCCTTCTACTGTCTCACACCACAGAATTCAGCTTCTCTTCATGGAGTCATAGATCTTAGTCAAAGATCTAAGGGATCCCAGGATCAGCTAGTCCAACCTCCTCATTTTACATGTGAAGAAAAGGAGGCTCAGTGGAGTTAAGTCATTTGTCCAAGTCCACTTAGGTAGTGAGTGTTAGAGGTAGGGTTTGAACTCAGGTCTTCTGTTTTCCAGAGTCATTCCTCTTTCTGTTTAATGGGAGGTTGGACTAGATGACTTCTACTGTCCTCTTTAGTTCTAGATCTCACAGATCCTATTGCTGGAAATATAAATAGTATATCCTAAAACTTGTAAATACACATTTACAGCCAGGTTCTGATTAGTGCCAATAATGAATTCCTTGACATAGTTACCTTATTCAAATTTGCATGCATATTTCTGCTGGACAGGAACCAGTGCTCATATTTTATATAATTGTACCTTTGAATAGTTTGAATTTAACTATTTTCAATTATTTAGGATATTTATTATTTGTACTAATTGTGACCTATCTATATTAGTGGCCTAAGGTCCTTGTTTGTTGGGATCTCTGGACAACAAATTTGCTATAGTTTTGTTTTCTTTTTATAATCATAGTATAATCATTTTATAATCACATACCTATATACTTACATAATCATATAATCATATAACCCTTCATAATGAAGGATCATCTCAGTCCTTTTCTATTGGTGGTGAGCGTGTAAAGCTAGCTGTCCAAAGATAAAATACTACAAAAGGGCCAGCCTACCTTTGCCCTTTCAAATTACTAACATCCAGAATCTTTAAGCAGTTATCTACCAAAAAGAAAAATTTGGAAGGCACTGATTTGGAAGACATGGAGAGAAAGATACTAGCAACCCATTTATTTGTTGGTCTGCCAGGCCTTACTTAGATGAACTCGTTCAGTTTACGCTCAGCATGCCAGCTGAAGATTTGTCCTTTAGTCACTTTGCATTGGTGTGAATTAGCATGAATGGTATATGCACCCAGGGTTATTTGTAAGGTTATTAGAGTGAGTCAAGTTGGCTGACTCATTTGTTACTATTTACCGAGCCAAGGTAAGCAATTCATCACAGAACAGAAGTTAATGACAGGCTACCTGAATTCCTATTGAGGAACGACGGCTCTTGAGGAACTCCTCAGCTTTTGTTGCTAAGACGGCTTTGTCACTAGTTCGAACCGAACTGCTCTGGCTCTCAGAGGCATGGCGCTGGGCAGCCGCTGTTTCCAGGGCGAGATTCATGGCCTTGTTACTGTCCAGGCTGTCTGTGGAATTGTACAAGCCTCGGCCATCTTGTGGCCATGGAGGGATCCTCTGAGTCCGGCTGTCATGGTAGGCATCCTGGGTAGATTCCGTGCTGCTCTGGGCGGTGACAGAAATCAGAGGCTTGGAGGTTGTCCGAGGGGGAACTGGTGGTGGTGTTTTTTTATAACTTGTGTATGATACAGCTAGAAAAAGAATGAAGGGGGAAAAAACAAGTTAATATGGTTATGTGGATCTTTACCTCATAAGAATTTGCTCTGTATAATTATATACCAATAACTATAAAATGCAAATGAGGCAACTGAAAAATGGCATTGTGTGCAATTGTAACAGCCTTGCACATGTTTTTTAAGAGTTTTGTGGAGGCTTAATCTTATACGGATTCAGGCCACTTTCACTGTTGTTACCTGTCAGACCCTTTTCCCTTCTCTTAAAAAAATAAGATTTATTGATGCCTTTTGTTTTTTTATATGTCACTTCTTTATGCATTATGCAATCTCATCTCCCCATAACCCTGTGAATTGAATCTTCTCTGGTAATAAAGAAAAATTGTTAAGCAAAAACAACTGATGTAGTGACTGCATCTAACAATGTATGTGTTGTAATACTGTCCCTTTAGTCCTTTTCCCTTCTGCCAAGAAGAGGAATACATGTTTCATTATCTGTTAGATACTTTTTGTCTCCCTTCTGCCCCCCTCCTACCCCTACCTCTTGAAGTCAATTTACTGAGTTTCTACCTTATGCAAAATATTGCATTATGATCAATAAAAATCAATTTTTAAAGATCAATAAAATATAATTCATGCTTTCATAGAGCTTATGTTCTAGTATGGGGAAATAGCACATCTATACAGACATAGTAACTGTAATATAGATAATGTTAAGTATCTAGAACTACAAAATGCAGAAGCCACTTTAAGTGGCAGGGACCAAGGATGTCCTTATGGCAGAGTTCAGCCATGGGTAGTGGACATCACAATAGAAATATCTGAGTGGGGAGGGGGAAGGCATTTCATGAAAGGGCACTTCACAAGTAAGAACATGGAAAAGTCAGTGATTTTAGTTCACCATTTTGGCTAAAGGGTTGGGGGAAGTGTGAGATAAAGCTGAGACGACTGGCTTTTACTTTCCCAAGAACCCATGCTAAGGAGTTGTAAGGACCTATATCTGCTAAATATGCTCATATAAAAGAGAGAGAGAAAACTGAGAGGAGAGGCAAGAAATATTACATATGTTTTTGGAAGTAGCCTAATTTTCATTAAACTCATTTACCAGATCTCTCAAGCTTTGGGCATGTACTTATTTTGTCAGCTAAGATAAAATATTCCTTAGCACTCTCTTCAGTTCTCAAATGAGTTTACACTACAATAGGTTATTTTATTTCATCTTCAAACCAACAGTTAATAAAGTGCCCCTTAAGCAGTAATGAAAAACTCTTCACTACAATCCAAGGAAAAAGCCCCGACATGGATAGGTTGTAGATGTCTGAGGACTGTTTGTTATTCTCAGAGATAGGGGGATGAATATACAAGCATCCTCTAGGCTTTTATGAGATCAGGTTTGAAGGGAGAATGAGTAATAATACCTGTAATCATTTTCAGAGAAAGTACCCTGAGGATTAAGAACACAATACAAATGAATATAAAAATCCATGATGTTTCAAAGTTTTACTTTTGTAGTATTTGAACAGTGTTTTTCAGTATTTCCTTAGCCTCTGGGGTAAACTGTAACAGCAAAAGGGCTAGGAGGCTAGCCTTTGAGACAGAAAGATCTGGGTTCAAGTTCTACCATTATCACACTGTAGCATTGGCAAGTCCTTTAACTTCTCACCATATGCCAACAACTCTGTAAGACTACGAAAGTAGAGTTCCCACCCTGAGATTTACATACACACACACTCTCAAACGCTTACAAGTTTGGACCAAAACAAGTAAGTAAATAAAGGATGTCCTACCCCCATTCATCACCGAAAGTGATTTTTCAAATTTGATGCAAAATAAGAAACAAAAACAAAGCAAAATAAATTTTAAGCCTTTGCATTCAGTTCAATTTGACATATACTTCAAAATTTTCTGTGTGTGCAGAATGAAGCCTTCAGTCATGGGCCTGAGGTCTCACTGTCCTATAACCAGCTTGTTAAGGCACCAGATTCTCCATTTGTGGCCAATCCAAGGAAACTTTCTTCACAGATTTTCCCATTTTATTCCCAACCAAAATTTTTCTTATTACTGATGCAAGCTGGAGGTACAGGGCCTTCTGTAGTTTCCTAGCTTGGTTTGCAGAGTGCAATGGTCTGTCATATTATAAGTCAGATTTCCTTCCAGTCCCTTCCTCCTCTGGACGTTAGAGGTATCTAGTCTAACCTACAGCTCAACTGGAATCCTTGATGTGACTATTCCATCTTTGCTTGAAGACCTTTGGTGTGAGGAAGCCACTATCTTCCAAAGCACCCATTCTACTTTAGGACAAATTAGATGCTGGAAAGTTGCCAATTATGTATCTGTTAACTCTAAAAAACAGAGCTCCTTAACGATCACTGTCTTCTCCAGGTGTGCTGGTCTTAGCTCTCACTTCCCTCTTTCTCTTATAATCCTTTTCTTCAAACATTCAACACCAGGAATGTATTTCCTAAGGGACATGAGTAAGTGTCAATTAAGAAAGGCCAAAGGAAATCTATTCAGTCCCTAAGTGGCATCTAAGTTTTCTAACCTAACTATAAAGGGAGTTCTACAGGTGTATCATGACCCAACAGGCCACTCTCGACTGGGAGCCCCTCACCACTTTTCTTTGACATTTACACATGAAAATGACATATTGTATTTAGAACATCTCTGGGCTGATTTTGGTCTTCATCCACCTGGGTTTTCTGGACATAGCTCATTCTTCTAAACCCAGATTTATTCTCAGCCAATCAGGAAGTCTGATGATGTAATTAAAGTTTTTTTGGTTCTTCACCCTTGTGGCTACTTAGTTTTTTAGTTAACTAACTTTTCCTTCCTATTACCAATGGAAAAGTAAGGCATTATAAAGTGATTATAGTATGTCATCTCAAAAATTCAAAATGATCCAACCCACAAAATTTATAAAAGATGACTCTTTATGATGAGCAAGTTACATATTTTTGAATTTCAAAGCCTAGAGATTGTCTTTTAAAAATTTGTGGGGTAGATATTTTAAATGGAGTTGCCTCAAGAATGCAACCTATAAATTAGAAAATGACAAAGTAGCACTGAAACAAGTGGCAGTCTTATATTTATTTCTTTAGCGCAAAGAAAGCAGACTTTTTCTGCACAGGAAGAAAAAATATCTAAAACCATCTCCTCCAGAGTTTGACTTCCCCAGTATCAACTACTCAGTAAATATTTATTCTGTACTATTTGCAAAATGTTGTGCTTGGTATTGAGGGAGATATAAACAAGTATAAGATGTAGACCTTGTTCTTAAGAAGTTTACCATGATGCAGATCAAAGCATACTTTTTCTTTGCTGTCTTTATCTTTCTTATTTTTTCTTTTTTTCTTTTATGATATGACTAACATGGAAATATGTTTTGTGTGACTGAACACACATAACCTATATCAAATAGCTTACCTTCTCAATGAGGGGGGAAGGCAAGGGAGTGAGAGAATTTAGAAATGGAAATTTTTTAAAAGGAATGTTAAAGATTGCTTTTACATATAATTTTGGGGAAAATAAAATATTAAATTATTTTTAAAAAGTTCGCCATCTAGTTTTGTACAGTTGTGACTCAGTGAGTTAATATATTCAGTGGAAACATTTCCACAATCATTACTTTTATTTCTCAGTGACTTCTAAAAAGCCAAAAGTAGATAAACTATTTCAAGTTCCTTATGTCTAAGAAAGGATATGATGATTTCTAACCAGAAAACCTTTGATATAGATAAATAGTAGTTGGACCAGACAAGGTAGATGAAAACCCAGATCAGACAAATCATTCTCTATGTGTTACCAGTCAACTTAGGGATCTTACTGGGGTGTAAAGGGGATGAATCACTATTTCTAAAAGGTAGTTTTTGACAGATACTTTTGAAAATTTACAGGGTTTGAGAGAGTAAAAGCTCATTGGAGATGGTTTCTATATTAACATGTGATTAATCTCTACTGATTTTTTAAAAATTGTTAAGCATTTCTCTACTGGCTTTATACAGACAAAACCTTTGTGTTTTTTCTGTTTCACCATGATGTTACACTTAGATATTTGAATGAAGTACCACAGTCAAGTGGTAAAAAACCCTACTTTTTATGCCTCAAACTTTATTACTGGTCTTTGAGGATCCAAAAATGAGATGGCAGAATCATAGGGGATTGTGGAATTCATTGGGACAAAAGTTCAAGTCCTGGTTCTGCCGCTAAATAGCTAAATGAATTGTGGCTAGTCACTAAATCTCTGTGAACATTTTGGCTAAATGATTTCTAATGTGCCTTCTATCACTAAAATGCTTTTAGCTCTCAGATATGATGATACTCACCTTTTTCTCCCCTTATTAATGTAGGAACTAATGTTCTAAAGTTTTCTCAACTTACAGTGATGTCAGAGGTAATAAAAACAATCCCCCTTTTTCCTCATTTAGCTGTTTTAATATGCTGATCTGTTACATGTATAATTTTGTTTCTCCTAAGTGGGAAGAATACGGGAGAAAAAAAACAAAACTATGAAGAAAGTGTATTGGTAAATAGCACCTAATGGATATTTTCTGTAATAATGTTAGAAACATAGGTAATTATCTTCATGTTAACCATTTAGTGATGGCTCACTCACTAAACACTCTTTATCTTATAATCACACAGCTTCTAGAGTTACAGTGATACGGTTGAAACAAGACATAGACATTTCCAGTTTTCAGAATATAATTGCTAGTAGATACTGGCAATAAAAACCCAGATAATGTTACAAAGTAAATGAAGTTTTGTTTCTCTTAAGCAATAACAATCATATTGATGAAATTGTTTGTACCACTCTTGGGTAAAAGTAATGTTAAAGGCACTGCAAGAAAAACAGAATATATTATGAAGTCATACTTATTTTCAAACTTAAGATTGAGTAGATAAGTCATCATGGAAATGACTAAGTTACTGTATTTTGCCAGCTGTGCTCCTGTCACTGGTGAACAATGAAGCATATGGTGAATATTATAGTGGAATGCACAGACAAGAACAATTGAATATGCCACATAATCATGTAGAGATTTGCCTAGGAAATTTAAACAATATATTCAACGGACATTTGTTCCTAGTTATCTTCATTAATACTTAGGTATTCTCAGAGGTTTCCTTTTCACATCTGTTTGTGTTGTGAACCATACCAAATTTATTTAACCTAAAAATTGTGTAAACCATGATTTAGACTGCTTTTCTTTACACAAAATGTCCAGCAGATATTATTACTTTTCTTACAGGAAAAAAAAAAACAATACTATCTCATATTTTCCTCTTCTTGCTTTGGAATCCTTCTCCAGTGCCTCCCTGTGATTTAGAGGTGACCCAACATTCTCAAAGGTTATGCAAAGCTGTAGAGCTTTTGGATGTAGATGTGGTGATTGACTGTGAATCTGTTGTGCAAGGATGAACCTACATAAATTCAGAGAGACTTGTCAATAGATTGAAAAATAATGAATTCTAGGGGCACAGCAACTATCAAAAATAATTTGTATACTTGTGGTAGGGTTGCACTATGAATTAATAGAGGGAGTACTCATGCTAATGAAATGATGTCCTTAAGAATATTGAAGCAAGTACTTTCTATCTTAGTCTGCCACTGGTAATGCAAAGGATATATAGATGCTCCAATGGACTGACTGCTAAAGAGATGGGGGGAAAATATATTTCCCCAATTGTTTAATTAAACAGATCATAACCTTGTTTCTGACTTTCTGAACTCTTCTCTGTGCCCCAGTTGTCTTTCTCATGCTGGAGATGCCTGCACACCAGTAATCTCCTCCTCAAATGTCTAATTTCTTCCTTGTAACCTCCATTTGAGGAGGTGCCCACCTCAGTCATTCTTACTTTCTAACATACTTATATGCTAGACAACTGGCTCCCCTCTTGACTCTCTTGAATTTTCCACCTTCCCCCATTTCCCCAGTTTTTCAGTTGCCTTTTATATGTTATCTCTCCCCATTAAAATGTAAGCTTGCGGAAAGCAGCAGGGATTTTCTCACTATATTTTTCTTCCCAGTTTACTGTGTGCAGTAAGCCTTTAATAAATGCTTTATCTAATCTAATCTCATCTTTAATATAAATTGAGCAGTTTACTTTCGTAGCAAAAAAGCGGCAATAGTGACTTGTCCAAAATGAGGGAAAGAAATATAATCAGGCCTTGCTGTACCTGAGGTTGAATCAACCTGACAATAGACCCATTTCAGGACTTCATTTCAGGATCTTTTCCTCCAATTAGTAAATTGCATTTCATTTAAAATATGGATAGTCAGATCTCCCCAACTCTCTTCTCCAAGAGTATTGATGGTTCTAATTTTGCCTCATCACAGATAGGCTCAAACTAATTGGGGCAACTTAAAATTACAGTCAGAGCCATTTTGGAATATTTCTAATTATTCACCATGTAGAAATGGCTCATTTGGTTGAATCCTATATTTAGTCTAACATAATACTTTCTTCTAATCAGCCAGTCAAATGATTTTGAATACTATGTAACTATTGTCATCTAAATCCTCAGCCAGCTACACAAATATCAAACAAGAGTTCTCTATTTTGGGGGTGTCATTTTAATGCTATTGTTACATATCGAGGAGTTGTTGAGTGTTGCTGAAGAGGCCGTGGTCAGGAAGAAATTTGCAGCTTCTGTTACACTATGAAGAAATGAAGCCTACTCTTAGGTTATTGGCAAAACTGCAACTTCTGAGATTTTCTATCTGAAAGGAATATTATTTTCTGTAGAATATAAACTCCCCAGAGGTAAGCACAGTACCAACCATGTAGCAAGAATTTATAAAATGCTTCTGGAACTGAATTGTATTGCATGTTCTGCCTTCTTCTCCCTCCCCCCATAATGATGGGAGAAGACTCCATTTCTTTTGGCTTCATGATAATCTCTAATGTCTATAGTCAGAGGAATTTGAATGATTTATTTCTCCTGGATTATTATTATTTTTCCTTAAAAACACCTAAATTGACTATTTTGGAGTCATTTTGCCACAGGTGAAATATGTCTCTTTTCTTCAGAAGTAGAGGCAAATCAAGCAAATCTGTTTCTGATGGGCTATACCAGATGTTTGATCTTCTGCTCTTTCTTTACCGAAATAGAACAACTACAATCTTTGAAGTCTGGTGTCAGTGTGTTTTTGTATTATTAATGCTCTTATCTTTTTTTTCATCACTTTGTACCACTTTTACTCACCTGAGCCCTACAAACCGTTGCCATCCATTATCTTATATTGTAAGCCAGAAAACTTGAACTGCAATCATAGAATAATAGGACTCAGAGGGCCCTTAAAAAGCCACATGACATAGTTTAGTGAAAAGAGCACAGAATTTGTAATCAAAAGATCTTAGATTAAAATTTTGTTCTGCCCCAATCTAACTTTGTGACTGAGGAGTAAGCACCTAACCTCACTGAGCTTCAATTTCCTCATCTGCAAAAATGGGATGATAATATCCCATTTCTGCTACCTCTATCACAGAGGTGTTGTAAGAAAAGCACTTTATAACCCTTAAAGTGTTCTATAGATGAGTTAACTCATCCCAATAGCTCTAAATCTTTCCAGTAATAAAACTCTATCTCCTTTCACTCAACATCCTTAAAATTAAGGATTACATGTTTTGCGATCCTTAGAATGAGTATTTTTTGTTTTCTTTATAGAATGTTTTGTCCTACAATTTAGACTAATTTCTTTTTATTACATCCCCAGTTGGAGAGGCAATTAACTGTGCTCTGCTACCTCCATAACCTGTTCCTTCCTACCTTTACAAAGACATTCTTTTTCTTCTTAGTGGTTTTCCTTGTCTACATAGTACCATAGGATTTAGAAGTAGAGGGGAGCTTTGAGATATTTGAAAGTGGAGAGAACCTTGAGTTTCATAAGGGACCATGAGTTGAGTGAATGAACAAATGCAAAAAAATTTATTAAGCAGTTACAGTATGTTGGATATTATGTTAAGCTTTGAGCATACAGTTAGATAAGAAAGTTCCTCATCTCAAAGAGCATATACTCTAATTGGGGGAGATAACTGATATAAAAGACATCAATTGTAGGGTGAATGACATGGTCCAGGAATTCTTAGGGTCCATCAGCAGGAGAGAAGACTGCCCTGGTGTCTGGAAGGTATTGTAGCAGGTCAAGGCAGGGTCCTTCTCTAAAGTTTCTATTGCCTTTGATTCTTGAACTTAGCTCAGTGCATTGTGAGGCACTTAGTAAATGTTAAATAAATAATTGGAAAAGTGAATCTATGTTATTTAAAAGGTAAAATATTGATTGCTGAGATTGCCTTTTGCAGTCATCTACCCTAGTATCTTTATTTTATAGATGAAGAAACTGAGAACCAGGTGTTAAGTGATTTTAAAGTGTCAGAATTAGAAATTCATACCCAGGTTTTCTGACCGATTCCAAGTCAAATATTCTTTCTGCTGTGCCACATATCCTCTTTAACCCTGTAAGTCCTACTTTAATAAACAAAACATAATTTTGGATATTTTTTCGGAAAATGAGTTTCATTTTTTCTGGTCCTGATCTAACATTGTTCCGTCCTAAGTAATGAGACTCTAACTTAGGGATAACACTTCAGTGAAAGTTTTGACCAATCTAAAGCAGTAAAAATTTATAAAGGCATTTATAAGGTATGCTCGGAATTCAAAGATAACAAAAACTAGTTCCTACTGTTAAAGATTTTGTGTTCTAATAGAGGAGTACAAGATGCAAATAAACAAGTTCAGATCAATGCCAAATAGATGTGAGAGACTATAGCATGTTATCCTTTTGGTGCTGATAAAAAAAACTCATGCTTCCATTTTATTCTCAAGTTAATCTTTGCAGTGCTTTCTCTCTTCTGCCTTTCCCATTGGAAAAAAAAGATGAAAATAAAACCTTAGTAATGCAGTCAAGCAAAACAAGTTTCCACATTGGTCATGTCCTTAAAACTTATGTTTTATCCTGTACCTTTGAGTATAACACCTCTCTGTCAGAAGGCATATTGCTTCTTTTAAAAATAGTAATTATAAAACCTTTGGTAACAAAAGAAAATTTAAGTATATTTTGTTTTGCCTGCATCGAAAATATTGATAACACTTAATAAAGAGTTTTGGGCAGGTCAGAGGAAATTTCATTTGTTATACCTACTACTCCATCATGGACCCCAAACTGATGTAATTACTAAGTAACTGCAACTTGAGTTAAAACTTTCAGATAGTTGTCTACCTATGTAGTGATTTTGGACCATATTTTCCTGGTTTCTTTTAAGTTATAGGGGAGGGAATTGCATTATTTTAATTCATAAATTATCAGTATTTTTTGCATTATTCAGAATTTATTATTACTGTGCAGTTTACATCATTTCCAAAAGTTCCATAAAACATTTTTTTCTTTCCTCCAACCTAGTCAAGTACAATATAGCTCAGTGCATTGTGGACCCTAAAATTTGGGTTGTGACAATTCTGTTCAGTTTTAGTCAAATAATGGTGATGTTTAATCATCACCCTTTCTTTGCACAATGATCAACCATCTGCATAGAGAAAAGAGAAAAAAAAAGATGACACGCTACTTTATGCTAACAATTCATCTGTGGCATCTGCAGCTGTTGAGGAAGACTATTACAGTATGTTCTGAGACAACTGGACCCAGCAATCAAAGAATATTAGATATTTGAAAAAATTTTTTAACACAAATGAAAAAGTCATTAATGAATTTGAGAAAGGATCTTATTATGCAATTGTAAGCCACACCACAGGACCAATTTTGAGGGAGAGAGAAAGGCAGTTTCTTCCTCCTGGACTTGAGTAGAGAGCAGGAATTAAATTTTGTCTGAAGTTTTTAACTCTCCTTTACCTGACTTCTGCCCCCGTCTTAGTGCTTTGTATATAGCACGATGTATATTGAGTATATGTTGAATGAATTGATGGAAAGAGATCTCTATGGCATTTGGAAGGTAAATTGTGATGGTATTAATCATTGAGAAAAAGTGCCTTTTTTAGTACAGTCAGATAAAGCAGAATGGTATAGTAGAGAAAGCATTACACTTGGTGTCAAGAGAGAGGTTCACATCGCAACTCCACTACTTACTCTTGGATAGGTACACCTCCATTCCTAGAACCTCAGTTTCTTGATACATAAAAGGGGAGGTTGAATGTGATGTTTAAGGTGTTTTTTTTCAGTTCTAAATCTTATGAGGTGCTATGGTTACTAGCTCAATGCCTCAAGCTTCCTGTGAGGCTTCTGAGAAGTAAATTAATTGGTATTGGTAAGATCTGTTTGACATCTTGAGATTTTCCAGGAGTTTTTCACCATAGTCAGAGTTGGCCAATGTTTTAGTGGTGTGAAGCATGCAGATGTGGTGAGATAATCTTATGCCTTTGAATAAATGTCAGTAGTATATTTCATTTGATAGTTCTTTCTGAAGATCACCTGTCAATGCCATCATATGACAGTGTTTTCAGAGGCAGCTGGTGGCACAATGGAGAGAGTGGTAAACCTGCAGTCAGCCTTAGACACTTACTAGCTGTATGACCTTGGACAAATCATTCAGCCCCTGTTTGCTTCAATTTCTTCAACTGTAAAATGATGATAATAATAGCACCTACCTTGTTTTGAGGATCAAATGAGATTATATTTTTAAAAGTGCTTAGCATGATGTCTGACATAAAGTTGGCCCTATATAAATACTCCTTCCTTTCCCCTTTGGTAGAAATATCAGGAATCTTCAAAAATGATCATTCATATTTAGCCCTGATTGTTACCAGTTGTATGGGAATCAAAGGAAGTAACAGGTAAAGAAGTCCAAACCAGAAATTCTAGTAACCCATGTCTTAAAACTTACGTTAAAAGATAAAAGATCAGTTTTAACCTTGATGTTCTTGATTTCATCCACTTTCTCCCCTTCCTCTACAATATCTCTTATTTTTATTTCTTATCTCATTATTTATCCCAAGCACTATCATTTCT